>OZ020482.1:60561401-61161401 GCA_963971345.1 Andrena flavipes | reverse complement strand
GGTCCGGCGCGTATGAATACGTATCAGGTGCACGTTGTTGCGCGGCGTTGCGCGGCCGTACGTGACCACGCATGTGCCCGGTTTTTGTGGCCGTGGAATGCCGCGACGGCGGTTCGTTTGAATCGGCGGCTATCCCATGATCACGAGTCCGGCCGATTGTTACCAGCCGCCATCGGGAATCGGGTCCATCCGCCTGATTTCGTATGAGACGCAGCGCGACCGGTTGATCACCGTGGAATTTGTAGCTCAATTATACCGGCAGCCATTGCGCCGACGCGGGGACCGTCCGCGCAAGTTTTGCCCTCGAAAAGGGCCCTCGTTCGGGAAACCTACGAGGGCCCTGGCCCGCCGGATGGATCGTTTCTTTGGCCACGGTGCCCAGGACGAGAGCGGATCGCACTCGTTACCAGGAAACTCGGGCGTGCCTTCGACGGGCCCGAGCCCTCAGTCTCACGGTCCCCCGATTCGAGTACCGTTTTTCTCGGCCGAGCCTTTAGGGCAAGTGTAGGATCATTTACAAGTCGAGCGTTGCGTATCCTTCTTCATCATATGCGGCGTATCGGGTCGCACTCGTCGCGAGCGTGCGCTACGATAGCAATGCGGAATAATACTTCTCCGAGTTTGCACCAGCCAGAATTCTATTGCCACCGGAACGCTTAGCATTCGCGACGTATTCCCTCGCGAGCTGCTCGATAGGCTTCGAGCAACTCGCGACTGGAGTTAACTCGGCTTCATTATGTAAGGACTGTTGGCAACTCTGCTCGCGCTACCAGACAAATTGCCAATATTTATGGAGCCGCGGTACTGGTTAAATCCTCGGGCGAATCGAAGTTGGAAATTCAAACGAGCAGGAAGAGATGGGCGACGTCGAGCCTGAAGAGGAAGAAAGTCGAAACCGCTCTTGTCGGTTCGTACCCATTAAACGACAACGACGAACTTCCACGGAGCACCTAGGAATCTACCTTTCAGTCGGTAAAACGCGAACACGGCGTGTCCCTAGATCAATTCGTTACCGTTAACCGTTCGAGAATGACTGCGCCCGCGAATAGCCGCGAGGTGAAGCGGAGGGCGATGAAATCGCGGCGTGATCTGTCTATTAGGGCCCTGGTGGTGGCTAGCCAGCGTGTTTCGAAAGAAACCAGGCCGCGGCGTCCTTAGTATTTGCACGGAGGGTTGCCGAACGGAGCGCCTCAAATGCTCGCGGTTCCTGCCGGGTGGCGACTTGATTTATCATTGCCGAGAATGCAGATACTTCATAAATTATATACATCGGACATCGGACACGTCGGACGTGCATGCGTTTCGAGTCGACGAGACGTCGGCTGGCACGCCAGGCACGAGGCCAACCGAATGCCGCCCCCTCTTCCATGTTCTGGCTTGGTCTCGCGCCGATTCGCTCCGCTCCTCTTCCCTGGTGCACCTTAATCCGCCGACCAGCCGCAAGATCGCAGATAATCCGCCAGCCCCTGCGGTGACGTCCGGCCAATTTTTCTATTCGATGCTAATTAATCGACACCCTGACTCCCCCACCGGGGTGTCCATGAATTCGTGACATCCTCCCCTTACCGTTGAGTTTGTCAGGGCATGGACAAAGTGGTGGTACCGGTGAAGGGGTAGTTTATACCACGGATGGATTATTCCAAGTTTCCCGGGGGAGTTAAGTAGTAGTGTCTGCTCGATGATCTTGCACCGGGGTGGTAACAGAAGGCTCGTTAAATAAGGGTTGCTCGGATCTCCAGCTTCGAAAAGCTAAATCGTAACAGCTTCCACGGGCCAAGGCTGAAGGGCCGGGATGCTGTTTCAATTAAGAAGATCGACACTGGAAGATCGAAGGAGCTTCATTCAAATATGGTGCACGCGGTGCAAGGCAGGATGGCAAGAAACGCGTCGTGCACATATAGAATCCGGTGGCATGCGTAGAGGCCGCCATCTTTAATAACCCGCGAGCGCCATACTGCTGGGTTAGCTTCTCTTTTTGTCATAAATGAGAGGCGACCGCGAGGTTAAACGGGTTGTCAGGTGTCCCCTCCGCCCGACGGTAGCTGCTGCATAATTTTACGATCCCGGTTGCTGGTATGGATTTAAACCCCGGGCATCGTGTCGTATCGCCGTTCACGTTCGCGTGTATGCTGTACGCTAGCCGATCGAGAATAATCTCGTCTCGGCCTGGCTGAACGGCGGAGTTTATCGTGGCGATCGGTTCATGGAACTCGGCTCGATTCCGTGCCTGTAATGTGTATTCTATGGAGGCCGCGGCTGATGGCCGGCCACCCTCCGTTCCGAACATTTTAATTAGATTCCGATCGATTCTAGCGCGGTGCACCGCCAGCAGGCCACACACGCGCCCTGTCGGTAAAGGACAGGACGCTGGAGCGCCGAGCTGGGAACGTTAGATTATCCTAACAAGTGTAACCGCGTCCCGACGAGTTTGCTCGGGTAATCCAGCCTCTGTTACGGAGCGGTTCATGGAACTGCCGCAGAAGAAGGCTTTTTAACCTTCCAGAAAAACGATTTTATGCCGCGATTGCGGAAGCGTAACGGTCGGAGGAGCAGCGAGAAATGCTCCGCAGGAGGACGGGAGCGGTCGATCGCGAAACCATACGTCATCCTTGACGCAAGGAGTCAGCTGCTCCGCAATCCCCGTCGTCCTTCTTGCGCGAAGAAATCGGTCCTTCTTGCCTCGTCGCCGGGCCGGACACATCTTTTAGCTTGTACCGGCGACACCATCCGCCCCGGCGACGCTCTGAAATCGCGTTCTCTCATCGATATGTATGGATGGACACGCCACTGGAATTTTAGTTGGTGTCGCCACTCTCCCCGAGGCACGCACACGACAAACAAATAAGCAGATCGACAGAAGGACGCGAAGTAAGAGCGACAGGATCGGAGGATCGATGAATGGCTGGAACTGGACCACCGGAGATCGATTTCGGTTTCGCGGGGAGGGCGAGGTCATCGTCGCCACAATCAAAAGGGAATTTCTTACCGCGATAGCACGTCGAATCTCTGGTTTACCGTTTAGGGTAAATCCGGGAGACGCGATCGACCTGATATAAAATGGCTATTAAAACTAACATACATAGAAATTACTTATTTTATCGGAACCAATCTATTTGTTCAGAATTTTATACTGATTCAGAATAATTGGTCGATATTTGTTTTAAGACAATATTTACTGTAAATCGGGTTGGAAACTGAAGCGATGACATCTCACCATCTCTCCCGAGGTGTTCATTGAGTTTTTTTAGACGTAGGATGCATCGAGTGATTTAGAAATTCGTGGTGATTTCTGACTCCTTCTCGTCTTCGGACCGCAAGGCAGAATAGTCGCGAGAGAGAGCCGACTGTCTCGGATTTAACAATATCATCGATGTTGCCAGGGAAGCAATGGCGGGCGTAATAAAAGGTAGCGAAACCGAGGCAACCGTCCACGTAAACGGCGATGGTTCTCCTTGGAAACGGTCTGATTTATGAACCCCTGCCACTCTGATCCCAGCTGAATATAATCCCGTGGCATACTGTAGCATTCATAAAGCCAAACTGCGCCGAATCCCGGTGTTGTCAGCGCGAATTCCCCGTTGAAGCCCCGATACAGAGCGGAGATATACGTTTCTTGTGACATTTCAAACTACTGCACGCAAAAACCGTCGAAACTGGATCGTTATTTATACCGCTTTCCTAATAAACCTAGCTCGATTTCTATGCCGATAAAGGTCACGATAAAGCTTCCATTGCTCTGTATCGCGGCCGAAGATTTCATCTCGGACACAATGGCTCCACCCAGTTCCCGGTACGTTTAAGAATGATCGTTTCCGTGATCATAATTTTAATGGCACTTTCGAATCTTTAAGTCGTATAACTAAAACAGTAGTAAGGAAATGGATCTTCTACTCCCATGAAGTACCTACCATAGTAGCGTTATGTTTTGTAAAGAGAAACACGCGCTGGATTTTTCATGTTATATTATACTAAGTAAGTAGCTTTACTGCTCGGCTTCGCTCGGAATTTAGATTCTGGGTTTTATTTATTTTTTATTATTTATTATAAAATTATTTATTTTTTGTGAAAATAATCACGTTTATCTGGACTGGTCAGGCATAATGAGCTGAGGCACATTTCGCGACACCGGAGTTTATTGGTCGAAAGTTATTAGGTTACAGACAAACATACAAACATATCAACTTTCTGCTTTATACATATGTTAAAATATTATTCATTCACGTATACGTAAATAATGTATACAAAAAGTAATCATCCCAAAAAGGAACCACAACTTATTCCACATTTCGAGCTCATTTTTACCTCCTAAACCACCCCCTCTCAGTCATGTATTAAAGAACGACGCGCACCACCAGGGAGCAAACTTTCCGTTGGACGGATCTTGAAGCAAAAATTCTGTCGCACACGCGTCACCGTTTTTCCGCCATTAAAGCATTTGCATTCTGGCCGTCCGAGGCGATGCTTATCTACCCGATGGAAGTTAAATTACGAGCGTATCATCGGTTCGGATGCATTTATTCCGGGGGTCAACGGCCGTTCGGTGGAGGCTCTCTCCGTCTTTCTCGTTCGACTTCGTAATTCTCCAGGAATAAGACGAACGGACGAAAAAAGAGATACTGGGGAGGAAGGAGGAGAATAGGGGGAGGGTAGGAGAGAAGGAAGATAGAGTGACACGAGAAAGGGGTACGGGGGAAGCCCTCGGCGAGGCGGTGGGGGGACCGATAGGCGAAAAAAGGACCCGGCTGCTGGAGCCCTTTGCCTTACAATTAGGGAGACCCGCGAGTCTACGGCCTACGGGACATATTAAATAATTTATAATTGTTTTGCCCCGGTCGGTGATACACGTCGGCGAGTCGTTTACACAGCGAGCTACAGCCGGGCTTTTTGCCAACCCCGTCGCTCAGAGAGCCTTGACAATGACGGATAGTTCGATCCGCGATTATGAAGTCACGATCGCGTTATCACGGACAGAATGACCCATGGGAGGCGCTCGAACCCTTCCTTGACTCGCGAGAACTTCCGTCGATACTCCTCGATGACGACTGTTGGCTCGATGTTGGGAAATCGACCTTGATTCGCTTCTCGTAGAGAAGGACTTCCTTGAATATGATTTTCTTCCCTGTTTCGCACTGATTTGCAAAAAAAAAAAAAAAACAGAAATCTGAGCTGTACTCTGTTGCAAGGGAAAGCAATCGACTCTAAAAGCACACGATGTCCCGCAGGAAACAGTTTTGGTCCTCGATTTTACTAACAGCAGCTTCGAAAACAATCTGAAATCGAGTCTGACCACTTTAGTCACAATCTACTTTCGCCTACGTCCGCGCTCTATGAATCTTCGACGCTCGTGCATTTGCTTGACGAAACAAGGTGTACACTCGAGTCTCACCCCTTGATAGGCAAAAAATTATTTGAAATAAAAATTTCTGTATGAAATTTTTAGTAAAAATAATTTTTTGCCCTATGATCCAGACACAAAGGAATTCGAAGATATTAGAAGACAAGTCCTCCTCCCGCGTGAACTGTGACTGGCAATTAGTGAGACGTTACGGGATCGTTCTGAGCATTTCGAAATCCAACTCGATCCCCGATGCCAGTCCCGAATTTCTCCTTGCGTCGAAGATCACCCCCGTCCCCGACGGCCTAGCGCGGAAAACGTCTCGCGGTTTGCACCATGGAATGCGCCGCTGCAATCGCAGAAGCTGCGGACGACGAGGACCAGAACCGTGGGAAGCAAAAAGTAGCTTGAGAACCCGTACGAGCTACGATAGGTCGGTGTATATACGGGGCTATTCCGACTCTAAGGAGGTGTCGTTCTATCCCTGCCTCGAGCCCGCCTACGGACCGGCCAGTTTATCATCGATTTCGTATTTATCCCGGTATCCCGCCTTCTCCACGCTCGGCTCGTTTCGATGACATGTTATCCGACCAGCCGTCGCGACGGCTACGAACCGTTCACGAGTAATAATTTGTCTTATAGCACGTGGTGCCTTGGAAGCGTAGACGGGAGGCAGATGACGGCTGAGATGAAAATTGGACCCGAAGAGGGGGGAATGTAAAATGGACGTAGTACATAATTCTGAATTGAAACATGGTGTCTTGAAAGTGGCTCGAAGCAGACGATGACTGAAAAGAAAATTGAATTTGAAAAGGAAGGAGCGTGGAATGAATAAAGTAGGAAGTTAATGACTCACCAATTCTAAGCTGAAAAGCCAACCACTGGGAATGTGTAATTCTATGTAAGAAGTTACTACGAGATCGGTAACTCGCAAGGTAGGTGTAGGAGGAAGGAAGTATAAGAAATTCATGGAGAAGGATCACGGAAGTATCAGCACGGGAATGCATAAGTCCGTTGCACGTGAAGCTGCCGCCCGAAAGTGGCTTAAACCCGTCGCTAGCCAGACTGTGAGTCGCGAGTGCGCTGAACTAAGACGGCGAGATGCATCGAAAGAGGGAGGAGAGGTAGTGGGAGAGAAAGAGAACGAGAAGAGAGAAGTAGGGAGATGCAGCGAGATGTTTCTGGACCAATGGAGAGGCTGCACCACCGTAACCGTATGCAAACTGCATCACCGCCTCCACCTCGAGAGTGCTCATCGAGTATGCAAAGTCCTTGCTACGTGCTCCGCCCATCTCTGGCCGCTTGGTACAGATTTCTACGTGCACTGCTACGTACACTCGAATGGCGTGCCATTTTATTGCGAGCACGGATCCCCCTGCACCGTATATATCTCCCTGGACACCGAATCCATACACCTACATGCAGAATCTACGCTCCCATTGCACGAGATTCGACCATTGCTCGACATCTCCAAGAAAATCAGAACGTTGAAGTGGTTCTTCCAGAGCGATGGTTACCAATTTCTACACACCCAAGTAATTTTTCCTCTTCGACGTCGCTCGACTAAACGGAACTTAAGCTGCGTAGAAGACGGCCGCCCCCGGGCACTTATCTACTCGATATTCTACAAATACGCTGGATTATTACCATACAAAGGTTAGCGGCAACGATAGCGTGATCTTTCATCCGAGCAACAGCGTCCACGTAAATCTCCACCCTCTGTGCCTCGCGGCGCGCATTTAGGGAAACTAATGGCAAAAACCGGCATAATAATTCCGAATCGGTCTCGTGATCGGCAGCCCTTATCCCGCATGTATGTATACAGCAGGTTGGCATCGCGATCGCGGAGGTTCTCGTAAAGGTAAGGACGGGTTGAAAATCCATTATTAACCCGGCAGAAGGTATCCGTAATAAACGTAGCTGGCTTTGCAACTCGGATCGAATGGAAACTGCAAGTTGGAAGCTGCGGCAAAAAAGAAAGGTAGAAACGCGGGTGGAAAATTCAAGCTCGCGGGATGGAAGATCGCCGAAACGGTAATTTAACATCGAAGTGCCAGGTTCGCGTCTCGGGCTGTACATCGGCCCGGTGATAATTAGTTACTGGCCGGAAGTCCAGTAGCTGCCACTTGCCCCGCGGATCTGTCACGCGTTTATACGACGGGTCCCGGAGATCGTAAAGCGCGACGGAGCCGAGAATTTTTCCTCCGCAGTCGCAGGGCCCGCTATCGACGCGCGTGCAGGGCGGTCGTAAAGAAACCGCAGCCTTGCGTAAACTTGCGTGAAACGAGGGAACGAGATCCGCGGCATTTCTGATATGAAACGGCCCGCTTTATTTCGTGGCGGCGGTTTTAGTGGGCCTCTCTCGCCTCGCGATATTAAGTAACGACGCCGTGCAATTTACTAATATTCCCGGTTTTATGATCGGGAGGGGGAACAGCGAGAGGGTAGAACCGCTGTGTTCCATCGCGCGCGGGTGCCGAGGACACCGTTTCCTTCGTATTCGTCGGCAGAAATCGAGCACACGTTGATGCGCATCCTGTGAAAAAGCGGGACGAACGAAACGGCGCAGAGCGACTGGAACCTAGGGTTCGCGAGGAATTCACAGACCAGGGAGGAATACGCGCGCGAGGGTGTATTTTCTGGAGTGAAAGACCGAGGGTTTATGGTGGTCGGTCGGCCGTTATCGGAGTTATACGGGCGGCGGGGTGGCTGGTCACCGGTCCTCTCGCAGATATCAACCACCCTCCAGACCTGCTCTTCTTACCCCGGTGCCTCGGCCGGACGATACCACCACGCCGGTGCAGCCACGAGGAACCTGGGATAGTTACGCATAGGGTGACCTGTCGAGTGAGGGAACACTTAAGCTGCGTGTCTCTTAAAATTAGTATTCAAAAGTCATTATTTAATCCCCTGAATATTATTGCTGTAAGCGAGCTGTTTTATTAATTAAGTCAGACATCCCGGAATAGAATTCTAGCAATGTTTGACAGTTATAACTTTCATTAAAAGTCTGGCAGAGGATTAAATAAAAAATGAGCCAATGATCAGGGAATGAACGGAATAATAACTGTGGGGTGTTCACTCACTGGACAGGTCACCCTACAGTGGGAAGAAGAGACGCGATCTCCAGTCTTGGTGACCATTGATTACCGAACGCCTCTCGCAGATTTTAACCAACCCCCCTCGTCGACGGCCTTGCTTACCTATGGAGACGGTGATGCGCACTGAAAGCTTCCCCTGCTTTACCTCCGTCGACCCGGGGCGAGATCGAAGAAGTTGCGAGACAGAGGGCTGGGAGAGCGAGGAAGAGAGAGATTGGCGTTATGCCTGCTCGTTAGAGCGGCGAGATCGGTGTCGCGATTCCGGCGATCGAGCAGATTAATGGTCATCGCTGTCACTTAAGCCCTGGAAATCGAGATTTATCTCGTTACGTTGCTGCCCGTCTAATTGCTTAAGCCGAACGCGCTCTCGCTGGCCGTGAAACGCCTGGAATACGAGCTTCCCGACACGCTTTGTTACGCCCTCGCCACGCGAGACGTCGCTTCCCTGTTCCGCGGACCGGCGATTAGCTTAATCGCGGGGCGAAAGCGAGAGATGTCGCGGTCAATCGGGGTGCTGGTCTAAAGCGTTCGAAGAGAAGGGTTTCCTCTTCGATCTACCGTGTATCGTTGAGTGAGATCTGTCCGCGACGCTTCCTCTGGTACGAATGCTCGCATCCACGGGCTGGTACCAAGTATCGAAGCGGCGGTAAGGATCAAAAGACGCCCCCACGCGCGGCTGATGGTCGCAGAAATGCCACCGCCACGTTTTAGTCCGCTCGGCGGGCAGCACGCGTGCACGCACGTCTTCGTTCGACCGTGCACGCGCGTCCACGTCCGTCATTGGATTGATTATGCATTTGCTACGTCGTACCGGACTGTTACTCGCTGGAATTATCGATAATTCGCACCTGCGTGGCATGTGCGCCGCGAAGGTGCACGGATGCACCGGTGCAGCGGGAACAAAAGCCTCGCTGTATAATGAAAACGCAGGCATTGCGCTGGCCTTGTTCAAGGGTCAATTACGGAGGGTTCGTGGTAACCTTTCCTCGATTCAACGTAGGATGAAATATGCGACACCTCCGGTATCCTCTTGGCCTACTTTCTCGTCGTTCCCTGTTTAATCCTGTTCAAAAGTTACCCACGCTTTTGTCTCCGTAGAATTCTCCATTGATCTAACACCTCCTTTGGAAAAGGAAGCAGGAAACGGACCGGAGTCGTTATTAAAAGATTCCTTGCGACACGGTGCCGTCGGCCAGCGCTCGTCCTTCGCGGTTGCACAGTTGCACGGGAATGGCGCGAGTCGTTGAAAGCCGGGGGAGAGATCTACGATCGAAATTCGCGGTAAAAGATGCCCAAAGATAAATGTACGTGCCCGCACGTGCGCCGCGTGCAAACGCGAAAATCGCCGTGGCCGCATGAGCGCAGGCGTGCGTGAGCCTACGTACGAGATGATGCTCGTACACTCGTATGCATCGGGGGGCCCCCGGCTGAGTGACCTGCCGCTGCATCCGCGTAATTCGCGGCACGTGCATCTCCGGCGCATTTATACGGAGGCGAGCGCTAATCGTGGAACCAGCGTCGAGGAGCTCGTTGCCGATGGAACGGGAATCGGAATCGCCCGATTTACACTCGCTAGAGAACCGCCGCGACGCGTGTCAAACGATGATTATCGAGGGTTGCTCCGCGTTGATCTCGCGTATGCAATTGGACGCGTATCTAGCGCTGGTTGGGTAATTAGAGGATCCGAATCCTACGGCTGTGGGAATCGGACACTTGCCTCCCTTCGGTGAGTATTGCAAAAAAAAATTTGAATCACTGGCTGCGCTTGCTACTCGTGGGTTGGAAGGGACGTCAACCGCGAGAGACACTTTGTCTGGCATTGTTTCCGTCGCTGGAAACAGGACAGCACGCGGAAGGAGGAAACCGCTAATGGGAGAATTATAAATGCGCCTCTAATTGATGAGAATTTGCTAAAGCGTTGAAGCGGGAGAATTATGCAACGAAACGGTACGATGTAATTCGCTCATTGTGCGCCGGTAGGAAATATAATATTATATGCCGCGGCAGACACGTTTCCCATGCTGGGCATGCATAACCAGCCTAGAGATAACTTTATTACGAACGGCGATGTCAGCCCGATAGCTTCTTCGATCCGATAAGATCGCGGTATCTCATCCGGATGTTTATTTCAAAGGCGGAATTACGAGTCTGGAGCGACGCCAGCCGTCGTAAATTTCACGAAGCGAGAAAAATGGCGTGAATTTCACCTCGTCGCTGCTCTTCCGTCCCCCCGCCTGCCTCCCCCGCTTTGCGTCCCGTTGACTGCCAAACAATTCGATAATGGAAAGCGGACCAGCGTTTCGGGATGGGGCTTCTTCGTCGTTCGATAATCAAAATCTCCCATACTCGCCGCGACATCGCCAGCCAGCTCGCCGTTCCGGGATCACGCGGGACAAATTACGCTTCATCGTCGTATTAGGCGGGGATGAAAAATGAAGGGAGTCCACTTCTTGTCGTTAACGTCGCGATATCTGCTTTACGGTGCCGCGTCTGAAACATAACTTGGCATGGCTGACTTGTCCCCGTGCACGGCTCGGTAACTTTTCCTTTATCCTACGAAATACGGAAGCCGCTTGAATTCCTTTCCCGCCTATTAGCAACGATTCCCTCGGCGCTGTAAAGAACGAGCGATTAGAAACGAAGCCGCCTAGGGTTTCCCTCCCGATATCCAATAAATACGCGACCGGTCATTCTTTATTCCTAAGTATATGTAACAGTGACGTTTAATACGAACATCTTAAAATTTCTTAGACAGGAAAGAATAAGGAGGAATCTGCAATGGGATGGAGAAGGTGGTAGGGGTGGAAGGCGAGGCGAGTAGCGTGTACTTCTTATTCGAGGGAGCGCGAAGAGTGACGCGGCGGCGTTGTAAGGGTGGTAAGAGGGCGAAAGGGGGTTACCGGCGAGGTGGGGTGTTGTACACCTCCGCGATCCATATTTTACAATATGGCCGGGGGGTGGCTGGCAGGTTAGGGGTGGCCTATAGGCGGCACGCTGATGTACGCAGGTCTGCCAACGATTGGTCGATAGTAACGCGACGATTCTCTCTGGCTTTCTCTCCCTTTCCCTCCGTCTCTCTCTCTCTCCTCTCCTCGCAAGCGTGATTTACGCGCGCCCCGTGCGTGCGCGCGGCCGTATGCAGATCCTCCGAGGAACAGCCGACCCCACCAGCAACCCCGTCTCATCCCTCCGCGGGTGAACCCTTCGAAACTCGGCCGACCTATCGCTCCTCTTCTCCTTCGCCGCCGGGTCTTCAAGGGTGGATCTTTTTACATTCACATGGAAAAATGGCGGACACCGTTTGCACCCTTGGAGGAAGAATTCTAGACCATACGTCGGAGGACATTAGAACGGGACAGTTGGCGTTAGAAAACTTAGAATACTCGGTAGCACAAATGCCGAAGGGTAACTAAGTGTTTCGAGGACGAACAATTGCCTCCTCAGAATCCAGAGCAAAAGCCAAATCAAGATTTTTATTCAAACTCGTAATACTGGTAGTAAAACAGGAACAAGGCGCGAGGGTATCAAGAAATAAACTCGCCAGCACGTTTTCTCCAATAAGCTGGAGAAGCAAGAAAGAAGTGCTGCGAAAGTGAGGGAAATTTTCGAAAATCCAGCCTGGCCGCACGCGATCGTAAACACGCTGGGTGTCCCGGACCACCCCTCGAAGCAGGGGGGTGAAGCAAGCGAGCGCGGAAAGTTTGCCGGCCCTCCCACGGTTAGGCGGCTCGAAGGATCTCCTCGGGAAACAATGAGAACGGCAAACAAAGGACTCCCGACTAGGTGCATTATGTCCTCTCGAACTCATAAGAAAACGAGACTTCGAAATAGTAATGATATTATGTTTGCGTCGCTTCCGTTCCGCCGGCAGCGCGGAAGAAAGGGGTGGCACGGGAAAACGACCGTTGGAGCTGTTAGGAGGACGAGCGAGGAAGAGGGAAAAGAGTCATGCAGAGAGGCAAAAGGGGGATGGTGGAAGGGGTGCTGGCGAGGGTGGTCAGTGCTGGGTTAGAACGGGGGTGGACGCTCGCAACGAGGGAGGACGAGGAGAGAGTGGAATCCTCCGACGTTACGGGAGGGTGAGGCGTAATATCCCGAGTAAAACTTTTCACTCAACGCGAGAATAGGGCTGGCCGGCGGCCGGGTGGGGGTTTCAGAAGGGGGTTGGACGTACGGTGGGAAGAAAGGAGGCAGGGGCCAACTAAGTACAAAGAATGTAATGTCCTCCTTCTACCGGCCGCGCTATACCTTTCACCGGATTTCACCCGGAGATGTCCCGTGGAATAATAAGGATAAGAATGCCGGGGAAAAAGGCTGGATGGCCGGCAGATAGCTTCAGCTCGCTCGGTTTACGCGCGGGGACTCCGCGACGGACGGGACTCGTTAGAGTTTCGGGGGGTGCTAAGCGAGAGAGCAGTTGCGGCTTCTTTTGAGAATCTGTTTCGGTTAATCTTGGGGGATCACGGGGGTGGAATGACACTGTCCCTTAGCGAAACGCAAATGAGACTCGCCGCTCCGAGAGAAGCTCGGCTAGTAGCTCGTTCCCGAGGACGAGGAATCCTCTCGCTCGGGGGTAAAAAGGATTCGTGAATAAGCGAGCCGCGCAAAAACGACCGGTCTAATCTGCCGAGGCGCATTTCTGCAACACCCTGTACGCAGTGTGTCTCACGCAGCGGAGCCCGCGCGCGCGTGCTTACGCGGTATAATGGTTGCGCGGTACGGGCGGTACGGGCGGCCGGTCGCGGCCATTTACGGCGATTTTAACCATTATATTACGATGCCGGTAGCATAATGAAGGTGAGTTTTTCTCGTGGCTAGCCTAGTCGAGAGAGCTCCTCGGGCCCGTTGTCGCCGTGGCGCATACGCAGTTCCAATTCTCACGGTGTCCCTTATGGAGCCCGCGCGCGCACTCCCACCATCGCGCGAACGCGCTTCAATCTCCCGCTTTTCTTTTCGCCTTTTTCTTCTCCCAGTCCTTCGCTCCCTCCCCGCGGCCAGCCGACAAAAAACGAGCAACGCGCGACGGCCAAACGGTTAAATAATTACCGTCGTTTGTTGCAAGGCGGCCTGGGCTCATAAACGGCCGCGGAAAACTTTGGCTTTCCACGCTTCGACCTCTCGCGGCGATCATTTCCTATTAATATATCGTCCCCGTCGCTGGTTTCTTGCCGATTGCCGCGAACGCGGTCGCTGGCGAATTTATGGGCAACGATGAGAGCGGACGCGACGCGATGAAAGTGCGTTTCTTGTTTTTCCTGCCTGTGTTAAGAATCGGTTTCCTCTAGCGGTTCGACGCAGATCTGAGGAGCGTTGAAATTCCGCTTCATCCGAGGTGCTTTCCCTGGAATAATATCGAATTTCAGATTAGTACAATCCGAGGATCGCCACAGGCAAATTCAGTGTAGGTAGGGTAATTCCGGGGGAAATGGTCATAGTTTCGTTTGGAACCTCCTACAGTAGGGTGTGTCAATTTTTTCAGTGGTTTCATTTAAAATTGACGAGTGTTAAAACGGTACAATTTCTGGTTTAAAATTAACCACTACTTTTAAAGTTTGTGTAACACATTGTTTAGCTAATTGAAATTTCATTTGCAATTATAGAAAAATACGAATATTAGTAATATTAGTAAAAAAAAAAAAATTAATTGAGCTTATGAACCGCAACAGAAGCAAACCAGACATCGCTTCTTTGGTGGACTTTGTTAAATAGCATTAAATTTACTACATGGGTGACATATGGCTAAATCTGTTGCTAAAGTTGTGTATATTTTCATTTTTAAATAAATACACTTTCAGATCTAGGAATAAAAACAATATTACTTCGTCACTTGTTATTTCAAAATTTTCAAAAAATTTAAATTTACCCACAAAAGCGACACACCCTACTCCTACAGCCAACCTATTTGAAATAAAGCAACGAAAATTATATAGAACAAATCTCTCCCTTAAAGCCCTGGTAAGATGTCCATTCCCATTTCACTTAGACTAACAAACGTAACTTTGAAAACTTTAAGGTTAAAAACACTTTAAACAAATACACTATCCAAAATACATCTTGAGAACTAAAAAGATTCAGCATAAATATCACAACCAAAGGTAACCAGAATATAGACCAAACATTTTGAAACACTGGCTTAAACTTCGCAGTGGATTTACAAACCTTTAAAACCGTTCTATTCCAACACTTTGAACCGAGAATGTTGCTTTTCTATGACACTCTATACCCACACGGAAGCAGCGCCAGCTTCCTTGTTTCCTTTTAAAAAATACTGTCACTGCCCATCTCTCCCCGACTACCCTATACAAATGTCGCTAACAACCGATGGCGATGCAAGTTTGGCATAAACCTCGCGGCGCAATGCAAACCGGCGATCGTTGCGAAACGGGGAAAGTTACCCGAGCCAACAACAATCGCATTGGCTCTGCCTCTGAAACGTTAAATCATCCTCGCGTTGCACCACAAGACGAATCGACTTAGACAGCATGTTTTCCCTCGAAATCCTCAACAATAGCGATCTCGAATTTGTCCGTTCCTGCGCGGTCTATTACCCGGACAGTCATCTGTCTCTCCCGCACCCTCTGATCAGTCCTCGGATAGCACGAATCCTGTCCCTTATTAGTATTCCACGGGACCGGTATGTCCTCGATTCTAAAACCTCCAGAAACCGAGTCCAGCTTTGCACAAGAGTGGAAGAAACGGTCACGAGGCGAGATAAAAATTGCTCATTGTTACCTGGCGATACCCGTAACTCACCGCGTTTCAAATCCCCCTCCGTAAATGGGCACGAGAGCGTTGCACGCGTCTCACGTCCGCGCACATAACCGCAGAAACGAATCGGTGCCGATAGATCGAATGACAAATGGAGGGAGCCGGCGGCCGAGGGACATGTAAACGAAATGCAAACGGCCCGCGCGCGGCGCGGTTTCGCAAGCGTCGCGGAATTGCGGAATCGCGAAAGCACCGGGCGATCGCGGCGCAACTATTGGCTCCCGTTGGCCGCCGCTAATGTGGGAGAGCTATGTCAGAACCGCCGGCGTGCCAGATCCCGACCGTCAAAGTCGCACAATCCTGCCTATCCGGATCATAAGCAGGTGGTTTGCCAGGAATGCCTGGCCAAGCTCGACTAATAATCGAACAGCGGCTCGCGATACCTCTTTTTCGTTTAAATAAGGCACGCCGGCCCGGTTTTCGAGGGCGTTCACGTGAAAACAGTGTCGGTTTTTACGGAGTCGAAAGGCGGCCAGGGAAAATGGCCGGGAATTTATTAGACAGCCGGTCGATTGTTTCGACCCGGGTGTAAAGCGCAATTTTACCCGCCATGACGTAACTTTGAAATACTTGGACAATAGGTCCGCGCCGGCTCTGTTTATTTTATTCGCGGGGACTAACGAGCACTACCCCCCTCGATCTTTCCCCGCGCCTCTGGTCAATAATTTTAGTTGTTAGAAAGGGAATAATTACGATTCCTCGAAACACTTTCTAACGTGCTTAGGTGGATTACGATAGAAGTGCGGGCTGAACTATCGTCGAGTTTCAACAAGTTCTCGGCATACCTATAAGTGGAATCACGTTGCATCGCTGTGGTTCATTATTTCGGATACATGGATGTTAAAGTTGCCCCGGGGTTAACAATCGTTCTACTGAATATTCCGAGTCACTGGCAGACAGCAACTTTCCCATAGATTCGGTATATCGCGGTAACGATACCGCGAACCTTCGATCAACTTGGTTTCGCGATTAGCATCCGTTAGACTAGCCACGCGCGACCGTTTTCCCCTTCGAAATCCAATTTCCTCGCGGAGAACGGGCTGACAAAGGCTGCCACCGCGTATATCGCGGCAACGCGCTCGAGTATCGATGGCCTCGCGATAGTTCAGAGCACGATAAGGGATCCAGCTGGGCACGGGCATACGAAACGACGTATTCACGCACGCGCACCTTCCACCGGTTAATGGCGGGTGAGCATCCGCGTGGCAAGTAATTGAATAAGCCATTGCGAAGCGTGAAATGCTCAATCGTAAGTAAATTACAGGGTCTGGCTTATTGAATAACATGGTACATAAACGTAATGAATAATTACCAGGTGATTATGCATGGTGCGCGTACCAGCTTCGCTCCCGAGCTTCCTAACACACGTACCGCAGCCTGCACCCGCGTCTGCGGCTCCGCTCACTGACAGTTAAAGACGAACACATCTCCGGTAACCACAAAGCGGAATTTCAAGGGTTTTCAGTCACGCATTTGGGTTTTGATCGAGGGAAATTAATCACCGTGATCTAGAATTGCTCGCTACTCCTATAAAGTTTTATTCGAATAAAATTTTATTTAACTCTGCTGGGATCTATGTACTAAAGGGTGGTTGGTGATTCAATTTGGGACTTATAATCGGTATTTTTATTTCAAGATGTGTTCCAATGAGCGAACATGGGATTGACTGTTCAACTCTGAATGAATCGAGTGCAGATATCCACCGCGTTAGATTAGAAGCGAATTATCTAAGATCGCCATTCCGCCCCCTCTCGCGGTGTTACCGATGCACCTGTGCAGGTGAACCAGGTGACGCGAGCCAACAAGGCTTTCAAGAGTGACCACCTACGTCGGCGATGATACCACGTGTCACGCTTCCCGCAGGAAATGACGTCACTGTGTCACGAAGCACGATGGAATGCGCGGCACGATAGCACGTCGCCGATAACCAACGGCGATGCCATCATCGATAATCAGAACGGTCGATACCGCGATTGTTGTTGATTCACGAATCTTGGGCCGAGCAGAGATCTTGAGAGGGAATTGAGAACTGGGTTCTTCGAAGAGGGAAAAGTCACTTGGAGCGTTGAACGTTCAGCGTTCCTCCTGTAAAAAGGAAGCGGCTAGATGTAAAAGAGAGGGGTTTAATTACTCATAGTTTACAGAGAATTTGCGACTTTCCCTATAGCGGTAATTATTAAAATTTCCTAGAATAATGTTTGTGCTCTAATTAGAATCTCGACAGCTATCCTGGGGCACATTGATTATATCATAGATTGGGATCTACGAGTTGCAGTAATAAAAGGAAGGAAGGGTTGACCGTTCTCCTTGCTTTCTACTTTCAAATATTTCGTTCGATACCTAAAGTAGGTAAGTTAAAGTCGAAGGGGCTTATAAGGGTGCTCCCTACAAGTGAGGAGAACCCCAAGTACCCTCGGTACTCCCAACTATCCAGCTAGTGAACGCTATGTCTGATACTTGAAAGCAAATGGGAAACATTCCTCAAGGAATATTCGGCTGCGAGGCAATTCCATCTGATTTGGCGTCGGGGTTGATTCCGTTCGGGGGCAGCTCGCGAACGGGGGATGAATCGATCATCGTCACGTGTTGCATCGACGTGTGGCGGTTCGATGGAAAAGGAAGCACCCTTCCTGCCATCTCCTGGAAAATGCCCGTACCTACCGCTTCAGTTCCAAGACGGCGGAAAATCAATGTGCCCCGACGAAGTAGCGGACTGGGAAATTTATACGGTTCCACGTTTATGAGCAAATGCGGCACGAGAGAATACCATTAAATCGGGAAGAGAATCTTTATGGAAAGAGCCACGGATCGGGCGATCTACGATCGTATCCGCCACTAGTAATGCAACGACCACTCAAGCAACCGCGCTCATGGGTTACTCAAGACGCATGAACACGCTGGGACGAGCGCGGCTTCGCGCCGTTCGAGATGGTTTTATTTAAAAAAAAAAAAAAAAAAAAGAAAGAAAAAACCCGACCGACGCTTTTCATACGCGCGCGGGACGTGTCGGACTGTTCCTGGCGGAAGGCGGGATCAAGACTTCAACGAGGAATCCCCGCGGCTGAAAGATTGGAACAACGGATCCCACGATCGGCCGACGTGGACGACACTGGCCGTGCAACTTCTTCGCGCAAGCCACGTCGAAAAAGAAATCGGCCCCGGGGCTGCATAAAGAATGCAATTAAGCGAATCGTGTATTGTAATTAACGGCCATTCTCTTCTTCCGACGGATTCCCTCCTCGTCAGGTGTGTGTGCAAACGTGCTCAGCTGAGTGGACGTAATCCCTTCTCCTCCTCCGCCTCCTCCTCCGCTTCTCCTCCTCCTTTTCTCTTCTTTTCTTTTGTCGTCCACCTACCTCGATTAGTCTCTCGAATTAGCGGCTACCGCACGAACGTGACGAACAAATTAACAAATTGAACGGTACGCGACCTTCGAAACCGCCGTCAGCTACGGGGGATGAAAGCTGCGAATCCCAGATCGACGAAAATTATCCACGAAGCCTCTTGCGAACGCTTTCCTTCCATGCTCATTCCGAGCTGCCCAAGGTCTGCGAACGCAGCCACGCAATTAATTATGCAATCTCTCTAACGATTGATAAGTATTAGAGAAACACGAGGGGAGAGTCGGCGCCGCGTTAGAAATTCGTTAGTAATTGAAATCAACCCAATTACAAACGCCATTCACGTCTACTGCACTTCCGCCGCGCTGTGCGAGTCACTCACATCGCATAAATGCTACCGTTTACGATAAATTCCATGTTTTCTCGTCTGCGCGCAGCAAGGCTGTCGAACTATGCCAGCTGGGCCCAGAACGGCCAGGGGAATCGGCACCGCCGGACACGAGCAAAAAGGGGGGGAGGCTGAAGAAATCTGGAGGTCCGCGATTCTCTAGGTGAGTAATCGACGAGGACGTCTGGCAATCAGTTAGGAGGCGAACGAGCTGAAAGTTGATTCGTGCCGGTCGCAAATTCAATTAAAAGTTGCGGTTATTATGTTGGACAATGAGTCCCGGGAGAGTCGGGGGGGTGGAAAGAGAGAGAGACGGGGCTCTGTCTGCGGGGTAGAAGGAGAGAATAAAAAAGGAGGAAACGTAAAACTAATGGGGTCCTTGCTGATTCCGCTCGGCTGCCACCTTGATTAAGCTCCTCGCGACGCTTCGAGAAAATATAATGACTTCTTTGCTCTGCAAACGCCGTCGAATTCCCGGCTGCCTTCTTTGCTACCCTCTCCAACAGTAGCCAGCTCCATCCTCCCTGTTTCTCTTCCCTCCCCTTCCCACCACCGTCCGTCCATCTCCGAATCCTCCCTGAAAACGGACAGCCTCTCGCCCAACGGCAGATATAGCCCGCCGATAAGCCGGCGAAGTCTGATTTCAAAGATTAATTAACGACGCTGATTGCAGGCGGGGGAGGATCCGGCCCGCGTCTAATAAACAGTCACGCGTCAAAGCGATCTCGCCGCGCGGAAAATGTAAATATGCCACTCGGCAGGTATCTTAGCATTGCATTAGCCGCGTTATCGCGAACACTAAATCGCGCTGCCCATTAAAATTGAAGAAACAACCGCTCTCCGCGTACGCAATTAACGCGGATACCGACGAATATTAACCGGGAATAACGAGCCCTTTTCGCGTGCGGCGCCGATCGAGTTGTATTAGGGAGG
This sequence comes from Andrena flavipes, assembly GCA_963971345.1. Classification (NCBI taxonomy): domain Eukaryota; kingdom Metazoa; phylum Arthropoda; class Insecta; order Hymenoptera; family Andrenidae; genus Andrena; species Andrena flavipes. The sequence goes on along the minus strand of OZ020482.1, from coordinate 61,141,535 downwards.
TGGTGCGGGGGCGGGAGTTCGCGAGCGAGAGACGATTTATTATGGTAGAAAGGAAACGGGCTAGTCTCGGAGGCTGATGGCCTGTGTTCGATGTAACTGATACAGTTGATCCTTGGAACGTGTCAGGATGTGAAAACATCGAAAATCAGGAGCCATCAATCATGTCGAAGTACAGTGAAAGGGAGAAGGGTTTCCCCGTCATCAGGTGGAATTATTATGATAATCGGGGCGAGCTTAATTAAGACCTTACGGTATAGAAGTGGCTGGATAAGAGGCCAGCCACAATGGCTGCACGGTCTGAGCAACAGCGAGGAGAGAATAGCCTCGCCCTGAATTGGTCGTGGTCCGCAATCTCGTCCCGGGGCCGAGATTAAAGGAATAAATATCCAGGCCCGATAATTGTATTGGTAGTTTCAGTAACTAATGATCTAAAAGTCGTTAGTGCCGTCGAGCGATCGAACAGGGTGTTAGCAGCCTTATACTTTGGCTCCGGCACGACCGTGCTCGGCGAACGGTAAGAGGGAAAGAGGGAAATTGGGGTGGTTGTGGCTCGGAGGTAGCGCCGAAAATGAAACTACGACCTACCCAGCTCGACGCACGACCAATTCGAGGTTTGTGCACGATGGTAATTCACGATCGAGCCTGCGAGCTGGCCGAATTGGAGGAAACGAAATCGGGATGTATCGCCGTTCTAGGTGTGCCCGCGTGATGAGTGGATGGTCCCATCCCTTTGGGACGGAGGACGCTCGTTTCCGACGAGGATCGCGTGTACTTGGGGAATAGCTGTGTCGACTTCATTCTCGTCGTATACTCCAACGGAATCCTTCCTCGACTCGTTCCCCGGTCGCTCGTATATTTCAACTCCTTTCTTCGCATGCAAAGATATCCAGCTTCTTCGGAGATCTAGAAAGCTGCTTGCCTACGTTCCACGCGGAGATAAGGGGTCAATGATATCCCAGAGAATATTCTGTGCGTTGGAATCGCGAGTGGAATCGAGGTGCTCGCACCACGATCGCCTCCGCCTTCCATCGGCCACACTCGTCGATGTAAAGATCGCACGCACGCGTGACTCGACGCGTCCATACGTTTTCCCCGTGGCGAACGAGCATCAGAGAGGCTGCTGCCGTTGGAACGCATTGTCCCGCGTCGATTCGAGCGTTTTCGAGAGAAATATCGATGCCCGGCGCAAGAAGGGGTGTCAAGAAGCCGCCGACTGCGCGGGATGTCGGGTGCTAACCTCTTGATCCTCGAACGGGCAAGAGGCATAGCGCGTCCGTGCGCGCCACGCTCGAAACGCGAGTATTCGTGGCCGTGGCTGGCAATAAATAACGGCGAACTGGTTCTGCATATATCTGCGTATATATAATCGGGCGACAGGGCTTTATGCAACGCTTACGAACGTCCCGGCCACGAGTCTGCTGGACGTTCCCGCTGCTGGATCTTTCTCTCAGCATGGTGTCGACCTTCTGCGAGTGGCTGGCGTGCCTGAACGACGACACGCTGCATGCGAAATGCCGCGACTGAGTGGACACCGTCGAAAGTATCGGAGAAGAGGCGTAATTGGGAGATCGTCGGATCTTCTTTAAATACAGCTCCCGGGATAGTCTATCGCCAACGAGAAAGAAACGCGCAGGTGCCTGGCAGCAAGCTACCACCTCGAGGGGCGTGAAAGATGTATTTATCTGGATGTTTCCAGGGGGCAGAGGCTTGCACAGCGGCCCAGGACAAAGCATAGATCTCCGATGCACTTTTAATACCCGGCGATCCGTTCGCGCCAGACAGATTTGATGCATCGGCGGATAAGTAGCCGCGAGTTCTCACTTCATTTATCAAGGAAGTGGGGCCCACCTGTCGTCACCTCGCAGCCTCCTCCATTCACCCGTTCACCGTTCGCCGTGGAGACGGTGCATCGCGCGCGTCCGCTTGCATCTGGCCCGCTGCACAACACGTGCATTAGATACTTACGGATTGTACATCGGGCTGCACGGAAGGGGTTACGGTAAAATACGAGCCGACGATCTGATGGATGATCCAGCGAGGAACGCGGCTGATAAGATTTCTGATATTTTTCATCGCTTCGCGAGGAAATTGATCGCCGCGAGAATTCCAACGGCTTCTCAAACGTTCTTCGGCTTATCTTTACAAACTGATTTGTACTCGCTAATTGTGGAAATCGTATTGGCCGCGCTTATCTCCCCCCGATTAAATCTACTCCTTCCTGTAGATTCTTTTAGGTTTGATAGGTCCGTCACTAATGCGAATAGACTAATCGCAGCAGAATAGATTCGATAGGATTCGATAGAAATTCAAAGTAGCACAGTGGAACGAAGTTCTCCAAAGTTGTAGATAAGTTAAGCAGAAGGGAACCTCGGCCCTTCCTTCCCCTGTTCAACCTTGAATCAGCCCTGCTGCTCACCCATAATTATCTCAAGGTGTCGGTAAACATTCTTCTCGTTACGCCGGGACAAATAGCCGCGGCGTAAGGAAAGGGGAGCGTCTTCTGGACGGGCATACATCGCTCGTAATATATTGCTAATATTTCTCCCATTCTCTCCGGCTGCGGCTGGCAAGAATTATCGGCGTATCAACGTACCGTGTAACGTAACGATCGTATAACGAGGCGACCTGACAGGGCCCTCGCCTTCCGGGACAGTTGGATCCCGAAGTGGACGTGGCTCCAAAAACTATCTGCCTCGGATAAAGGAGAGGGGTTGCGGCGCAGGAGAAAGAGGGGCAGCGGGATCGGCGCGCGGGTTAGAGAGCGAGAGGAAACAGCGCCAATGCACGGCTGCGTAAATTATCTCCGCGGTGTGTATTTACCCGGAGATTTACAAGCGGGCAGCGCGCGTTTGATTTACACGCCCGTGCGCCCGTAGCCCCGCTGAAACCGGCTAAAAGGGTTCTGCGGGTGAAATATGCAACAGGATGCGCCGCGCTGGGATCCTCGGACTGCATCCACCGGAATCGTCCTCCGTAGGAGCTGGCCTCTCGCGATTCCGCGCACCTGCGCTCTCGCCCTCGATACCGTGCTCTCTTTCGGCCAATTACGATCGAAGGGGACCACGGCCTGCTCTGGGTGGCAAGCTAATGGGTGCTTTCGATGATCTGTTGACGGCAGATGAGGTTCTTCCGAGGGATATTAACGTTTCGACTAAGATCTTCGGACGTCCCTTCACCACCGCCATATGCTCGCAATTTGTAATCACCCCGCGCAGCCTCCGGACAGTTAAGACCGCTGGCACTATCGAGAGCAGAGCTCGAGTTCACCTATCCTCGCCAGTTCGTAGACAACGAACGCCAAACCCTTCTAATGATCCATCAAACGTCGATCCGGCAGCGGAAAGACGGGCGTGGGCCAGACGGAGCAGGGTCCAAAAGGCAAGATAGCGGGAAGGGATGAGGGTTGGCTCGGGGATACCAGTAAACGGCGACCGTTCGTACATCGCCGGGCTATGAATCGTCCGAGCGTGAGATCGTAAAGTCCTCCTTATCATCGCCTGCATCTTAATGCAGGGTACATACGTTACGTACTGCTGTTTGCCGTGCACACACGTGCGTCCGCACGAGCATATAGTACTCCCTGGTAAGCGTACGCGTACGTTATGACGTTCCACGGGGCGGCGGAGTGGACGATAGAGAAAGCGGAGGAGGAAGGACGAGGAAGGTGGCCGAGGACGAGGAGAGAGCGGCCCGCGAAAAGGAGAGAGACCAGGGAGGAGCAGTCCCTATGCAGAGCCAGCAGGCCTTGCACAGGTGTCCGACGCCTCAAACAACATCTTTATACCCCGCTCTTAAGCCCTAACCAGCTCGCAAACGCGAGCCTTAATATATTTCCCCGCGTGCGCGTACATACGTGCACGTCACCGCGTGCTTTGATGTGTTACTCGCGGTTGTCCCGAAGAAGCCCCGGGTACCAGTGGCGAGCTACTTCCTGAGGATTCTCAGGCACCGTGAAGTAGCTCGCACGATCGCTGGGACCTTGGTGTGATTTATTATAGACTCGTCATAGATTGCCTGTACCAACGGCCATCGAGTGCCCACGGTCATCAGTCACCGACTTACAGATACTATTGTAATACAAAGAAACCACGTCGGATTCCCGAAGACCGATGCTCCCAGCCCCCTCGAAATCCTCGAAACGTTTCGCAAACGTCTAATCGCGAGCGTAGAACGCGACGAAGGGGCTCGTTCGGCATTCCGAGTGCTCCCAATTCCACGGAACGAACCTGGCCGTTTGGCGACCGATCGACGTTCCACGCCGCCTTACCCCGAGACACACGTATCATCCCCCTGGCCCCGGGACCGCGTTCCACAGGCCGTCCAAAAAACCGTCCTCGTCATCGTCGCGTATCCCCCGAAGATAGCGCATTCAAATAAAGGCGAGGCACTCGTGGGCTGGTGACAAGGCCTGACGCTAGCCTCTTTTGATGTCGCCGCCGCGGTCGGCATCTGATTAGCATCCGCCGTCCCCCCCTCTGTTCCTCCACCCCCGCGGCCAGCCGACCAGCCTGCCCCTTCGAGGCTGCTTCCTCCTGCCGCGACAAAGTGGTAGAACGGAGAGCGCGGCCGGGATTCGAGGTCGTGACGGCGGCAAAGAGACGTCGGAGAAAGAGAGAGGAGAGTCGAAAGCCCGCGATGTCACCGCGCGACTGTTGACTGAGCCGTGTCTCCTCGCCCGTCCATCTAGCCGCGTCTCTAACCTTCCGTCCGGACCGGCCGAGGGACGAAGAACAGGCAGAGTCGGTGAAGGAAGCTAGCGGCTGAGTTATTCTTGCCGTGGTCGCTCTCCTTCTCTCTTTCCCCCGTGCACGGAGCCGCGGCGACATCATTTAAATGTCCCTTTGCGGATCGTCCGCGGCTTTTTCGTCCCTCATCTCCGAGAAGGCAACGGCCCCCGCTGGCGGGTATACGAGCCGGAGGCCTAGAGATTTCAGCTGCGACTACACAGCGGCGATTAGGTATTCCTCGATCCCTCGAAAGTGTTCGTACGATCCCTCGTCTTCGGCGCGTAACTAGCACGCGTGCCCCTGCACCGCTCGCGTCTCCGTTGACGAATCGCGTGACGGAGTGTTTACGGTGCGAGACATCCCGATAGGCTATCTTCTCGGAAATATCCAGACTCCGGCAAGAGAGGCATCGGCGCGTGCATCTGTTCAAAAGCCGAGGGGTTCGATTTGTCGGCCTGTGCATTCTAGCTCCTCTTTCCGGTTCCGACGAAAAAGGAGGCCGGTCGAAAAAGACGCCGATGCGTTGCCCCGGGGCCCGGCAGTGTACGAGTCGCGGATGCCGCGCGCTCGCTCCTCGGGTTCCAAGTAGGGTGTAATTGCCGCCGTTGACGGAACGGCCGCGTTCAGAGCTTGTCCCAACATTGCGGCGTGCGCTTGTCAACGTTCATAAGTTATGAAACGGCGGATAAGGGCCTGCCGAGTCCCTCCGCGGGAGAGGACGCACGAAAAGGGACGGCGACAAAGCGGAGGAACGAGGAGCAACCGGCGGAGAGGGAACAGGCCGGCCGACAAGGGGTACGAGAGGGAGGGAGGGGGGACAGGGAGGACATAATTGCTGGTGGATTAATGAGACGGCATAATTGCACGATAATCGACGATCGTTTTATTAGGCGACCAGGGTCCACAGGCTGGAACTGCACAGAAGACACCGCTCCGCCGTGGTCGCATATTATTATACGGAGACGCGGTGCTCCTCTGCTCGGAGTAGGTATGTCTGGCTGGTCAGAAATGACAATTACCGAAGATCCTGCTAAACGCGCGCTCCCTCCCCTCGGACCCTCTGCAACCCCCCCGTTTCGAGCGGCCATCCTTGGAATGCGATGTCGTTCCTCCGCGCAACGAGCGTCGTTGTACCCGCTTGTAAAATCTGGTGGTCCCCTGTCTTCCTCGTGGCAGTTCCCATCGAGAAAGTGTCCCCCGGATGAAATCCAGGTCGCTCGTCAACGCATCTTATCCTTCTTTTACGGCCGAGGGCGGTGCTCTGAAAGAACGCCTGATATTCCAGCCCGAGTCTTTTCTTCCTGCGAGACGTCGACCTCTGGGATCATCAACCACTGCCTGGATCTTCCCAGGGAAAAAATCTCCCCGACCACGCTTCTCTAGCACCTCCGAGAAAATGGAAATTTAAAGAGCAGCCGCGAAAGTGAGCGGCACCGCGACACGGGTCCCTCGACAAATCGTCGATCCACTTAGGATCGCCGATGTCCAGTTTGCGGCCTTGAAAGACGTTCGCTGTGGGAGGAACGGACGGGATCTCTCGCGATCGAGAGTCACCGTGGAGGGAAGAGGAAAGGAATAAGGAATAAGGATCAGCGGGTGCCTTCGCGGCGGGCTTGGTTGATTGAAAAAAATATCCGGCAGGCTGTCGTTGAGTCGTCCGGTGGCGGAGGTTTCGCTGGACCACTGTATCTCGGCCCGGTAGCCGGATAACGTGGTCGGGTCCTCTGTGAGCGCGCGCGACGTGGTCGGCGGCGCTTTTGCCACGATGTAGATTTGTTTGCATTTAAAAATCAAATCGACCGCGGCGTCCACGTTCCCCGTCCCTGCCCCCCGTCCGTTGCCACGGCCCTCCTTACCATTCCCGTAGCCGCGGGCCCAGGCTCCTCCGTTCTCTTCTTTTCTCGGTAGGATCGGCGGTGCTGCCGGGAAGGTTGGTATGCATGGATCCACCGTTGGAACATAGCTTCCTCCCGGTTCTCGTCGCCGCCTCTCCGTTCCTCTCGCGGCCGCAGCTCCGTTGCCTCTCAGTCGGGGACAATGCACGCCAGTTTTTGCGTCGTTTGCTTCCACCGAGCCCGCCGAGGACGATGGATCTGCTTGGACTCCGGCTACCATCTCGTTTTCTTCCTCCCTCTTCTTCGTCCTCTTCTTCTTCTTCCTCCTCCTCTCGCGACCACCTCCGCCTCCCCGCCTATTTCATCCATCCGTCCTCGTCCGGCGTTACCTGTGCGCGAGCGATCCCTCTCCCTCTCGCCCTTCTCCGCGGCCCCCCTTTTTCTTACCGCGCCGTCGATCGTCCGCTCTCTAACCCACCCTCGCGTACAATGAAACCGAAAATCTTCTCCGGCACCCGGGGAATGCGGCGCATGATTACCTACATCGAACCGGGGGCCGACTTGGAAGAAGGGCCGCGCGTAGCCTCTCTCCTCGCCAACACACCGCGCGCCACTCTTCCGCTCCGAGACCCAGCGACGATTCTTCGTGGCTGTCGCGCCGCGAGACGAGACCACGATCGATTGTTGGATGCTGGACGCGTTAGGTGCCTCGATATTTGATATGTAAACGAGGGGCTCGCTGGTACCAAGGATCGCCAGGAATTCGGAGTCGCCGAAGGTCTAGCTGAAACATCGAGGGCACGCGGAATCGCAAGAGCCGAGAGCAAATTCGAGCTTCCAGAGAATAGTCCAGAAGAGTAAACACGGCACGGTTGTGGAAGAACGCTTAGACATTTGTTGCCGGAGGAGATCAAAGTACAGGTGTCTTCCCGTGTCTTACACCCTTTATCGATGGAATTAAGCGCACTTCCATGAACATTCCGCTTCTCTGTGCCCGGATGTTCTTCGAACCTTGGCAGGAGCTCATTGAATTGAATCAGCCGGCATTAAGTCGGATTATACCTAAACGTTCGAGATGAAACGTATCGGGAACAGATATATTAAGCCTGTCAAGGCTGGGCGGAAAGGCTGCACGATCATCGGGACTGGGAACAAACGCCAGACGCGAGACGAGACCGCTCGTGGTCTTCTTTCATTCACGACGTCGTTGGGCGCGGCGATGAAGCACGCGACAGCTCTCCTGTCTCGTGACCGTGAACCGTTAACGTCCCAAGGAACTCGGTCCGCGACCGGTCGCATCCTGCCGCCGAAGTCTAGGATCGTCGGTCGATAGACAGAGCTCGAGCCGGTTCCGCTCGTGAAAAACCGTTCGTTATCCCGCAGAGTGCTTTGTTAGCGGCCAAATGTCCACGTCCACTTTCTGAGATCTAGGGAGACTAGGTGAAATCAATGGTGCACCGAAGGGGGAAGGCCAAGGGGCTCTGGCGCCCCCAAAGAAAAAGACAAAGGTGATTAATGTAACCATGACTGAAGTAATTCAGGAGCTTTGTGAAAAGAAAAGAAAACTGGATTTTATTCTTTACAAAAATCTTATAGGTAATCGCGTAATGAATTTTATTGAATTTGCATTACAAATATTTTTAACCGACTTCATAAAAATAAAAATGCACTAAAACGGGAAAAATAATTTTTTTCCTTATTCAATCTGCGACTGTCATATTTCTTATGTCGGTGCCTCTACATTTGCACTGTGTAAATCTAGCGCCGACTTAAAAAATATAAGAGTCGTAGAGAAAATAAGGGAAAAAATTATTCTTCACTTTTTAATGCACTTTTATTTTTCTTTTATGTCGGTTTCAATATTTTTTTTTTAAATTTTTAATTCTTTCAACACGGTTCCTCCAAGATTAAATCCTGAGTGCGTCACTGGGTGAAATAAGAGTGAGAATAGGGAACTTTTTCAAACAGTGGAATATCTCTATCCTCCGCTATCCCGACAGTACTAACTCAAATTTTCCATCGGCGGTCCTGGATGCTCAAAGCTACCATCCGCTGATCCCGAGTCCCTCTATCACCGATGACGCAACGAAGCATGAAGCCGGTTGATAAAGCCTCCCTCGACCCCCGCCGTCCAAGCGCAATGACATCGGCCATCGGGCAGTGGATGCGGACGCGGTTTATGCAGCCGAGTGCAATTATGCGCGTCCCCGGGACGGCAGAAAAAGATGACGGATGCGGTTGGCGCGAGCGACGCGCCCTCTCGCGCAGCCGGAAGATATGAAATTCAGATTCGCAGCCGCGGCGCTGGGATTTTTGCCGGGATTTCGTTGACTTAATTTCATATCCAATTAGATCGCGCTGGCTGGCGGGAAAAAGCCGACGACCGGCTTCTCTCCTCGCCCCGGCCACCTAAATTTATCGTTGTTCGATCGTTTCATCTTACGCTCGCTTACGGAGGAAGTCGCCGCGGAGTAGATCGTTAAAGCAACGTCAGATTATCAACGACGATCCTCTCAGTGGCGGTTTAATGGGTTGTACCGTGGTACACTTTGTAACGCTTTTTAACGAGCGCCTGCGAGTCTCGCTTTTAGCCAGCCTAGCCACGGCATAAACAGCGCAAAGCGTTCTTGGGGGATTCTTATAATTAATGAGAATTAATAACAACGTCCCTCCCCCCGTTGCGATCTTAATTGCAATGAATTCCTGATTCGCCTGCCTGCCAGCGGTGCACGTGAATATACCCCCTCCATCCCCCCTCCCCTCCTCCCCCGGCGGGATTACCCGGCTGGTACCCATTTTCTTCCCTCTATTATGAATTAAATGCGCGTTAACTTTAGACGTTGTTAACGATTAGGATCAAGGGTCGCGCTAATTAAAGGCATAACCGCCGGGTCGCTCGTCGTATAATTCCGACGTATATTCTAGTAAATAAGACGTATCGCGGTAATACCCGCTCCTCCTGTTACGTGTTCGATCAATTTAATGCGGCGTTAGCTTCGAACACAGGAATATTTACCAGCAACCTCCCAAACACTCCGATCCAAGGATTTCGTGGGCGCGATAATATCGCCTCGGAAGTGCTGGTGCTTCTCGCCCATTTGTATCATTATTATGGATATCCTGTTATTAAATACTGATTACAAGCTGCGGTCGCTGAGCAGCGTCGGTATCGCAAATTCAATGGGCGACGATAATTTGATATTACACGTGTAGCGCATAAAGTTTGATATTAGAATGACGCGATTGCCCAACCCTCGTATGGCTGTTGCACCCGTACCGAGGAAATTCCACGACGCGGCGGGAAGCTTGCATAATGGCACAATTTGCGTAATGTAATAACGGGATCGTCCGTGGATGGGGAGAGGGGAGGGGACCGGTTGGGTGGGAGAATGCGGCGCGTAGCTGGATTTCGGCTTCACGGGTCGCCGATTAACCAGAAGAGGCGATGAAAGAGTTCGATGAAATAATGACGGGACCGGGTCGATAAATAGTACGCCTCTGCCTGTGCTTCAGGGGCGGAGTGAGGCAGGTGGAAGGGGCCTGTTGGGGCCTTACGGGGTCCGCGCTAATGCCAGCCAAGGGTAGACAGCTATCAAAAGCCCGTATTTAAATATTATCAATGAAATTACAGTGCTCAATGCTCGCGAGGGCTGCTCGGTCATTACCGACTGGCAATTCGGCCTCTTTAATCGCCGTTGTCAATACTAATCGACATCGTCGTTATTTAATATTCCTCCGCGCGTTTTTTCCTTTTCGTGGGGCCAGCCGCCCTATGCCTCTGCCACGCGGAGGGCTGCTCGAATTTATCGGGCATTAGCCCGTCGTACGTAGTTCGTAATTCTTCATTGTGTTCCCACGGGATCGGAGCGTCGGTTCCACCGTTCACGGTGTTCACCTACATTTCGCAGCTCCATCTGCAGGGACATAGGAAGATAGTTTCCGCATTTCTATCTGCAGTTTCGCAAGTGGAGCACGTCAAAGCCGTTGTCTATCTCTATTCAAAAACAGCAAACGGGAAAGAGGAGAAGCAATCAGCGAGGAGAGAGACACTCGAAGCTCCCTGTAACTTTCCACGTGGAAAGGAGTACATCGTAATTACAGAATACAACGAAACATCCAGGCGGATTAGCCGAGGCAGTTGGCCGTTTTCATCGCGGCAGAGCCGTCATAATAACCGTGCGTTTGCAATTAGAAACCAGCCGCGGTTAAATAGTACGTATCTGGTATATGCTCGGCGGTCATTAGCATACACCGTCGAATAGAGCAGCGATAGTGGGCGAGAATAATTAAAGCCGCCCGATCGCTATCTAAATAATGAAATATTGCCGGGACTAGACGTTAGGCAGATCGCAGACCCGTCGGGGATAATTAGGCGAGAAACATGGGGGCGAAATGCCGTGCGTGTATTCAAATCCCGTGGCCCCGGCCGCGGGGGAAGCATCGCGTCGAAACCGTGCCGCGGATATGTAGGTTTTTCCACCGGCCTGGGCGAATTGCGCGCTTCCTACTCGCGCCTCTTGTGACTCACCTCCGGCGAAATTGCAAGGTTTGCCGCACTTTCGACACATTTACGTAACCCCTTTATGAATATTATCGCTACAAGACCGCGAAACGTTCGAGCGAGCCACGTCGAAGGCTGTGCGTGAGCGTGCACGAGCCTCGGATTCGCAACGGAGAAGCTCGGTACAAGTTGCCTTTCGGTTTTAACACGGATTATGTAAATCCCGGGCAGGCTTCTTGCTACGGATTCGATTGGAGTGTCTCTAGCTACCAAGTGCCTCGGGACGCATCGTGAATTCGTGAATAGAGATGGAAAAACGTGGCCGGGAGGCGACATGCGCGGCGGCATCGTCAAAGAGTTGCACGCGGAGGCTCGCGAATCACAGATGCAATCAGATAAAGGACGGTTCCTCTCGGATTACCGTATGCGAGCCCCTGCTGTGTCCGCGCACCTTAAAGTACCATTCTCACGTGCGGCGACACAAGCAGGGCCCACGTGCTCGAGATACAGTTGAGGCCGACGGGTAACCTGGCCCCCGTATTATCAGAATCAAATTATATAATGTACCCTCGGCGAGAATTCCACTGGGACAGGTACTCTCGTTTAGCGGCGGGGACCATGGGAGTTTTGACAGGGAGAGGATGAACTTATATTTAGTGGGAAATAGGTATCTCGATGTGATATCGACTTGAGAGGAATGTCGCGAAACAGCTTTATCGAGAAAATTAAGTGTTTTGCTCCTGTGCAGAGTGGACATGCTTTTAACCAGTATAACAAAACTTTAACGTTATCTAACGGGGGCATTTGAACTTTATAATCCTTTGTGATTCGACAGTTCTGTAGTCCGAGTTTCTAACAACAAAATATGCTATAAATCTCAAAATTTCTCCGACATTTCTCCGTTTTTCTCCATTACCCTTCGAGTGGAAATCTGAAGATGGTGCCTAGGTACCTAAAACCGACAGCTTCCGTCAACTATTCTACTTAAGGGGGGAGCCTGGTGTAATGGGGCGAAGAAACCGATTTTTTTTTATAAATCAATAGTTGAACATTACAATATTATGTTCCCAACGCTGCAAAAGGAAATTCGAAAAATTGAAGCGAATATAGCCGGTGTTACAATTTGCGGGCAATGTAACTCCAAAAATATTCAACCAATCGACTTGAACAATAGCGTCGCCAACGGACTGGGCATAAGCCCACATAACTCTATTATTTACTGCTCTTTTTTTTTAATAAAATTTGCTTTTTATCTACCTTAATCTAATAATACAATATTCTGAAAGTTTCAGAAAGATCGATTAAATACTTTCTTTAAAAATAATTCCCGAAAATGCCATGATTTTCAGCTAGTTACACCAGGCTCCCTCTTAATTGTTAAAAGCGCATTCTCAGTTGAAGATAGTACCGCTATGGGAGCGTCGATTTGTCCACGTAGCTTCGATTAAAACAATCACTCCCGAAGGGCGTCACGCAAACGAATTCGTCCAGCAATCACTCGCAGTCACGTTCCAGCAATACCGAACAACCACTGTGATTATATACGAGGCAGCCTGATGACGAACCTATGTAAGATGAGCTTAGCTTCATAAGCCAGCTGGCCGCGTCGCGTACAAAAGCAATCCGAATCGAGTCGGTCCAGCCTGGAATTAATCGGGCTTTTGTTCCGCGGCAGGGTGCTTATTAAGGCGCAGTCCTTATTAAGCTCCATAGGCATGCAAACACGGGCGAGATCCACTCGGATGGATCGATCGAACAGGAAAATCCAACCGCTTCAAAATCGCGATCGTGATTATGAACTCTATTAAAGGCGAACGTGACTGACGGGCAGCTGGGATTTTCATAAAAAATTGTCTAGATTCAGTTGTCCGCGAAGTAATCTGTGGTATTCGCCAACGAGCCTTTCAAAGGAACGAAACGCCAAGGAGGTTGCAACTCTTGTATTACAAATATCACAGGTGTCCCTTGGAACACTGACTTCACAGATCTCTTCGCTAGCAAATGCGAATTAGACTCGAGAGACAGAGGTTCTAATCGATTAACATTCAGGTTGCACGCAATCAGGAATTCTTGGTACCAGAGTTGAACGAGAAGTTCGACGATCTCGGTCGAAAGAACACGATCTGAGTGATCGAGTCTGGGGGTCTACCCTCGATCCTCGTCTTCGACGTATTTCGAATGACCGTGGAGCACTTGTGCGCCCTTAGCTGGTACCGTTCGCCGTACTGACGTCCGCAGCAGTCGCACTTGTAGGGCTTCTCGCCGATGTGGCCGTAGATATGTTTGGCCAGCTTCGTCTTCACGCTGAACCGTAACTTGCACAGGTCGCACTCGAAACGTTTCACGCCGGTATGACGGTACCTGTGGACCTTCAAGCCCCACGATCTTCTGTAGCACTTGCCACAGTCCTCGCACTTGTACGGCCTCACTCCTGCAAGCCAAACAGAACGGTAATCAGAATCATCCTAATAAACATCCCAACGAAGGCTATAAAAACGAGAGCTTGCATTTCAATTAATTTCCGTCCACCTATAATCATAGCTCCGATTCACGCCAAGGAACAGCGACAAAGCCTGATAAGAAATGCAAAAGTTCCGCTGCCGACTTTACAGCGAAACGCTCCATATAACACGCAACAAGAAAGGCAAGAGTATCTTTATTGTATCCAGGTGTTCATCAAAGAAGCATCCCTTTAGTACCCGTCAGCCACCGAGAACGGGCTGCTGCGAGAGCCGGGGGCGCCAGGGGTGTTAATTGGCAGCCGCGCAACACTCTTAAGATCCACCTTGCTGGATTTTCTAATTAATACAACCGCCGGTTAAGCGTGGCTGGAGGAGAGGCGTGTAACGGCCCCGCAGCCTCTTATCTGCGATTTTTATGTCTCAATACTGGCTCGAATTTATATGAGAAAGCAAAAGTCTCGCCAGTCTCGTGTTAAGGAGCAGTTCTCCCCGCGTCTGGGAGCCGCGTTTTCCGCGCCTGGTGTGAGAATATTCACATTGGACGCGGTCTCACCGTAGTGCGAGAGTATGTGGTGCTTGAGGGCGCCTTTCAGGTGGAAACGCCTCTTGCAGATGTCGCACTCGAACCTTCTGACGCCTGTGTGCGTGAGCTTGTGGGTCTTGAGCACGGATGAGCGTTTGAACTTGGCGGGGCAAAGGTCGCACGCGAACGGCAGGTCCGCGGTGTGGACGATCATGTGAGCCCGGAGGCTGCTGGGCCTCAGGAACCTCTTCTTGCAGATGGAGCACTCGAACGGCTTCACGTTCGTGTGCATCAGCTTGTGGTCGCGGAGGCTCTGCCGATGGAGCAGCTTCTTCTTGCACACCGTGCACTCGAACGGCTTGCGCTTCGAGTGCGCTTCCGACTGGTGCTGCTTCAACTGCTCCTTCTCCTGCAATCCCAGTCGAGGTCTCGCGAATACTTGGCATATGTCATAGGTTTATTCTACGCGTATATTTACCTGAAATCGTAGCTGACAGTGTTTGCACGGGAAGGCTTTGAACGCCTCGTGCACCTGCAGGTGATCCTTGAGCGCCGATGACCTGGAATCATGATTCACCCTCAATTAGAGTCAAAGCGCGACCGCGATCAGTGAATTGTGCTGCAAGTTTCTATCGTTTAACAGCTCTGTAACTGTGCCTGAAATTCTCTGCCACTGCCGCGAGAAATCCGAGATTCCAGAAACTCGCCGGAGTCTAGACCGTTCCGTCCATAATGCAGGATTCTCGCCGGTGAAATTAAGAACTCGTTAATTCTCGACGAGCGCAGAGAAAGAGCTGTTGAGGCGCATTAACGCGGTGGGCCGCGTTGACGATGATTAATACACCGTCTGGGTAATACCGTTCGCTTCGTAATTAAATAAACGAGCAATTACTCCCGTACATTCGTACGAATTCCCGATAAAAAGGCGCGCGCCCACCTACCGTGAAAACTGTTTCCTACAGACGCCGCACTGGAAAAGCTTGCCGTGGCTGTGCCCGACCATGTGCGTCTTGAACTCGGCCTCGTCGGGGAACTCGATCCTGCAGACGCTGCACAGCAAGCGTCTTCCGCTCGTCAGCGCCCGCACGTACTCCTCGAAGTCGACGTATTCGTCGGGCGTGACGATTTCTGCCTTCAGCAACTCCAAGCATCGGCTATTCGTACCGAATCTTTCAGGCGTCCCAACGTCTTCCTCCGCGAGCTTCCGCTTGTATTCCGTCTCGAAGGTGTCCTCCACCTGCAATTCGTCGTTCGCCGAGAACTCCTCGATCTCGTCCAGTACCTCCGTCTTGATTTTCACCTGGGCGTAATTTCATTTCGTGTAACTTCTGTCGTTTCGTGTTCCCCGTGCGTGCTTCGCGGTGGCAATCGCGCGCCGCGATCTCCGCGGCCGTTTCGCGGACAGGTAATGTATGCAGGATATTAGATAATTTGGTGCGCGCGTGCTTCCGCGAGAAATGGCGGAGCAAGGAAAGGAGGGTACCGCGCGGAGGATAACGAAGTGTTACGTAAACAAAAAAATGCGTTCGCGGCTGCAACGCTTTTATATAATCAATTATGCAATTAGGCGGCGGGAGGAGATTTTTACGACGAAATAATAACCGGCCGCGGTGCCTTAAGAGTTTTTATCGCCAGCTGCTCGCTGGCATAACCTATTCGCGGAGCCTGGCCATAGGGTATAACGTACTTCTTTGCATCGCTTGCAACGCTTCTGCGTCCCTATTATGTTCACCTCGCCGTGCTCCCGATCCTCCGTGCAATCGTTCCCATTCAGGTCGCTGTGTCCCATGATTCCGTCGATGGATCGCTTGTTGGCACTCTGGCGATCCAGGGAGACGAAAATAGACGCGTACGCAGAGCGAGAAACAATTGAGCAGCGGCAGAGCGAGCTGAATCGCGCGTGACAGGGTCGAAGGAGGAATCGACTCGGGAAACCTTCCCGTCGCCACGGTGGAGTATTTAGCCTCAAAAGCTGGTCGATTTAAAAAATTTCGCATTAGTCGTAAAATTTTTGCTGCTCGAGGCAGTTGAATATGTGAGAAACAATGTAGCAATATTGTTTTATTCATTTGGGCACTCATGAAGCAACGGGCTTTGTCGAAAGTTAGATGATTTTAGAGCACGCATTTCTTTCTTAACCATCCTCTGAAACATTGTTGGCTTATTAGTGATTTTTACATTTTGTAAGGAAATTGTATGAATTCTTCCATTATGGAAGCTTTTCGGGTAAGTATATGTATACCAAGTTTGAACAAATTTGAAAACATCTAGAATTTTGACCAGCTTTTGAGGCCAAATACTCCACTGTGCGTCGGTCGCTCTAGGGAGGCAATCGAGGACCTTACAGCGAGAGAGGCACAGCTACATTTCTGACAGTTTTTTAGTTATGACGCGTAATGCATATAAAACAAATTCTAAACCGTTTGGTGCACGTTTGATGCAAATCCGTTAACAGATGAATGCAGATTTATTTGAATTGCAAATTTTGGATCTGCATTACTGTTTCGCGTAATACGAATGCTTCAGATTTAACCAATTTTAATACTTTTCAATCTTAAGTCAAAGCAATAATTTTATATGTGGTTTTTACTAATTTACTTGAAATTTACAAATATGAAGCTGTATCCCTCTTGTTGCGAGGTCCTCGATTCTTCCTCGCTCATGTGATTTCCTTCGTCAATGACTTGAATACTTCGGGTGGGACCTGATTCGTTGGAAGCAGTGATCCGAGCATATTTAATTAATCATTCTCCGTAAAATCTCGTGCGCACTTTGCGCAAAGTGTCCCGCATAACAGAGGGAGCTAAGTTCCCGTTCGTAACCCTCCTGGCTATCAAGATCGCCCACAGTCTTCGACCCGACCGCGTCAGGACGAAAACGCCCGGATCCCTCGGCTCGATCGGCGGCGTTTGAGTGTAACACTAATGTAACCGCGGCGCGGTGGCTTAATTACACAATCAGTGATCAGTTATGCCGTCCGCGAGACAAAGCGAAACGAGGGGAGGGCCGGCGCGAGGAGGGGGTGGGTAGGATCGCGTGTAAAGGAGATTTGTATCCCTTAATTACGAGACTTGTTACCGAAGCGGCGCAAAAGTATCTTTATTGCCCCGTAAAAGGCGAATAAAAGCTACAATGAGACATAACAACCACGCACGAAAAATTGAGGAAGCTTAAGCTAATACAAGTAATTAGCGTGGAGTGACGTGGAGTGCGGAGTTCCAGCCGGGTATAATAATCAGAGCGATGCGCAGATACATAGGTATTGTGGCCAAAAGTGCGCTGGCGCTCGCTCGTCTGTAAACTCATAAATAATTATCTCAATATTCGTGAAACGATCTACCAGACGAACGGGCTAATTAATTAGAATAACGCGGAACGTGTGTATGGTTCGCGTCGGTTGTGCCGCAACAGCGGTTCCCAAATATTCCTCCGTGCCTTCTTCGACCGAGAAATCGCCCTGTCTCGCCCTCCCGATTTCCTAATTTCCCTCCACTCCTTGATCTCGACAAGCCGTAACTCGGCTCCGACTTGCCTGTGGATACACCGGACACTCGAGGCATCCTCTGCAACTTCCACGAGACTCGAGGGAGCAGAGTTCAGGCGCGGTTAGTCGCCAAAATTCCGGCGTTCCTTGATTGGGAAACGATCGAAGGCTGGAGGAGGGAGAGCGCACCGTTCTAGCAGGATTTCCCCGTGACCAGAGTCCACGGGTGGTTCGTGGCGGACGTTTCGAGGTCGCTGGACAGCCCGGCAATGGACGTCTAGGTGGACGAGGCAGGACAGGTACAGCGATAACGACAAACTGGCCCGAGAAAAACACCGGCCGAGCGATAAATCAGGCCTATTGCATTCCTAAGATAGCGGGCTGGCTGAAAGTCATTACGCTGGCAAAAGTAATTCCCAACTAAGTAAGTAAAGCAATAAATACATAATGCATCCGGCGAGTTTCCCACACGCGCGAGCGCGCGCGCGGCCCTCGCGGCAGCAGTTCCATGAAATCATGCATCAACGGGGACCACGCTGCGTGTCGCGGATTTATTTGCGCCGATCGACGCCGATCCGCGGATTTCTTTCGCAACCAGGTGGCTGGCGAGCGGGCGCGGGGCCGGGGACCCGAGGGAGCGGAACGAGATGGTATCGAGGGAAATGCCGATATCCAACGGGGAGGATCGGGGCGGGTGGGATCGAACGGTTTTGATTTCAATTAACCGTGCGGCAACGCGCCGTTTTTACGATTAATTTCCCCCGGGCAACGTGGAACGTGGAATTTAGACGATCGCCAGACGAGGAAGCGACTCCCCGCTAATTTATACAAACTGATATTATTTCTATTCTAAGTGGCGAACAAATCAAAACCTGGGAATCTCGATTTCCCTAATTAAGATTCCCCGGGAATCCCAATTAACCGATCCCTTTTTAATATTGCATGAGCTGCTCTCCGAGGAAAAACGGGCATTTGCATACAGCTCGAAATTTCAGCCGGTTTCTCACGCCGACGTAACGCGCACAACCTTCTCCGCTCGGGCCGAAAGCGTCGGCGTCTGCGCGTCTGATCGCTCGCTCGGTACCTAGCTACGATCTACTGAAATTCTCATTCTCCCTCGCCTTCTACCACGGTGGTCCAATGGTGAACGAGCAGTGTTGCTAGGAGCTGTCAAGTCGCTCGATTTACCTGAACCAGCTACCGATAATCGTCCGGCAAAGGCCTACCGAAAGCTCGGGAAGAGGCGTAGGCAGAGAGCTGTAGAAAGTAAACGAATGTTACTCGTGGAAGGTGGAGCTGAAATGACCATCGAGCTCGCAGCAGCGAACGAACGCGATGGAACTCGCGTAGTTTATCCGCGAGGCTGAGCCCCGCCTCGGCCGAATAATCGGGAAATTGAATAGAATGGAATGAATCTGGGCATTAACCAACTAATTATTGCGCGTGTGGATAGGATCGGTCGACGTCTGGAGTGCTTTCAGCGAGACGACGCCGCGAGTGGAACACGGGCCAGTGAATCGCGGCGAACGAATCGCACGTATTTTTTCTCTCCTTTTTCATGCAATAATTTCGCTAATTGCCCCGGGATAGACCGGCGGATGAGCATGAGAGTATGCAATAAATATTCGTGATTAATTAACGATGCCAGATGCCGCGATGCCGTTTTAGAATGGAAAAACGAGGAAAGGAAAGAAAGAACGGTGCGCGTCGGTGTGGCTGTTCTTGGGAGCAGTTTTAATTGGACGTCGTATCGTTTCTCCGGTCTTACACTTCGGACAGTTTTGTAGGCACGCGTCCTTATCGCGCCGATTATCTACCGTAATATCTGGAACGATAATTTGTCGGGAATATTTATCCTTTCCTGCTTAAGACCGCGGTGAAGGAAAAGCGCTGCTTTGTCGAGCACGCCTAGATACGCGGCGGGATTTTTCTTCTGCTTCTAATTTTTTCCCCCACACCTTCGCGGTGTACTCCTCGATCGAGCGATAAGCCAGCGATAAATGGACGAGTAGTATCGCCCAGCGAGGAAAGAATCGTGAAATTAAACCGACGTTACATATACAAATGTTTTCCTTATCCGACTGCGGGCTTATCGAGCGAAAAAAAGCATGATTTAAAAATCCACGATGAGGCGTTATCTTTCGCCTTATCGCGCAAGGGAAATAACCAGTTTGAATACCCAGCAATATTCATATCGGTGCATTACGAGAACACATGTAAGATATCTCCATTTTTCTCAAGGTGGACTAGTCACCGGGCGATGACTCATCATCCACAATTTGTTATCGTTAAATTTAGTTCATTCCAAGTATCATCTCAGCGTAATCACATTAGCGTGATTAGGTCTCAAGCCTGCAACGACTGAGTTTCTCTAGAGGAAGCACCTGGCAATCCCTTTGGATCCTCCTACGCGAAGCACCCTTTGCTCCATCCACAACCCCTCCAAGCCACAGAACCGCCGATCCCGCTAGAGACAGCTTGGGAACCGCTGGATCTAGACGCGACTCCTAGACGTGTCCGCGGATTCTGTTCGCCGAAGTACGACGTTAACCCACGCAGGCAGATATACGTGGAAAAGGCTGGCATCCGGCCGTAGAGATCCGCGAGGCGCGCGGAATTTCCCTGGCGGCGCCGATAAATCAGCCCCGTCCGGCCGCTTAACGACAATACCAGCCGAGAAAACTGTTCCGCGCCATGACAGCCTGTGTCATTACTGTGTTACTTATAAGCTCCTTCGCGGCCACGTCGCCTGCATACGAATGAGCAAACGGGTCCGCGCCCCTCTCCCACCCCTCCCTTCCTCACCCCGTTGGTGGTGGACACACGTCGATTGCAAAACCTCTGTAAGTGAAAAACAGAGCTGGCCACGGCACGCCGCGTATGCGAGGAGGACACGAGCGCTCGCGTCCAGCCCGACCGCGGGACTATTAATTACCCATTAACATGCACGTTGAATATTGATCGGCCGATCTGTACGTGGAAACGGCGCGGTTTCTTTCGCTGGTCCACGGGCGACCAACCTGGCCGACCTTTGCGTTCCATCGCTAGACCAGCGTCCCGCTTCTCGCCGTGCCCAAGGTCCGTGATCCCCGTGACTCGCGGACGGTTTTAATAGTTATGGAAGGCGGATCGGAGCCGCCGTCGCACCGGATGCCACGGGGACCAGGTTTTACGCGCGCCGGCGACTCAGCGCCGATGAAGGCCTGTAATCGTGAAACGGGGCTAAAATGGGGTGGTAAAAAAGGGACTGGCGGTTCGTGCGACTGGGTAGTTTGGCAGGAATGGCGACGCAAGTGAGCTGCACTCTGCCCTGGGAGACTGTGCTTCGCTGAGTGTCGGGGTTAGTCTTTGGCTATTGAAGATTTACCTTCGTCGTTAGGTCTTTCGCTTGATACCGTCTCAGCGAGGGGTTGGATTCGTCGCGGAGCTAGCTGCAACACTAATGAAGCATTTAACGCTAAGAGAGGTTTATACTCGAAGGATCCAAGTGGTATCTTCCAGTTTCATTCTCACGTTGATCCAGCACTCGCGATCGCCTGGGAACCTTCACCCCTTCTTCCGTCCTCTGTTCCCTGATTTTTTTTCCTCACCAGCATCGAAAAAACCAGCACATACCTCTGACTTAACGCGCCGACCTAAAAAAGAGCCCCATCAGAAGTCGAGCTCGTCTCCAGGGCGAGCGCTCGAGGTCCCATAAATAATCCCGGCCTCGAAATCCGTTTGACGGATCCATCGATCGGCCACGAGTTTTTCCCTCCGCGCGGGGTGTCATTTCTCGGTGGTGGTGCGTGCCTCGGTGGTGGCTTCGTAGTATATCTGTCGAGGCGGTGGCAAGCGGTCGGACAGGTTATGGGCTCCCTTCGACAAACACGTCATTTCTTAAGCGAGCAGAAAACCCCAGCCACGCGGACTATCCCGTCCCCGCGTTGTCCCCGCTCTCGCGCTGGCTCCGATCGAGCCCTTCCTCCGCCGACTGCTAGGGGGTTGAAGCTCCGCCAAAAAAGGAAGAGAACGGACAACGAGAAAACAACTCGCGCCGGCCAGGGGGTTGGAGACGGGTTAAACGGGCTATCATGCCGCTGTTTCCGCCGACAAACACGTATAAACCACTGGCAACCGTCGCCAACCCCCTGCGATCCGCTGCAAGGACCTTTTTTAACTGTGGAAATATTTCCAGGCTGACGTGCTTGGAAAGTAATCCGAAACATTTTACGACAAAGAATATTCACGTGATTCTATACGATATTTTGACCCAGCGATTTGGTTTACAATGTACGCCTCGTGTTCTTTCCCATGGACAATCAAAGTGGGGCACTCGACGCTCCGATGGAATTCCTTGCACAAATTGTCCTGGTTATTGTGACACGTCTGCATCATGAACTGAATCCAGGCCTCCTATGTTACTTAGAAATATTCTTCTCCGTAGTGGATGTCGATTATTGCGCGCTTAAACCGATCCAGCCGTGTATCGATATTCTCTTAAGACCTGACAAACGCAAAAACTGTGGCACGCACTCGTTTCTATGCAATTACGTTGTCGCAAAGAGCAACGCCTCGTATCGTTCAATCTCGAATTATGAGATAAGACAAGATAGCAGCGACAGAGGCTGTGAAACTTGGACGTAGCTGTTGCTTGCGTAAGAATCAATCGGTGGGGTGTGGAAGATGTAGAAGATTTTCACTGTGCTGATTCAAGACGGGATCGCTCATTGCAGCTGTTGAAAAGTAAGCAGCACGGGACCGGAAGGGTTTGTTGTTCCCGAAGTGGGGAAAAAAGGCACGGCGATAGCATCGAGATCGCTAGCGATCCCGGGTAGGTAATTAGTAATTTTAATGGGCGTGGATAAACAGAAGATTATTAGTCGACAATGTGCACCGGCTTACAACGGGTATCTGCCACGCTATCTCGGAGTAACGCAGCAGCGTTATTACC
This sequence comes from Andrena flavipes, assembly GCA_963971345.1. Classification (NCBI taxonomy): domain Eukaryota; kingdom Metazoa; phylum Arthropoda; class Insecta; order Hymenoptera; family Andrenidae; genus Andrena; species Andrena flavipes. Next base: position 61,119,070 of record OZ020482.1, on the reverse strand, counting down.
ACTATAGAAGCCATTCTTCCTCCTGTCCTCGAGTACACGAAGTACTTACTGTACCAGAGTACTGACTTCGGTAGAATCAATTGTAACGAGAATGGAGTGGGTGTCAGTTGCCACTTTGTTCGGAATACTTGCAAAACTTGCTTCTTCTTTTGAAACAACATTTCAAAACATATACTGTAATTACTCGAGGCGTCTAAGCAGCAGCCCCTACCTCTTCGCTTGAATCAATATCGACCTACAAATTCCAATCCCCTCGTTTTGCATCGTTACAAGGTGCTCAGAATCGCGTTCACCGCGTGCCGAGGAAAAAATGATATAGGACAGCGTTCGTTCCAGTATGCGGTGGATAAGAGCCTCGCGCGTTTACGCGTCGCGCAATGGGAACGCTTGTTAAGCTCGCGGAGAGGACGGTCGCGTCGACAATGAGAAACCAATCCGCTTGCTCACCGCCTTACGCCGTTCCGTGAGGATGAAGGAATGCCACAAAACCGGCCGTAAATCCACCTCCACGAGTGCGTTCGCCGGCGTGAAATTAAGAGAGCAATGGCGAGAGATGAGCCTGCTATGCGCCAGCGTGTAAACCATCGCCTTTCGCGCTGCCAGTCGCGAGGGACGCGGTGGAAATCGGTTAAAACCAGATGTGCCCCGCCTTGGGGATAGAATTAGGGGTCAATTTCGAAAGTTTGGAAGTAAGCTTGATCTTACAGCATCCTGCAGCCTCCCGGAATACAAGATTTCCGATCCTAAAAGCTATTTTTCTATAAATACAACGTTCCACTTTGCGATGATTATTTCTTCAAGGTACGATATAACATTCAGGATCGTCAACTCATAATGCTTTTTGTTGAGGCGCGTGAGTATGCGATAAGTAATTAACGTTGCTTATTTTTACGCGATAACAGTGGAATTCGCGAGGAACTAAAGCGCGGAGGAACACCGAAGCGTAGAAAGAGGATAACGAACGTTTAATTCTTGAGAATTGGTTTCCTGCAATTCGGTGGAATCGCTTTCTCGGCCACTTTTACTCGAGCTTCCGGATAGCCGGCGCGATACGAGCGTTAAATAATTTCCAGCAGAATGACGGGAAGTACTTTAAGCCAGTGCTATCGTCGCGTCGCGGCAACGAGAACGTACGAGAAGAATCGTTCGACAAGAAACCGATGAAGGGTTTATCTTAATCCACGGTTCACCGAGCAGACGAGCTCCTCGCCAATCCCCATTCACCACCCCTTCGATCGACCGCACCCACACCCTTTTGCCATAACCGATCACACTTGGCTTGTTTTACTAGCTACTTTTTACCTGCGGCTTGAAAAACCCGCGTCTAACTAGAATCCCCGTCGTTATCGTCGCCGTGGCGAAAAGGAAAGAGGGAAAAGCAGCTGTCCCTCCCCTAAATAGATTCTGTAAATACTTTATCCTCGTATCGCGCCAATCACAGCTACCTTCCCGAATAATTCCCAAAGCTTGTCCCTCTCTCTTAACATAATTTAAAATCAAATCCTCGAGCACAGAGACACTCCGCTTGCTGCGTCTCAGCGCAGAGAGACTCGACGAAGTTACGACTTCTTTCGCGACCCTGGCGCATGAAAAACTACTGGAAAAACAGTTGGAAAGCAGCGAGGAGGTAGGATACAGTTGCCCAGCGCGCTGCGATCGACGGGAGGAAGAAAGAAACGGTTCGCAGGAATTCGTGCAGCCGAGAGGAATTGAATAAAAAATGAGTCACCGTGGCTGTCAGTGGAGGTTCCGATGTTCTAAGGTTCAGAGGCGGCTAGGCACGGCTCGCGTTAATAGACCGGAGCCGGAGGGGGACGTAAAAGAATTCTCGGGGCCGTGGATAGATGGGCAAACACCTGTAACACCGTGTTCCCGGCCTCACGTGCCCGGGCGTGGCCGTGACGAAGGCGGCGATGATCGCGCAAAAAGCAGCCACAGGCAAAAAGCCGATCAGCTCGTGCTGATCGAAAACTCGGAATATCAGCGTCGCTGGAACCGGCCGGCGGAAGCGTTAAAACCTGGAGGCTCGCCGAGTGGGAACACCTAAGACCTTGCCCCGGACCGGTGGATTACGCAAGGATGCGCCAGACTGTGGGAAACTGGAGACACTTCTCCCCTGACGTTCCACGTCGACGCGCATCCAACTTCCGACGAGATTGATTAACTGGAAGAGTCTACGCGCGAGCCTCTTAACGAAGGAGCGCTTCGATTCGCGCGTTGCATAAAAGGATCCTCGAAGAATGCCAGGATAAGCTTGCAGGGTGCGAGTAACGTCACCGAGTGTTTCGGAAGTTGTTGCGTAGAAGCAACAGCAATTATTGCGAAAGATAAATCTTTATTGCTAGCCTGTGGTTCCGATTTACAATCCCATCGCCTTGAAATCTATCTTCAATTACCATGATCGCGTGGAAGGAGCATCTACAACCGAAGCGTGGAGATGTAGCAACGCATCGTTCGACGCTGTTGCGCGTTTCTTTCCCCTAGCCGACGGAAATTTGCCGAGCGTGTTGGCAAGTTGTCGCCCGCGTTACAATGCTTTCCCGCGTGCGTAGAATAGGCTCGCGCGGACGAGTTCCAACAGTCAGCATGACTCCGCGATCCGCGCCCTCGATCACGGTACCCCGCTGACTATTTATCTTGTTACATCGAGCCGATTTGATTTTAACTGGAGATCAATGACGAGCTGGTCGGCCTCCGCCGCTTTCCTGCTTCTTGTTCCGCGCAACCGTGAGAGTCGCTTGGTGGTCGCTGGATGGATCCTCTCTTCAAAATCGACTTCTTCATGGTTCGCTGGGATCGATTTCTCGTGGAAAAGTTGATACAGTTTCGTGGATTCTCGCCGTGGGAGCCATGCTACATCGCCTGCAACAATTCGTTACCGAGCTTAGCTCCTTGTGGATGGTAGAGTCGGTTGGAGAAGCAGAATGGAAGGAACATTGCAGCGACGAAAATGATCTTTCGACGAATGGCGCGACAGGGCTTCCCACGTGAAAACTTAAGGTCAGACAGGGTGTCTAGGTACTTCGTTGCGGCGTGGAATAGTTCATCTTACATTTTCAAGCAAGAATCGGCCGGATCAGTCGAGCAATTCCGATGAATCGATAATGCAACCAGGATATAAGGAATGGCGGTATAACGTGCGAGGGAACACTTTGTTGAAACGATAGAGGCACGTCTGCCCGCGCCATGTGTTAGTCTTCTACCTAATGGTGGCGTTCGACAGTCGGCCAACAAATATTTATCGCTGCTCACTGAGGAATGTAAACGTTCCAGTCCGCTCTAATGGACGATACTTAATTCCACCCACGCGAGTCGTCGATCTCCCTTCCCACGAAATTAATTTGCCCACGAAATGATAACTGGGACCATTTACAACTAACGCGCGCTTCCAGGTACACCAGCAAACACGGAGATATTTAGCTAATCAAAGAGCACGTCGGAAGAACGTGAACTGTACGTGAAAACAGCGGGAGCAAACAACGAGGGCGTACGGGGACCGGAACACGCGTCAACTCGTCACTGCGGCCGAAATGTCGTCAGATGTGTTTGCACGGGTCGCTAATGTAATATCGTTTGTCCACGGAGTATCGAATGTTGCTGACAAGGCGGGACTTGCGAGGAATGCTTAAACGATCTGATACGAGCACAACGCCCTTGTACATTTCCTCTCGATTTAAAATTTGATCGAAAAGAAACTCTGAGAAACTTGCGCTTCTATCGACATTCGTCTGTAAAGGACTATTTCGAAGTACCTACGGCGAAGTTTTATGAGCACTTGCGCGATTCAAGGCTGCAACGACAGTGGAAGTAACTAGCCAGGCCATTAGGGGATCGTTTCCCGCCTAGACATCCAATTTACGCGAAGGGGGCGCGGTCAGATTAATCGCGAGCTCAGACACACCGGTGCTAATTAACTTATCACACCCGCGGCGCGATACGGCTCGATTCAGCTCCACGTGGAGCATCGCGAGTCCGCGGAAATAATAATAAATATGACAGGGAGGATGGAATAATAAATATCAGCCGGTGGGTCGTAAATCGCTTTCCTATTAGCGCGAGGATGCACGCATATGCATCGACAGGATCCCCCGAGCGTGCGTTTCCACCGATTTCCCGTGCTTGCAACTTGTTTATCGCCGATTGCTCAAACGATCGCCGAAACCCGTTCGCCAGCAGCTAGGTAAGTGCTTGGTCGGCCGGGTCGCGCCACGCAACTTTATTGTGGCGTTTTTTAGAATAATATTGCGATTTACGAGCCGCAGTGATGGAAACTGCGATCGTTCTTGTTCTACCTTCCGGTTAATCCTCGCGTAAACTTCAGTGAGATGCAGAGTAACTTTCACTGGCCGTGTTTAGTTGGGAACGGCGAGCTTCGAGGCTGGAGCAGGCTTCCACGCTATCCAATTCCCTCGGAATCGTGCGAGGGGTCTGATCTTCAGCTTCCGAGGACAGCCAGCTCCGGCCTCCGGTTTCTAAAGTCCAAAACAGATCAGATCTCGTGATTGTAAGTGTCCGTTCAGCCAGTAGTAGATACATATCTCGTATATGGCAGAAGTTGTACCTTTAGCGAAGTTCAGCCAACAATTCCACCGTTTAAGGCAGCAACGGCAGTAATGTTGTTCCTCCGAGCTATAAACCACGAATCGCATTATTTTCGCGCGGCCACAAGCCACCGCCGGCTTCCTGCCGCGCTCGTGGCCCGCTCCACAGTGTCGTAACTCCCGCCGATCGATGACCATTTGCGTTGATTATCCCACGAAAATGTCCCTCGAAGACTGCCCGACGATTGCACGGGAATGGCGCGATGACAGAAGTGATTCAGACATCGTTCGGTCCTCTGTAATTTGACGGTGAGCCGAATGGTGGCGACGTTCCTCCACGATTTTACGACTTGGCCTTCTCCAGCGCCACTCTGGAAACAAAGTTTTCACGTTAATCCAAAGTTTCCGGGCTTCGAACGTGGGAAAAAAGGGAGACAAATTATACTTCTACGATACCTGCGGGTAATCGAAGACGGGGACTCCGAAATTCCGTCCGCACTCGGACTTAATTGAGCTTGAATTTCACCCTGGACGAACAAGCATGTTGCATAGCTATTAGAAACTACCGTGGTAAGTATTCACGATTGAAATCGAACGAACCATGTATCTCTGTCAGCTCGCGCCCCTGGATCTCTCCTAACATCGTAATTGGATTTGTCACAATATTTCGTTTACCAGGCACATACAGATACCGTGACACCCGTTTACCAATTACTCCGCGGTGAACAGTGGAACAGGTGTTTGCCTTGGATCGGAGGGAATTAATCGAGAAGTTAAACGAGTCCCCGTGTCTCGATAACGCGATATCATCGGGTACGGTAATATTTTACGCGGTAGCCTCGAGTAATTTAGTAAAATGCTCGGCGGAGCGTGGAAAAGGGGAACGAGCCGTTCCAGCGGCCAGCGACCGGTAAAAATTGAATTACAACGTATTTTAATCACGCCTGGCAATCGATTGGTCACGATCGTAGATCACCGACCGCCCACGCAGACGGTTGCGCTATAAATACCGAGGAATTCTATTCCCGATCCAGTGTCCCTTAAATTAGTTACATCGCCCTTCGTGTCCGCAGCGTCGACCGCCTCGCTACCATTTTCGAGAGGCACCGTCGTTGACGACTCGCATTCTCCGCAGCTCCAATTCGTTCAGCAATCTGAAAGCTGTATTTTCCACGATCCAAGACTCGTTGATTTACCCTCGATCTTACCTTCTCTCCTCTATATGTCTGTTAGATCGAGCTCCGGGCCCTTGTTTCCCATCCGTAATCAGGTCGCGCGTAATCGCGACGAATATGAAGTCCCCGAGAAATCGTGGAAACGTGAACGCGGGGACGTGTTCGTGGAAAGGAGCGTTTTCCCTTCTGGCACGTATTCTCGGAATGGGCATCGAACCTCTGGTTCGTCCGGACTGATCGGGAATTAGATAGATCGAACACGGCGGAGAAGTGGACGAGCGAACTCGATCCCCGTTGCATCGGGTCCGTGTCTCCGGCCGTCATGGGAAGATTTTCCCGTCCGCGGCTGGAAAAACCACTGTAACGCGAATAGTCCGGTCGGAACTGGTATTCCGAGATCAATATTCATCCGACTTCTTACCTCGCTGTCATTACTATTTGTTTCTACGCTCGTCCCTCCTATTTTCCGCGTTCCGCGGATCCTCTTCTTCCGAGCCTTCTTACCGGACCCGGCATTCTTCCACCCGGCCCTTCTTCCGTCGATCACTCCGCTCGTCCAGCTCGCTCGGCATCGATAGACACGCGCGGCCTGCAAAAAAGAAACGCGATATTCGTGAGCCTCTGCGATATGAAAGTCTACTTGCAAGGGAAAATCCTCGACCCGGAAGTTCAAAAAATTATGAAACTTTAGGGATATGTAGAGGATATTTACAGAATTTTTTTGCTGTCCTAATTCACCCTAATAACTCGCGAACCGTGAGAACTGTAACTTACCAAATGATAGTTCTAATTAAAAGTAGTAACTTTCGCTTGAAAACTCTTTTTCTATCTCTTACAGCTTTCGTGTTATATCACAAAATCGGAAAATTGCCGGATTTTCACCTCGTCGGAGTGAATTTCGGTCCCCTGATCACCCCTTGAAACAAAACGCGAATTAAGGATCGATGGTGGGGGTGACTTGAAAACATGGAATTTTCGATAATTCTTTCTACGCAGTTTTGTACATACAAAACAAAGATGCAACTTATGTTCGAACTTCTTTTCGATATCTCTCACCGTTCTCGAGATATTCCGTGAGAAAGAAAATTCTGCCTTTTTTCAAGGAATAACTTCTTCTCCTAAAATCACGCTATGGCGCCAACAAAAAATAACTGTGGGTTACGGATCAACCCAGTACTCTACTTGCACCCAATGTTGCATAATTTTTTGAATTCCTGGGTTGCCCGACTTCCCTTGCGAGGTATTTCTAAAATCAGAATACGAAGATTCTGGACGAGCTGATCAGAAATAATAGTGCAACGCGTCGAGACCAGCGAAACTTTAGATCGCACAATGTTAGAGGCTAATTGGCCTTATCTCGAATGAACGGCGGCAGTTGCGCCGAAAACATGCCCCTATTAATAAAGCCAGCCGCCACGGTGCTCGCTTAATTTTCCCGGCAATTATTCAGATGGCTGTGTGAATAATTACTTGCTATTCGGCCGGGTTGCCGCGCTAAGTGGGCCGGCCGATCGCTATCTTAATGGAGCCAACCGTTTGATTAACCGTTGATTATTCAATTAGGGGGAAATATTTCGTCATGGTCAATTGAGCCACCGTGTGCAGGTATAACGAGGGCGGTACAATGCGGGGCAGGCCGTCTATGATACTTGTCAATCAATCGGACCGCCGTTAAACTGTTAATATACATTACAGCTGCCCGCTGAAGCCTGGCTAACCGACGCGCGATCCACGAAATTGGATGGTAAAAAAAAGGGCCAGCTGGGGGGGAAGGAATATTCCGGGTTATGAACTAATTCCTTTCGATTAAAACAACAAAGTCCGGGGAACGGCAAGAACTCTGGGACCGTCTCGACAGACTTGTTCACGTGGCGGGAACTCGTGCTTGCTTCGTCACCCTCGAAGCCACAATTTCTTCACACTAATTACCGATCCGTCCCGCCCACCTGACAAGGGAGAAAGTGTGCAGCACTCGACAGGCTTCGCTCCTTCAGCCCGACTATTTAAGTGAATGAAAATAGTGGGATGTGCTGCTTAGGTAAATTGAGATATATCGATGGAACTGCTGAATTTAGTTATTTAGATAAGCGAACGTACATAAGACTGTTAATATTAGAAACATACCTAGGTAGAAGCGCTGAAATTATTCATTTAGATATTTTTAGCTATCCGGATATCAAAAAACGTGACGATCGCCCGAAGGAGTTGGAGATTTGAGAATCAGTGAAATCGTTGAACCGAAATCTCGCTTTAGGTTTGCAGTGAGCCATGGTTCCATCGGGCGAGGATTTATCTGGAGCAATTCGTTCGGCACGAAGGTCGGGATAGAGAGATCGATTTACCTGAATAATGAGACGAAGAAGAAACTTCCTCGTCGATAAATTTAACGCGTTACGGAGCCGGGACCGGTACTTTGCCGAAGAACAAGAGTGTTCCACGTCGTTAGACGCCGAGGTTACGTCCGGGGTTCGAGAGTCCCATGGTGGTCCCCCTCGACCAGGTGGGCAGCCCCCACCGATGCTAACTAATTAAATCATGAAAAAGGCGGTGAACGTGCGTCCTACAGTTTTTACGAAATTAATAAACCGGAACCACCAGTGGTTCTCAAGGGCTGCCGTGCTACTCCGCGATTAGCAACGAAAATTTCCGGGAAACGGCTACTGGAATAATTACAAGATTCGTTCTCGCTCGACTGCGAGAGAAAAAGTGATTCGGCAGGAGAGAAACCGTAGGGGAATGAAAAATCGTTTGACAATCACTTTCTAAGGTAGTTCTGCCGGTGTAACTAGTTTTTCTAAATTCTCCCAAGTTCGATCGATCGCCAAATGGTGCCAAGAAGTTCGCTGAACGCAGCGCACCTATATTTTAAACGTTGTTAGACCCGTGACAAATACATTTAACACCTACTTTCAAATTACTCAGCATGACGTTACAGAAAGACAGGGTGCCCGGCAAAAACGTCCGATTCCTTCGTTCGACGCTCATCCGTCTGGTCGTTTGCATCTTCACAAAGGCGGTTTTTGCCTGAGTCGCCTCGCGGCGCGTCGAATCGATAAAGTATTAATCGAGGTGACCATGGGTTCCCCGGGTTTCTTGCGCGACACCATTCAACGAACCAGCTTTCAACGCCTAACTCATTCGTGTTACGATTTTCTGCTCTCGCCGCGTGTTATTCCTAACGCTGGTGCAGCAGCCAGCACCCCGAAACATCGAATCGAAAAAGATCTTATCGGGGAACACGGTCGCGCGATCCCCAACAGCGTTCAGCGACATACAAATATCATCGTGATGCAATAAACAGCGATCCAAGGTTCTCCGGCGACCCTCGTGCAGCGCGGCCAGGGTGGAAAGATGATTGTCGAGCGGCGGGGTGAAACGAGTTTATCCCTCCCCGGCCATGCTGCTCGAGTTGTCGAACGCGCGATGGGAATAAAATGTGAAACTGTAAATTGTGCGTGGGAAGAATCGGTCCCTGGGCGGTCGTGGCGGTCGAGCAGCGCCACTCGTCCGCTGGAAAGGTGGAACTGCCACAGACTCGACCCTCCGACGCGAGGGTTGATCTCGGTGCGGGGTTCGAGCCGTTGGATGCCGAGGAGAAGAGAGGACTGCGAACGATTTAAATGCGCGTTCGACGTCTGGAGGGGCCTCCGAGGAACCTGAGGAAATTTGTTACGTTATGTCGGACTATCACTCCCCAGTGTATATGAAGAAAGATTTCTCCGGTCGGGGGAGGAGGAGACGGGACGCTCCGAAGCTTTTCGGGGGAGGGTTGGCGGGGTCCATCCCGCGAGGAAGCTCGAGACGACGCCTGGAGGGGATGGAGCACGGTGCCAGGAATATAAAGCGAGGGATAAAAGAGACGCCGGTCACATATGCGACTCGTAAAAGCTCTCGTGAAAAGCTGCATCCGTCCCCATCGAGAGCTGCCAGGCGTACTCGGCCTCTCGTACATTTCAATGACGCGGATCTGGCTAGCGGGGGCCCTCCACGCCTCTGAAGGGAATCGAAATTCTCGCGTGAGGGGTTTCGCAAAGTTAGATCGCTGGCCGCCGGATTTAAAATTTTAATAGCTTATCTATTATTAATCCCTGTTTCTGGTCACTAAGTAGCTCCTGATTTTAAAGCTGACCGTGCTTCGAGCTCCCTCGCCCGAGGATTTCATCGATCATCGGCGTCGGGCGCACTCGCGATCAGCCGAAAACAGCCGCAGGATCGTCAAGGATCTGCGGCGACATCGGGTTTCTATGGAAACGTACAAAAGGCACGTTCCGCCCCCAAGGGATCTAGCGATATCGGCGAATATTAAGAAATAGCTCTCGACCGGCATTTCCGTACATTTGCGGACAGAAAACGAGCCATTCGTTTGCCGACGAGAACGAGGTGCTGTCTATGCATGGCACGCCGGCACCACCGTCCGACCGTCCCATAAATAATATCTCCTCCCTTTCCCACCTTGCGTTCTCCACCTTCTTCCCTCCGGCGGCTTCGCCCGGGAGCTCCGTATCTCTTTTCGGATATCGCGAGCAGCGCGCCATATTCCGCGCGAGAGCCACCGTAATTCAGCACTCGAAAATTGAGGGACGATCTCCCCGATCGAAGGAGGATCTGTGCCCGCGAGCCATGTATTTTAATTACGCCGCGACATCTTCTGACAGCCTCCCGGCCAGGCATCGATCCTCGCCGTTCCCAAGCAGAGCCAGTTTTTCGGCGAGCAACCTGCGCGACTGGAAACACTTCGAGACAATCCCTGGCGGGATTGCCGGCCGCTTAATCGTCCATTTCCACCTGTCAGTCTATTCCCGGGGACTCACAATGGCGATCTCTCGGCCCTCGAAGAGAGAAACTTCGCGGCAAAGAAAACGAGGGGGCGACGCGCGGAAGGAAGACGGGAGCAAAAAGAATATTCGACGATCGGGGATTATGAAGCGCATACCGTGCCAAATAAGAATCGCTTCCGCGACAGTGGGGAGCTCGGAAAAACTGAGACGTTGCTCGTCGTGCCGGGGGATTACCGGAAGATGTCCCTTGGACGGTGGAATGGAGGGACTGTCTGACAGTGGACGATCCGTGGCCACTGCACCTTGCATGCGCGCGGGAAGATGGAACGGGAAGAAATTCGTGGTTGAAAATCTTGATGTACCTAGAACGGGGTATTCGTCGTTCGATGTTTAACCAGTTCGACGATCCGAGAATAGGATTACACGCTGGGCAGAAATTCAGCACGAGGTTTGCCGGGGGTCGTGGCAAAACAGCGATTAGAAGCGCGGGAAGAGGGAACGTAGGGGTGGGAAAGAGTGACAGGCCGAGGGAAGGGTGAGCTTCTTGCTCGATGGACGCCTTTTCTTGCGGCGAGTACTCGCCGCGACACAAATAGCGTATGATTGAGTGAGCGCCGCGAGGGATTTCCAGACGTGGAAACGGAATATCGCGCGAGGGTGGAGAAGAATGGCGGAGAGAAAACGTCGACGTTTAGTCGCAGGGAGGGAAAGACGCCCCGTAGCGCCTCGCGGGAGCATAACGGCCACCCCCTCGAAAATCGACGAGCCTCGAATTTACTTCTGCCGACCCTCCCGCGTCTCTCCAGATTTCTGCAACGCCACGCGTATTTGCGTTCCTCTTACATACGGGATTCCTAGATTCTTCAACACTGGCGAGGGAAGATTTTTTCTCGGCTACGCCACTCGAATATTCATCGGAGTGAAGTTACCGGTAAAAGTATGAAGCACTAAGTGGTCGAACGGTCCAGCTATCCAAGAAATGGGGTGACATTTTGCGGGACAAGCTCGCCTGTCGCTCGCGAGAGGACGTAATTTTAAGTAAATGTCACCCCTGGGAATTCAAGTGTTCATTGTCTCAAGCAATTCGGTTTTTTGCCCGGTTTCTGGGGTAAACGAAATCATGGATAGTCGAGGCAGAAGGAAGAGAGGGGTCGATCAGCTAGACGTAACCTCTGATCTCGGGTGTTTCCGTCCTCGTCGCTCATACGTACTCTGCGGATCGACAGGAAGGCAGGGAAGGGTGGTCTGAGCGATCCTGGTTTATCCGACTGGCGTTTCCGGCGGCGTATCGCGGTCCTATCGTATCGATATGACGGCCCTGAGGGTCGCCCGAAGTAAAATCATTAGTAATGCGATTGTGCCGCCCTCCATCCACCATTTCTCCGTCCCCGTGGACAAACGTTTCCGAGTGTATCCGCAGGCCTTTGCAAAATTCCAGGGGAACGCCTGGCATCCTCTCCCTCGCTTTGATTTTCAACAATAACCATAATCAGTCCTCGGAATTTCCCTAAACATCTAATAACCAAAGTAGCGATAACTTAGAAAGCTCTTAGAAGCTAATGGCTCTCCGTCAGTGTCGCATGAAACATCTAAAAAAAAAACTGCTTACAAATCACGTCAGCCCCACCCCTACCCTCCTTACCGGATCGATAGAGTATAAGGGTGTCTTTCCTCGAGACGGAGTACCAAACAGCCGACCAATTAACAAACAAATAATTTAATTACCCGATCGCCATCAGCTTGAAGTCACCGGCACGGAAGAAGGTATCGGCGGCCCCCTAATTTCCTTTCCTTCTTCCCCGGCCCCCCTCCTCCGCTCGCAGAGAGCGAGGAAAAAAGGAAACTTTATCAGGAAACTCGATAAAGGGAGTCCGCGAATTTTCTGCGAAACCGGAGAGATTCTGACTGGACCGCCGCCGTATCTTATCGTGAAGCAGACGTCTACGCCAGAATCCTGGCTCTCCGCTTCCATATAGGTACGTACCTGTGTTATATCCGTCGCAGTTCACGTATCTGGATATACCGCATCATATTCTTCCCCATCTCCACCCTCTGTCGCGATATTATATACATGGTATGTACACCGACCGGAGCGGTACGTGTATCAATATTATATCTCGCGAAATATCGAATCGAACGGTCGAGTTTCTCTATTATTCCGCGACGGGCACGCTGGCTTCGACGGGCTCTCCTCTCTGTTTTGTATAGACCCATGCTCGGCTCGCATCTGCTCCTTGTTTGTTCTCCGCGTCTCCACGGAATCCTGGCTCGCCATCGATTTTCATAGACATCTTTCAGATCGTGAAGCTTCGTTTCTTTCGCGTATCGCGACCGCCGGATTTAGATGGATCTTTTTTATGTAGAATTTTTTTTTACGTATACCACACTTCATAATTCAAAAACTGTCAAAATTAAAGCTGCCACCCCTCTGTTGCTACAAGGTCTTCGATTGTTCGACAAATAGTCGCGTTAACATAGAACAAAGGCGAGCGAGTGCTCCCTCAGTTCTCCGCTCATCTTCGTTCTTCAGCTGCAGCTTACGCCAGCTCGTTTGTAACACGCGTCCACACGTGTGCTGCCTGTATCGCTGAATACGCAGCGGCCTGTATACATCAGCAACGTGCCTATTACCGGCATTCGAGTCGGTATTAATCTGGCCGGGCTAATTGCATGTCGATTACAGTGATCGTAACGAGCGTCGATAAATACTGCAATCGAAGTGAAAAGTTCTCGGGGCGGACTTCCACCCCGACTTCTCGAAGTTTTACGAGCCAAAAACTGTGTTGCCACAAGGCGCTCCATAGACCTGGGCCACATCGCGTGGTTTTATGGCAATGCGCGCGGCAATTTCGCGGTGTTATCGAGCGATAATTGCACCGTGCGAGCTTCGCGTTCCCTCGAATCGTTCGGCGAATCGCGTCGCGCGTGTTCTCACGTTCGCCGGCCGTTTTACAAACTGACAGCTCGTTAATCGGCGAAGGTGTATTTAGCATTCGATCCCTTTCGCCGTTCGTAACGAGCGACGAGGTTCGAGTGATCGTTAAAAGGACAAATATTAACAGCCTCGAACGGCTTCCTCTAATTCTACGCTGCTGTTGGGAGAAGCCTCCAAGCCCGAGTGCTCGTCCAAGGGAACTTGCATCCGATGGATCGGTCGCTCTGTCAAGGACAACAGTCAGCTCGATTACAGGGGATTTCGGAGGCCCAGGGTCTCCTGACAAAGTCCTCGAAAGGATACGAGCTGCATCGCAAGGCTCGACGATCGGATTCTCCGCCAGCCACGGCGAACAAAACAGCAATCAATAAAGACGAAGTTAGGATCCGTACCGGCGGATTCCTTCAATCAAATTAGGAACATCAAAGTAGCCAGCAAAGCGAAGGAAAGAGGACGAAAGGACAGAAAGGTGGACGAGAGAAGCTCGTGCAGCCTGGACGTCGACATTCCTCGAGGGGTGGAAGCTGGGAATTAGCCTCTATCTCCAGAATCCGAACCCTCGAGACAAAGAACCCACCCCCCCCCCCCCCCTCTCTCTCTCCCGTTCCTTCTCCGCTGATACCCTTCGTCATCTTCCAGTAGTCGTAGCCCTGGACTCTTTTCTGCTTTCTGATACTGTCTTTGTTAAGGAATCGCCCTGGGCGTGGCCTTCGGGGGCGAGCTTCGATAATTTGTCTTTGTATCGCTAAACTACCCCCTTGACCCACCACCTTCGACGTGGAAGCACCCCCCGTTTCCCTTTGCCACGAACTTCTTCGGAGCGAGAGGCCCGAGGGGAACTACGACTGCTACGGAGATCGGTGTATTTAAAAGGCACCGGTATGAAAGTAGATAGAGGTACTTGAAGAGGGAGAAGTAGGTCTCGATTTTTGAGCGTACGTTGAGCGTAGGACTGGCTGGATGGCGACATCGTTTTCTCGGAATCCGCGATCTCGTTCAAACCGAAACGACCGTGGCCGATGCTATCTCGTAATTGCTCGCCGCGGAGTAATTAGAATGAAAAACTCCCGGTCTGTTTGATCTTCTTCCACGCGCATGTCCGCTTGATGAGCTTGGCCGGCTAGACATGGAAACGCCGACGCGAATTCGCGTTTGCGTGAGGTATGTGGTGCGTGCCGTCATTGCTTATTTATTTATTTATTTATTACCGCCGCGCAATTTCGCAGAGGCGTTCGAGCCGTTTCCTTCGGTCGGGGAATTGTAAATCGGACAGAAATGAATGGCCCGCCGCCATAGCCGCCGATGCTTTGCATATAATACCGCGAGCGGTCGCGCGCGCGCGCTCCAGCTACGAAAAGAATTCTCCTCGCAGCACCTGCGTGACGGCAGAGATCCGTTCTGCTTTTCTGACCCTGGAATTGCCGGGATACTTGCGCCTCCGAGTTCATATAATATATCAAACTCGCGCGAATCAAATCGCTCAACCACCCAGCCGAAACTTTCCCGGTACTACTTAATTGGCAGCGTTTATATCATTACACCTTGGAATTACCACATCACATATGTATCTAAACTGTAAAGAAACTCGAGTCCAGCATCTTTGCCCATTGAATCCGCGAGACCCGTAGAAAGCCGGCAAGTTAACAGCCAGCATGGGTTCGTTTACGATCTCTACTCAAAAACTTCACCGTCCCAAAATTCCGAGAGCACGTTCGGCTAACAAGAAGGATGTCGCGAGTAAAGCTCGTCGTTCCAACGAGCGAGTTGAGATTTGACGCGTAGACAATGGCTGGTTGCATCGGGGCGAGAGTCTGACCGAAGGGAAAACGGAAGAAAGAGGAGGAAGAAGTGGCCTCGGGGTTGGAGCGGGTTGAGAGGGGAAGGGGGGGGGCTGAAAATTGCGAAGGGTGGGTTTGTACGCGAGGCTGAAGGGACGGAGAGGAAGAAGGGTGGCTGCGCAAGCGCCCCCAGGAAAGTGGCGGCATAAGCGTCCGCACGGGAGAAACCACCCTCGATGGTGGCTGGACCGTGCGCGAGAAAGAAAGGGATGATCGTAGGAAGGACAGGGAAGAGGGCACGGGATAGACGGAGGGGCGGGGTGGGCACGGCGGGGATGTAAATGCCCCCGTGATGTATCGGATCGATGCGGCAGCATCCAGACACCCCCCTCCTGCTTACTACGCGACCTAAAAACGTTCCCTGTCCGGGGCGGGGGATGAATTACGAGTGTCCTTTTCCTTTCATCGTAATCTCGCCGTCGGCTTTACGGCGATGCGCCCCGAAAAATTTTCTACCCCCCGAGCAGGACGCCTACGAGGGCACGCCGCGACTCTGCGTATCCTGTCCGGGATTTACGGGGGTGGCCGGGGCGGTAAAAAGTTTACGACGGAGGTGCCCGTCACCGGGGATGGCCTTCGAGGCGCTTCCACTCGCTTGGAACGCGTGACGCCAGCCTTGAGTCACATCCAGCATTATTCCAATCTTAAAAATTATGAATCCCTATGAATAATTGTTTGTTCCTGATTCAAATTGACGATGGGGGAAAATCGTAGTGCACTCTTGGAAACCAAAGGACTTGTATAAGCGACACTTTGGCTATCAGATCGCAAGTACAAATCTCTTCGACTTCCTTCATCACAAATAATTTACATTTATGAATTGTTAGCTGTGAAAAGAATTCATTAATCGAATAACAACCCCCACAATAATTTCTAGTCTGCAAATCGTACAATTTAAATGCGATTTCTTTAAGACGAAGAGATTAAAAGTATTTCCATGGTCTATGGGAATGATCGATTTAATTTCTGAAGCCAACGTTTTAAAGTCGACTTCTTCAGGTAGGAAGCACGTATACATGTAGTATCCTAGTCTACGAGCCATACGATCCTTAATAACGACGTTTAAGGCGTAAGAGGACCAGTGTCTGGCCTCGTAGAGAAAAGTTGGCCGCGGTCAGCCGCGAAGATTTCCTCGTTTCCACTTCTTTTTTCCCCTCGAATCTCCACAACTACCAGGGGCAACTCGCTGCCAGTACATATCCCGTGAACGTACATGTACGTCCACGTATAGATACGTTACCAGGCGACGCGAGCTGGCAGCAAGTTACTCTGGGAATTGCGGGAAGGCCGGCGATGTTCGTACTTTGTACTCGACGGCAACTTTTTCGAAAAGACACGGGTGCTGGTAGCCAGCATCCCCGTCATACGGTGAAAACTGCCTTCCTCTGTTAATGCGCACGTGTAGGCTCCCATCTCTCGCGTCCTTGCCACCCTCCGAGCCCTGGACCACCCCTCTAGTCGTCAATTTGCTTCCTCTGCGGTTCTTCCATTCAATTTTAACAATGTAGCAGTCGTTCCTATCGAGGCATTTATAATTGTATGTTTGGGAACGGAGAATTGGAATTCTAGAGAAGTTTAAAGATCGGGGGTTGCAGTCTTTTGTTAGAAAGACAGTTAAGAGTCTGCAGAACAATAGATTTAATATATTCTGTGGCTCTATTCAACACAAGATTTGTGGTATTAAGAAACTTGTATTTATTGTGTTGAGGGAAGAATTCGATGCTTGTTCGTGCTCTGTGCAAATATATTTGGCGGCTTCTCCCCCGCAGGGTGAAATTTCCGCGAAACTGTCGCGCGAAGGGGGACATCGCGAGCGAACAATTAGAATGATCTTCTAAGGCTGTTATGAACAGATCTGCGTGGAGTGATAACGTTGACGTTAAGCGTAATAAAGCAGCGGTAATTGCCGACGTAAAGTTATGGCTGCGCCTACTCATTAGTACCCGGCGAGGCTACTGCCTTAATTAGTAAACCAAAGGAGGGCCCCTAAGCGCACGTTCCGTATAAAAGTCTGGCTTAATGGACGTCCGCGATACTATTTAACAGATGAATTTTCATATGGCTGCCGGCTATGACGTGGACGCGCACACGCATATACCTGGAGGAGAAAGTATTGGTCGAGTGGTAGAAATTTTGACCAAAGTCGCGATTTCCTTCGGCGCGATCATTTCTCAGCTTTAGTTGAATGACGAGTGAGGAGCTTTCCGAGCAGGGATAGCTTTCAAGAGCGCTTAGGTTGAAAAATTTTGTATTTCAAAGAAGTGTCGGAAGCAAAGAACTTCTGGAATTTTTGTTGGGGAAATATTTGATAGCGTTTACAATAAAACTCCCAACTTTTTAACAGTCTTCTAGGAGCTTAGACTCCGAGGCTTAGAGACTCGAGAATACTTTTGCGTTTCCCAGGTGTGGCTTATCTAGTGTATCTTTCCAGCGGGATAGAATTCTACAAAGTTCAACAGTTGCTAACAGATTTAACCATATTCTGCTTCGTTGATATGCACTTGGGGAAAAAATCCGCGCAAAAGGAAGCGAATAGCGCGGTTAACCCGATCGAAATTGCAATCGCCTTATCGCCGATCGCTGTACTCACCGCTGCAAAACGTGCGCTTACGGAAAATTAAAGAGCACGAAGATGAAAAAAATTTTCCTTCCCGCTGTTAATTACCCCCGGCGGGTTCGGGTGATTTAGATTCGCTGTCTAATCGGAGCGCATAAGAACAGTAATTAATGGCGTTCCTGCTTACGCTTTGATAAAGTTCGCGGCGATGATGTGTTCATCGCTAACTAGGAAGACAAAAGAAGGAAAATGGTGTGGCGTGAGCACGGGATAAAATTAAACCTCATTAACGAAGGGCGATCAATGAAACTTTGCTTACACATTCACCGACCATAATTTACAATTTACAACTTTGAATATACACTCTCGGATAGAGATACCATCGAAATCATTTTATCAATTCTTAATAGATTCTTCTCTGACCAAATTCCTCATGAGATCTCTTTTCCCTGGCAAGTCTGCCCCATGGAGGTCAGAGACACCCCCCAGAAATAACGTTAATCGGAAGCCTGGTGTATCTCATAAGCCCACTTAGATCGCAATGGCCACCATCATCTAGGCTAGGCGAATCGCGACCAGAGACCGAGAATGGTTGAAACGTTTTCACCGTTGCATCGATGAATTACGACAATGCCATATTCCACGGTCGGGAGAAAACGCGGCTGCACGGGAAACGGAAACGAAAAGCGTACCGCGGAAAACAAACTACGAGATACGTAAAAGGCTGGGCGTTCCGAGAGAGTTCGGAACGGGCAGGCATAGATCTCTCGGGCTGGGCAGCCTTCATTACGAAATCGCGTAATTTCTTTTAATATCCATGCCCTGGAGGCGTTTAACGCGCGAGCATCAATTACGACGTCGCGGCCGCGTAAAATTGCTGCGAAATATCGCGAGAGCCACGAAACTGGCTCTCCACCTCGACAGACAGCCATGTATATTCATGGGGCGAGGTAGTAAGCGTACGCGAGGAAAAGCAGGCCGCGTGATTCTATCCTGGCCAAGCATTCCCCTTATCATGCACTGATCATGTGATCTGTGCTGACCGTGAAGCTGAAACGCGAGCCTGCGTGCCATTTCGCTAGGCGCACCGAATTCTGCTTCTGTTTTCTGCGATCGTCCAGAAGGAGAAGCCTTTGCCAAGTTTCTTCCCTGTTATTCACGCCCCCACCTCCTCTGTCTCCTCTCTATGGAGATTCTTCCCACACAATATCAGAAACGGTGAAGCTCGGAAGCGACGCAGATTTATAGACAGACAGCGTGAACGCAGTTAGAAACGATCGCAGCGACAGGACGCGATAATTACACGCGCATATCCTGCTCCTCGCGCCCTTTATCTCGCCTTTCCACGTAGCCAGCTTTATGTACACGCGGGTACAGGCCCGATACCCGTTAAAAAAGCCCACTAAAGATAAAAGAACCGCTGGTTCGTGTCTAGTTGAAGCCGAACGACCGCTGGAAACGAGGCCGCGTGGTGATCTTAACGAGTCTCGCAGGAAGACGCCCCTGCGCGCAGATCCGCCGTGGATAACGATAATCATTTTACAGCGTCGGGAATAATGGTAATCGTTACACGGTGTCGTGGTAATGATAATTTATCGCGGCGCTGCGCAGAGGAGAATCGGCGCGTGTTCGCGCGTGGCTAGGCTCGGCGGCTCGCAAAAATTACGACGATTCCACGGCACGCGATCTTTCGGTTACCGAAAACCCACCCCTCTTCACCCTCCTCCCCCCCCCCCCCCCCCCGTTGCTCGTGGAAATCGACCAGCCACCCCCGGATGGCACGCGAGTCTCCGATCGCTTGGTTTCTGGGGTGCTCGAACCTGCGAGTCGAGAATTTCAACCCCCATGCTTTCCCAACTGGAGGAAAACGTGGAACGCTGTAATACACTGATAGACAGTAGTTTAGTATACAGGGACGTTTGTTCTAGAGTAGATAAAAATATAGTGGTGAATTTTAAGATAGGGGTGGGAGTCGTATTTATTCGAGGGAATCTTACGTCTTCGCTGATTTCTTTCCGCAGTTTATCCTTTTCAATATTCTGTCATTCGTTTAGTAGAAATTGTAAAGGTACGGGAAATTGGAGGTTTGTCGAAGCAATGTAAATTTTGCGAATGTATGGGGGTTGATATCCGAGAGAATCCTGGGGCAAACAGTTTTTCTAGGCAAGAGCAACGCGTTATCCCAATGCAAGCGGTCTAACGAACCCCGGCCGTCCCTTTCGTTTCTCCCGCAGCATTCATCGTAAACGGATTTGGCTTCATTAACCACCCGCAGACTCACCCCCGCGGCCGCCCTCGCTGCTCTCCCCGACACGCTCGTAGCTTTCTCTCGCATGGTAACTATGGCAACAATGGCAAAGGCAATCAAGCACCGCATGGAATTAACGCCGCGCAGACGATGGATATTCCGGCCAGGGAGAGCAGGGTCGATTTGAGTCGGGTATTACCCCCAAACGGTTTGGAAGAATCATTTCCGAAGAATATTTCGTAATAACAGCGCGTGCGTCGGCGTAGAGAAGTCTACGGTGTCGCCATGTTGGGTATAAAAGGAGACCTTCATTTTTGAATACTACTTTTTAAGATTCGGAAGGGTGAAGCGCACCCCTGTCGAAGGGTTCCTTTGCGCACATGCGCCACGCGTATGCAAAGCGATAGGGTTCGCTGGCAACCAATGGTGAGCCTTTAAAGCACCGTTCTTCTGTTCGACCCTCCTTTTTAGTATCCCCACCCTTTATTCTAGTAACCAGATTGCCTAAGTTTATACTGCTGAACCCTATTTTTTGCCGATCGGTCGTTCTTGTGAAATAAATAGTGTATTATCTGATACATCGATGGCGTTGTTTTAAATTATCAATTATTATTTAGAAGAATATGGCGTATTGTTTCAAATTTAAGAATTAGTAAACAAGGGACTATTCGAGCAACAAATTTTATCGTCAAAAAGATGTGTCGCGATAAATTAGCCCTCGTTATAAGTATTCTAAAAATGTATGTTCGTTTCGTGTATTCAATTTGTTTCCTCTCTTATTTACTTCTTACATGATTTTTAAGAAAATTATATATGCATAATCATATGCATACCTACTTGGCAAAAAATAGTGTCGAGCAATATGTGAAGTAGTATTATTAACTTTAAAACTCCATTCGTAAGTTTCAATTTTTGAATACATCAGAATGTGTAATAAATAATACGATAATGTAACTACGATACACCAAGGAACCCAGGAACTGCCTTGAGCCAATGAAAGCAAACGAACACTTCGAAGCCGTCCGTCCTTCGACCAATAAACACACAGCCACCCTTTTTAAACTAGAAAGGGGAGCAGCTACCCTTTCCAAGAAGGGTTGGACGCGCACATGCGCAACGCAAGTATGCAAAACTTGGGGTTCCAGTGGCGGCCAATGACGCGTGTTTTAAAGTTGATGCACAGACCGACCCCTCGAGCCAGCCCTGGAATAAGTAGAATGAGAGTATCCCTGGCGGTTGCCGCGCCCTTATCGGGAGGGAGCAGGCAGCGGGACTTAAAAAATGATCTATCGCCGCCACCAATCACACCGTGGGTGGTAGCGAGTCCCTCTCTGATTGAGACGAGCCTCCAGCGCCTCTGGAAAACGATACACCCCTTGGAACCGCGGGTGGAAAAGTGTTAGCCATAAAACACGACGATATATCAGGAAGCAGAATACCCAGGGGAATCGATACTGTATTCTTCCGGGGGAATTCTCACGAATTTCTACGACTAGGAAGATCATCGTATTACTCTCCTCGTTGATAATTCGAAGTTAATCGGGGATGGGGTGCGTCCAGAAATTTTATAAAACTGACACACTGTTGATCTCTATTTCCCTTCGTACGTTTGATTCCAAAATCTTTGATCGAACGAATTCTAACTATTTCACTTCTATTAGCATTCTTCAGAAGTCCGTGAAGAGAAATATTGGAAATCTCATGGCGATAGTATCGCCAATAACGGGGTCGCTTTGTATGTGACAGAAACCGACGTAACTACGCGCCCACCGGAAGATTAAGCAACCGATGAAACGGGAGCGGTTCTAGAGCGTTGTTACAGACATTCCAGGGGTATTGTGCCACCTCACCCCCTTGAGCCACGGCTTGCCGCGGGGGCCGGGGGCGAGTGGGGGGGTGGAGGTCGGCGTCCATTTCTTCTTTCTTTTAATCTTACTTTTCCCGCAAACGGGCAGCCAGGCGTTAATTCAACGGCATTGATTGCCACACGAACCACCCCCTCCCCCTCCCACCAAGGGGTGGAAGACCCCTCCTCGCGCCTCCGATCCCCCCACAAGATCCAACGGTTTTTCCACCCTTCTTCTTCGCGTCTTTGACCCTACTGGCTCGTTTCCTCGGCTACGTTCCTCGCCTACCCTCTGGAGGTATCCGCCGGGGAATGATTATTTCTCGAGCGTAACGCTTCGGCTAACTCGCTCGCGAGAGCCCAGTAAAATTAAACGCTCGATAAGTGATATAAGAGGGGTGATTCCAGTTTACCGAGGAATAGAGACTAGTTTTCGTGGAACGATAGCGTCGATCAGTGTGCTCGGTTATCTCGGAAGAATGATTAAAGACAGTTCTATTCGACGAGAGAGTTTTGTTTGTAAAGTGGGTGGGTCTTCTGTCGTTATACCGGAGAAGACTGTCCGAGGGAGGCCAAGGGTCGAGCCTCCCGGTTCGATGCAAACGATCGAGATAAATGGTCCAAAGGGTGTGGACTGTCCGGGACGGGCGAGAGAATCCTCGGGATTGGAGGCAGAGAGACAAAACGGGGGCGAAAGGGAGAGGAAGGCGAAGCGAGGGGTCGAGTGTGGGGGTCAATCTATAATAAAGCTCGCGTTATCTGGACTCGGGTAGCGTGAACGAAAGCTGGGGCCTCGTAAAAAAGAGGGGGTGGGGGGGGGCGGATGCTGCTTAAGAACGGATTACGAGAATGAAATCGGCCGTCTGATACTTAACCCTCGAGATCGTCGGATCCTCGCGCGCTTTTATCTCGCTACGTATTTTGATTATAGAAGCGGGCAACATGGGGGCCGAAAGCTCCTGCCTGTCCTCCCTCTGCCCGTCTCGCCCTCGAAATCGTTGCACTTCGGTGGAATTGAAGAAGCCGGCGTAGAAGAACAGCGAAGCCCGGAATATTCGACGAACAATCGACGTCGAGGATTAATTCAAGCGGCCGCGTGTCTCGGCGGGGACGAGGCGGCCTTGAAAGAGGCAGGAAATGAATTATTTTCCTCGGCGTCGTGACGAATGATTCGTACGTGCTGACCCTTTTCCACGGGCCCTGGTCATCGTTATTCCGAACGATTGAGCGCAGTTGTTGGCAATTGGTAATTCAGTACAATCGCCAGAGGTTGCGGACAACCGAGGGAATCAGCACGTAGGCGCTTGACGAAAAGAAGACCGCTAGTAAATCTGTGCTTCGGGCGAGCTTTCTATGATAGAAGTCCTATCGATCCGTCACAAACAAAACGAAGAAATGAGTTATGTTTAAAAATTAATACGAAACGAACATCGTTTCCTGCTAAACGTTCTCCAACCCTTCGCAGTAAGGGTACCAGCGTGCGAGCACCTGACGCATTATTACGTCACGGGCCGGACTCGGCTGTTCTACCTGTTACCCGAGGCACCAGCCGTGAAACGCATTGTAATTCATAAGAGGCGATTCTAACCCTTTATGCTAATGCCAGAAGGTGCGCAGGGGTGAGCGTCGTGCAAGGGCGATTTTTATCGACCACTTTAAAGCCCATTTGCTTAATGAGGCGCGATACAAGCCCCGCTTATGAAGTTACCAGGGCACTTGAAGCGTGGCCGAGTCCCTCTGACCGTGAAGGAACTATCAGAAAATTAACTCGTTACGCGTCGCTCGTCGTACTTCTGCCTGTTTCAATAAAACCATTATACAGATCCTATTCAACTCGCCTCTTCGCCTGTTTCCTTGGTCGGATTCTTCCATATTCCTAATTGAAATCCAGCTCGTTTCACGCGTGCCTGGCAATCCGAACGCGCCTTACCCGTGAAAATAACAGTTACTTCGATCTTGATATTAGGAGGATACAGAAAACGCAAATATCTTAGTCATTAAGTTGGAATTAAGCCATGAATGATTCCATTTCTGAAGAAAAGAAAAAAAAACAATAGAGAAGAATGTGTTTCATAATTCATCGATGAAGTATAGGGTTTATTTCCTATAGTCGATGGAAGATATCTTATTCTCCAAATTACATTCGTTTTTAACATCTATAGAAGCTGCCCTGTTATCGAAGACCTTCCCAATGTCTTACAGAGACTTTGCGCGGAATTCTTCCCTGGGGAAGCTTCTTCGAGGCGCGTTATTACTCTCGAACGGCAATAACCTCGTCGCGAAATGCAAAGCTGCCCCTGATAATCCCACAGAGGACGTAACTTCTATTGCAAAGGAACGACGGGTTGCTGGCGATCCCCGCAAATCATCCCTAAATCGAGAAAGTTGCCGAGCGATACCCTTGCCATGTATCATCGCGAGCCCCTTTCCGCGGACGTGCACAAGTATACGTTACGGTGTAAAGCTCGTCATGTGTCCTGAATAAACGGCGAACTCCGCGGTGAAACTACGGCGGGAAGATCGGCGAAACTCCCAGCGAACTCTCGTGAACATAATTTTTGTATTGTTTGCGGCGAGCGACCGGCCATTATGGATTCTGCGAGGAAACACCGGCGAGGCTTCAAGACCCTGTACACGATGGGGCGGAACTGTGATAACCGGAACGATGGCCCGTTCTCACGGAGGAAACTCGGTGGAATCAAACTCTTAAGATCTTAAATCCTTAAATCCTTCTCTACTCGCTAGGCTTCTTTGTTTTATTTAAAATAATGTAGCAGTCCCGTAAATGTTCCTCGGTGATATTATTCCTGATTTATCACAAGTTCTGTACGAGGATGCTGGCAGATTTGAAACCTGAAACCAAAGATCATCGTTGTTCCAACGGGGGTGTCAGGACGGGCTGTAACGCGCCAAGTAATACTCTATTGCTTAATAATCTGGAGAGGCCATTAGGCCTATCTCGCGGGCGCAGATGTATCGTGGACAGGCCAGGGGTGGGTTCCGTCATAAAGGCCGCCGCCAACCCCCGGTGTAACTCGAGTTCCAGCGATCCTCGCGCCGGTCGAACGACGAGGTTTCTTTTAATTAAACTGCCCCCACCCTCGCCTGGTCCTCCTTTCTTTCCCTCCGCGCTCCGTTCTCCACCGAAAACCGGACTCCCCTGGACATAACAGCCGACAGGCACGCGTTATCAGCGTTCGCCAGCAGTCCAACCCCCCGGTCGGTTAGCTGTTTCCGCCGCCCCTACAGCGTTGATCCGATCCTGGCCACTGGTAGAACTCCTGGCTGACGTTGGCGTTGCGATGTCAATGCTGGTCGGTTAAAAGAGAAACGCTTGTAACGTTGCCCCCGAGAAGACTGGTACCAGCCTCCATTAATGGTCGCGTGATAACACGTTTCCCTTTAATGGACAGTTCGTTATCCTCCGTGCGTTCCACTGCCAACTATTCGGTGATGGAAATATCAGCGCGTCCAACCTTCACGGTCCCTCGTTCGCGGTAAACGCGTCAATTTCGCAGTTGTTCGCTTTATAGAGGCAGGTGAGCCGGCGAAGAAATAAAAAAGAGCACGTCGAAGCGTGGACGAGGGAAGAAGTTACGGGTCCTGGTGACACGTTGGACGCTCGTAACGTCAGAATGTCCTTCTCGGCCCGGTAGGTACCTCCCGCCATTGTCCCTCTCCATTCTCAGCGAAATTACTTATAATATCTGTCAGCGGACAGACACAGCCCGGTAGCGCTACAATCCCTCGGAGAAATGCCCTCTTTATTATCTATCAGAAGCAATCTACCGAACACTTTCCTCCCTTCCACCCTCGCCTCTCCTCCACCCGTTCGTTTCTTCTTCTTCTGCTAGTTTTCCTCGCTGTCGTTGAAGGCTTACGTCCGAGACTAATTCCAGGACACGCGTGTCCTCTGCTTGGAACTGGCTCCTCGGCGACTGAGCCGAGTCCACAGCTTGGATCAAACGTTTTCAACTGGAAGATCTAGCAGCGTTACCGAAACATCAATCCACTGAACGTCTCTATAACCGCTCATGGAGCTCCGTTATAAACAATTATTGATCAGCGAACGAACGATTTCATGGCCAGACGTCGCCTTTAGTTTTGAATAAAAAGACCTCGTCGATGCCGAGGGAAGCGTTCTCAATGGGGAACGAGCGAAGAAATTTGAACGCACGATCGAGGCGAGCGAGGCTCGGTTGACGGGTTTTCAGGTCCGCTAGAAATGCGTCGGACGTCCCCGCGTATAAACTGGCCGGCTAATTTAGACCGACTGTTCCGTGAAATTACCGGGGCTCGCCGAGTAATGAGAGGGTGGACGGGGAGGGCATCCAACCCTTGGACAGTGGCCGGCTAATCACGGCCGCTCGTTAGCGAATTG
Organism: Andrena flavipes; assembly: GCA_963971345.1. NCBI lineage: Eukaryota > Metazoa > Arthropoda > Insecta > Hymenoptera > Andrenidae > Andrena > Andrena flavipes. Next base: position 61,092,771 of record OZ020482.1, on the reverse strand, counting down.
AATGCGCCTCGAATCGCATCCGATCGTATCCGTGGCGGCCGGAGAGTCAAAGGACCGATTTCCACCTTGAAAAGGAACCTGTCTATTGCTGAAAAATTTCGCACGGATCTCGATTCCCGCCCTGAACAACGGCTCGCTCTTCCTTACACGCTCGCTCGATATTGCTCTGGCGTCAAGATCCCGTCGTGGGTCACTTTCCCGAAATTGTACCCTCCCCTCCCTGAACGGAGCACGATCGTGCCTCAAAGACCGGGGAGCTCGTTGGGACATTCGGTAAATCGAGGAAGTTACGAACGCTGCAGGACGGCAGCTTCTTAAACGCCTCCGCAGAGTTTCGAGGGAAAAAGAATGACTGGTTGGTAGAACCAGCCGCGCAAAGATTGTCGACGACTTAATGGACACCCTATATTTGCTCATTAACGGACCCTCTGTCGCGAATCCCGAGCACTTCCACAAACTCTCCACGGAGGAACGGCCGGGAGGAGAAGGACGCACAAAAGGACGGGCAGACGCGGCTTCGAGGGAGGAAGAGGGGGGGATCGAAGGATGAAGAGGATGTCGAAGGGATGCGAGGAAGAGGAAGGAGTCCCCTCGTTACGAGTTTTGCGAGAGGAAAAGCGATATGCGCTGGAACGACGGGAATTATACTTTTGTAAGTATTCGACATAAAAGTCTTCACTTTTTGGTAACTTTTAGTCCCGTTTCTGTGAAGATTCTGCAGGATACCCGTGAATTCTTAAAATTATAGTGTCAGCTTTCTATAGTTCACTTGCACTCGAGAAGATCCCATCTTTCCCCTTTTTCTCTCGTCGCGGAAAACTGTGTCCAGGAATTGAAGATCTATCGCGGTACAGCTGGTAATCGTTCTTAGCGCAGAGATCGCGAAAATCATTGACGTTCCGCGAACATATTAACGCTACCGGTTCACGGTGAAACGTCTCGCGATTAAATACGACGATCCATCGGATCCGAGCCGTTCACTTCTTCCCACAAAGCGAGCGAAGAAAATCGTTCCAGTTCCCCCCTTTTTTCCTGGCCCCTTTCGCCGCTTCGAACCGCCGTCGCGACGCATTAGCGGCAATTAATATACAGGCCGTGATTTCAAGCGATACTTAGAGGCCACATTAGATTTCATATCCACGCGCACCGATTAAATCTCGGTCTCTCTCTCTCCGGAGCGATCTTGGTCATTGTTCCCTTCGTGGAATTATTATCACCAGGGTAATATCGTTTTTAGCCAATTCGCGGCCGGATCGGCTGGCTCGTTAAGAGAACGAGGACGGAGAGAGAAGATGGAGCGAGCGACTGCAGTTCGCATTTCTCCTCGTACAGCTCGCGGAATCTGGATGATCGACTTGGCTAATAAATACAACGATTAACATTCAAATTTCGTGATCGTGATGGGACTTGATAATTCCGAAATCCACGGGTTGCTTCGATGTGAGAATAATGCTGCAGAAGAATCACCAGAAATTACCGCGTGTTCCCTCGAATCAGGGAAAACGTGTAGCCCCACCCGAAAAGGGGGGCGCGCCTTGACCAGCCGAATACGTTATACGTGCAAACGTTCGCGGACGTTAGTAAAAGCTGTTCTTACCTGGACAGACACGCTTTAACGACCGAACCAAGCGTGCAAGCGAATTCCATAAATCGCGACGCATGGTGCCCCGCGATTGTTCCACGACCAGCGTCGTAACCGCGGCGACGAGGACGGAAAGGTGGCGAAAGAGAGAGGCACGAAATTTTTCAGCACTGTATTTATCTCCTTTCTCATCATTAAATTCACCGTATTTTACGTAACGTGGGAATCGACGGAACGGGCGAACAATGCCGCGGTACCAAGTGTTGCGCTGGTACAGGAATCGATCGGTGAATTATTCATCCGCGTGAACGGTTCGTCACCGCGCTCTCCATTAATTACCGATGCGCTACGGCCTGCGGGGCTTCGTTTATGTAAGCCAGGCTGGAAAAATGTCGGCGATAATGAAGCCTGCGTCGCGCGGATCCTCTTAGAAACTCTGGGCTGCCTCTCTTTCTCCTCTTCCCTCATTCATCCCCGCGCGCGCACCTGAGTAATTGCCAATGGAAACAGGGAAAAAAGGGAAGCGCGCATCCAGCCTCGTTCGATAACTCTTCGCGCAAGAGTTCTCCGGAAGACGAAAGAATTGAAAGCGTTCCGCGGATTCCAGCAGCGGCGATCAAGGATCCGTCGTCGGATTCCATGTTCCCTGGTCGATCGTCATTTGCCTCGCGATCGTCGAACGCGAAATTCTTGACAGCTATTAAAGCGATCGGGATACTCTCGCGCGACCGCGAGGCATGGGCCCGGGCCCGGTGATCGGCGAAAGAAATCGAAAGCTCGCGATCCGATTTCTTCGTGAAGGATTCCGGTGGCTGCGGTCGATCGTCCATCATGAATATTCATGTCGGTCTGGACTTATGCAGAACGTCTTCTCTCCCGTCGACTCGCGGCCGGCGGAGGTTGGAGGGGTTGCTGGGAGGAGCAGAGAGGGTAGAAGGATCCCTGGGCTCGATCTCGTTCGTCTTTTTCCCCGATCGCGGGAGTTTCTTGTTCCTCGATCGATTCCCCGTATCCGCTCCCCTCCTCCCCCGAGCTGCGACAGCCACGAGCGCACGTTCCTACGAGCCTTTAATTAACAAGGAATCAATCAATGGCGGTCTTCATGGAATTCCGAGGGTAAAGAGAGGCAACGAGCTGGAGGGAACGCTGGGTACGTGGGAGTCGTGGGAGGAACATGATGGTTGATGGTTTGCGAGAGTACGATGGATTTCCGATTGCCTACACGGCGGGAGGAAAACTTGCGGTGGAAATTTTGAAAGAGCCGTCGAGGGTTGAAGGTGAAGATTCGTGGAGTAAACGATAATCGCGATGCCCCTTTGCTAAGGAGAACAGCTGGGGCACCGATTTTGCGATCATGGAATCATGGGTGGAGGTTGTTTGCTAACAGAGATTTAGAAACTCGAGTTGAAATTGACAAACCCCGAAGACGAGAGCTCGGGAGAGTCTGGCTTTGATCCTCTAGCTTCGATAACTCCCAATTGATGGACCCCTCGCGTATTTTTTACCCACCCCTCCCCGCGCAATTACAGAAATTAAAGAATCCAGGGGCTGACACTGCGTCATCCCCAGCGGCCGATCTCCTTCCGCGATAGTCTCCATTTGATACAAAAGAGTTTGAAGACAGGCCCTTCCTCCCCCGATCCAGCGGAGGGTCACAGGGTTGCGTTTAAAGCTGGGGACACCGCCCCCTATCTGAGAGGGTCAGCAAGGACCTTGGCAAATATTTGGTTAGTCTTTGATGGGCTTCGAGAAAGTACAAGGAGAGGATACCGACGCTGCCTCGGACGAAGAAGCCTCCGACGGGGTGGAAGAGTGGTTCGAGGTCTCGAAGGGGAGGAAAACCGTAGGTGGAGAAGGTCCTGGGCGCGTGCTGGGGTCCAGTTGCCAGTAGACGAGCCACGGACCGGGGAATGCCGGGCATTTTTATTGGTTCCAGCTCTCTCCTTGGAAATTCGACGAGCCGATCCTCTGAACGGAAGGATCCACGAATCTGATCTCGTATGTAGCTGCGTGTTCCTTTCCTCCCCTTAATCGACCGGACCCGCTAATTTCTAGAACGGACAATCCACTCGTCCTTCGATCTTTCAGATTTCCGCACAAGAAAATTATAGTTTCGAAGGAAGATCTTAGAAGCAAAAATTTAAATTCTCCGTTTATATCTAATCGTCAAGAATCTCTCCTGAATTTCTACGGAATATTAACAAGTAGTATAATCAACGAAAGCCACCCCGTTGCATATCAGACGCAGCCAGCGCCGGTGTCCTGTTTCACCGCGAGTAATCAATTTTATCGCGAAGAAATATAATCAACATTTTAGCGTAATCGCCGAAATAGGGTCGTCCAGTGTCGTCTTACCGGTTCAAGGATACTCATTATCCTTATAGCGACAGAGGCGCAGAGGCGAAGATAGGGTGGCCTTGCCTCGACACACTCCAGAATTCTGGAGTCAAATTACCTTTTCTTTCCTCTCGATGGTGCCTTCTCGCCCTGGGCTATATTGGATTCCTAAACGCTGTCATTCTGGACAAAAGTACCACGACCGAGTGGTCCGTGGAATTTCCCTGATGCCGCGTAGTCGTCCGCCCTGCCGTCTCAATTATCCTTATTCCAATTTACATTTGTTATCGAGTTACGAACAAACCGTGTTCGATGAAAAGGTGGAATTTCTGCGTTGCGCAGGAACGCCGGGGAATATTCTTTGGAGACTGTTTTTGTTGCTCATGGCAAAAGGGGTGGGTGCTACGAAATGCAGAGTAAATCGGTAAATGTCGAGACGTCGAAGGGAGGAACGGGAGAACGCTGGAGCTCGCTGTATGAAAACGAAAAGAGCCGGAAGTCCATCCGCGATACACGCTCCTACAATATTCATCCTCGCGGACGTAAAAGTCGGGCGCAATCCTGTAAAAATACAAGGTTTTACCTCGGAGGTATATCGGAGCCCTCCGCAGGCGGACCCACCCTCCCTCGCCTCCCCTCGCCGTACAATAACACTCCTCTCCATCCGCTTTTGTACTTTGTAAGTCAATTCGATACATGAATCGTATAATAATTCAACGAAGCTAAGGAAAACACGCTGGATATTATTCGTCCCACCTAGAAGCCACCCTTAAACCGGACTCCATATTTATGGGAACGGGGTTTAATAGGAAATGATACATTCCGAGTAAACTCCTGTGTTTCTCTCGAGAAAGAATGGAAAAGAATACCCCGCTATTTTCATCCCAACCATTTTGCAAGAGCCATCAAAACTGATGGTTGAAAAATCACGAGCGAAGTGTTTGAGAGGACGTTGGCAGGGGATTTTCTAAGTAGACTTCTTCGACGTATGAAATTACCGGCTTCGTCATCCCCGCGCTGCTTTTGCGTAAAATTATACCGGGTGAGAGGGGAATAATGTATGTAGTTCGCGGCGGAAGCCGGCTACTCGCAATTCCAATGAGAAAACTGAGTGCTAGGTGAGGTTCACTCGCATCTCGACGGATTTCTGTCTTCTCGCCTCTCATACATATTGTGATTACTTGTAAGGGAGGACTGCGGAGAAAGATGGCAAGCCAGCTTGGTCAATGGGAAAAGAAAGCTCGGCTCTTTTCTCTAGCCACGGAGCGCTGAGAGATATTCGGGTTTCCTTTCTAGAGTCGAATTCGCAAAACGTAAAGCCTCGCCAGTCCTTCTAATAACTCGATTCGATAAACATTTATAAAATATGCAGAGATAGGCCATGAGACTTGTTTCGTCACAACTGTTTACCGCCTCGCTTTAACATCCTGTAGAAAAGAGAATCGTCTCGCGCAGTGTAGTCGAAACGATCCCCGTGGATCAGGAGGATCCCGTTAATTAGAAAAATTTCGGCGCGCCCGAGAATTCGAACGGTGTAAAACGAAGAGTTGCTCGGGATGAATGCAAGCTCGGCTCGCAGCGCTAGATTAGAGTCGATTTCGGAAAGCGAGCCAGTGGATGGTCGGTGATCGATCGTTGACGGTAACGAATCGTTCCTCGGCGCTGGAAGAACGATCTTATCGACGAAGTTTCCATTTCCGTTCGCTCTATCGTTCTCCTGGAGCCGATTCCGCGTGCCTTCTTCCACGACCCCCCGCCGCGATCACCCGTTTCTCTCCCCGATTTTCGACGCCACGTGAATTCCTCGCCCCCCGTTCTCGCGGCCCTGTCGCCCAGTCGATGCTAAATAGCAGAAACATAATTCCGTGAGTGCAGGGGAATTGCTTTATCGTGCGGAATAATGGCCCCGTATTCACGGGCCCAGCCCTCATAACTCTCTTCCTCCTATTGCACTTTTCGAAGATTGCACGTGGCTCTCGAGGCTCGATCGACGAGCGATCGGCCGCCGCGCTGCTTTGCATCGATCGCCCATGAAAGGGGCCAGCTTGGGAAGCGAACGTTTCGCGAGTGTTCCATTTTTTGATTCGTCGAGGGACGTGAAAAGTGATACTCTACGCGGGTGGATTATTTAACAGCGTTTTAGTAAAAGCTGCACGACGCGCCTTGAGAAGCCACTTAATTAAGCGACAAAGGGGAATCGACGAGACAATCGAGACAGTAGTTACTACGTACCTGATACGTCCAGCAACTCGGAGTCGTTATTTAATTAGCGGGGAAAGTCCTGGGAATCGCATCGCTTCGACTGGACGACGCTGTATCGAATATTTGCTTGACGACTCAACTGTTTTACAGAGGATAGCTTCGGATCGATGAACTTTTCGGGTTCAAGGAACAGCGCGCTACTAAAAGAATCTAGCGTCGCGTAGCTCCGTTTCGAAGGATTCGAAATTTCGACGTCGCGCCGCGCTAATGACAGAGGAGTCTACACTCGCAGAGGGAAGCAGCGAGTGTGAGAAAAATTGTTAAGAGAAATTCTCTTGACTCTAAGTGACGTTGATGGACGAGCACGAGTGCCAGGGAACGCTTGTAATAATATCAGCTCTATTCTTCATCCGAGCACTTGAAAAACAAACCCCCACCCCCACCCTCGCGCACGGGTAGCCACCGAAATTCCCATGGAAATCGCAGTTGGCTCGCAATCGATACGCGGACGATAATGGCGAGTAATTCGTAACTAATTAACACGCCACGTCTAATCACCGTCAGTCGTCCGAGCAATTAGAGCCGATTACGCGCCACGCGATCAGGAATATTTTATCGGGGCAATTACGCCTCGTAATAAAGTCTCATCCGGCGGGCACCAATCAGCGAAACGATCCGGTCTCCAGACTCGGATCGTCCGTTCGGCCGCGGAACGGGTAATTAAAAGCATTGTCGGGGCACAAAAGCCTTGAATACGGGGGCGCAGGAAGGGACGAGAAAGAAAGAGGAGAGAGCAGACGGTGCCCCCCTCGTCCATGCCAAAGGCCGGATTGGTAATTACAAAGTGCGATCTAAATCAATCTTGATTACACGGGAGACGCTGCGTCCACGATTTACGTAATACAAAAAGGCACGGGATTGCGTGCTATCGCGGAGCGATTACGCCTAATCGTTAAATAATTGCACAGGTCGTACGAATGTCGAATAGACTCTTTTATTAATTAGCCCAAGAAATACCCGTGTATACATATGTATGAGTAGCTACTTCGCCTAATACCGAATACAAGAAAGCATCGCGCGACTCGGTGGGGAGGCCGTAGTTCCGAACTTGAATTTCCTGGGAGACTCTCGAGCGCTCGGCTTCATTTTTCACCCCTCGCGGCGCGCAGGGGTTTCTAGTAGAGGACTCGGTTTTATTCGCTCGCGCAAATTGCCGAGGTAGGTATCGACTCGCAGCGGACGATACAATCGCTCTAACGTACGGGCGTTTCATTTGTATTCGGCCGGAGGGAATGCCACGGACTTTGATGTTTCTTGCTGACGCGTCTCGGAACCTTTTCCTTCCTCGAGTCCTCCCTTTCACGTTCGCCTCGTGAGACTGATCTGAATGCGTGCTACGTATTCGCCGATCCCCTGCTCTCTTCTTCGCCAAAATAGCCGTCGACAACCACAGCCACCCCTAGACGCGCTTTTCCACCCGGCTCGGGTAAAAAGTCGCGCTCTGTATACGAGCAACCCTCCACGATAGCCTCTCGCTAGTGGAGGATCTATCTCATTGTCGCTGAATCCTCGTACCTTCACGGGTAACATTTTATCATCCGATATTACTGACGGTATTTAACTTGCGCGTCGCTGGATTCGGAAGTCCGCGCTTGCAAGTCGCTGCCTCTCAGAGGAGCCTTCGTTCCAGCTGCTGTTACTCGCTCCATCGGGGGAGTCGATGCAAATCAGTCAGCGGTGAGGATCGACGGTGGCATTGTGGCTACCCAGCCCGTTCCTCTTTCTCCTTATTTATGCACTCTCCTTGGGAGTAATTGTTTCCCTGGGAGACGATAGCCTCGGTCTGATGCGCCGCCTGAAAGCCACGGATCCGCGCGCGTGTCACCGCGGAAGCCTCTATGTCGTCAACTTCTTCTGCCTCCCCTCTCTGTCCTCGCAGCGAGCGGAATCCACTCTGGATTCCGCCGGCGCGGGTTTTAATTGCCCGTTTCGGCTGGATTCAATCGACGCTCGGGCATCTTGCCTGGGATCGCTCTCGCGGCCCAGGAATCCAAGGGGCGCAGCTCGCCCGTCTCGCTGGGATATGACGACCGGGGGACACTGTTAATAACTCCCGAGCGTCTCGCTCATCCCTTTCGTCGCTGTTAATTAAAGCGGCAGTCTGTTAAGATGGCGGAATCGAAGTATCGGAGTGGTTCGGTTTATCGCGTGGTTCCGAGGAGTACTAGACGGAGAACCGCGTTTTACGATTAAACGCGATCAGAGATCCCTCCGTCGAGCACCGACAGCCGCGCATATAAAATAAATATCGACGGACGGGGAAGGGAGCGGTGCATGTAAACGACGGTGCCGTGGAATCGCGAGATACACCGGCCATAATACGCGGGACGGAAAATAGCGGCAATACCGTTGAGTGGCTGGAATGGTGGCCCGAGGGGGGGATCCTCTCTGAGCCTAGGATAAGGATTTGCTCCATGGGGAAACGCTCGTGCGAGTGGCACATGCGGGAATGCATATGCAGGGAACAGCGATGGCAGGTGCGTCGTTTTCTGGCGCCTCGTCGGGCACCGTTTATGGAAGCTCACCCCTTGGCTGGAACACCCTTCCCCTGTACAGCGAACGCTCCATGCAATGGCACTTCCCGTAAGTTTCAAGACTTTCCAGAACCGAAGAGTCCACGTAATTACGTTCACACCGCCATGCTTGAAGTTGCTTCACAGAGGGGAGTGGATCTCCATCATCTCCGTTAGAAGCCGGGCGATGGAGTGTTTTAAAGAAGAATTGCGGAAGTTTCGAGGAAGCGGATAGATATGGTAGATGAATGGAAATGTCTCCTAATCTCTGCTCCCCGTGCAGGGAAATTCTTTCGATATTCCCGTGGACAAGGGTGCCAGGATGGTCGCGACACGCTGCTGAGAGTTCGAGGGGCTCCATAGCCCACCCCCCACCCCTGCCCAGATCAATAATACCATCCACATTCGGCGCATGTGCGACGGGACATCCCCCGAGCTGGTTTCCACCCCCGATGAACTACGAACGCGCTGCACCCCTCCATGCAACATTCATAGCGCCATCAATATTATACGCGCGAAATAATAACCTGTGCATTTATTATGAGGGGGTGGCGAGCATCCACCCTGCCGTCCTGGCTCGAGAGCTTTGTAGAAAAAAAGAGGCACGGACGACGGGGGAGATCAATTACGCGTGTAAACTGTTATGCAAATCGATTTGTCCGAGGCGAGAGGTCGCTGAAAGTGATGGATCGCCGGACCGAAGTTTCGTGAACGCGGAAGGTCGACGTTGACGCGGGGTTAATTGTGTAAATCGCAAGGAAATTGCTTTCTTCAAGTTCTATTTCACTCGATCGAGTTTACTTCGCAGGCAGCCACCACAAGCTTAATTCGAACGCCTGTGAAATAGTTAAACGTCAATGTCCAGAGGCAAGGTTACCGAATTCTGCTAGGAAAGCATCATTTAAACGCCTCTTCGGCAAAGAGACCAGGGATCATTCGACAGGGTAATTCGTTAGAATCTAGCAGCGCTAACCTGGACGTGGGAAAAAGGGAACGACGTTAATCTTGCCCGCATCGTTGTCCACGCAACGATGTTTGCATTAGAACAGAGATGATGAGGGAAGAGGAGAGAAGTAGTTACGTCATAAAATCTTTATCACCAGTCAGGCATCCCCGAAAACGATCCTGTCACGCTTGTAATCTCGAATCCTCGAATTCCCTCATACATATCTGGTCCTCCTTCCTTTCCTTCTCTTTTTACGATCGTCGATGAAAACGAGATACACGGTTCCCACCTATCCCCGCCGCCTCGACGGCCCTCGCTCCTATGTGGCACACCGTGCACCGTTTATCATCGAGGAACGGGACTAATTTATGGACGAACGGACTACTTTTTAAAGCACGCACTTCTGGGGACCGATGGCCGACTGGATGATACCCGTGGCGGCCATATCCGACACGCGAAAGCATCCGAGAATCATTAGCGGCAAAATGACTCCGTCTGAGCCGAAGGACGCGGCGCGGCGGACCTTTCGGGGAATTCGTTCGCCGTTCATATAATAATCACGTATCGCGATGGAAAAGGGGCACGAGGACGAGGAGCCAGCCGGGCGGGCGGGGGTCAGGAGAGAAAAGGTAGAAAGGGCCCAGTGAAATAATTGCCGCTGGAGAACGGCGAATGACCGTTTATTTCTTAATGAGCTGACCGCGACGCCTCGTTCTCTCCTGGTGGATAAGTCGCCGGATGAAAACTGGTCCCCCCCCCAAGGGGATGAAATGTCCTGGGGTAATTATGAAATTCGAGTAGGTGGCTGGCCTTTGATGCCGCGTCCGTCAGATAAGCGACTCGCGCTCCATCTATCCGAGGGGAATGAATTTTGGTGGTTGCTGGGCCTGAGACCCCAGAGACTCCTTTCTCTTTCCTTTTCCTCTGATAACTCTGTCCAACGGTGTCGTTAAACGGCCCGTTTTTAACCAAATCATTTTACAGAGGAACTCAGGCGCGTTGGAGAAGGTTTCAAGATTGAATATATTGCGCGAATTGAGTCTTGTTAATGGCGAGGGAAAAGTGGTAAAAACTTCTTGTATTCTCGTGCTTCTTAGAAAGTATGAGAATTTTAGATGGTAAGAAATGAAATTATGGGACAAAATACACCCTTCATCCAAGGGGTTAAATAATATAAAGTCTCGTAGCAAATGGTTTCAGTGAGAGCCGTATGATAAGTTCCATCGTGGATAAAGCTCGGATAAGTACAGAGAGGATAAACCGACAGCTGAGATTGCAGCACAAGCGACTCGATCACCGCCCCCGCCCAACCCCCGTCCCCTCGAGCGCATTTATTTCGTCGTTACTCTGCCCTGGACCTTATAAATCAGCAGGACCGTTCGCGAGATGTTTTCCCGGACTTTCATGAAAATGTAAAGCGATTGGACGTGAAACCAGCCGATACTCGAGCAACCCACCCCTCGTGGATATTTTTCTTTTCTCTCGCAAATAAAAGGGCACCGGTTTATTCGCCCCGGCCCCAATTCGATGGACGAATGTATAAGGAGAGGAATAATTTTCTAGGGTCGCCTGTTTCTCTCTTCTCTCTCCCGTGCGATCAGCAACGGCCCCGAGGAGGGGCACTCGATCGTGCTTGGGGTCATTTTATGGGATCTGGCACGGATCAGAGGCACGAATCTATCCCCGCATTCCGGTTTTTCCGAAACGCCTAAGCCCGCACACTGTCCGTCCCATTTCCACTCTTTGCATCCGTCCTCCCCGAAGAGACTCGAGCTCCAAGGGACGCTCTCGAGCCCGCCCTCGCGTCGCTGAATAAATATATATGGGCTGATTAGCCCTGCTTGGCTTCGATCATGCGTTTCGTCCTCCCTCGGTCGGCTTCGTTTGCATTTGGAAGAAGCGTGGTGACGTCAACCGGGGCTCGAGCCACGTTCTGTTCGCGCGGACTAGGAGCTTCTCAGCTAGTGGACACTTTCGGTGATTCAGGCCTTCCCGTTTCTCGCCTCTCCGACGAAATACCAAATGGTAAATCGCGATCCGCTTTGCATAGGGATCAACCTCCATCGCCTCCAAAAATCTTGAAGCCGATCCAGCCAGTTGGACCGTCAAATCCCCGCAGCTGGCCGGTTAATTTGAATTTAACGCGGGGTTCGAGGCGCTCTGATTAATGCTGGAACGTCACCGGTGCCCGAGATCGCGTCGCGGACCGTCGATGTATCGGTCCCCGGCGAGCCGCGGCGATCGCGGCCGATTCGGCTGTCGTTGACGCACGGTCAACTCCTCTTCTAGAGGAAAAAGGAGGCAGCTACGTAGGCATGTGGCAAATTGCCGCCGCTGCCAGTTCGAAGGGACCTCTTTCCCTTTCCCTCTCGGTGTGCGCGCGAAGGAGGTGGAGGCGCTGCCGATGGTGAGAGGCGGAGAGGAAGAGAAGGACGAGGCGGCGGTGAGGAGAAGGTGCACCCGCAGGCCGAGGTGGAAGGAAGGCGGGCGGGTAATCTGTGATTCAAAGAGAGCGATCCATCTTGCGACATGCCAACATTCAATCGTCGGCATTTGTTTGTGAAATCAGTCCCGAAGGACTCATCCCTCGGCCTTGTCCAGCCTCTCCGTAGCCTCTTCGCTCCGTCTGCGGAGACACGCCGCGCTCGCCCCGCGAAAATTGCGCGGACTGTCAGGAAATTGGAGGCAGAGGACAAGAAGCCGTTCTTTCGTAATAATTATAGAGGAATGCTTCGAATAGAGGGCTTAAGCATTCGGGTGCCGAAGACTCGGCGCGACGGTGGCTCCACCGTAATCTCCACTGTAAATATTAAAAAGAAGTCTGCGCGAGACGGGGGAGCAAGGGGTGGAAAAGCGGCGGGAACAGTGAAATGAACTGTAAAGCGGAATGCACAGAGTGTAAAGCTCACCCCCGCGAAAAACCATGAACCCACGGCGAGGGGAAAGCCCGGGAAGGAGTCGGGACCACCCTCGACTTTTCGTCGGTCGATGATCTTTAAATTAAGTGAGCCGACTTATGACGCCCGTGTAAAGTCTTTCGGGGGTGGATTTTCACTCGCGAGCAACGGGAGGAAAACGGGTCGTGAAACGCGTGGCGAATGCGGCCTGACGAGCCACCCTCTCCTCAAATGAATCAAACGCACCCTCGCCGTTGCAGGACATACATTAGGCTGACACGCCGCTCGGAATGCTGACTATTCCCTCGGAAACAGAGAAATAAGAACGTTTCTTGGGGGAAGGAAAAAACGGGAAAAATGTTACCACTCGCCCAGGGTAAAGCGGGGAAACCATTTCTCCGCGTGACTACGAACTCTGGGTATCGCAAGCCTGGGCACAAGGCTTGGTTCCGTGCGTCCACTCCGCTGGGGTGAATTTTATTTCGTCGTTTTTATCGAAATCGTAAATACGGATCGAATGAAACTCGATTAGAATTTTACCGATGGAAGACCAGCACTGTCGGGTGCGGAATGAAACGTTGATGCTGGCGTAAGGGGGAGGAATATTCCTGGTGGATTCGTAAAAAAGGAAAGTGCTCGAGTCACCCCTGAAAAATAACACGAAACCGGGACACGGGCGCACGACATACGGCCGTGACAGCGTGCGGCGTTAAAAAATCATAAGGGTGCCGTTTTCCTCGTGGTCACACCCTCCCCTTCAACCACTTCGAACGGTGCACTTTCGAGGTCCTCGTAGACATCGTTTCCAAACCAGTAGCCTTTCTTCTTTTTAAAGCCTTGCCTACATTGTGCATCCTTTGATTTTTCATTCGTAAAATTAGAAGACCTTTAAAAGAAAGACTTTGGATGGCTAGGGTTAAGGAGATTGTGTCTAGAGTATCTAACGGAGGATGGATGATAAATTTCTATTTAGACTACTTGGAAAGTAAACCGTCAACAGTGACGTTCGTGTTTAAAGGTGAATACGTCCGCGAGGTTATAAAAAACTGGAGATTCACCAGCAGCGGGCATGGAAGTGCAAAAGGTTAAGGGATTTCGACTGGTTGGGGTAGTTCGTCGCGATGTTTTCGTTCGGGGAGGGGGGGGGGGGGGGGAGGGATGCTCCATCGTGGATGGCAACATAATCCTCGATAGAGGGCTGTGACACATGGGAACATGGGGGATGTCTTATCTTCATATTACATACACGCGATGGTTCTCAACTTGGAGCACTCCTCGCGTATTCTTCATCGAATTATACCTCGTAATCTTCCTCGAGCTTCCCTCAGCGAGGATCTCGCTTGAAGACGGTGCGCAGGAATTACCTAAAGAGCTTCGTCCGCCGCAAACAAAGTCCTCGAAGTAGGCGATCCGACGCGTGAAGAGATTCCTCGCTTTAATCTCTAAATGAAAGTTCTCGCGACACTCCCCGATCGAAGGCTAACGCCGTCGGACCTGTCGGTTCGCGAAATCGGGATTCTATTACTCTAAAAGTACAGGAGAGCCGGTAAACAAGCTCGTGAAAGGGGATGGATCCGCGTGGATCACACGTGCTGCGGCGCGCAACCGGAACACGCGCGCGCGGACACGCATTCGAGACGATTTCAGTGACTCGAAGGATGGTTTATGAGCCGTAACCTTCCTGCCCAACCTCCACCCCCGTGGTGGACCACCCTTTGGACAGAGTAACGTGACTCCATCCCCCTCTAAACTCGATCCAATATATTAGGGCTGGCTTCCGCGAGGAGAGACCATCCACGCCTGCATCCTGGATCGACGTCTTCCAGAAACTTTCCTGGACTTGGTCGCGAGGGACAGTGTGGGCTCAGAAAGCTGCACGAGCCGTCATTTTTACCTGAATTCGAATGGGCAATAAGGGGATGATAATCCGCGAAACTGAATCAAGGAAGGCAGAGTGGCAACTGCTTTCGTGCACCGTGAATTTAACAGTCAAACGACTCGTGATAAAGAAATTAGGGTGGCAGTGGGGCAGGCGATAACGCACGATCCCCTTTTTCGTCCGGCTTCCACTTTCCCCGGTATATTCAGGGTTCCACGTATTCCCCTGGATTGATCGGGCCAAGGGGTTTCGCCTCGACTCGTCCAGACGCTTGGGTTGGCAACTTTGAAGGATATTTTTTATTCATGTGACGTGTTTGAGGGCGCGGAAAAAACACATTCTCCCGATCCGAAGCTGAGATCGAAGCGAGGGAACCGTATGTATGTCCTTCCATCCCCGCAAGACCTTCAATTTTAAAATTCCCTTCGGCCGAGGCCTCCATATTCCCCCGCCTTTCCATCCCCTCGACGTCCGCCGAGAATTTTGATGAATTAAGAATTTCCAAGTTTTGCCGAGAAAGACGGCACGTGCAACTCTCCGAGAATTACGGAGCGAGGAACAGAAAAGGAAGGAAAGTCGTGATTCTCCAATTACCTTGTTCTCCTCTGTGAAATGTTACCGTAGCTAAATCTCCCTTATCGTGCCGTCTAAGAAAACTGAGAATAATCTCGCGCCATGAAAACCATGGGAAAATACTTGGAATGTGGAAGGTACCGCGGAAGGGTTTTATCCACCACGGAGGGTGAAGTGTCAGCGAAGTGTCTCACGCAGGTGCTCCATCAAGGCCCGTCGAAAAAAGCTCTCTTGCTAATTGGTCACTCAAAATCGAAGGGAAAGGAGATCCGGGAAAGTTGCGAGACGCGGCCGCTAGTCCCACGGGATATCAACGAAATTCTACGGATCGGGGCTCTTTCAAATATTTAACGGCAATATCCAATTTCGTCTTGCACAGCCCCGTGTCTGCTCACGGGGTAGATACGACCTCGTCATTCGGCTAAAAGCTGTTCTTTATCGTCGCGAATACATTGAAACACTTAGGGCACTTAGGCAATCGATTACCCTTCGCAAGGGGAGATGAAAGATCTTATGCAAAATTTACTTTGCGCGAACTGAATTTCGTCTGAAGAGAAGAGAACCGAACACTCCGTGACCACCTTCTTCTCTGTTTAGATGTATCAACTGAAACTGTTAAGTTTTGTCGTTTCAGAATGGAGTTTCTTCGTGGAGCTGCGCGGGTACACATCGACGCAAGTTCACGGAAAGCCGAGGATACCAGTGAGAAGACGCATTATGGCACGTCGGTTGACGAGTGAGGGAGCCTACCAGCCGCGTTCGAGTTGGAAGAAGAAGCCAAATGGAACTTCTAAATGGGTAAGATGTAAGAGTTAACGTTCGGGCAGGAAGGAAGAATTAGGTGTCTGATGTATGAGACGCCGTCAACCGGTCGCCTTCCGGCAAGGCATGCTCGGCGTAAATGAAAGAGACATTTCCCTCGCATCGCTTTGGAAAACACGATTAATCTTGGCTGATGATAGGCGAAGCTGAATTATTCCCGTAATTAATTATAGCTTCCTTCTCCCTTCCTTCCAAAGTTCTCGATTCAACAAAATTCCTAATCCCAAAAATCAAGGCTCTCGGGAAGTGCCGTGAACCTCGCCGAGCAACTACCCCAAGTACACGAGAGAAATTCCTATGTACATAGATAATTACAATCGCTGTTAACGTGAAACGCAAGACTCGACGAGAGAGAAGAATGTGACCCGCACTGTTATTAAATCTAACCCCGAAATTCCCCCGGCAAGAGGACGTCAAGAACTAGTTGATGGCCTCCCCACACCCCCATACCCGTTCCCATTATCCCCCGAGAAAGAAAAGTCATCATATCTCTTGTTCAGCCGCGCTAACTTTGCAGATTCGATCTCGCGATGTCGACAAGCAAACGCTCGAGCTTGGGCGAACGGGGGGAGAGGGGTGGATGGGGCAGGGTGATGCATGTCCCGTGTACCATTGGGTGGGCGCAGACGGGGGTGGGAAGGGGGGCGAGGGGTGCCGAGAACGTGATCCTGTGACTGATCCGTGAAAGCGTGAAAGGGTTTCCACTCCTTTTTCCACCCCTTTATCCACTCTACGAGAACACGGGGGTGTCGCGAGGCGACGATCAATCACCCTGTACCACCATCCACCGATGCACCCCTTTCCTGCCGACTAACGTTAGTCTCCCCCTCCCCCTCTCTGGCCATCAGGGTATTCACACAGAGGCTTTCCACTGATATGGCCGAGCGTACATCCCACCTCTTCCGCAAATACACCCTCCCCTGCTACTCCTCATCTGTCTACATCATAAGTTCGTTGCTTCCATCAGTTTTCTGTAAAGTAGAAGGAGGAGGCCTAATTCTCGGGGAATTCGTTGCATCCCTTTCACTTGTTTGAGGGCAGAAAATCACTTCCCCCGTGGGCGAAATTCATTCTAAGAAAACGTTAGGCGAACGAAGCCTCTGAAGCCGCGTCTCGGCGGAGAGAACACCCGCGTTTTCTTTCGAGGTGGTGTTAACAACGGCGCGGGCGAAAGGGAGGAGGAGGGGAGAAAGGATTAAACGAACGATCAAAGGATCGTAGGCAAGTGAGCACGCACTGGAAATCGTGGCTGAAAGATACCCAATGCCGGTTTTACGGTCCGTGTCCGTGTCCATGGGATACTAAAACTAATGTATTCATGAGATAATTATTTCTTGCATTCATTACGGGGCTGTAAAGTTTTTATTGGCCCCGGGGGGGCCGGGCTGGCGAAGCACGAGGCACCCTTACAAAGTAGAGAGAGGTGAAGCTCGGCCCACCACCTCTCTCCGCGTCTTCCCCCCCCCCTCTCTCTCTCTCTCTCTCCTCCTTTCTTCGTTTACGACACATTTAAGGACAGTCCTTAGACTCGAATCACGCGGTCGTATCGATAACCCGAAGCTCCCGCCGTCCAGGCGCGATATCTCGAATGCTAAAAGCATTCTTTAATAATATTTAACGAGGGATCGTGGAAAATTTAATACCCCGAAATGGAACGGTCGGCTCGCGGTCCGGTATAAAAGCTCTTCCTCTGATTGTTCGGGCTTTATAGCGGCCGCGTCGGATGCAAAACGGTGGCTAATCGAATAAGCCGAGGCACGGTGCCCGGAGGCATTCGCGGCACGGCAGCTTCTCGCGCCTTTTCCTCAGAGTGTGTGCGAGCACGGAGGGAAAAGAGAAAAGTGAGGAAAAAGAGGGCGGCGAGGGTGTCCCAGAAGGACGGCGACAAGGGCGGAATATCAACGAGGACGCCAGCGTCCAGGACAAAGGGCGTTATTCCTTCCGGTAGCTCTCCCCGGAAAGGGGAAGATACATCAACTCCTGTGTCATATAAAAATGTGTTTATGCGCTGTGCACGGGGAATGAAAAACACCGGAGAACCTTCCGAGACATGGTCCGCGAGCAGAAGTGCTCTGGAAGGAGTATCCTCTACGCTGAAACAGAGCACACCCACGAATTGCTCGCTCGTTTCCTCGTGGGAAGGCGTGAGTATCAAATTTGCATACCTTAAGGGTACTAGCAAAAGAAACATTTTTAAAAAGCCTCTTTAATCATCCATCTGCTGCGTTGTATATAGGTAATGCATATTTTTTACTAAACGATTATGTTTTTTAACCCTTCGTTGACACACCTCCTTTTCGACATACGTGAGTGGCTCACACCCAGAGTGTCAGCGAAGGGTTGAAGCTTATGATGTTATACTTTTCATACTTTGTGTAAAAGAACAAGTCTCAGCTTCAATTTGTTTCTTTGTAATTAAATGAAAAAGAAATGCGTAGTACGTACCTATCCTTAAAAGATGAAGAGATCGCTGGATAAAGTCCGGTAAAAAGTTATTGAAAATGAATCTTAAGCACTCGCAACTCAAAAGCGAAGAACGAATGCGATTGTTGTATAACGAAATGTGTAACGAGGGGTTCTTAGGAGCGAAGAGTGGCGAAGAAGTCTCGCAAATACGATTTCCGAGGAATCAGTTTCGAGAATCGGCACAAAGGCGCGGAGAATCTAGCGACGAGCAGAATAGGGTGGGAAAGCGACGCGACGACAGCGCGCGGAAGAATGGAATCGACGGGGCGAAAATCATGAAGGCCGGAACCGGAAACGAGGCTCATCGTTATACACCACCGTGACGTCACCCTCGGTGAAGTTCATTCTACTGAAAACGCCTCTTCGGCTGCAGCCAATGGCGGAGCAGATGTACGGAGGAATACATTTTTAAAGGGTGCAGGGGAGGATTTTTCAAAGTATGCGAGTCGAAGGTGGCCACCACTGGTAACATCGCGATCATAGGCAAAGAAACGTGAAGGGGGAGGAAAAGAGGCGATAAGAAGGGTAAAGAAGGAGGATCGATACAAAGGGCAGAGACGTCAGGATTTGGGATTTTCGCACGTGTTTCCAGCCCCGTCCACGCGATTCCCGTAATCCCGGGGTGGCCGTTCTCCACCCCTCCCGGTCGCCGCGGAGGCCCGACCACTCGAGATTTCTTTCTCCCGTGTAAAAAGGAACGGAATTGAAATCGGCTTTTCGAAATTGCACAGCAAACCCCCGTATCCAGCTCCCCGGAGAGGGAAATGCAAACACGGCTTTGCTGAGCGGGCAACTCGAGACGAGAAGGGCGGGCGAATCGTGGATTTACAAGGACCCCGAGGGGAGGTGGATGGTATCGTGGATATCCGGATTCTCGACCCCACGATTTCGAATCCAAAGCGAACCGAAGAACGGGCGATCTCTTTGAACCCTACGGATCCCTTTAACCGGGTGTATTACCGGAGTAAAGCATGCCTTGCGCACAAGCAATTTAAACGGACCATTTCCGAGGAAGAAACCGTTTTTAGGTGACTTAAATGGAATTTCATATTCTTTTATGCTGGTTCAAATTCTTTGAGAAGGAGGAACTTTACGAAAGTAAACGGAAGCAGTGTAAGCGACGGGAAAGAGTTCTAATCATCTCAGATTAGAAAAAGGGGAAGCTGTACCTTGGGGATCAATTTCGCTCTGATAATATTAAACGAGATTTAAGTGTTAAAACTTAAAAACGCCCACGTGATTAAATAGAAATATGAATTTCGCGCGTAAAACGAAAGGAAATTGGCGGTGGCGCCCTCTCGTTCATGTTCCTTGAACTCTAACCATAATACTAGCGATTCGTTTAGCTTTAAATCTCCATCGTTAAAGCAAGGATCTGTTGGAATTGTAAAAATAGTTTTTCAATACTAATTTTGCAAACTTACCTTTTTGACTATGTCCATTTGTATCCTTGCACATTCACTGATACTTATTTGCGATAGTTAACTTCTCTACTTTTCTGATGATATGTTTCTCACTGTTTCTGGCACACAGATTAAAATAGTTAAGAGGAGAAGCAAAGAATAAGTAATAACATTTTGTAATATAAAAGTAAAAAAAAAATGTAACTGAATGTTGTGAAGTTTTATATTGAAACAGAGAAACTTCCACGTTGATTTTGAAAATTATTTATATAACGTTTAATAGAAATCCATATATTTTGATATATTAGTATTTGCACATTGAATTCTCTTGCGTATACATTTATATCTCTTCACAAATCTTTCACATCACATAACATTTCCCTTTGACACTTCATACCATTATTGAAGCAACACAGTCTGAAGTAGATTCAACGACAGCCTCTGTTGAACTGATCTTCCCTTCCTGGCTTTCTGCGGAGGATATCTACGTCGGGGTATACCCAATACATTCCTGACCAATCGTAGGGAAGTATCAGCCACTCCCTAGCTCCGTGTCCTCCGTCACAAATGTTAGAAGGGGTAGCAGCTTTTATAAAACACACTGTATGGCGGCTTTGAAACGGAGCATGCTCCATTGGCATATTCTAAATCCCAAGCCCAAAGGGGTGTGCCCTACCGAGTCTGCCTGGGACGAAGGGAAGGGTGCGTATCTACCATCAACGACACCAGGGAGGGAGGATAGGTTTTATAAAACACACTGAGATGCTAGGAAGACGGAGCATGCTCCGTCAGAATATTCTAAACCCCACATTCAAAAGGGGTGTGCCCCATAAATTCTGACTGCGCGTAAGGGAAAGAATTGACCGAAATGCATCCGCATTCTATAGATCAACTTCATTTCCTTGTTTGTGCAAAATTCTGCATTGCTTTAATTAAAAATATATTGTCATACTTCCATGTAATCCTAAAGCAGTATACATTAATTCATCCAAAACTAAACAGTGATGAAAATGATGGAAAATAAAAGCAGATGGTCAACTCTTTCCCAACTGCAACTCCCTTTTTTAACAGCTACCCCTTTTTTGGGATCAAAGGGGTGACTGGTACCCCTTTCAAAGGGGTTAAAGAACAAGGGGAAAAGGGTAACTCAATGTAGCAGAAAAAGTTGTAGTATGTGGGGTCCCAGCTATACATCGCATATAGTGCAAAAGCGATAATTTTTTTTAGATATAACAAAACAATTTAAGTATTTACAAGTACTGTAATACGAATGGAATAATTCTTTTTCAGGTTAGATCACGTTTAAAAAGAATTAATAATCTACAGCGTAATTAGGTGCTTCTTGAATAAAGTCTATCAAGAATGTTATTTAATAATGATGATTTATAATAATAAAAAACGAAATGATAACCTCAATTAACAAAACCGAAACATAACCTCAAAGATCAGAATCTTTGAAATTACGAATGAAACTCAATAATATTTCACACAAATATTATGTCATTTATTAGCAGAGATCGCGTAATGTATAATAATAATATTTCGTTAAAAAAATACTTATTAATTACCATGTATGTATATATGTATATACAAATCCACTTTCTGTCACAGATCTCGAAATTAAAGGATACATGAAAGCTTTCTGTAACTAAATATTACCAGTCATTATTTCCTTTAACATCGTAAAACAGTAATATACAAAAATTTTCACTCTATAAAATTTTATTTGGTACACCGAGAACGACAGAAAACGAGAAATAGAATCCTTCTTTATCGTCACAACCACTTGCAGCAAGCAGGCACTATACATGAACTTCATACGCGCATATGTATAGTCTTCATCCTTCACATGCAACTGCAAGTTGTCTGCTAGGAAACAGTGAATGATAATGCAAATTAAACTGACATAATACTATCAAAAAAATGACGCTATATCACTTCGGGAATTGTTTAGCATTGGTCTACGTTCCCTATTACCTAACTTACAAATATTCCGGCTTGTAAGTATGTTTCATTTGTATCTAACCTAAAACTCTAGCTGCAGCTATAATTCCCATCTAATCTCTCCTCACTCCAAAGACTTTCTCTCACAACAAATCGTAAAGTTATTAAACGATCATAAACACAAGCTTTTAAGAATACCATACGTACTTTCAGGTCCGAGTACGGTGCATTCTGGAAATGTATTCAAGCCGGTGGAATCTATATCTTCACGCAGCTAATAAAAATGCTAGCACTTGCAACATTCTTTCCCACAGCTGATAATGTGGGAGACGAAGGCTTCGATGTAGTTGGCGTAAGTGGTCGCAAAGTTAAATCATTTCTACTACAATGTTCGTTCGCCAGGATAACATGAGATTTCACTTTTTAGGAATTCTTAAAATCTTCCATAGACTTAGCTGATTTAGTAGGAATATTGTTAGTATTGAACAGTATACCTGGTAAAGGACACGCCAAGGTTTTAACTGCTGGAATCGGATGGGCAGGAGCAGAAGTACTTCTCACTAGATTCCTTTTGCTATGGGTGGGAGCAAGGGGCGCAGAATTTGATTGGAAATACATACAAAAGAGTCTTGAATCCAACATTAATTTAGTAAGTAACATAGCTTTTTCCATAGCGTATAAAAGCAGTTGTGTTTTAAACTATTTTTTGTTTCTAATATGTCCAGGTGCAGCATATAACCACAGCAACGCTTGTATGGTTGTGGTCGCGACACGACTTGAAACGGGGTTTAGTTCCTGTAGTAGTTGGCATGCTTGTGCTTACAGTCTACAGACCACTTATCTTAGATTTTCTCACAACACTGTTTTTAACCGGCCCATGGTCGACTCTCGTTGTTAAAGCTATCACTACTTTCGTCATGGGGGCTACGACGTTACACATATATGCAGGCCTCGCTCATTCAATTGGTATCTTTTAACGAACTGTTTGCGTGTACTTTTTTAGCAGTAAGATATTTTCATTTTAAGTCCTCTTCTCGATTTCGTGCTGCAGCATCGTATGCATTAGAAAGAAAATTGTCACTGATGTGACACAAACTCGTCAGTATAAACAACCCTTTATTAAGTTACATGTTACATTCTGATACTTAAATTTAACTTCCTTTTTAAACCAAATCAATTTCCTCTGTACGTACGATCATCTACGTGTAATCCTAAAAACCTAAGAGGAGAATGTACGAATAAACATTTACATTAATTCATCACACATGTTAAATAAATATTTTAATATATTACAACGTTGAAGGTATGGCTTTCTATTCTCTGATATAAGTACCCAACGTGTTTTCTGTATACCTAGATTTGATCGACGTACAATTCGCGAAATTATAATCGATTAATATTTGCGAAATGTTTCAGGAAATATCACATTTGTGTGAACGCAATGCCATATTTATTTCGCATAAATCTTGAAAATACTGTCTTAAACCATCGCAGTTGAACTTAGAAAAACAAAAACGTGAATATAGATTTGAGTATAATTATTCACAGACTACAATAGATGGTCTCTTCGTTACGAACGGTGGTTCCTTTTAAGTTTTTCATTTTTTTTAATGCAACGCAACATTTCTACAAATGGAGTTGCCTTACTTCTTATCATCTTCTAATATTGTACATATTCTTAGCAACAGTCTTTATACATACACACTGCACACTGAACTCCGTATGATTACAATAATACGAAATGATGTATTGGGTTGGTGAATATGAAATTGCCGATCGCTGATAGCGTAAAAGTTCCACCGTTTATGGTGGTTATATAAGAACAACTCCTAACGCTGGCTTACGACTCGAGAAATGTCGCAGAAACTGAAAAAATAAAATAAATAAAATAGTTAATCAAAAAATATTTTCAATTAGGCTTCTTTACACGAAGCGACAATTTCATATGCGCGAAATCAATGCATCGCTTGTATTATTATTATTATTAAGCAACAATTATATTAATTTATGGGATACGAAACGATTTATTTCAATACCTCTAAGATGGAGGATACGGCAATATTCTCGATTCATCGTCCTCTGAGTCACTATCGCTATAATCGGAAGAATCATCGTCATCATCGTACTCATCTTCCCTACTCCGATCGCTAGACCCTCTAGGTAACTTTACATACAATCCATTAAACTTGTTGCGTCAATTCAAATTTATCAATTAATACATACCATCACAGATCTTCCATGAGAAATTTGCCTTATTAATACCCAAAGCAGTTCCCTGCGATCTATAGTGAAATCAGTATTAATAAGATCTCGGAGTCTGTCTCTACAATTCGAGTTCACGCACTAGAAAATGGAAAGAATATGAGTACTTGTTTTCTGTTTCGAATATAAATTAAATTTAATATACATACACTTTCAAACTTGGTTAGAAAGGTTGGTTTTTGCTCACAAGAAGGCACCCATATCTTTACATCGAAGTCCAGACCACTTGTTGCAAGGATGGGAACATGTGGATGAGGCTCTATACAATTCACCTGTACAGCAAAGAATTAAATTTCATTAAATAATTCGATTACGCGTGCCGCGCAAGCGATCTATCTGAATTACTTACCACGCCCTGCTCATCCGCAGGCATCCAATTCACAATTGCCTCGGTATTTTTGTCCCAAATAAATATATTTCCGCAATCAGATCCGGATACAATGAATTCACTCTTTGGTCCGAAGAAATTCACGCCTTTCACTGTAAATTTTAGAAGCCGATGTTAATATAGGCGGACGTAAATCGGTACAATCCATGAATTGTACGTACAAGTAGCATTATTTCTATGACCCTGATATTTATGAGCAAAGTCCATGTCTTGAGGTGACACTGTATCAAACAAATATATATTGTCATCATTGTACGATGCAAGAACTTCGGTTCCATTATAGTTATATACAGCAGAAGTTACGTGCACACGTTTTTTAATTGCCTATAATTCGTTAAAAAAAAAGTAATGAAATGTGAATAACAAAGGAAACAGTATGATCCGTAATGTTTTGAAACACAGAAAAACATATTACCATATTTTTATGTTTAGGGCCTAATTTATATAAAGGCGTGGTCACTTTTCGTCGATCGTATATTCTAACTGTTTTAGACCGACCGGCAACGCAGAATTCGTTGCTATTCAGAGGATTAGAATTAACGCTGTACAGTTCCACAAAGCAGGAGCCGTCTTTTACCATTAACAACCTACGCAATCGAATCGTTTTTTCTTTACGTACACTGCGAGACAATATGAATTCAATAAGAGCTGCTTAAAAACCTCACGTACTTTGTTGGCTTCTCTTGTCTAATGTCTATGGATAGCACGTTCGCATCTTCGCCAACAGAGATAATCACATGTGGCGTGTCCGGATGAATCGCAAGTTTATGAGTTGGTGCATGGTGTTTTGCTATTTTCCGCGATATACCGCGTCTAATATCTAATAGACGCACTTGCCCATCGTGAGCACACGTGGCCATTAAATATTCTATATTAAATGGCAACCACTTGGCCTAGAAATTTAAAATTGGAAATGCACACGTTTATTTAGCAACTGATATTAAAACAGTGGTGTAAAAATATACTCTTACATACCTGAAACACGTTGCTCCTATGACCACTGTCGAATGAGTGATTTTTCTTCCCTATCGCCCAATCCCATATAACGACAGAGATGTCGTCCGAACTACTGGCTAGTAAATTACCTTTTTGATTAAAATTTAAGGTGTTAACACAACCCTGCAAAAACAGTATAAATATATGTATTTTTGCCTGTGATATTTGAAATTAACGGAGTAACGTATATATACCTGGTGTTCTTCAAGCTTGTACATAAGTTCAAAATGTTCCACGACGTGTAAGGAGCCATAGTATCTGTATTGAAATAATGGATTGCTGCCTACTTCGCGGCGGAAAATTTCTGGCACTACAAACCAGTTAGGTTTTGGTTTCTTTTTTCTTAAACAAGCAGGAATAAGAAAGTCTTCTACCTCTAGTTCTTTTTCGCTAGTTGTTGTTGATTCTATCGAATCATTTTCACCTTTAAACGTGAATAGCCACAGACTTGGTCAGTAAGAATTATCGATTTGATCGATGGCAATTGTACTTGCAATATGATGTGCATTTAGTTATATATACCTGCTTCCTCTGGATCAGGGCCATCGCTATTAATTTCCACTCCCTGGTCACCAGTTTCTCTAGATACCGTGGCCTCCTCTGATTCTACGTTCAAGAGCAATATAATATTGGAATACCTCGCGCATTATGTGTTTCTTTCTATCCAATTACCTTGTCCCATTTCAACATCTTCGGTATCTCCCACATTATTGTCTCCAGCCTCCGCTGTCGAAGATTCCTTGCTCCGATAATTACGTTCCTTAACTTTAGACTTCAGTTTACGAAACTTCGATGCATTCCCTACGTCGTCATCCTCGGATTTTGATTTATTAGGCGAACGCTCCTTCGAACAATTACCAGATTCCTTCGTGGAAACACCAGCGTGGTCGTTTGTTTTACCTAGAAACTAAAATTAATAAGTACAAAATCTATGATTGTGTAATGCGTTGTCTAACAGATATATATTCAGATCGTGACTATACCTTTGGAAGTGCTTCCTCCCACTTTATTTTCATCGCTAAACGAGTCTGTCCCTATGTCGTTCGAAGAACTTGGAGTATTGTCCTGCGAGCTAGTCGATTCTGATAATTCGATGGAGCTGCCACTAGCGAATGACGCTTCGCTAAGCGTGTTTTTATTTTTATTGAGCTCAGCTATGTCCTGCTTATTAAGTATGTCGCATTCGTTATCGACTAAAGGCTCAAGAAATTGCTGGATCACATTGTTTTCAGTCTCAATTTCATTTATCGTTACAGCTGCATCAATTTCCATGTTCATTTCATTTATACCAGCTTCCCTATCTTTCGCATTATCGTTTGTTTCTTCTATCGCATTGTCTACGATGTCACTGGACGTAGATGGTGTAGCGTTATCTACCACCTCGTAGACATTACAATAATCTTTAGACTCCATCTTTTACTACCACCAAAAACGGTACTTCGTAATAAATCGTTGGCTCATGCCGTTTTGGCTGTCAGCATCTGCAATCTACTTTATACCCACCTATAATACAATGTTACATCAACGTGAAGCATAACTTACGCGCTAGAAGTTAATACTGAAGATAAGTAGCATCTCGATACTTCTCGATAAATATCCAGGGCATACAGCAGGGAATCGCGAGACGCAAGGAAATAGTAACGAGTATCGGGACTTCGATTTAGCACTTATTATAGTCGTGACCATCCCAATTTGCGCGGTTCCATGTATCTAGAGACGCTATTATTTCAGTTTGTATTCTTTTGTCGGGTGTAGGAAATATCTAGGATTTACGAAATGTTAACGCGAAGCTAGTCTTATGAATCGTCGCGCGTCTCGCGAAATGTAGCTGCGATATAACCATCGGCAAGTGACACCAGCCGAAATAATCAATATACTGATCTCGCCTCTTACGAAATACGGTATTTATTTTAATGGTAACCAGAGGCACGTATAGAAATGTATAGAAACGTCACGCATATACGTCTTACCACAGACAAGGTGTTAGAATAGTTCGGATGGAATAGACTTTACATCTTATAACAGACGAGTATAGGTGTACCTCGTCTGTGATCTTATGGGAGCTCGTGGCTGTGCGAAACCTATCGGTTAATCCGATGCCTACATTGCTAACAAAATTTTCGTTATTTAAGAAAGGCAGATAGAGCCACTAGCGTATAAAAACTTTTCAACATCACAGTGGACTTCGTGGTTAGAACAATATTTATTTATACATTCCAGTGATGCCAGAATGAGGACGGGAGCGCTCGAGAATTTCCCCCACCACGCATGCACACTACGCCGGAGCTGCGTGTCCGTGAGCTCGGCGCTTCGGACAACGTCGGGAAGACGAGAGAGAAAACGAATGTGTGTCTTTCTCTCTCGCTCTTGAAACCAAGCGACACGCGGCCGTACGCGACTTCACGAGTGCCTCGAGATCCACTTTTCACTTTCTGACATATGCATAATACTTTTGTAATGAAAAAAAAATTTGGAAAAATTTTTGTTACGGAAATCACGTTTTAAGACCTCCTAATCACGTTTTGACCATTTGATTCTTTCTATCGATCTTTTCAAAATGATTTGTATATTTGTACATGTAGATTTGAGAATATAGTCTTGTGACAACGTTCAGCAATCACTCGTATGCGTTTTATTTACGAATCTCTACATAGTTACTAATAAAAAAAGCCTTTTATATAGGTGAGATTACCGATGATCGCGATCCCTATGTTACCCACAATTTGGATTGACACCAGTAAATTCTCCGAGTTAATAGGAGACCTAGTAGTAGAAGAGGTGGCACGGCTGAGCTGTGCGAGAGAGAACGCTAGTGTGTGCGGCAAGGAGGGAGATAGGTGGCGTGAGGGAGAGAGAGAACGCTAGTGTGCGCGACAAGGAGGGAAATAGAAATATCACACAGTCACTGTAAATTCACGAATTTCTCATTTCTCGCGAATATTTTATGAACTTTCAGAATCGCGTCTCGAAGAATAGACCCTTGGTTACTTTCCTATGTGGTTTTCGCGTAGATTTTTATTACAATTAATTAGTTATTAACGATTCTTTGAAACGGTGACGAGAATCACGGTCCTATGTGAACACTCAAGCTTCGTCGATTGTAGGTGCATTTTCTAGATGTAATTTATCAACTTTTGCAATTTCATCTTGAAGTATGAACCCTTCACTACTTTCCTACGTAAGAGTTGTAATGATTCTGATTAGAATTAAGCAGCTACGATGTGTTTTTGGACAGATTTACAAGTTCCACTCCGCGTTTAGTAAATGCACACTTTCTTCAAGGATTCTCGATCTTTTCAAAATGATTTGTATATTTGTACGTGTAGATTTGAGAATATAGTCTTGTGACAACGTTCAGCAATCACTCGTATGCGTTTTATTTACGAATCTCTACATAGTTACTAATAAAAAAAGCCTTTTATATAGGTTAGATAACCGATAATCGCGATCCCTATGTTACCCACAATTTGGATTGACACCAGTAAATTCTCCGAGTTAATAGGGGACCTAGTAATAGAAGAGGTGGCACGGCTGAGCTGTGCGAGAGAGAACGCTAGTGTGTGCGGCAAGGAGGGAGATAGGTGGCGTGAGCGAGAGAGAGAACGCTAGTGTGCGCGACAAGGAGGGAAATAGAAATATCACACAGTCACTGTAAATTCACGAATTTCTCATTTCTCGCGAATATTTTATGAACTTTCAGAATCGCGTCTCGAAGAATAGACCCTTGGTTACTTTCCTATGTGGTCTTCGCGCAGATTTTGGCTATAATTAATTAGTTATTAACGATTCTTTGAAACGGTGACGAGAATCACGGTCCTATGTGACACTCAAGCTTCGTCGATTGTAGGTGCATTTTCTAGATGTAATTTATCAACTTTTGCAATTTCATCTTGAAGTATGAACCCTTCACTACTTTCCTACGTGAGAGTTGTAATGATTCTGATTAGAATTAAGCAGCTACGAAGTGAAAGACACACATTCGTTTTCTCTCTCGTCTTCCCGACGTTGTCCGAAGCGCCGAGCTCACGGACACGCAGCTCCGGCGTAGTGTGCATGCGTGGTGGGGGAAATTCTCGAGCGCTCCCGTCCTCATTCTGACATCACTGGCATAAACTCCACTTCTATTCTCCTTTGATCTGATTGGTCGATTTAATTTAAAATATTAAAGTAGTTTCACTTTAAAATGAGGTAAAATATATTATTTATACCCAAACGTACACTGTAAATACATATTAAAATTTATAATATTTAAATATGTAAGGATAATACGCATGCGTGTGTACATCACATGTTGGTGTACGTGAGATAGGGTATATAAGTAACAGTGTTGAAGAAGTATCACGCCAGTGCAAGTGTATCAAAGAGGGGGTTCTGTTATCCACCGTTATCAAAAGTTGATCATTGTCAATCAGCAGAAGTAAGTCATCCCCTTTTGTGTAATATTTAGATATCGATGCTTGATAAGCTCAAAATCTGTTAAGTACACCGAATTGGCATGGATTATGACACATCACGGATAAATTGACCACGAATGCAGACAGATGTATGAAAGAAACGAAGTATCAATTAAGTAACTACGTTACAGAATGGTCCGGGCAAGGTCAACGTGTAACGATCGAAAGGTGTACAATGTATTTCTAGAGATTTTGTTATAAATATGATTTATTTATAGACACGTAACCTGCACAAATCGCGTGACAGGAAACACACTAAGTGTTTAGAATTTCTTTAAATAATGTGTCTGCTTTTGTGATAAGTATCGATGCGGCCAAAAAAAAAAATGGTGAATTTGAACGGGCTACTTTTCCCGAATAATTTGAGCTGTCAGCACACGTGTGTTATACTGTCAAACAATTGCGTTCAAATGGCGAATTGAAAGGCAGTAAAAGTATAGATATCACGTGATAGTACTTCTCTATTGTGATTAATATTTTTAGAATTCACAATTAACATATTAATATAAAACTGATGAATATAGCTAAAGGATGCTAACAAGTTACATTGATTATAACATACATTGCATCGTTGTTCATTGACCATTGTCAGTACAGAGTTTGATTCCAAGTACTGTCAATCATGTATAGCGGTCAGATTATATTTTATAAATATGTTTGGAAATTTAAAATGATTATAGAATGTTCTGTACAAAATTGATAAGACAACTTAAATTGCCAAGAATAAGGCAATTCAGTACCCCTGTAAGTGAAAATAAACCTGCGTCTAAAGACCCGATACCGAAACCAACTGCTCCAGAGTCGGCTCAACATAATGTAATTGGTAAGATAGACCTTAAACTTTTATTGGATTAAATCCAGCACATAGGGAATTAAATTGTCTCTTTTATATTTCAGGATCACCCATGCACACTTGCTCAAATTTCGATAAGAGAATATTGGTATGGGTTAAACGTTATCCTAGTATCGACCAAGTTCCAGACCGAGTAACGTAAGTGGAAGCAATGAAATGAAACACGATAGATTCTTTACTTACCTTAAGAATTCAAATGGAAAATTGTATCCACACATTGCTTAATTATATTGTAGAGCTGAGTGCATACTAAAAGCACATTCCAAAGGAAGAATCCGTGCATGTAACTATATGATCGTATTTACAATATTGGCTTTTATTACAACTATTATGCTTGGGAAAAGAGATGCTCACAGTGGAAGGCATATAATACCAGAGAGAATAAAGTGGTACGATGAACAGAGAAAAAAAGGGCTAGCCGAAGAAGCAGCTGCAGCTGAGGCAGCAGCTGCTGGAAAGTCGTAAAATAATATTTTGCTCCTGTTAGAAATATAAAATATAGAATGATGAAGCTGTTTAGCGAGTGGCTTGCAAAATTTATGGACAATCTTGATTATTCTAGCACTCAACGTGGTCTATGTTCAAAGTATTTTAAGGGGGCAATAATTTAATTCTATAGTGCTATATTTTTGGGATATTATCTTAGATTTACGAAACATGCAATAACGCTAAAACATGCTGTACTATATTTTATAAGAGATTTGTATCATTGTAACTAATTTTTAGGTGTTTAATAAATCGTTGCGCTATATATAAATGCACCTCAAAGCTGGTAAATTACTTCAGTAAATATATCTTGATAGATTTAAAGAAAAGAGATGAAAATGTGGTTTAACGATAATTCTTGCGATCAACGAATTATTTATAATCCTTTTGTTTACAAATACTATAACTATATTTATAATAAACATATCTAATTACATTTTATTATGTTTTCTGCCAGGTTATTATAACCTGCAACAGTTTTAAATGCAGTTAGGCTTCTAACCATAGTTGTCGCATCCCAAAATATTCATGGAACTGATGACACAGTTTTAGGCTTCTATATTTCATGGTTTATCATGTATAAAACTACGGCACCTTGTGTGATATATTTGCATCGTACGATTTTTTACAACTTCCTCTACACCTAATTCCGATTGCAATAAACGCATTGTACTTTGTTCTTTTCTCAGTGCCTTAACAAGCTGCGGACTGTCGGTACCATTATTTCGTTGGCTCTTTAATTGCATTACTTTCTCCTTCGAGACATTTAAACATTTTGTAATGGCCAGCTCCCTTTTCCTATGACCAGACTGAATTTGTTCAAATAAATCCTTACATCTTTCGGTAGGATCGTTTTGAGCTTTAAAAGATTCAGTCGGAATCGTTGTATTCAGCAAATAAATAATTTTATCATCAAATTGTCGCATCTTTTGCAATGCATCCTGAAATAAGAATACACCGTATTTTAAACAATATAAGTAAAGTATATTTTAACGAAATATTTCAAGTAATTAACATTGTATTTCCTCAAATTGTTCTATTTGCATTATTGTAATTATTGTAAACTTCTTGATCATACAGCATAAATTTTGTATAAAATACTTAAAATATATGTAACAACAGAGAGAGAGGATACATATAAGATTCAATGGATTGTACACTTTATTAGAAATATAATGATAGAATTATAGAATTACTTTGATCAATTTGATAAATTTTATTTTGAATAGTTAACATTAAGTACATGTATTGAAAAAGTTCTAGTATTCATCAACGATATGCAGCATTGATTTGTTGTATCGATTTAAAATTTTCGTTACAGTAGGTTCGGTTTTTTATGTATGTACATGTACAACCTAACCTAAACTGAAGTCTTGAAATTAGAATTTAAACAATACGCTCAACCGATATATCGAATTTGGTTCCATTTTAGATAAATCTCCACAACATTAATTATTTAAATATTCTTGAATTTGCAAAATATTATATAAACCATCACATAACCTTAATTAAATTCCAGTTAAGCTATAACTTCGTAAGGAATAAAACACGATTCGGAAGAACGTTAATAACAATAAATTAAATAATGCTAAGAAAATTGAGATGTAATATCAATGCAGTTACTTTCATTTATTATAAAAAAATACCTGAAACTCTAAAAAATCACCGCATTCAAGACTCATGGCTGCCATACTTGTTAAACCGGAACTATCATAAAGTATTAGTTACGGATAACCGTAGTAGATGTCCTGTATGTGCAACATCCAGTCTATTATGTAAAAGTGAATTTACGTTACCGGTGAAGTTTCGAAACAGATTGTAACGCTACGCGTGGTAGGAATTAGAATTCAACACATGAAAAATTCTATCTCTGCTGAAGCAGAGAGGACTTTCAAAATTGTCGAAAACCCATCAGTTCCAGTATCTCGCTAAAAATTTCCAACTTGCACATTCTTCTATCTTAACACTATACGCGTGCTTTTGGGTCGGGTAGGAACAATCAAATAGCATTTCAAGTTACATATTTTATTCTCACATTTCACCAAAGTATTGCAACTCAAAGAAATTCTTATACAATCACTATTTTCTTTTCACTATCACTTTTCTTTTTAAACAATATTATTTTATTAAGTCTCTTCACCGCGAAGGGCTGAACCTGGAAAGCTGAAACAATCAACTACGTTATGTTAGTAACAGTGAGACCAGGATGGAAGGAAATTAAATAAACATAATAAAATGCATGACATGAAATAGAACAAATTACGCAAAACCGTCAACGAAATACATAGAAATAGAACAAATTACGCATAACCATCGACGAAATACATAAAATCGAATAAATCAAGCAAAACCATAGAGTAGACGAAATACATGAAATAGAACAAATTACGTGAACCCATCGACGAAATACATAAAATCGAATAAATCAAGCAAAATCATAGACGAAATACATGAAATAGAACAAATTACGCAAAACCATCGACGAAATACCTATCTGGAAACGAATAAAATTCTGATTAGCTGCCGAGACCAAACGAAACTCACTGAAGGTAAGTTTCGCTCGATCTGGGCCCTTAACCTAGGTCGTAGGCTTTCGCTTGATTCCGTTTCGCAAGTCGCGATACTTGGGAAACGTTACCAATTGCCCGAGCACACCGCCATGGAGGTACCTACGAAAGTGACCCTTTTCTACGAAATATTTCTGGTCCATGTTCGACCAATGCTTTGTGCATTTTGAAAAATTTGGAAAAAGTCTTAAAATTAAAGAAATTCTTATATCTAATTAGAATATTTGACAATCACAGCTATCGGCTCGGTTCTCACCGATTACCAGGTCTCACCGCGAGGAGGTTGCTGCGCTTGGAGACCCGTAGAGAGATAGATGGAATCATAGTTCCGTCGATCTCCCTGTACATGAAACCCTTAGCCTACTAAACCAAAGAGATGGATGGAAACAAATCTCCGTCGATCCCTTCGGTTCAGATATCGAATCGGAGATGAGGAACCAACAAAAGGTTCATCCCGAAAAAAAACTCTAATCCCATCCACCCTCCATTATAATCAACTCATCGCGTCCCGCATTGCAAGCAATGAGGGAAGCGGCAATCTCACTCTACTATTTAAAAAAAAATCCGCGGACGCGAAAGAGATTTTACAATTTCATAGTCTTAACAGACTACGCTTCGGTATATTAACCCTTCGGACTGTGATTGCAATATTCGGTAAAAGGCTACTAAAATTCTTTCAAAAGACTTTACTTTAAAGTCTAAAGGGTTAACATACACGCGTGAGAGAAATAGACGAGAGAGGTTCTCGTCGATCTCTTTGCTTTGCTCGATGCTTTCGAGTGACAAACAGATTCTAAATATCTGATTGCAGAGATAGAAAAGAATTGACAAATGCACTTGCGTAACTTTCGAGGGATATGCGAAAGCTAAGAATCTCCCGATTGAGATTGCAAATGAGACTAAACGCGACATTCACTCTCGATGCACGGGATTTTCGTTTCTACATGTCGCGTGTGGCCGAGAACGAGCCATCTGAGACTACAGAGCGCATCGACTTGGAAGCCCGGTATAGAAGCCCGGTATTCGACAGGATATAGAACTCAGAATGGTCATGAACTGGCGCACATCATCGACTTACAAGGGTCTTCTGTCTAAAGCCGACAGGCGCGACATTCACTCTCGATGCACGGAATTTTCATTTCTACATGTCGTGCGTGGCCGGAACGAGCCATCTGAGACTACAGAGCGCATCGACTTGGAAGCCCGGTATAGAAGCCCGGTATTCGACAGGATATAGAACTCAGAATGGTCATGAACCGGCGCACATCATCGACTTACAAGGGTCTTCTGTCTAAAGCCGACAGGCGCGACATTCACTCTCGATGCACCGAATTTTCGATTCTACATGTTACGCGTGGCCGAGAACGAGCCATCTGAGACTACAGAGCGCATCGACTTGGAAGCCCGGTATAGAAGCCCGGTATTCGACAGGATATAGAACTCAGAATGGTCATGAACTGGCGGGCATCATCGACTAACAATGGTCTTGACTAACAATGGTCAGACGGGACGCGACGCGACGCGACGCGACGCGACGCGACATTCACCCTCGATACACCGAAATTTCGTTTCTACATGGAGACTCAGGTAAGTACTACGACTTTAGACACTCGTAAAAAGCCGTAATACCAGCACAGTCTGTCGCGCTCTACAGTCGAGCAACACCTTGCTCGAAATCGAAATCAGTGTCGAAGGCGAATTGTATTTCTAGAAAAGTGCATTTGGCACTCTTATATGTAAAAAGAACGAGACGGAACAGAAGCTTATCGCTCGAATTACGCAAGTGCATTTTTTAATAGATGTCGCGGACGCGAAAGAGATATACACTTTCCATTCTCGTCTATGTCTCTGTACGTACGTAGGTCTTTACAATTCTCTTACTTAAATCTAAACGCACGATTTCCTGAAAATCTTGCGAAAATATATTAACCCTTTGAACTTTGGTTGCAATATTTATAGAGAAAAGGCTACTATGTTCTTTCAAAAGATTTTAATTTAAAGTTCAAAGGGTTAATAAGTGTATACACGCCGCGGGGTATATAGGGGTGGCTCTAATTCGAAAAAGGAGTAGCAACTTTTGGCCCTCTTGTATTTTAAACGCGCCATTTCAATTATTTCAGATTCCTTGCTCCCGGAATGGACTCATTGGGCAAAGTCTTTTTGTTTGCATTTTGTAGGATGCATATCCTACCAAAATGCACTGCGTGCAATTAAGTAGGATGCTTACCCTTCCAAAATGCACGCACAAAGATTACTACCCAGAAATACAAGGTACTCGTGTCTACAATCGCATGCAAGTAGGCCCTCTTTAGGGCCTATGCTGCAGGCCCTCTCTAAGGCCCACGTTTTAGGCCCTCTCTAGGGCCTATGGCAGGCCCTCTCTAGGGTCCCCATTTGGGCCCTCTCTAGGGCCTACGCGCTAGGCCCTCTCTAGGGTCCATTTGTTGGGCCTTCTCCAGGGCCCACAGCTAGGCCCTCTCTAGGGCCTAGAATCTCCTTGGCAAGTCTAAGCTGAAAATTGAAGCTAAGCGAAAATTTGACTCTACATCCGCGATAAAAAAGCAATTAGAGCACCGGTGCTCTGGACGAACTTTATATGCGCAGAAAATTGGCTCTACTTTCGCGAAGAAAATTCAACTGGAGCTTCGGTGCTCTGAAGAAGTCTTAGATACGCAAAAATTTGACTCTAAATTCGCGGTAATACTACTCTAAGTAAGAGCCACGGTGCTCTGCAATACATGGACGCGAAAAAAGCGGGGACTCTACGATCGCATTACAAATTTTTCGCGGTGACTCTACTCGACCCGATCGATTCGGTTATTTTATGAATTATTAATCGGAATTGTCAAAATCGCGAGCAACTGATTTAATTTTCTGATTTTAAAGCAGACACATGCATGTCACTATCTACGAGTACCTTGTATGGTCAGCTCATTTGATTCTGCTCTTTCCAACACATATGCGCGGCGGTTAGTGGCCTATTTCATATAACTGGCATTCATTTTAGGAATATTTCTGCAATATTTCGTGAATATGGTTTAGAAAAGAGCCACGTCACGAGGCTATTGCCTAGACGCCCTAAGCCATACTCGCGAAATATTGCGTAAGTGTTCCCAAAACGAATGTCGACCATGTGAAATGGGTCCCTGCATGTCGCGCATTTGTGTTAGAACGGCCAGAATCGAAAGAGCTGGCTACGCTACGTTTTCTACAGAAACCATTTTATTCTCTTGCATGCACCCACATTCAAAGAATTATAAAGTGACTTATCGTTCGCTGTCATCAAGAGTACTGCATCTCTGCAAACTCGAACCCCTGACCAGCACCCCTGGGACCAGCAACTCTGTGACCAGCACCCCTCGAACCGGCATCCATCGGACCAGCACCCATCGGATCAGCACCCATCGGACCAGCACCCATCGGACCAGCACCCATCGGACCAGCACCCATCGGACCAGCTCCCCTCAGCTCAGCACCCCTCAGCCCAGCAGCTCCAGTTGGACTCGTGCATGACTCTACTTTCGCGGTCAAAAAACTATTAGAGCACCGAAGCTCTCAACTAGTTTTACTTGCGCAAAAACACTGACTCTACGATTGCATTACGGGCAATCACAAACACTATTACTGAAACAGACAAGTTGTATTTAAGCAAGTTCCAAAAAATTTTCTTTAAATTCCAGGCAGCCACATGGAGCGCCACGCAATTCAGACATTTAGAAAAATTTCGAGCAGCCACATTGGGCGCTTAATGATTCTTAACATTCATAGGAAAAAGGAGTGGCCC
Source organism: Andrena flavipes (assembly GCA_963971345.1). Classification (NCBI taxonomy): domain Eukaryota; kingdom Metazoa; phylum Arthropoda; class Insecta; order Hymenoptera; family Andrenidae; genus Andrena; species Andrena flavipes. The sequence goes on along the minus strand of OZ020482.1, from coordinate 61,055,357 downwards.
CTTTGGGCGTATAATACTTTTCAATTTTAATAAGAAAAGAAACGGCAGCGTCTATGCGCGCTTAACGATGTCTAATCACAAAACGGAAGAACAGCAGCCTCCTTGGGCGCATAATAATTCCGAATTGTAACGTGAAAAAAGCAGCCTCGTCAGGCGCTAATGGCATGGAATGCCAGAAAAATGTTCTAATTCTACTCTACAATGTTAGTAATCCCGAGCCCGCCAACGAAATTCTGAGTGAATCTGTTAAAGAATTCACCAGAGAACTCTTCGGCGAATCCCTCGGCGAATCCCTCGGCGAATCCCTCGGTGAATCCCCCGGCGAATTCTTCGATGGAACGCTTAAAACTAGTGTTGCCTGCCCAAGTTTTCTAAGTTACATGCGGTTACAATTTCTTTCGCATATTTTAGAGGTACGCTTGCAATGCTTTCGAGTGACAAACAGATTCTAAATATCTCATTGCAGAGATAGAAAAGAATTGACAAACGGACACGGATTCGCCGTCTCCGTCTTCGGAATCATATTTCCGGAAAGAAAGAAAAGACAATCGAAAGTAGGGAATATAAAAGTCACTATGACAAGTCTTTAAAAGTATGCTAAATGAGAAACGGCATGGTGCACGGTCAAGCTAATTGTAAGAGAAAGCAAAAGCAAAAGGTGTCACTCTCGACAAGCAAGCGTACCTCTACCCTTAAATTTAGCCTATCGCACTCTTTACAATGAGCCCTAGTGGCATAATCTATCGCAAATATCCACTTGCGTAATGATTGCAATGTACGGTAAAAGGCTACTAAAATTCTTTCAAAAGACTTTACTTTAAAGTCTAAAGGGTTAACATACACGCGTGAGAGAAATAGACGAGAGGTTCTCGTCGATCAACAAAGAAGGAAAGACTACGGGTGAGCATGCAACGAGTATTGAATGGCGCAATTCCTACCACCCTGCTGAACGAGTCGAAAGGGAAAAGCGCACGGCATCTCTCAGGCGATCCTACTTGCTCCGACGCGTGCGACCCGCCAGGTGTAACCGGTGGGAAACACCCCGGCCGAACTTACTGTGCGTAGTTAGCAATCACAGCCCGAGTGACCTACGCAGGCAGCTTCCAAACGGTACACCCCCTACGCCCGAAACCTTTCCCTTTCGACAAGAACAAGGGATGAAACTGATCCACTCATACACATTCCATGCCTAGCTAGAGCATGAAACGAGTAATGAATGGCGCAATTCCTACCACCCTGAAGGAGTCGAAATGGAAAAGCGCACGGCATCTCTCAGGCGATCACTGTTGCTCCGACCACATGCGAACCTGCGAGCTCCCCCAGCCGCGTGTACCCTGGCTCAAGCCTACTTACGCGGAGATTGGGCAATCGGCCCGAGTGACCTACGCAGGCAGTGCACCAAAAGGTGCACCCCCTACGCCCGAAACTTTTCCCTTTCGACAAGAACACCAGGGGATGAAACTGATCCACCCATACAGATTCCATGCTCAGTCGCTTGCTTCCGGAAACGGAAACAGCGGCGACCTCCTCATAAGAGATGAGGAGCCAACAAAACAGCGACAAAGCTAATAAAATTCTGTAACTACTTGGCAACTGTACATGAAACGCGAAAGAGAGGTACTCTTTACAATTTTATAGTCTTAACAGACTATGCTTCGGTATATTAACCCTTCGGACTGTGATTGCAATATACGGTAAAAGGCTACTAAAATTCTTTCAAAAGACTTTACTTTAAGGGTTAACATACACGCGTGAGAGAAATAGACGAGAGAGGTTCTCGTCGATCTCTTTGCTTTGCTCGATGCTTTCGAGTGACAAACAGATTCTAAATATCTGATTGCAGAGATAGAAAAGAATTGACAAATGCACTTGCGTAACTTTCGAGGGATATGCGAAAGCTAAGAATCTCCCGATTGAGATTGCAAATGAGACTAAACGCGACATTCACTCTCGATGCACGGGATTTTCGTTTCTACATGTCGCGTGTGGCCGAGAACGAGCCATCTGAGACTACAGAGCGCATCGACTTGGAAGCCCGGTATAGAAGCCCGGTATTCGACAGGATATAGAACTCAGAATGGTCATGAACTGGCGCACATCATCGACTTACAAGGGTCTTCTGTCTAAAGCCGACAGGCGCGACATTCACTCTCGATGCACGGAATTTTCATTTCTACATGTCGTGCGTGGCCGGAACGAGCCATCTGAGACTACAGAGCGCATCGACTTGGAAGCCCGGTATAGAAGCCCGGTATTCGACAGGATATAGAACTCAGAATGGTCATGAACCGGCGCACATCATCGACTTACAAGGGTCTTCTGTCTAAAGCCGACAGGCGCGACATTCACTCTCGATGCACCGAATTTTCGATTCTATATGTTACGCGTGGCCGAGAACGAGCCATCTGAGACTACAGAGCGCATCGACTTGGAAGCCCGGTATAGAAGCCCGGTATTCGACAGGATATAGAACTCAGAATGGTCATGAACTGGCGGGCATCATCGACTAACAATGGTCTTGACTAACAATGGTCAGACGGGACGCGACGCGACGCGACGCGACGCGACGCGACATTCACCCTCGATACACCGAAATTTCGTTTCTACATGGAGACTCAGGTAAGTACTACGACTTTAGACACTCGTAAAAAGCCGTAATACCAGCACAGTCTGTCGCGCTCTACAGTCGAGCAACACCTTGCTCGAAATCGAAATCAGTGTCGAAGGCGAATTGTATTTCTAGAAAAGTGCATTTGGCACTCTTATATGTAAAAAGAACGAGACGGAACAGAAGCTTATCGCTCGAATTACGCAAGTGCATTTTTTAATAGATGTCGCGGACGCGAAAGAGATATACACTTTCCATTCTCGTCTATGTCTCTGTACGTACGTAGGTCTTTACAATTCTCTTACTTAAATCAAAACGCACGATTTCCTGAAAATCTTGCGAAAATATATTAACCCTTTGAACTTTGGTTGCAATATTTATAGAGAAAAGGCTACTATGTTCTTTCAAAAGATTTTAATTTAAAGTCCAAAGGGTTAATAAGTGTATACACGCCGCGGGGTATATAGGGGTGATTCTAATTCGAAAAAGGAGTAGCAACTTTTACGCAAGTGCATTTTTGAATAGATGTCCAGACCGAACCAAGCTCACCGAATGTGAGTTTGGCTTGATCTGGACCCTTAAACTAGATCGTAGGCTTTAGCTTGATTCCGTTTCGAAAGTCTCAATGCTTGGGAAACGTTACCAAGGAGCCGAGCACACCACATGGAGGTACCTACGAAAGTGACCCATTTCTACGAAATATTTCTGGTCTATGTTCGACCAATGCTTAGCGCATTTTTGAAAATTTGGAAAAAGTCTTATGGCTAAAGTTCATAAACTATGACTTATTGCCAGACTGGTTTAAATATTGTAAAGAGAGAGAATAGTAGAAGTAGCGAGCACAGTGACCAAGTAGTATCAATATCAACTGTCATTCTCAATTATTAATATTTGTATGAGAAAGAGCTGCAAGTAATATAGTTGAAAATCCATAAGAAATTAATGCTTTCCATTCTCGTTTTATTAAGATAATCTAATGACTCGAATATAATTAAACTTGAGAAGTGTAACTCGTATTCAAAGCATCAAGCTTTGATTATAAAATTCAAGAAAAATAATTTCTAATATTTAAAACACGATATTAGCACTCTGACCTCGAATTTGAAATTTATTGTTACTGTTTACGAGAACTAAGTATGTATTCGTGGTCACTGTGCTTGCTACAGCAATCATTTGTTCAATAGCATGCAGAAAAATTGAAAAAATGAAAATGTACCACTCACCGATCGTTGAACACAGTCTCACTACTATCCATGCAGACAGGAAGCTTGATTTCACTGAGATCCGATTACTATCGCATGGAAAGTTCAACTGGCAGATCACGAATTCGGTAGAGGTTGTTGACGTTATGTCTCGCTCCAACGACTCCCAGCTCTTCGAGAAAAGTATTGCTCAAGAAGTCTTCTAGGTACTGGGTGAATTGTAGTGGAATCTTGTTAAGAGACCTCCCACATGGTCCAGTAATCGATGCAATTAATCCAGGAATCGAGATATCACGAAATAATATGGTCACGCGTTGACTGACATCCGATCACTGTCGCAGGTAAAGTTCAACTGGCAGATCACGAATTTGGTAAAGGTTGTTGATGTTCTGTCTCGCTCCAACGACTCCCAGCTCTTCGAGAAAAGTATTGCTCGAGAAGTCTTCTAGATACTGGTTGAATTGTAGTGGAATCTTGTTAAGCGACCTCCCACATGGTCCAGTAATCGATGCAATTAATCCAGGAATCGAGATATCACGAAATAATATGCTCACGCGTTGACTGACATCCGATCACTGTCGCAAGTAAAGTTCAACTGGCAGATCACGAATTCGGTAGAGGTTGTTGACGTTCTGTCTCGCTCCAACGACTCCCAGCTCTTCGAGAAAAGTATTGCTCGAGAAGTCTTCTAGATACTGGTTGAATTGTAGTGGAATCTTGTTAAGAGACCTCCCACATGGTCCAGTAATCGATGCAATTAATCCAGGAATCGAGATATCACGAAATAATATGCTCACGCGTTGACTGACATCCGATCACTGTCGCAGGTAAAGTTCAACTGGCAGATCACGAATTTGGTAAAGGTTGTTGACGTTCTGTCTCGCTCCAACGACTCCCAACTAACTTGAAATTCGTTCAGGCCAGAAATAATTTGATACAGCAATGTTCATTGCAAAATATGTACTTTTCGCAGCTGCAGCCATGCACCCTGCATTTTCTTGTATATGTCTTTTACTACTGGGGAGATCCCAAATCTGGGGAGGTATCAAATAAAATAAATCATGTAAACCTATCGAAGAAATGCATCAAATAAAATAAATCATGCAATCCCATCGAAGAAATACACGAAATAGAACGACTCATGCAAAAATCCACGAAGGAATGTATGAAATAGGACAGATGATGGAAAACAATCGAAGAAATCAGTTAAAAAGGAAGAGAAATCGGTTTTGGCCTTGGCAGAATATTAACATTTTGAATGGCTTTTAACGAACCCGAAAATTTCATCGGCACCAAACGAATAAGCTAACCTCGGCTAGGGGGCCGAGGGGGTGCAGGAAAGACGAGGGCTGAAACCGTGACGAGGTCCCCAGGAAGTCCAAGTTGTCCAGTAGGTCCGAATGGTCCAGGTGGCGCAGGAAGGACCAGGGCTGATACCCTGACCAGGTCCCCGGGAGGTCCAGCAGCTCCAGCAACTCCAGCAGCTCCAGCAGCTCCAGCAGGTCCAGCAGCTCCAGCAGGTCCAGCAGGTCCAGCAGGTCCAGCAGCTCCACGTGGCCCGGCAGCTCCAGGGTCCCCGGAGGTCCTCCCGGCCCGAGGGGCCGACGACGACTGAGTACATGGAGCTCCGTGAGCTCCGTATATTCACTTCGAGAAACTATGTCCTAAAATCAAAACAAAGTCGACGGTTGATTACAATTGCGAAATCCGACGAATTCTTCGGCAAAAATGAATTTTCCGCTAAAATATCCATTCCAGTGGCTATTGCTATGACAAATAATGTTAACAACATTTGCACTAACCGGCCAGTATAAATTATTATTAACTATGATCGATACAACTCGAGATATGAAGGAATTAGTAAGCTTTGGCCTTGGATTTGCAAATGATTTTCTATGGCAATTGAATTCTATTTTATTCTCAATGTTTAATCGTTCGATAAATGAATGTTAATACTTATACATATTACATAGTATTATTTATACTGTTTAAATACATTTTAGTTGAACGCTTCGAATCTACATATATGACGAAAACTTCCAAGCACTTCGAACGTGATTCGAAGCTTAAAACTCTTAAATTCTTGATAGCTCTTGAAAAATGAACATCTGGTTGTCAAAAATTAGCCAGGTTGATCGGCCATTTCGAGAATTCTTTCTCGAGAATTTCTCGAGAAATATTATAATTGCTTATTTCTTATTTCTCGAGAAATTTTAGTCTAGCAAATCGCGAACGTATAAACACATCTACAATTTATAATAAATCTTATTAGTAACATTAGAACCTATATGAATTACAATAGAAAATCTCAGTAGAGAAGATTCTACATTATTGACTGGAAAATTCTTAACTGCAGAACTCTTAAATTCTTATTTAACAATTTAGAAAAATTGTATACCTACTGAATTAAGTAATGAGTTTCTTGTGGCGACGAAAGGAAAACGGCCACAGATTTTATCCCCCAACAAAAAGAAGGAAAGAAATAGATTAAAAACTATTTTACAATAAAAAAGTAATGTTTCACTTTGCACAAATTTTGCACTAAATAAATAATCAATTATATTTAATATCTGTTTTTCATTTATACAAGTTTTGTGTAAAGTGGACAGTAATGAATAATTAGTTAAAGTTTTCTGGTGTTTTTGATAAATATTATCAACATTATTCCAAAAATATCAATTTTGTAATATTTCCTTCAATTTTTCGAGAATTCTCAAGACGTAGTTATGATCTGATTTTTGATTTCTCGAGAAATCAAGAACACTATTTATGACTGCATTGTCCCGCGAGTCGGGGGTGGACGTAGATACGGGTCCAAAACCTACCAAGACTTTGAAGCAAGAGTTTCAAGACTTTCAACACATTCAAGATCTATCAAGACTTTACTCTTTTCAAGACTTTCAAGAGTTTTAAGCTTCGAATCATGTTAAAAGTGCTTAAAAGTACTCGCCTGATATTCAAGACAAATTCGAAGAAGTTCGAATCCCATCACTATCTGCGGGACTGTCCAGCGTGAATTTTTAATACTTTTCGGCGTACGATATGTGAAAGGGTTCTACTACACTCAAAGTAATAATAAACAATGTCATCTTGCAATTTATAGCTTACACGGGCTTTGAAGAAATATCATTTTTGAGTGCAATAGTGTCTTGATCCCTGAAATGGATTTCCGGAGAGAAATCCGCGTGAGTCGTTGACAAGCCGAGCCAAAGCATAGCGTAGTAAAAGTCTACCTTCAAACAAGTCACACGTATACAAGCACCCACACATCTTTCAGTATTTCAACACATTTCAGAGTAGTTCTTGAGTTGGACGCTGTTCATGTACAGAGGTCACTAAATTTCCTGAAATTATGGATCGGTAACACAGTTTGGGTGGTGACACGAAATCCCATAAGGTAATAGGTATAGAATATACCTCGTCTGTGATTGGATGTAAGGTCTACGTATTTTCAACCTCGTCTGTGATTATAATATCACGTGCATTATTTTATGTTTATAATATTCGCTAGCAAACATGATTGAAATGGAGAACATGGAAGATCAGAGTGGATTGCGCCAGGACGGTAGGCGCGCGTTAGAATTAAGACAAATACGTATAAAATTAGGAGTTTTCGGTCAAGCCGACGGAAGTGCTTATATCGAGCATGGTAACACCAAAGTTTTAGCTACAGTATATGGACCACATCAGGCATGTCAAAGATGAAAACAAATTAATAAAATTTTAAACGCAATTAGTGATTACCGTGGGAAACCTTTCACATGTAACTTATGTTATAATTCTGCAGCCACGAGGTTCTACAGGAAGGAGTACAAGCAATGCGACAAAAGGCATAGTGAACTGCCAATATAGCATGGCAGTATTCAGTTTGTCTTCTGGGGAACGCAAAAGGAAACCAAGGGGCGATCGAAAGTCGCAAGAAAGATCGCTTCAGTTGAAACATGCTATGGAAGCTATTATACATTTAGAATTGTATCCACGTTCGCAGATAGACATTTATGTAGAAATGCTGCAAGTTGATGGAAGTGACTACTGCGGCTCTGTAAACGCAGCTACGCTCGCTTTAATAGATGCTGGAATTCCTATCAAAGTATGTCATAATAAATCAACTCATCTGTGACTGGCTGAAATAAACTCTTACGACACATTTAATACAATTTATCTCACAGAATTATGCAGTCGGTTGTACCGTGACATTAATCAATTCCCCGTCCATGGAAGATGAAGATAATAAGCAGGGAACAGGAGTGTTGGATGCAAATTACGTAGAAGAATGTGCCCCTGGCGTCACTCTGTCCGTTGTCGCATTACCGGACAGCGATAATCTAACAAAAGAAGGTTTGATACTGGTAGCGCAAGGTGCGGGGCAAAGATTACATTTGTCACATATGGAGTCTCTGAAATCACGTGTATTATATGGGTGTCAAGATATAAAGACCATATTAGACTGTGCCGTTAGGCAATATTTAAGACAAGCTCTTCCTTCGCTCTCGAACGTTACGCTAGATTAGATGTCTCAATAAAAATCACGTACAGAAGTATAATATTACAAATAATATATATTTAAACAATATTTTCCATAAAAAATTTATATATAAAACTCCTTAAAAAAAGTTGCATTTCTCATGAAAAAATATATACTCTTATCGCATAATTTAATATTTTGTACAAACTGACTTCCTTTACACGATAACAGCTTAGGTCTTAAGCAACTGACTCTGGACGGTCTCAGATCTTAGCACCAGGATACCTTTCCATGATCATGCCTACACCCTGCAATTTATAATATATTAGTTTAATGTAATTCCGAGAAGATATGGGAACAACTTACATGGTAGCATCACATTATTTTCGCATCGTTATTTACCTGTCCACCAGCTGCGCAAGCTGCAATTAATCCAAATTGTTGATCTTCCCTGATAAGTCGATTAGCGGTATGCGTAGCTAACCGGATTCCTGTTGCCGCAAAAGGATGACCAATTGATAAGGAACCACCCCAAGCGTTCCACTTATTAAGATCCGGTACTCCTACTTTCGTAGATTTTCCTAGATAGTTTTGTGCAAACCAATCGGAATCTAACGCTTTTAGATTGGCTAAAATTTGTCCGGAGAAAGCTTCATGTATTTCCCACACTCCGATATCCTTTACACTTAATTTAGCTTTTCCTAATACCTGCAATTTGTTCTCCACATTTACTACTGTCATTGCAATAACGAACGGTTTAATTACCTGTACAAAATAGGAAATTTTGTAACCTTTGGGATTGCATATGTTGGTCCTAAAAGTAGTTGATCAACAGGATCCTGCGAGACGTAAGTGAAATTTCTTAAATATGCTTTTGGAGTAAGGCCAAGTTGAAGAGCTTTCGCCTCTGTCATTATTAAAGCTGCCGACGCACCGTCGGTTAAAAAGGAAGCATTAGCAGCGGTTACAGTTCCATATGGCTTAACAAATGCTGGTTTCAATTTGCTTAATTGCTCAGGCGTAGAAACGCGAATCCCGTTATCTTTATTCACCACTTGGCTTACGTTTGGTACTAAAAGAAATATTGAGATTATTGAATTTATCCTTTTGTTCCACATTGAATATCATTACCTTTGTAAGGAGCTATATCTGTAAGGAATCCTTGTTCTTGTGCTTTAGCGGCTAAAGTATGCGAACGCAAAGCATAATCATCTTCTTCTTTCCTCGATATTCCAAATGCCGCTGACAACCTATCACCACTGTGTCCCATCGTTTCTCCACTAGAAAATTCCGCTACAGCGGGTAGCTGCAATTTTTTTAATACAGTCAGGTTCGATACATAAATGTTTTCAAAGCAAAATTTATCTACAAGGAATTACATACATCTGGCACGAAATGCTTTGGTCTGATGCTAGCAAGAAGGCCCAGCTTTTGTCCAACAGTTTTTGCTTTATTCGCTTGCAGCATTAAAGATCGCATGGGTCGACTATGCCTGATCGGTATGTCTGACATGAATTCAACTCCACCCGCAACAATTACATCGTACACACCGCAAGCTATCAAGCCCATACCAGTCGTAATAGCCTGATTACTACTGATGCATGCCATGGTTACTGTATGCGCAGGAGTACTGTCGCTGTATCCAGCTGCCAGCGCTGCTTCTCTACCAATATTCGAAGTTCGCACTTCCTGCATTACCGTACCGTAAATTATATATTCAACCATTTCTTTGGGAAATCCAACTTTCTTTTGCAAAGCCCTTAGAATAAAATACAATATGTTATAATATCCCACGAGATATCTAATGAATCTCAAGCTGAAATAACAATTAACTTACATTAACGAATGTCGAGCAAGATCGTACGCTATCAAATTTTTATAAGTCGTTCCAGATTGCAAGAAAGGCGTTCTGACTCCATCGACGAATACTATATTCTGACCAGCTGCGGCAGTTTTTGTTGCGTATGATTTACTCGCCAGTACCCTCCAATGATTTTCAGCTGCGGCTAGAAAAAGTACACCATGTAGTACGAGGTTCCAAATTTGAAACTAATTACAATTCATGAAATGAAATTCTATTAACATAAGAAGAAAAGAAGTAGTATAATGTACTTTAAATAAAATCATTTATTCGATAGATCGAAATGTTTCTCTCCATTCCCTTTACTGTTTGTTAAATTATAATTGTACCGACAACTTGTACTTTGCACCCACATCATTGAAAATAGCAACGCGAATATCACACTAATTGTTCACTTATGTGTAGTCTTATAAATGTTGGGGAATTATTTAACGTACCATATTTAGCAACTCCTTGCTTTGTCGCTAAACTATTCCTGACGGCGGCGAGCATTTTTGTAAGTAATTCGGATGTAACACCGATTCAATTCGACCCCTCTATATGTCACTGATCCTTTTTAGCTTTTTATCAGCGCACATCGACGTGAACTGAGCCGACGCACTTTGACCTACCCTTCGGCCACGTTCTCAATACGACCGTGACCGATTTTTTGCCTCACCCACAAAGGAAGATCCCGAACCCGAAAATTTAAAAAATCTGAAACTTTGTGAATACGTAGGTGATTTCCTCCTGATTACTACGCAAATTTTGTTTGCTTAAAATCCTTTGCATATTCACAATTTTTCAGAATTTTATGAATTTCCTATTTCGGGATCTTCCCTTTCCAGCGGAAAAAGTATGTTGTCACATAGAAGTCCGCCTAAATGTGTAAGTGCGGGAAAACTGACATTTTCCCGCGTACGATCTAGCGTGTACGAACGATTCGCGGAACCGTGTGTTAACAAAACTCTTGGTTTAATGCAGTTTCAGAATGAGTTTAGTGCGCTCCATTGTGGAACGTGAAAGAGGATTTGGTAATTCACTTTTCGGGGCTTTTATATTACGAGAAACTTGAGCGGCTTAGAGATATTGAGTGACAGGTTATACGTAACCCAAATCGTCTAGGGTCCCGATTATTCTAACACTAACAGCGATATGTTTAATCCCTGTAATGTTGATAACAGATAGCGTAAATTTCGCGGGATTGAATTGGATCATTTTTTTTCCAGCATCGATACGTGACTACGACGTCGGCCTGTGTCGTTTGAAATGTTACCAAGACGATGTCTACCGTGGAATAACACCGAACACGGATGCCCTCGATTTCAATCCCGAACCACCCGTTTTCGCTTGCCGTTTTTGTACTACGCAAGGGTACGAACAGATCATTGCATTGGCGAACGAAGATGGGAAAATTGCTTTGCAAGATACTAATGTTAGAGTGACGTCTAACCAACCATTGGAAGGGACACAGGTATTGACATTGTACGATGTTAGAATGCAAAGAATCTGGATTGTTAAGATAAACTCAAAGTTTTGTGTAACGCATATTCAGGCGCATTGCAATGCGATATTCGACATTGCCTGGATGCCCGGCGAATTGAAATTGGTCACCGCGTCTGGCGATCACACGGCTAGATTATGGGACGTGTCTGGCTCTGAGATAAAACAGATCGATTATTTCCATGCTCACACGAGGAGCGTTAAAACCGCAGTATTTCGTTACCAAGATCAAGGTATTCCGTTGTGCTTATGTCTTATAATTTTTTAGAAGGCTCTGAAGATTCAGATTTAACTTTTCAATACAATATTTTCAGCTGTGTTCGCAACGGGGGCTAGAGACGGCTCCATAATGGTATGGGATATCAGAGCCAACCATTGCGAGCATCGTAAACCAGACAATTGTATCTCCAATGCGCACAATCTAGGGCCAATAGGCAACATGCGACAACGCAGAGCGATCAATCACACACCTAGAGCGCAGAGTATTACTGGTTTGGCGTTCCAAGATGATTTCACTTTATTGTCCTGCGCTGCCGGTGATGGGTATGTTCGTTAATATAAGTAAACATTTGTAACATAAAAGAGGAATAGAATGGCAAATAATGTTATTGATGTTGTAGTTTGATAAAGGTATGGGACTTGCGCAAAAATTATACTGTTCATAAGAAGGACCCTTTAGCTAAACATATGATGAATTATACTGGACATAGTACAAGAAACGGATTTTCGTCATTGTTAATATGCCCCGCGAGAATTACGTTATACGCAAGCTGTATGGACAACGTTATATATGCATATAATATATCATCTTATAATCCGAAGCCAAGTAAATATCATATATCGTATAACATACCAAATCGTATTGAAATGCTCACTGTCGTTTATATTAGTTGCAGAATTTTATGGCCATCAAAATTGTACATATTATGTTAAGACTTGCTTGAGTCCCGACGGACGTTATATTGCCAGTGGTTCCAGCGACGAGCTTGCATATATTTGGCGTACAAATAAGCCAGGAGCACCGGTAGTGCAACTCTCTGGACATACGGAAGAAGTTACTTGCATCGCATGGTGCGGTGTTGGGGAACCTAAGGTATTGATAAAAAAATCTTGAATTTCTCTTCGGGCGCTAATGATTTATTATGTTTGTACTGCACTTACCTTGCGTATTATGTCTTCGAATGTTGCAGTTAGTAACGTGTTCCGATGATTCGTGCCATAGAATTTGGAGGGTCGGTTATGAGCACAAGATAGAGAACGAGGAAGTACAAATACGTGGTCGCGCGGAAGTCGTAAGTAATAAAAATCCATTGGAGAACTTGAAGCTAGAAACTACACCGACTGTTAGCCGACGTTGGGTGTCCCAGGAACGTACACCGGGATCTGATACCACACCTAGTACGTTATTCTTAAGTAAGATTATTAGCTTCTGTCGAATATATTGTAAACACTATCTTCACCTGCTTCTACTAGGTGCTACACCTGGACCCAGTTCAATGGATGCTTGTAATCAAACCGAAGACAATCAAAGCCAGTACTGCACCAGTAATTCAATGAAAAGAAGTTACCAACAGATGATGGTGGAATCGTGGTCGGACGGGAAGTTTAAATCTATACTGTCGCCTATACAGGAGAATCGCGAATTCATCGCGAAACGAGCACATTTGGAGAATCGCGGCGCACGAAGATTATTTAGTCCAAGTAGCGATAATAATCCCCTGTTGAACAAAGGCTACGAATCGGACGAACCAAGCACAAGCTCCTCCACCACGGAAACCAAAAACGCGATCCTTTTCTCGCCCACGTTGAATCTCCCGAATTTTGTAATCGACGGCACAGCGCCTCATCTACTGCAATTGTCTCCAGAAAAATACAAAGAAAATGTTGACTGGTTAACGAGAATACGAAGAGATAAATACGAGCAGAAGGTAGGAAAAGTGGTGTCAGAGAAGTTGTCTAGCCCCGTTTTCCATACCCAGCCTGCGAGAAGAAGTAGCAGATCGCGATCGACAGAACCGCAGAAAGTATCCAAGGCACCTAAAAGTCCAGCTCCCTCGTTACTAGACTTCTTCAAAATCACTGGAAGAGATTGTGGAACAAATGTGTGTTGCGAAGATGCTGATGTAATACCTTCTAGAAAAACATAAGGCTAATGGTTCACATCGTTTGTAATGCTAGATTGTATTTTAACTGTGTTATATTTGCCACGCATACTGTTTGATACACATTTTATGAAATATTCTAGAACTACATTCAAAGCGTCAATTAACGAGTGTGATAAGAATTACAACGCGCTTTTTATTGTTTATTGTATGGTGCCTACGGAAAGAACGAAACTTGTAGCCAGTGAAAAGGAGGAATGTTATGATGTAAGATAAATGGTATCCAACATAAACATATGAGTATTACAAAGTATGTAAAAATAGATTATATACTAAAGTATGTCATGTACTAATGACAATAGGATAAAGTACCTTTTATATGCAATGATAAATTATTTTTATAAAAATATATATAATTAAATCAAACAGATTTTGTACAATTTTCTATCAATATTTCACGTTTGTTTCGTATTCCAAGGAATAAAAGAAATATAAAGAAATATAAGATTTGTAATAAATAAGTCTTACGTTTTATTTACATTACACGTTACTTCCTACGAACTGAGGGCAAAACACCTTTACCGCTTGCGAAAGCAATTTGATCTTAACTGTTTTTAGCTCATATTCTTCATTGTCAATGTACAGTGTGTTTTCTTTCTTCATCTAGAAATAAATCGATGAATAGGAAAATAAACAAAGTCTAAAGGTTTTAAAGTAATTAAGAATTTACCTGTTGCGGGGTTAATTCAATATCCTTTGCTTCTAGTATCTGTACACACAGTGGTTCATTATTATCGTGTTCTTGTTTCCACCCTAAATTCACGAAAGAAAAATAGCCAACGTCTTTCGGGCCTACGGTACGGAAATGAAATTTTGTATTCATTATTATTTTTTGTAAAAATGGTATTTTACTGTTAGGTACGATTCTTTTAATTACCAGTTTTTACTTTTAAGGATGGTGGTGACAAATCTTGCGATTTATGTATATTAGAAGTTTCTATATGCAGTTCACATGTTGATACAGGTAGTTCATGAAGAATTCCACATTGTTCATTTATTACTGTACTATAATCAACGTTCTCTAAGAATTTGAAATGTTAGGGTCAATATCCAATTAAATGTACATTTCAAACATCTTTCAATCTTTTTAAACACGCCGTAACAAACCTGTCATAGTAATTCCTTTCTTTGGAATAAAGGCATGCCACCACCTTTTATTCGTATTAATGGATTCATTTAGCAAGAAGTCGCTTCGATGGCAACGAGAACAACCTTCGCAAGGATTCGTGTATTTTAACGTGGCATCGCAATTCCAATTTAAGCTCCCTTTGTAACCATTCAATATATAAGTTGCATATCTATAATAAGTTTTATGCAAATGTCAGAAGAATTAAAAGGATCATTAGAAAATACCACCAACCTGTACATACTTCCGTAAAGGTCCCCAGTACCAATATTTTTTAGCAAAAGCATGAGCATCTTTCCACGCACCCCATTCAATTGCCCCCATAGCATAGATCGGTTTCACCGGTTCCTCAGCGTTTTCCTTCGATAATAAAACAATGCATAGATGAAGTTCGAACACATTAGAAAAGTTAAGAATGTATTGCACGTAATTTAAACATACTTCGACTGGTTCGACTTCAATCATATCCATCATTTTAGACCTTTCGCTTACAATCGCCATTGTGGCCTCTATTATTTGGTTTACATCGGACAATCTATCATATTCCCCGTACAAGGACCTCGCAACTCTGTTTGTCTGTCCCAATGGTAAAATACCAATCGGGCACTGTTTAACTGAATTGATATTAGAATTATATTTCCTAACTAGTCCTGTTAAGACGTCGGATAAAGTACCATCGCCGCCAGCCACTATAATGGCATCAGTAGGTGTATTTAAATTCATTATAATTTTCCTAGCCTCGTTCTCTGATTCGGTCTGTATTACGGTTACAGCTATTCCAGCCAAATGCAACAATGGCTCGCAGTAATTTTGAAACAGCTTCTTAGCTTTCCTACAAACAATAACGCGAAAATTAACCACTAAGCCGCCATGACAATTATAACGTATAAGTATAGAAAAGCAAACAAACCCTTTCTTAGCATTTGGATTTAAAATGATAGTCACGTGGCGGTGTTTCATATTGGTTGGACATGCAGCATCGCCGTACTGCGATGCGCTCTCGCAATATTGCCTCATTAATTGCTCGGTACTAAAAACAGTGCCAGTTTTAATACAACAATAATACATAATAGAAAGTGTTTACATAATTGAAGGTTATGCCTTACTCGTATACATCCTTGCTATATGAAACTCCATATGATAGGGCTGCAACTCCTACCACCGATTTCTTCCAGTTATTCCTTATGGTTTGAAAGAACTTCAATATTTTCGCCATTCTTTTAGCCTTTGCTTTATTACGCTAAAACCTATATGCACGTGTGCTTGTCATCTCACGAATCTATCTTCTTTCATAAAGAAGAAACTTGGCTCCTCTCAACTGTAATCCTGCAACAACTTCAACGCCGTTGATCCTACTGCGTTTAACATAAGTTATTAATGTGAACGTTTTCGACTGATCAATCAAAATGACAAACTTTAATTCATCATTCATAAGCGATTCGTTATCACGACGAGTTTATTTAATAAAACACACCGAAAATGCACGAATGTATTAGTGATGCCAGAATGAGGACGGGAGCGCTCGAGAATTTCCCCCACCACGCATGCACACTACGCCGGAGCTGCGTGTCCGTGACCTCGGCGCTTCGGACAACGTCGGGAAGACGAGAGAGAAAACGAATGTGTGTCTTTCACTTCGTAGCTGCTTAATTCTAATCAGAATCATTACAACTCTCATGTAGGAAAGTAGTGAAGGGTTCATACTTCAAGATGAAATTGCAAAAGTTGATAAATTACATCTAGAAAATGCACCTACAATCGACGAAGCTTGAGTGTCACATAGGACCGTGATTCTCGTCACCATTTCAAAGAATCGTTAATAACTAATTAATTATAGCCAAAATCTGCGCGAAGACCACATAGGAAAGTAACCAAGGGTCTATTCTTCGAGACGCGATTCTGAAAGTTCATAAAATATTCGCGAGAAATGAGAAATTCGTGAATTTACAGTGACTGTGTGATATTTCTATTTCCCTCCTTGTCGCGCACACTAGCGTTCTCTCTCGCACAGCTCAGCCGTGCCACCTCTTCTATTACTAGGTCCCCTATTAACTCGGAGAATTTACTGGTGTCAATCCAAATTGTGGGTAACATAGGGATCGCGATTATCGGTTATCTAACCTATATAAAAGGCTTTTTTTATTAGTAACTATGTAGAGATTCGTAAATAAAACGCATACGAGTGATTGCTGAACGTTGTCACAAGACTATATTCTCGAATCTACATGTACAAATATACAAATCATTTTGAAAAGATCGAGAATCCTTGAAGAAAGTGTGCATTTACTAAACGCGGAGTGGAACTTGTAAATCTGTCCAAAAACACATCGTAGCTGCTTAATTCTAATCAGAATCATTACAACTCTCACGTAGGAAAGTAGTGAAGGGTTCATACTTCAAGATGAAATTGCAAAAGTTGATAAATTACATCTAGAAAATGCACCTACAATCGACGAAGCTTGAGTGTTCACATAGGACCGTGATTCTCGTCACCGTTTCAAAGAATCGTTAATAACTAATTAATTGTAATAAAAATCTACGCGAAAACCACATAGGAAAGTAACCAAGGGTCTATTCTTCGAGACGCGATTCTGAAAGTTCATAAAATATTCGCGAGAAATGAGAAATTCGTGAATTTGCAGTGACTGTGTGATATTTCTATTTCCCTCCTTGTCGCGCACACTAGCGTTCTCTCTCTCGCTCACGCCACCTATCTCCCTCCTTGCCGCACACACTAGCGTTCTCTCTCGCACAGCTCAGCCGTGCCACCTCTTCTACTACTAGGTCTCCTATTAACTCGGAGAATTTACTGGTGTCAATCCAAATTGTGGGTAACATAGGGATCGCGATCATCGGTAATCTCACCTATATAAAAGGCTTTTTTTATTAGTAACTATGTAGAGATTTGTAAATAAAACGCATACGAGTGATTGCTGAACGTTGTCACAAGACTATATTCTCAAATCTACACGTACAAATATACAAATCATTTTGAAAAGATCGAGAATCCTTGAAGAAAGTGTGCATTTACTAAACGCGGAGTGGAACTTGTAAATCTGTCCAAAAACACATCGTAGCTGCTTAATTCTAATCAGAATCATTACAACTCTTACGTAGGAAAGTAGTGAAGGGTTCATACTTCAAGATGAAATTGCAAAAGTTGATAAATTACATCTAGAAAATGCACCTAATTTTCACCAAGCAAAATTAAAGTGAGAGAAGTCAGTAATTAATTCCTTCGTGTGCAAGTCGGCGTCAGAGCACGGTAATTGGGACATCTACCCTATTCTATTTTCAAATTAAATTAAACGTACGGAAACATAACGATATTTTACACCAGTTACAGAAAAACCCTAGATATTCGGTTTTCATTTAACATGTTGGTAAATTTAAAATGTATCGTGCACATGTTTACGTAGCATTCGTATTCGTTGGTAATGTGTCATGAATAAGTAGAAGTACGTTGATCCGAATTTTCTTTTACTTTTAACAACATGAAAGTGAAAATATTAACAAGGAATCCAGACCAGTACTTGAGAGAAACAAAACGCGATATTCATAAAGGTAAGTGCAAGGTACTAGCCAGTTTATAGTACTCCTACTCACCATTAAACTTTAAAGTATGGAATACTAATTCATATCTGTAGTTCCCAGAAACTATGATCCAGCATTACACCCTTTCGAAGCGCCAAGGGAATATACCAGAGCCTTAAATTCAGTGAAATTAGAAAGAGTATTTGCGAAGCCTTTCATAGGATGTTTGGAGGGACATAAGGATGGAGTGTCTGTCCTGTGTAAACATCCTACCCAATTGTCTACGCTGATCAGTGGAGCATTTGACGGCGAAGTAAGAGTATGGAATCTTGGCCATGGCACTTGCAATCGTACATTTTTGGCACACGACGGTATAGTGCGCGGGATCGTGTTTGATGCTAATAACGAACACTTCATCACTATCAGTGATGACAAAACTATTAAGATGTGGAAGGCTGAGAAGCCGTCGTTCGGCGAAGAGGAAGAACCTACAAATACGATCATCAGTAAAGTAAGATCTCAAGGATTAAAAGAGAAGGAAACATTTTCGTTCAAAGTACTGATATTAACCATGTTTTAGACTATGATAAGCGGAATCTCTCACCATCGAACGGAACCTACATTTGCAACATGCGGGGAAGTATGTCACCTCTGGGAAGAAACTCGAAACGAACCAATTCGCACGTTCAAATGGGGCGTTGATAGCTTGTACGACATTAAATACAATCCTATCCAGTCGAACTTGTTTGGTAAGAATTATTTGCTACCGATCCTCCGGTAACATTTTATATTTATACTTCAAACGCATACTAATAATTTGCAGCTGCATGCGCGAGCGATCGGAGCATAATCCTGTACGACGCTAGAGAAACAGGCCCTTTGCGAAAAGTGTTCATGAGGTTGAAATCTAATAAGCTATCTTGGAACCCCATGGAAGCTGTAACTTTCACGTGCGCCAGTGAAGACTACAAGTATGCATCCGAGGAGGATTATCTTGTTACGATTATAAAAAGTTACTAATATTTCCATTCCAGTTTGTACACTTTTGACATTCGTAAACTGGAAACACCAGTGAACGTGCACAGGGACCACGTACAAGCTGTGATAGACGTGGACTACTCGCCGACTGGGAAAGAGTTTGTGTCCGGCAGCTATGATAAATCTATTCGTATTTTCGAAAGCAATAAAGGACACTCCCGTGAAGTTTATCACACGAAACGTATGCAGAGACTAACGTGCACAGCATGGTCGCTGGATAACAAATACATCATTAGCGGTAGCGACGAAATGAATATCCGCGTTTGGAAGGCAAGGGCGTCGGAGAAGATGGGCGTGGTGCGTAATTTGTAGTAATTAGATATTTTCTGTGTCTTATCGCTGTATGTTACGATAACTAACCAGATATGTTATTACAGTTGAAGCCTAGAGAAAGAGCAGCTCTGAATTATAGCGAGGCATTGAAAGAGAAGTTCGCTGCGCATCCTCAAGTCAAGCGGATCGCTCGGCACAGACAGGTTCCTCAACACATTTATAACGCAAAGGCCGAATTACGGACGATTCGGGAGAAAAGTAAACGGAAGTACGTACCATCGTCTAAACCCACAGGAATTGTTGCGCAGATTATTTTACTACATCTAATCGTTCAATTTTAGGGAGTCTAATAGACGCGCTCATTCCAAATTTGGAGCAGTACCTTTCGTCTCGGAAAGACAAAAGCACGTGGTCCGACGGGATGTATGATGAAGAATTATCCTTTGCTGTGCTACGAATTTTTATAAAAATTTAATAAATGGAACATGACCCCCTTAAATTGAAGCCTATGTGTCTGGACAGATAAATTCATCAAACTTAAGTATTACCTTTTTCTTTTACTTAAAAGTTTTTGGGACATCATGTCGCGTGTCGAAATTTGTTAGTTATTTGGTCTCTATTAAGTTTGGGAAGTAGATTCCTCAGGAGCCAAACTGGAAAGGCGGGGGAATTGGTGGTGTTAGATGGCGTTAATTTTATCGACTAAATTACATGGCTTTATTCATCGTTTATTGTAATAAATAATTTTATTGAAATTATACAACGCATCGCTATAATGATTCCGTAAAACGTTACAAACTTCAAGCGGTGATTAATGTGTGTCGTCGCTTAGCGTAGCTTACAGTGACTTTATTAATTTCCGTTCGTCCTCTTCGCGCTCTCAGCAGACGTTAGTTAATGAATTTGGCGATGCAAAGATTATCCTCTATCTTCCACTCGATATCGAAGATATACAATGAATATTTCGTAAACTAGCTAAATCATGCCGAAGTCATATTTAGTGCATCTATCGACAGACTTACGATAAGCGGCTTTCGTCTACCCTCTTCGATGATGCACGATTATGGCTGTTGGCGCGCGTCCGCGGCTGTTTCAGTTTAAATGAACGAATTGTGAAACACGTTTATGTATCGATTTTTACATCATACAAATCCTAGCATGGCAGGGATAGCGTTGTATTCAATTTTACACCAGATACTTGAGCGCTGGTAAACTTCTTATTAAAATACTATTTTATTGTTTACTGATTACCGTCCATCTTATCCGCTTTGATTTGTAGGATAATTCGACAGCACTTTGCCTCTCGTGTAATCTAGTTTGATATAAAGTTGATGTTGTTTCAGACTTCCAATTGGTAACCGCGTCTAATCGAAATAATTATTGTAAAAGGATTAAATTTAATCCTGGGAATTGTGTGGGGGTTTCTTAATTACTGTTCGAGGAACAAGGGAAATGTGAACTCAATGAAACGATGATGAAAATACCGAGAGAACTTGTTGAAAAATCGTTGCGAAAAGTTACAGCTTCCTCCAGGAAGTCTGAAGCATTATCAACTATAAGAACTCAAGCCTTGAAAGCTTCAAATACCTTAGCGATCCGATGTATCTAACATTCGGTGGAAGGATGGCAGTTATCGAGAAGGATCGTTGGATTTCTTTCTTATCCTGTATATTGAAAAAAAGGATCGAGCAGCAGGAGCTTGCGTATAGGATATTTCCTTAAGTTTCTATGTTCCTCGGGCGTACAAAAAGCGGCACACAGGTTCCTCCCGATTCTGCTCGCGAATGCTCGGTTGACGCACGCGCGTAATCGCTTTAATTTCTCGTTTCTCCTCTGTGCTCCTTAATATCCACTATGCGCACGCAAATTCTGTACAAGACTAGGTTAGTCGACCGATTAAATTACCACTGCAAAAGTTAATCTTCTCCGTCGGCTTCGATGCTCCGTTGGAATTCTACGCTTCAGTTCAAGCTCTAAGAGCGCGGCTCGTTCGAGCCGCCCTCTAACGTTCGAGCTCGCTCAATTAAATATAAGTAGTATCGTATAACAATAATTATAATTTATATACATATAAACACATGTACACGAATTTCGTAACACACTATTCGGTCGCGTGATAACGTTAAATGGCGGAGTCCCGAGAGTTCCGTTCCCCTTCATTCCCCGCCCCACGAGTCGATCGGAAATCAACGAAAACCTAATCGCGTTGCCGACACGTTCGACTAACTAGAAATACGTACGTCGGTACAACGCGCTACTCTTCCCGCCAATTACAGGCGGATTTCACGGTGCGAGTGTAGATTCTTAGGTAATGCAACGCCGTGCAAGCTTCCATCGTTCAAATGAAACTCGAGGGGCGATCTTCGGTGACGTTAGAAAGTACACTCGTCTTCGTTCTGCAGAGATTTGTGTAACAGAGAAACGCCGCGAAGCTAGTCGCTCCTCTTTGCCTCTTTCACAGAGGATAGCGTCTAACGCAGACTCTGTGCAATGTGTAAATGGATCTGCAAAGTAAGGAATCGGTTCCCCTGCTGTGCGTTCTCCGACTGTTCGATATTCTCGATCGTCACTACCGCTCGTCGTGGCGATCGGTAAGTTCCTTACGCTACGCTCCTCATAGCTGTCGATGACTCCCCAGCACGCATCACCGCGAGCACCCGATGAAGCTTATTGCCGGACACGCGATACTCACGGGCGCACGGCGGGTCATCGCGCGTTAGGAGATCCCTCCGCCCTTGGACGAGCACGATCGGCACAGAATGGCACAGAATCGGTGATCGAGGCGTGCCTCCGTGCATTCCCCGTCGATCCTATCTGTACGTGTGACCGTGTCACGCCACGCTGTGCATGAATCCATTCGCTGGTCGGGACGAGTCCGCCTCGGTTGTTCGAAAAGATACGAAAAGCATCGTCGATGGAATCGATTAATTTCCAGATCGTTTCGATCGCTAGATTCATTCTAGACGTTCAGGTCGGCCATCATCTTGCGAAAGTCGGCCAGGGTATTGTAATCGGGGTCCGAATCGATATCCGCGAAGTCTTTGTTCGAGTCGCTCTTCACGAAGCTGGGATTATATCGGCTTAATGACAATGGGCACGGCAGCAATTCCGGCATCACCGAGTGGTGGGTAATTAGGGCGGTCAGTGTCGTGAATTCCTTTGTGAAGCCCTGGAACAAAGAGAAGGGACCGGTACAGTTGTTACTTGTTATCAATATCAATTCGCCGCGAACTCGTAGCTTCATTATTGCCCATGGATTTCTGACTGATCAATTGAGTAGCAAGTATCGTGGATTCCATTTTCTGAAGGGTCTTTTCGCTTTATGCGAAGGATACAAGTTTCAAAGATTTCTTAAAACTGTAGCCTTGTGGCTCAAGAAATTTAAAACGGGTTGTCGACACATTTGCATATTTTTGTAAAATTTCTGTTAATTCAGGCTGCTTTTGTTCGATGCAATATTGAAAATAATGTGTGGCTTAAACAACGCGATAAGATATCACTGATTAAAGTGGCTGAAACGTGAAGGAGAATGGTGATATAAGAGAACAAGGGGAAACGGCCAGTATATGGTCAGACATGACGGCAGACTAAACACTTCATGCTATAATATCTTACTGTAACTTTTGAGTTATCTTAAACATTCTTTCAAGTAAAACTCATGCTTAGTAACTAAATGTTGATCAAAATTGAAAGACATTATTGACATCTCGTCGATTATTTCTCCATTCACCATTTCAAAGTATCGCAATACTTTTTTCTATTCAATTCAAGAGTCACAACGTTTTGTTCTAACAGAATTAATAAGAACACGAGGCGCAGTGAATACAATTTGAAATTGTATGATTCTGCAGCGAACTTTACTTCGTTATAATTCCTATGATGCATTATTTGTTCATTAAACGAGGCAACGACGTACCACGATGCGTCAGAATTATCATGTGCGGTACGTATTCAAATAATCTCGCGGTGTGTTGCTACGGCAATGCGATCCCAGACGAAAAGAGAGCGAGAGAGGGAAAGTGGGGTAGGGTGAGAGTTTTGATTTCCCTGCGGTACATCCAACAAAACTCATTTATACTGGTTTCGGAGATTATCAAAGTCCGCGGACCCATTTAATTTATCCTACAAGGGAAGTTCGACCATTTAAATACGCATACCCGAACGGCAAAATGTGCGACCGGCGTGGCTTTGTACTTGCACAGTATCCACCACCCTCTATTATGATGTTTCAGAGAACTGAAAGCTTCGGCCCAAACACGATATTACTCTGTACTGATTAACATCCGTGCACAAAGCGACTTTCACTTGCAAGCTCCCCCCCGCAGCGTGGTTCATTCACTCTGCGTGGGATATATTTTTAAAAACTGCGGCAGTTTATTTAGAAATGCAGGCTGAATAAACTTATCGCGTAGAAAAATAAACGCGCAATTATTGCGTGACTGCTCGCGAAAACTCTACTCGAAGACAGAGAGTGCCTCACTTTCGTTTCACTCGGCATTCAATTATCAGATCCTAGGGACCTTCTTATTTGCCTGGGAATGGGTTATCACCGAGGGAAACGAATGTAACCCCGTCCCAGGGAAAGTGTTAATTACAGCGGTTAAACGCGTTCAGAGACGTTCAAAAGACTTTCGCGGGAACGACCGTTCAGCGAAGACTGCGGCGAGTAGGAGGAGGAGATTTACCTTGATTTTGTAGCCTTTGTTCGTACGCATTATAAGATAATGGGCTATTCCGCTCGGTTGGAATTCGCGCGGCACTCGAAGCGAAAGGGCATAACATCCGGGTTTACTGGTGCTCTCCCTCACCATGAAGGCTCCTTCCGGCTCCTGGCTCAACACTTCCAGCGTTATTTCCCTGGAATCACGAAATCACCGCGACACCGTGAAAATCCAGATCCGTATAAATAAGCGGCAGAAATAACGACCGTAACGAGACGCCGATCCATAATTCCGCGTTACGACCGGGCCGTATATCACGAGACAGGCTAAAAAGTAGTCGTCTCGTCCCGTGGAACGACAGGGGTGCAGCTCCGGCATAAATCCATACACGGTGTAGTAATTATTGATCGACGTAACGATGTTGTAGCGATGCAGGGTGCTTTAAAAAAAGACATCGAAAGTTTCAACGGCACATAGTGCTCGTAAAACTAGACTAAAAGTCTCTCGACATTTTATCGTTAAACCACCCTGCAGTACTCGATGATATTTGAATGAAACTTGGGAGCGAAGCTAAAGAGCCTTCTTAAAGGAAAGTTTCATGAAAGGTAATGAGTAGGAACCTTGGTATCCCAGCCTGGAACCACGGTGCTTTGCGTAATTCGGCTTCCTCGCTGCGATTGTTCAGGCTGTCCGTTCTTTCGGGCAGGGGTGGCGGCGTTGGTGTCGATCCGTGAGTACTTCCGTCAGCAGGTACCGAGCTGCTGGAAGTACTGATCTGAGATCTCCTCTTCGACTTGAATTCGGTTTCTGTCCCCGAGCTCGGGGAATTGTGTCCTATCCTGTGGATTCGTTAAAATTCAAATTCATTAAAGTTAAATCTGTTCGTAAATGGTAATGGCGATTACTAGGATTGCTGGGGAAATTACCTGTTGTTCTCGATGTTGAAGTTTTTCGCTGTGATGGACGCGTTGATGGTGTTGTCCAGGCTCTCGGACGGCGGTATCTTGTTGTAGGTGGGCCTGGTTGCCTCCGAGTCGATGATCGCCTCGTTGATGTAGCCCCCAGAGTGCGGCCTGTTCGATGGGCTCGTCGGTGTGCTGCTACCGCTGACGAGGGGGCAGCTGTCATCCTCACCGTTCAGTCCAAGAACGTCACGTCCACCTGTCAAACCCATCGCCAACCGCTTTATCAGAGGCGGCTTGTCCGTTAGCCTCTTGTACGAGTTCAGCTCCGTCGGCGAGTTGCTCTCATCGCTGCTGGGCGTACTTTGCTGGGAGATACTCTTCGGCTCGTCCTCGTTCGTTATGGGGCCGAGGACGTTGGTGAAGTTGTGCGTCGGCCGTAGACCCGGGATCGAGTTCGGTGTCTGGTGGTCATAGAAACAGGGAATCCCATAAATCCCATGGCGGAGGAGTTACGAATATTCTAGGGCATCTTGGATGCAGAGAGAAGTGTGCTCTTCTATTCCCATTTTCTATTCTCTTTATAAAGACTACTAAAGTAACTATTCGCCACTATTAAAAGGAACATTCTGAACCCAAGAATTACACATTTATCATGATTAATTTCACTGGAAACGCTTGCTCGCCATCACCTCTACTGCTTATTAATTATTTCAGCTACCGAGGTAGATATATCGTTTTAGTTATGTCGACACCGATCCGACCGACACGCCACGGCGTCGCGACGACGTCTCTATTTAAGTCCAGCTCGGGAACCGTGACGAATAGCGGCGTGAAACAACGTCGTACGGTTTCTTGAAAAACCCATCGCGCAAAGGGAAGCGCAGGGGACAAGACAATGCTCGCGCTTTTACCTTCACGCCGGCGAGTCGCAGCGTGGGCGAGCCAGCGCTGCCGAGCTGCACGTTCATGTCCGCCGCAGACGAGCCGCTTCCAGTCCTGGACGTGGGCGACGTCCGACTTTTTAGCCACGAATTCGACGACGAATTCCTGCAACCGCCTCCCGCGCTGGCGATCGAGCTGTCGCCAGTCAACGATTTGTTCTGCAATCAAAGGAAATCAATGGTTAACTCAGGCCGGGAGACTCGCGAGAGATGTTAACACTTTCAGTGGTTCCAGATTTTCAGAAACTCAACGGGCCAATACATTATCTTATACACAAGAATAATCGTATCTTCGAGCACCGAACACGTTACAGTGGAAGTATCGAAGAGCAAGCGACGATCTAGGAGTTTACTCGGCAATTTTGCCTCGGGAGCAGTTAGGGGGCCCCCGATTCAGGCGGCGAAACTCGTAGACCGATGAATAGTTGAGAATCCTACGATTCCCCAGGACGATTGAGTATGTAGAGCCGACGGCCACGCCGCGACGTACTGACCGTTTACTTGGAAACGCGACGGAGCCAAGAGACTCGGGCCGAATTTATAATTAACGCGGCCTGTAAATGGGACACCTCTACTGGAGCCGTGTGCCCCCGTGAGATCGCGCCGGGCGTACATTTTCCCTTCCCCCGCAGCGCGTTGGGTATTCGGGACGAAAAGGAGAAGAGGGTCTTTCCAATAATGTCCATAAATTCTTTCCGTTTCCTAGGCACAAAAGAGACCCCCGCGCGCCCCCGGCAACTTGGAAATATTCTTCCGCGTTCCTTCGTGGCCCCGGCACGCCTGCCCGCTCCTAGGCGAATTTGACTTCTGATAAATCGTCCCGTTAGAATGCGGGGACAGGCAATTATTTGGAACGGTCGACCGTGAAAAATTGCCGTCAAACGAGAAAACGATCGAAGCGGGAGGGGTAATTCTTTGAATAAAGCGCTTCCCGCACCGGCTCGTTTGCGCGGGAACAAATGGGATTGTGATTTCGCGGATGCGTTCAATCGCGACTCGAACAATCGCGCGAGTGCCCCACGGTTTCTTTCTGTTTGGCTTTGTCGCTAGGTTTCTAAAGGCGGCTGAACTCTTCCTTTCAATTCCACTCGTGCACGCTCGATGTATGAATATTACGCAATAGCTGTCGATATTGATACTTCATCTCGGTCCTCGTTTTGCCAGAAATTATCGCGATTAGCGTGTAACGTGATAATACATCAACATTAACCCTCACTTAGAGAATATAAGGATTCCAGATTAGGCCCAGATTAAGATTAAATATAAAAGCTTCTTTTGGAACCTTTTTGCAACTTGATACGCGAGTGAATGAAATTACAGGGCAAGATGTTCGCCGCATGTGACACTAATCGCGCCTTTCAGTTCTGGTTGAAATAAGACTGGAAGGTAGGGAAAACGATTCGTCTAGGGGTGGCAAGAGAAAGCACGTACCCACGAGGATCGACTGTCCTGCTTGTCCTTGCGATAGGGTGGCGACGATTGCGGCGAGATCACATCTTGAAGGATCGGCTGGCGCTGAAGCTGCGCCACGTATGCCATACGAAAAGCATTGCCGACAATGGTGTTCAACTCCTCCGCCTGAAACAGGTGGAAAAAGATTTTCATTCAGCAGCCGCGTGGACGATCCTCGAAATAGTTTCCGTGTTTACGGCCACGGTGGACCGAAACGGGTCGACCTAAATCCAGCCCGGCGAACTAATTGATACCGCACCGGGGAATTTCAATTAATCCACCGTCCACCTTTCCATCCTTCTCCGCGCTCCACATCAAAGATGGACCGTCGAACTCTAATCGACGGTCAATTAGGGCCGGGAATGGCAAGTTCGCGTTCGCCGAAGCAGCCACTTATTTAATTCCGGCGGAAACAGACGGCGTCGTAACTTTTGCGCTCGGCTTTCCAGCGTGGCTACGTTTTTAATTAACGCCCATCAGTCGATAATGAACCGCAACGAGGGTTTTATTATATATCTGGCGAGGAGTACGGTTTCACGTCTCTCTGTCAATTCTTCTTCGTGATTGATTCGATATCTGGCGCCACGTGTGGCAGTATATTTTTTAATCGTAGTAAGCCAGTTGCGTGGAAAGTCGGTCCTTTTAAATTAAATTGCATATAGTTTCTAAGAAGGAAATTTGATGTTCCGAGGGGAAAGAAGAACTTCCGTACGAACAGCTTCGCGCGTCTGTAGTCTCGTGGAATATTCCCGCCACGGATGTCGACGTGTTGGGACAAAATTTCCAATGACGATCACGAAGGCAGTCGCGGTGTTTCTTCGACGCCGAGGCTCGGTTACAGAAGTGAAAAGAGAAAAGAAGAAACGGGCGCCTGGCGTAATCCATACCAGCCACGGAGAACCCTACCGGAAGCGGAGTCGATACGGAAAATAAACTACGCGGAGGAACTTTACATATGCGGTGCGAGCGCCGCAGTATGCGCAGCGGTAGTCAAAACAGGGATTAAAATGAAAACAGTGACGAAAATAGGTGTCATAGTTAGAATCTCTATTCTAGGCTAGTATCAAACTGCGACAACCTAATTCCCCTTACGAAAAGAATCCATTGTCAATCTCCAATTTTGTCAAACAACTAATCTTCGAATGAACATTCACATCTTATGCTCATTGCCAGTGTGGGAGTATTTGCAGAATGCAGAGTTGGGCATTAACTAAATAAAGAATTATTTAAATAGCGGATCAAATAAAAGTTACTTTAACTTTAGATTATTTGACCAATAAAGTTAATTTCTTTATTTCACCTTGAGGGTCAAATTATTTCCTGGCGCGCGTTCGAAATTAATTCGACCCGAGTTAACTTTACCTATTCGACTTGTGACGAATAATTTTTTTAACTTTCATTCGTTATGTGAATTTTCCTTTGCTCGCCATTGTGTGAAGAAAACGCGAAGTGTTTGCCTCGCGCGACACAGCGAGCTAAAGAGTTGGAGAGGCAAGAAGATGGCTAGGAACAGGGAGAAGGGGATGAGAAACGAGTGGGCGAAGGGGCGAAGAAGGACGGATCGAGGGAAAAGGGAAACGCAGGGGGCGGGATAGGGTGGAATACGAGGGGGCGAGGGGGGCGGCAGCATTCGATAGCATGCCGGAGGCTGCGGTCTGCACTTGCCTAAGCCGGATATTCGAAATGGGAACCGAATGTGAACACGGTGCTATAGTGTGACACGCGCGTTCCTCGTGTCTGCGGCTGGAATACGGCATGTTTGATATTTGCGTTCTAGGCGACGCCCGCCCGACGACAAAAATTTTATTCTGTGCCAGCCGTGAAACAGGTGATCGCTGCCTGGCAGATATTTCACGCGACCATTTAGTAGCCCCATTGTCGCGCCGTTTTACGGCGGGGTTGAATGTGGCGACCGATCGGCCCTTGCAACTTTTTTTATGAGAGCATCGAATAGAGAACATCACCGGAAAGTTGTCTTGAAAATGCTGGATGTACTAAAAGTTGCGTTGCAGTAGGGTGGCTTATGTACTTCTTGATGGATATTTGAAAATGTAAAAGTATCGGATTCCCTTTTTCTGTATTAGGTTCTTCAGAAGTAGATACAGGTTTCTTTTATAAGAACTAATTGAAAGCGCTGTTACCGTTCTGCGTGATAATCAGCACGCTTATTTCTGGATGAGCAAACGAACATTTTTGTAAATGAAACTCAGGAAAACTGGCTGGTGATACAGCATGGTCATTAAGAAGTTTGGCGAACGATTTAAACGCAATACCGATTCGCCCTCCTGAGCCCTATAAGTGCAAATCATCAGTAAGTTACGTATATTTATGAGGTCCATTTATCACCTGATCCTTTTACGACTACTCTGAAAGGATGAGAAATGGTGCTCTCCGAATGATTGAAATCCCCGCGTAACGTCCAAACTGAAGCCCTCGAAAATAATTAGAAATTCCGCATGATAATGCAGTATTAATACCTGCGTACGCAATTACAAACAGCTTATACACAGCGTGCATCTATTGCCACTTAAAAAGGCGATGCACTTCTACGAGCAACGAATAGAATCACCTTGAATCCACATCTGTTGCACCCCAGCTCTAAGAAGCAATTCTACAGAAGATTTATCATCGAAATAATATATTTGCATTAACTGGCATCCGGCGTACAGAAGTATCTAAAGATCCATTTACGCTGCTGTAAAATTTACTTCGCTATCAGCTTTCCTATCGGCGCGCGCACCGCAGCCGTCTCGAATCGCGGAAAAATAGAGGCCACCGAAACGGCTCCTCGTATGTTTGCCGATGTCTGTTACCTTTCCCAATTTCCCCGTCACGCGGGTCAGACAGAATTTTAACGAACGCCACGCAAATCGCTCGTGCCGGCACGCAGAATTTAATAACTGCGTTCATAACGCGGCCGATCGGTTGTCAGCGGCCACTGTTGCGAATTCGATCCCGTCCACCGCGACGTCCGACATCCGACGCTCTGCGCGTTTGGTATCCGCCAGAGAAATCAGTTTCAGCCGTGGCTGCGAGAGAAACTACGGTAGAACGGCGGTAAATACGTCCGTTACGTCAGGCTGCAAACGCGTCGCTCGTAAAGAATCGAGAGATCAATCTCTGTTTCACCTGTAAACTTCCGTATCTCCTCGCGAGCGATGTCGTCTCTCATTTTTTGGAGCGCTGGTGGCGCGGTGCTCCCAACTTTCATAGACGAACCTGTGTACTCGCGATCTCTGCCCGGACGCAGCTGTGCAAATTGTGTACAATCCTGTGCGAAGGTGGAGGGAAAACGAAGCGATAAATCTAGGAAAATTCTCCCACGTTAAAGATTCTCCAGTTCACCCGCCCAGACGGATTGAAGCTTGGAAGAGAAAAGCCACATAGCTTGTCGTTGCGCAATCCACTAGTGGTCGTTACGAAACCATCCAACGTCGAAAGGCAAACGTTCACACGAGACGTCCAAGCAGGAAATTCCTCCGTTCCGTCGTAACCCCGGAGTTTATCGCGTTTTCCTTCGTCTACACATGGAGACCGCGTGCGCTGGCCGGCAACGTAAGCCACAACACGTGGACCGGCATTTCGAGGCTGCGGGGGTTAGCAGCTCGCAACATATACGAGATGCCGCGTTCCAACGGCGATTACTTTGCCCTGCCCGCCTCGTAACTGGAATATCTGTAAGCGGACGCGACCATCCGACTCTACCCTAACGAGGGGAACCTACGAACTGCGGTCCGAGTTTTTTAACCAGCTGTCTTGAGACACGGGAGGTACCTAAATGAATCTTAGACCGCGGCAAGGAGCAACTCTACGTAATCGCGAAATTATTTGGATCACTGATTCGTGACTGATGATTTGATCGACGAAACACATTTCATATCCTATCGACAGAATAGGCGACCGACAATTGTCGGAAAGAATGCAAGAAGCTGAGTAGGAGAGGCTGAAAGGAAGAGCAGCGCGAAAGCCGAATGGAAATGCAAAGGAAGAGAGGAATCTCGACGAGGGCAACGGGGTGGATTTTTTGTCGGGTCCTCAGGGATGCATGCGCGTACAGGGTGTTTCGTTATTAATGGCCACAGATCGCGGGAACAACTCAGCGGAGCAAAGCACAAGCACGTCTCCCGCTCATAAACAACATCAAACAGAATTCATTTATACGAACATTTTATCATCTAACCACGTTGAATTTACCCGCCCAAGTGGCGCCCGCGAGTAACGAAGCGCCCTGTACGGCGGAGCGCCCTTACTCGTAGGAATAGAAAGAAGACGAGTGACCACGGGATGGTGGCACAGAGAGAAAGAGAGAGAGAGAGCGAGAGGGTTCGAGGGAATGGCGTACAGCTTTCCAGCAGGCCGCAGTGCAAATGCAGGCCTTGAATGTGTAATAAGCACTCACGTCGCAACCCTTGGCTAGGCCAGTGCCTCGTGTCTGCGTTTAGAAAGGTCCTGGCACGCACACGGCCGTGCGGGATCCGCGCGGAGCCCCGCGCGCTGAATACTGCCCGGCGGCCGTGTATGCGCGCTCCGGTTCAGTATGATACGGGGCACAACGTCGACGCAAGTTTGATTGCGAACGGACGACGACGCCCGCTGCCTGGCAGGCCGCGAGGCAAACACGCATCGCCGTCGCAGCTACGGTGAAAAACAGGGGAGGGTGGAAAGGCTATCGCTCTCTTTTCCAAAGCTCATAAAAGCCACGGCCGTGCGTATTAATGCGCGACGTTGACGGCGCGCCGCTACGAGAGCCGCCTAAAAGACGACGCATTGTGCGGCCAGGAATGAGAGTACACCGCCCTTCCACGCTCCGCATTCGCCTTAAACCGCTGGATACGCGGGAGGGCGCATTGTACGCGACGCTAGCACCCCCTCCGTCCACCTCGCCGTCGCCTCTCAGCGAGAGGGAAGCCATCCGCGTGGTTTATCGTATATTTCTGAACGAAGGATCGGCTTCGAGAAAGAGAAGACATCCGACGTCAGGGTCGTCGAGCTTCGTGGATCTTTTGATCTATCTACCGTAGAATGAACGTACTGTTCCAGGGGGAGGGGTTCCAGCGGGAGGGTGGGGATCCCGGGCGGTTCGAAGAAGTTATTTTTTGATATTGAAAAAGTCTTCTTGGCAGACCGGTCTGACTAGGTTCTATGGTGTCTTTAAAATGGCCCTTTTGCTACATCTGGCGCTACTTCGAGGATCGTGGTCGCGTAGGCAGAGGGACTGGGGGGTTGCGAGCTCTGGGACCCATTGGTGGATCGAGGAAAATGATCGAGCAGGGGCATGGAGTGATATTATGTTGTCGGAATGATGATACCAGTGAGTGGTTGGGTAAACAAGGCATCTCTATGCTAGCCCTCGAGCTGAGAGAGGAGAACAACACTCCACTGCCGAAACTCCACGGCAGTTTCTAAGTTGGCAAGAAACCTCGTTAACGAATTTATTCGCCGTGACTTTATCAAGTTCGAAGCCGTCGAGCGTCTTCCTCGTTCTTAGTCTCGAGGAAACCGCGCGCCGCGGCGCAACATTAAAAGTTGCCTCCGCCGTTTCCTCGCCGGAGCAGCAATTATTATGCAAGAACGGTTCGCTTCGTAGAGTCACGATGAAAAAAAAAATCCACTGCCGTGCATCTGAACGACATCGACGAAAACTTTCCCTTCACTAGCACCTGGGCATTCAATATTCCGCGATACACACCGCAAAATCGAAGCCTTCGAGTTGCTTTTAAGAGTACAGTACCTAGCCATCGATGTTGAATTTCGCTTGTTGACAATCAGTAGCTAGGTACTTGAATTTCCGTGGAACTTTAATCGTTAAAAGATGAAGCTTATTACTATGAACTCTTCGAGTAGTTCAAACAGGCATTTACGAAACCCACGCCCCAAACAGCGACACAGAGTCGCGTCTTCAAAGTTACACACGCCCGCGATTTACAGCCGCGTCCGTTTATAGACAAGAAAAAGTCGGCTGGAAGAGGTTCGCGCGTTCATCCCGGTCGTTATTCTTCGAAACGTGCACGCAGAACGGGCACAATAGGCTTGTCACGCGACTAGCCAGCGGGCGCAACAGCCGTCACGGTGAAAGTTTAATCGCGGTTACGCGTACCGACCCGGGCGAAAATAAATATTGCCACGCGGGAGAGAGCTAGTGGCTCGTAAAGAACGTCGGATGCTGGCGGTATTTCGTATTCAGCCCGAGAGATGCTCCTCTCGCTACCGCTGGTCGTGATTCTCGTCACAAACGGTTAACTACATTGTCACCGCGTAGATACAGACGCTTCGGCTTTTTCACGATAATACCAGCAGCTCGCTGTGTCCCGCGAGGGGGCAAAACCCGCGGTAAGACATCGCGGATACGCTCCGGCGGTTTCCCTTCACGTACACAGCGGGTTCTGTGCAAGTCCATGCAGGATGTGTCCTCGAAACGTCAGCCTCCTCTGGAGGACCACTTCAGGAGTATCTGTCGCGTTGATAAATTGAAGTATCAAGCTTGGGACGTTTACACGGTTTTCGTGGGCGATTT
Source organism: Andrena flavipes (assembly GCA_963971345.1). Lineage (NCBI taxonomy): Eukaryota > Metazoa > Arthropoda > Insecta > Hymenoptera > Andrenidae > Andrena > Andrena flavipes. The sequence goes on along the minus strand of OZ020482.1, from coordinate 61,021,133 downwards.
AACTCCCTCCCCACTCGCGGTTACTGGTATTTCTTTATCCTAGCAGTCGCTGCTATCGTATTTTCCTTCAGCTTCGTGGGAAGTGAGCGTCGAGCAGCGGAGGAACGAGCTGGATGATGAATATCGCGCTATCACTCGGTTAACACGTAGATTAAAGGATCGAGAAACGGGCCTTTAAAGAGTCCCTCAGCTTCGATGGAATATCGGCGCTTGGATCACCTCGATCCAGCTCGTGAACGGAGGACTGCTATCGAAGTGGAGGGAATCGTCCTGGGAAAACTATATATCGCGAATCGCCAGCGTGGGAATAATTCCAGGTGAATTTATCCTCAACCTCTGTCGATTAGCCCTGATCGTGCGCAACGGTCACCTGGCGCGATCCACGGTTTTCGAAAGGTCAGCTATGCGGGCTGGAATCGCTTCGGGAGGAAAACGAGCAATGAAAGAGCAGGTTTTCGGGATCATAGATCAGCGAGGCTCGCGTCGGGCGCGGCGGACGTGTCATCGAGAAAAATTGATCCTCCTGGCCGTAGGCGGCGCAGCAGCCACCCCCTCGACCCGAGGAGAGATATACGGTCCTGGGATTCCCGCCCTACGGAGAAAAAGGTTTCTGCTCTGAATTCGACCGCGATGAAATCATCGTTCCCCTTATTTCCCTCCTCCTTCCTCTGGACATTGACTTCGCCCCAGCCACTGACCCTCTTCAACGTCCTCGGATCCGGGTTCCTTTGACTAATCGCTGGCTAACGTCGCTGCCGGAACGTTTTTTGTCGGGTCGTGTGAACCTGCGGGTCGTCGATACTCTTCTCCTCCGCTAAGTTTGCCCGGGATTTAGTGAAAAATGACGCGACCCTTGGAAAATCAGTGACCTGGAACTGTGGCGGAGAAAGAATTCGTGGGGATCGGTTCTTCTTCGTTCCTGGGCGCCTCTAGAAGCTCTCGTTGCCCTTAATGTACGTCCATTTATTTGATTCAAACGGGAATGAAGAATACCCTTGGCTACTTAACTCTGTGGTTATGATATATGATTCCTACACTGGGTAAATTAAGAAAGATACAGCGGATATATCACAGAAATCGACTGCTCGAGACCTTTCATCCGATGGCGATCCGACGCCTTCGCATTGTCAGAGCTCTCCCACCGCATTATTTTGTCAGAGAATTGTCGTGTACGAAATGAGCAAGCTAGAAAGGCGGAGCAGCGTGAAGCGAAAGGCAGCGGTGGCGCTGGCGAAGAGGATGGTGTCGGCGGAGGCGATGGTACCCGATGGTTGGGCTGCTGGTGGGACGGGAAATCTAGAGGAATGGGAGATATGGCCGTGACCGCGTGGAATGTGTGGAATGTGGCCCGTCACGCCGGGGCAAAGCCACGGCAGCCCGCCGTCCTTTCGGTCCACTTCGATCCTCGTTTCCCCCGTCTTTACGCTCGCGACGTCCACGTGAAATTGCGTATCAATTCGCCGCGTTCCCTCGATTATACATGCGGCGAGTGCCGAATTTTTCGCGTGCCTCTCCGAGACCCGTCCGCCTCGACTGACCGAGTCGAGAGCCAAAACTTTCCACTCACGAATTATTACTAGAATTTGCTAGTGCACAGGGCGGTTCGATTAACCGAATTCCTCTTAATTCTTAATCCTCAGTTCCCGCAAGAGTGTCTTAAATCATGCGAAGTTAATTCTAACGGAGGTAGCTCGCTGAATCGGAGGACCGCAGAGCCACGATCGTAATGGCTGCGCGGATGAAACGTAATCTGTGATTAGACAGGTGTAATTTTTACTGTAGCACCTGTCATCTCGCGAAACAACGTACGGAGAATCGAGCAAATTGCGAGGCTGATCGGCGGGAAAATCATTCACGGAATCCTGCACCTGCCTTTAGAAAAAACACCGAGGCCACCTATCGCATGATTTATAGTAAACTGTTCGAGATTTCGAGAGACTTCCGAGGATTCTGCACCTGCTCCGTTAAGAATCTGCGCAGCTTCTCCGTTCAAGGTGACCCGCTTAAACCAACGCGCACGCTGGGATTCGTGTAACTGCTCTCTGGACCCCAAATGGAATAGCGATTATCCAAACTAATACGCTGTACCGCGGCGGGTAGTTTAGATAATGAAATTTCGTGGCTGATCAAGTAACCGCCTCCCATTCCGCGCTACAGTGGTTATTGACCGCAGCCCGCGCCACTTATTGCCACTATGAAGTTTGCCTAAGCGAAGCGATGCGTGGGAACCGTCGTCATAATCAATTCCAAGTCACAATGGATAATAAACGATTCAGCATGGCGCTGCCTGGAAGGATCTTAGTTACCATCGAACAAGTACATTTCTAGGCTACCGATCTCTGCTCGCCAAGTGATCGATGATTCTATTCCGAACGTTTCATCATCTCCCGCGCACACACCGCACACCGATCCCTCGGCAGTGTTCTCTATTCTCACCAAATGCCACCGTGACTTCCATCGCCGCCTCTTCAAACAAACTCAAGTAATCCTCGAGGCAGATTTTCGAGTCCCCGGGGCAAGGTAACGGAAAAATCTGGGCACACATCAGCGAGGAGGCGGGAAATTGGCATCAAGCTCCACTTAACGTGGACGTGGGGTGGCGAAATCGTTTGACGATCATCGCTTTGCCCGATGTAACGTAAAACCCGGGGAAAACCGGAGGGTGTATCGGCAGCCAGGGAAGCAGGCCACTGAAGAGCGCGGATAGGGCGCAGTTGCAGCTGTAGTAGCTCTTTGATCAGCAATTAACACCACGAGCGGCTAGCTCTGAGCTCGATCTTCCGTATGCTCATTGGATGAACCCTGCCGAGACACCGACTTTACCTCTAGCCCCTAGCGAATCGACGGTTCACCTGTTTCAAATATGCTTCGGCTGTACAGAGTCCAGCGATATCCCTGCCGCCATGGTTGCTTGCGCACGCCAGCGCTAGTCCAGTCACGCCCCTGATTGATCAAGTTCCCGAATGCATCGGGGCCAGACGCGGTTCCGTACGGTCTGATGCGAAGCTTTTTGGAAAATTGCTCGCCCCTGGATTGCGCTGGAATCCTGGAGCTCGTTCCTCCGACCTTATCCCGGGCGTTTCGTGACGGGGGAACGCGTGCCTTGCACTTTCTTGTATATTTCTTGCGGGAGTATACAGCGCGAGATTCTCTATGTTACATCTCTCCGGGAACCTTCGATTTCTGCCGATTCTGTTAAGTCACTCGGGGATTACGTTCGCGAAGCTTCCGAAGAAGCATTCCCGAGGGTCGAAGGATGTGGCGAATGCTTTTGGAAGCTTGGAAAGCTGTTTAAGTGATCCGGGAAAAGCCTCGTGGATACGTTTGATTAATGTACCGGTGAAGACTTATGGAAACGATGCTTCAATTTCGAGAGCAGATAATTCGGCGTTCGAAGGCATGGCGGGAGCAGAGCAGAGAAACGCCAGGATTTCGTAGAATACTTTCGGCCAGATTTAATTAACCCATGGCAAGGGGGACGCTGAGGTAGAGGGCGAGACGAGGGGGCTTAATTTCGTCAGTTATGAGTACGAATGAAACTGTAGTTTGTGTTTCGACGTCGGCCCCATTGTTCCTGACTCGTCGACGTGGCCTGGGGCCACTAAAAAGGGCCAAGGTAGGCCCATTGTCCTACGAATATGTGTTCTAACGTGCCCCCAGGCTTTCCGTGTTGCTCGATAACAATACAGATCCGTGAGACCGGGCTAAAAACCGTGACAAACGGCGCCCAGGATAGCTGTGACCGTGTTTTCACCTGTTAAAGCGATATTAACGCTATACCAAAAGTCTGCAACAAAAATACTGACACACTGCCTTATTCCCTGTACTATTTAACGAAATGCCAAGTAGCTTTATCCCAAGAAAGCACTCGCAGCAGTTTTTCACTCGAGCAGGACGTTTTGACACCGAGTGAAAATCACAGTTAAAGTAGAACAAATATTTAACCAGCTTCCGAACAGATGCCTCTTCCACTGCCACTGTCTCGAGCTGACAGGCTATTGTCAACAACCCGGGATGAGCCAGTTTAAATATCTCTTAATGAATCAGAGGGCGAGACGTTACTGTAGGAAGTGTATACACGTGGAAGCTTCTATAAAGAACACTGCCATTAAAACGTCCGTGTCAACTAGCACAGGCGCTGCTCGAGACGAAAAACGAGGAATCCACTAGGCTGAAACGGTTCTTCGTGATCTAAACGCGTCCGCTGATCTAATCTCGCTGTCATCTCTAATGCCCGAGTATCGCCGTTCCCCAGCCACCGAGGAGAACGAACGCGAGGGGAAGGAAAAAAAAAGGTGGACAGGGAAAAAGGCACGTCCCGTTCGGTTACTATGTACACGTGACCGTACGTTACATAAGGAAACGCCATCTTGCACATTGGATCTCGATTGGATGCGCCAGCAGTTCGGTCCAGACGGGATTTTCTGAAAAGAATCTGCAATCGGAGGGACGGTATCGCGTATCGGCCGCATTGAGCGTCGGCTTTGCGAGGGAGACTGAAATAATCTATCACGATAACTCTGACCTTTCGACGATACCTCGCCAAACCGTTCGACATATTGCATTCCTGCGAACGATCGCCTCGCTTTTCGATGCGAACAGAACGGCCAAACGAGTCACACTGCAATTCACTTTGACTTGCACTAATTGCAAATGGCATTCAACTTTCGCACCGAAATTCTGGCAGATAGAATTACATCGATACTGAACCCATAATAAGAGCAATCCTGTAGGAGTGTAGGGGTTGCAAAAGTTCCTTTAAAAACTGAGGACCTTGCAGCGAGAGGGGTGAGGCTGCATTTTTGTGAGTTTCTGTGTTATGACGTGTGAGATAGGGGAAACTGGAACTAGTTGACTAGTTTTTTACAGTTCTAATTTTTATAAATTGACCATTGGTATTTTGTTGACTTGCTGCATACCAAAAGTTCACATTACAATGTTATTTTTTTATTATTTATCATGGATAGGGTGTAAACCTGGTAGTTTGGAAGGATTTGTGATGGAGGAAGTTGACTTGAGCAGCTAAACTCTTTGCCTCGACTGCATCTTGGGGATAAAAAATGCAATTATTAGTGATATTCCTATGCTTAGTCAAGTAATCCCGTCCGACATTGTTAACATGTCAAGGGCCGTACGTACAAAACCTCCACGCAACGGATAAAATAAAATACCGTAAATTATAGTCAATGTATCACGTTTCCACAAAATATTCACGAAAAAAACATTAAGCAGTACTTAGTAAACAACAATTAAATGGAATTAGTCAACTATCCCCGGTCTCCCCTACTAAATAGCGTGCGCTTACAACGCGCGCCTTTTACTATTGAAAGACAAGCAGCTAAGAATTCGCGCGACCGCGGGGCCGAAGAAAAACGCTCCTCTGCTTCCTAAAAGATTGCCCGTTTCCGAGGTAACCGGTTTCGTACGGGGCCTCGTTCCATCGAACCGTTCGGCCCAACTTCCTCGAGATATATTTGGTTGCCGATTATTTTCGGCGGAACGATAAAGGAAGGGGTTGTTGACTCGCTAGCTCGCCTATCAAAGGCGGGCACGTAGACCGTTCCCTGGTAATTCTCGTCGTAATTCAGGCCCGGTGATCAACGGGGGCTGGCGTTTGTCTCTCAAGATTATCGCTGCCCCGCTATTACCGGATCGGGTATTAATAGTGTGCAGAGATAGAGCCGGGTTATTGCTAGTTAATGCCCCGGGTAATTTATCGATAGGAAATCCGCGAGGATGGAGGAGCATCCGAGACCACGGCCGCCCCTCCATTCGTCCGCGCGGCATAAACGTTCACCTTTTATTGCCCTTTGCACGGTCCACTTGGTCCTCGGGATGTTTTATTGTTTCGTCACCGATAGAAAAAGCCGAACGGGGCCGATAAATCAGCCTGGTGTTCGGCGCACGGCGCTGGCTGCGGAGGATACCGGGCCGAGGCGAGTTGCCCGCTCGTTATCGGCCACCTCTAAACACTGTACTATCTTTTTACTTTGGAGTGGAGAGCCCTATGCAGATCGCGCTCGCTGATCAGTTCCATACGAATTGGAGTGGGTACGGGGGATCAATAATCTAAAACAAATCATAAAATGGTGGTTCAGTTACCTAGTCGTCGAGCTTGCATTTGATTCGAGTGTGGTGTGTGATAATCGATATATTTCATTCGGTCTGCCTACGGTCGCGGAGCAGTGAACAAGCTAATGCTTTGCGATGCGCAGCTCTTTTTAGATAAATAATCTTCACGATCGAAAGATACGGGAGTCGCGACTGCGCGCGCGCGCAGTGGGAATGGGAGAAAAGGAGAAATTGCGCTTGGCCGTGAACGTCACTATGAATAATTGTTATTACCCGGAGTGGAGAGAAACCGCGAGACAAAACCGGAAGTGCGCTCGAGTAAAGTGGATAAGCGTTAATGGTGCGTTCTGCACAGGGAGAAGGGGGGGGGGGGGGGACGTGCGCTGCGTGGTGTCGTCAAAGGGAGTGCGTGCACCGCATAAATTTCACGTGGGGTGAGAAAGAAGCGCGACGAAACGACGTGGAAAGTCGTGAAAAAACGTTCCATCTCATTCGCGTCGGCTGGCAATAGGCGGCCATCATGGCTGCGGTGTTGCACCTAGCGAGATTCAGCGTGAATAAAATCGTTCCCTGGTAGAGTCAAAAGGAAGATTGAACGAAGTAAGCTTCGATTCAAATGAATTCACCGAAACGAGGCAATAAAACAATTGAACGCGCCAGTGGTAACAGAATTACTATAGTTTAACGAGTTCCTCTCGCATGGAGCGACGGAATTCCCTAGAACTGACCAATGGTGCCAACGTAATAGCCGAACTCCCAGCACTGGAGTCGTTTAAATTAATTTTAAACTTCCTTTCGACCCACCACTGTATGCACAACTCGCAAGAGAGACAGTAAAATCTTTGAGTACCTTGTAATACTAAAGTTTCACCGAGCCTCGAGTTAGCATACTCCATTAACATACCGTAAGTTTGCAATGCGCTTGAAATCTTTCGTCAAGCGCACAGACACGATGGTTACCGAGGAATGGCGAACTTAAACTGCCGGGAGGTTATAGTGTACGCGTGGAATGTCTTCATGCCGGGGGATGCGCATATAGGGATATTACGAGGGGCTGTAGTCACTTGATGCTCCGCTTAAGCGCCCATTTCATATTGCACCCAACGTGACAGAGGGACCGCATCTTCCGAGATAAGACGAAGCAGCCAATATTTTCCTTCGCCCCTTTGTAATCGACAAAATCTACAAAGATTATTTTAAAAAACTCTCTGTCCCTACGTCATTTTTCACGAAGATTCTAAAATTCCCTAGGCCCTGAAACCAACGTCCTCTCACTAGCACCGCTAAAGATACTATTTTTTTATCATAATGTCGAATAAATAGTGTACCCACAAGTTTATACGAACACAGTGAGATGCCACTTTAATAACTACATCTCATTGTACGAAGTTCGCGCGACAGAAGCATCGACTAGGGACACTACATTCCCCTAGTTGGAACAGGCTGTAAGACAATACCGGAAAGTGTTCTCCACTCGAAAGAAGCAAAGTGGATAAACGTAGCGGCGCGATGCGCACACAGAGGGGTTGTGTGTGCTGCATTTAAACATACAAAGCCAACACACACACACAAACGCGGTTGGAAAATCCCCGGAGTGGACAGAAGCCACGGTCGTCGCCGCGTGTCGTTCTGGAGATTCTGAAAACTTTAAAGCCTCTCGCGCCTCGTATTTCCAAAGCCACCAAAGTGTGTAAAAATACTCGTAGACTGGGGATCACATGCCGCTGGACACGGGCACCGTCCTTTTGCTTTATTTATCGAGTCGAACCACATCCGCGAGACACGATTCCGAGCAGAGTGTCTAGTAATATGATATGTCGCTTTTGTAAGAAAAGCTCGAATGATATTTAAAAAAGATACTTGCTCCACAGATTTCAAAACCTAGCCCACAATCTTCCAAGTAACAGAGCGTCTATACAAATTCAGTAGTATAAGTCAATATATGTTATATCTCTAAATATGAATTATTTCATAAGAAAATCAACGCCTGCCTCTAATCTTTTTCAAGTTTCCATAATCTTCGATGCGCCATCCGTCTATCCAAGAACAACAGCCTTACTTATTCCGCGGAGCGTCCAAAGGGATCTAATCGGGAGGAACTGTAGGCCAGCAAACGCGCTCGGTGCCAATTATATTCTCATGGGTCGCCCGTAGCCGTGGAGGAGCTTCCGAGCGTAGGAAAATGCCGCAAAAAGCGGTGCTTTCAGTTCTCCAACAAAACGCGCGAAGGGTGAACGGGCGGAGCGAGAGTTCGAGTGGCACGACGAATCCACGGCGAAGCCATTACTACGTTCTTTGCCGGGGGAAGTAATGTGTTATTGAGGAGCTACCAGGTGTAACTTATGCCTCCACCGAGGCCTCGAGAGTTCATATTGTACCTGGTTCTCCTATGAAGTGCCCCGACAATAATGGCCCACCCTTTGTGCACGATGCTCTATTGATGTCGAGAGGAATTCCGTAACGTCTGCGACCTGGAAGACTCTCTTTCTCTCTCTCCCTCTGCGCCACCCTTTCGCCCCCTAACCGACCGTCCCTCTTTTTCCCATTGCCGCGACCTCTTCGCCCAGCACCGTCAGGATATCTGGGCTTTCTTCTTAACCAGAAATATCTACGCCTGCGACCGCGACGCAGGACGAGAACGAGGATCGTATATGGACCATTGTCGCGGCACACGAGGCGAGTTACCTGAGCCCACCTGGATCTTCTCGAGATCCTCGACTCTCATCGAGGGACGGGCCTCGTGCGCCTCGATCGAATTTGGACTCCATTATCCGCGGGCTCGTTATAAAGACTTTCGGCGGGTTGTTTTGTCCGCGGACACCGCCGGGGCGAGACCAGCCCGACGTCTCCCATTGTCGACGTCGACGGAGGGTGTCCAGGTTGCCAGGATTCAATGGACTCCTGAGGGCTGCTCGAGCCTCGCGCCAGAGAGGGGGAAGAATAACTCTTGACGACGCTGTTCAAAATGTCTTTTGTGGAGAAACATCGGGTGACCTCGTCGAGATTTAGTTAAGTGCTACATCGGTGATCCTCGAGAGGATCCCTTCTGTCATCCTGCGTGCTTCGTGGTTGATATCCTCGTTAGCAGCGCAGAGCTCCTTGTACAGATTTCTTGCGGAACAGGGTGGCGAAGATGATTTCAGGGATACAGCGGCAATTTCTTGGAGATATGAGATTGCAGTGACTGTGACGCGGGACTTATTACAGCACCTGGTGCTCCAGCTTCTTCTAGGTATGTACTTCTAAGGTGGATCCTTGGATCATCAGAGCTGTACGAGAGAATTGCAATGCAGAGTGTAAAACGGAGAAGGCGCGAGTAGCCAGCAGACACTAAGTTCTCTTCTACGTGCGTATTACGAAACGTGCGAGGGCGAAACGTCGATGTCTGTTAGCGGCGCGCAGTTTCCGCTCGTCTTATTAGTATATTCCGCAATGCTCGTCCCACTCGGCTGCATTGGGCAATCAGACGGCCGAGGGATCGTTCTTTGTGCAGGGAATCGATTACACGTTCTCGTGCGAACAGGAATAAGAGTGCACGCCGCTGTTTCATTTGCTATCGCTCTCGCTTAATCTCGGGGTGAAGTGGCGATTCAACGCCGAGTGCTGGAGACCTACTAACATTTCATCGGATCATCGTCATTGCGTAATCGATGCAACGGGGTGAGACGAGATCGGAACCGCTGGAATTCTGCCACTATACGCGCGGGTGATTTGACAACGTTACTTCGCGATCAGAGGGGATGGGTTGCTTTGAGCTTCCACGGAGACTTCGTACGGCGCTAGATATGGTGCAATGTGGGAGGTGCTGCACGATCGATAGAAGGGACATGTGCATCTGTTTGTAAAGGGATCTTTTAATCCTCCATATGTAACTCGGTAAAGTCCAAAAATATGTTTACACTTTAGGGGATCGGCAAAGCCTTTTTCGGGGCTTTGAGTAGGCACACTACTGAAAAACGATTTAAAGTATAAATACGTATAAAAATATAAATTCGCGTACTTTAAGGAGGACCCCTTATCTAACTTATTTTTACTTTTACTAAGCCGCTAGTGACGTGTCCCTTAATTCATTCTTTCGCTTATTATATCGAACAGGTTGAAAATTAAACAGAGCCACAAACACAGACGAATATATTCAAGGAGAGAGAGAGAAAAAAAAAAATTCTGAGAAATACTCGCGAGATAATTTTGCGCGGTAGGAAGTGAATTTCCGTGCAAGATGGTCCACCTTTTTGGGCAGATCCTTAAGTAACCACCGTACCGAGGTCTGTTCGTTACTTCTGGCGAGGTCGCGGTTCAAGTGGCGGCAATTAACGTACTCTGTTTTCTCGGCTAACCTTTTAATCTCTCCACCGCGGCGGTTTATCTAAATTGTGCTAGTCGGTAGTGTGGGAACGGTGTGCACGACAGTGTCACGGGGAGGAAGTAGACCGAATGCATCGCGATAAATGCGTCTGGGCTCGAGCACGACTTTAAAGGGTGGGGCTAAAAAAAAAAGGATTGAAGACGATTTACGTGGAAAGTGGTGATAAGTGCCACGACAACATTACTCCCCCGCTATTTACTATTCCTTTTTCTTCTATTCTATTTTATTTCTATGCACGCGCATGGGAACTTTCCTCCGGCACACTGCGACGTCAGATTCGTGGAAAGAGTAACACGATATACAGATCTCCGTATACATTGTGGAAAGCATACCTAACTGAGTACTGTATTCTGCAGCAGGAATAGAAGAATATTGCAGTTTCCTCATTGAGCTCACGATACTTCATTTTCCTAGATCTCCAGCCACTACTACACGCTTGATCCCAAGCAAAATTAAGCTCCTCACCCACATTTCCTGAAATCTACCAAATCTCTACAAATAAGCAGCCCACAGAGTGCACATTTATCTCTCCACGCCTCCACTAACAACTACAAACCGAGCAATGAAGATCATCAAGATCATTGCTCCGAATGCCCCCATCTTTCGATAGTTCCGTTCAATTAAATTTCACCAGAAATTTCGTGGATCCGAGGGCGCGCGTAAAGAGGACGAAGCAGGCCTTCTGAAATATCAGTATTATGCAGGCACCCTATCGGTAAAGGAGGCAAGAGGCAGCGAGCATGAGGCATCCGATGCCACGAGCAGCTATAAGTACGGACCTGAGGAATGTGCCCGTCCGATCCCACGGCTTATCCCCTCCCCCTCCCCCCACCGGTCCCCCTTTTCTCTCTCACTTTCTCTTTCTCTCTCTCTGGTCTCTCCTGGACGGTAATATCGCCGAGGTTAGGCTGTTGGAAGGCTTCTGCATGCGCTTCGACGATCGGTTGACTCTGCTTGATCGGCAGGCTCACCGATCTATTCGTAGCGTTGCTCGATCTTCCTCTTTTTTTCATCGCGTGCCCGCATTGATAAACCGGCTACCGTCTCGCCCGATATGACTGGACGGGGCATTAGAAAGCTACAGTCAGGGCTCTGACAACACAGGCGATGTATTATGCAGCAGCCCAACCAGCCAGACATCGCGGATAGATACCACCGACGTCTGAGCGATGCTTCCCCGTCGTTTTTCATTAATTTATCGCCGGTCATTAGCTAATACCCCGGCTGGACGAGATCAAAGTAGCCTGATTATTTTAACGGTATGCCCAGAATGTTCGGAGCGCCGGGAATTATCAGGTGCTCCATTGCCGCGGTTAACTAATGTGTCCTTTCTGGACGCAGCTCGGTGAGATAGGCAGGGAGTTTTCCCGGTACACCGCGCGATCTCTTTCCCCGTAACGGATGCCTGCCTCAGTTTAGATATTTATTCGTTCGACTTCCTCGAAATCCTCGAATTCCAGCTTTTTTCCTCCCCCGGGGGGGGATCATTGGCGGGCGTTGCGCGAGCCACCGCACGCCATCCTCGCTCCCGAGCCTTTTCCCGCGGCCATGTTTGGATTAACCAGCTCGTTTGGGACTTACTAGGATAGTGGAGCTATTTAACACGTCAACCGGTCGAACAGGTACAAAATAGCTTGAGAAGTGACAGGTTGTTGTTACAGCACGGCGTTATACGGCCCCTTAGGCAGAGGAAAATCGTTGCACGTTAGTTTGATTTGTCCCATTAAGATTGCCCAGGTTACTCGCTGCTCCAGCGGTAGCTTCTAACTTCTATCTTCGTCGAGGGAAACGAACACTCTTATGTATTCGAAGTGGTAGCAAGGTTGCCCAATAAATACTTCCTACGGAATGCATTTTCATATCTTCCTACTAGCAATGCTCTTGCTTTAAGTGTTTCTTAAGATTCTGGATTCCCGTCGCTTCGAAAGGTAGAATTAAAAAATTCCTGGTTCCCCTCTCTTCGAAAGGTAGAATTAAAAGATTCCTGGCTAATTACAAAGTCTTTACCAGCGCACATCCCACTGCATTTACGAAATAATTGTGGATACAACGCAACACTCCTGGCCTACCTTGTTTTTGGCGAAACAATAGGTACCTGCTCGTGTTTCTACCTGCCGCGTGCACCGGCATGTTTGGGCTCGTGTTACCGCAACCTAATCGCTATTGGTTAACGCTACAAGGTGTTCCCGACGATTGCGTGCAAGGGTTACAGCTCTCCGAAAAGAGGGGAAGATAAAAGATAAGCCCGGACGTAACCCTGGGATCATTTTAAATGACGCAACCGTTCACTGCTCGCGTGAAAGTTGACTTTCGTGCCGGGTACCTGCTCTCTACGCTTCCTTCGGGGAATAATTGGGGACGATACTATCGAATTGGCCTGGTGGGGCTGAATGTCATGGAACTTGCTCCCGGGCGTTGCAGTGTTCAGTTAATTGGAGTGAAAAGGGAGCTGTCGAATCTCTTCGCGAGGGATTCTCGACGAATCGAAGATGAAGACGATGGCATTTGACTATTCGATTATAGTACCGAGTGAGATGATTAAACGGCAGAGTATATCAGGTGGCAGTGATAATGCACAGTCCGACCATAAATAGCCGATGGACTTACTTTGAGTTTCTGAGTGTGACCGCATCGACAACAGCAGTACGACATGTAGTCGGGCAACGCTGGCATAAACTTCAGCTGTTCCTGTTGCTGCGAGTACTCGTCCACGAGCTTGCGATACTGCACCCTGAAGATGGGCCTCGTCGTGCTCTGCGAGCCTTTACCAAGGCGTCCCATAATCGCAGAGAATGCGGCCAGGGTTTTGCGCCTGCGTGTGAACCTCCTCATGCCACGGCGACCGTTGCACCTCTTCCAACTCGACTCGAAGCGCACGGCTCGCGGCTCTCGCCGAATTTTGGCTATTTTTCTGGCTAACCGGGGCCCCGGTCTAATAATCCACCAAGCACACGCACGTTCCAGCTTTCATCGTGCAAATTAAGCCTGCCCCAAGTAAACCACACGTGGATGCCGTACCGCGATACACCTTTCGCGCGAGCAATCTATCGTTCACCGTGGCAAGCGACTTTACTGGTGAAGGCAGTTGGACCTGACGTCTCATATTTCACTGACAGACAAACTGCAAAACGTTCCGTATAAGAAACACTGTACAATTCCGTTTCGAGTCAGTACCAATTCCAACTATTCAAGATGGTGGTCAAGTATTCCCTTGAAAGCCGTCGTTTCAATCGACACCCACTTGTTCACAGCATCACCGGCGCACTTTCTAATTCGTCTAGTAGCCACGCACTCGACGCCACTCGTTGAAACCTTCATTCACTTATCAGGCCAGCACACACACCGAGGGAATGCACTTGGTCGAAGCTCGCGATAAACTCGTGTAATGGTGTCGGCGCCTCGGCGATCACGGAATTCCGTTCGACAGTTTCCGAGCCTAATCGTTACTGTCCCGGACCACTCAGCCCCGGTTTTTCCAGGAAAGAAAGACCGCCGGTAGCACGGATCACGTGCGATTAAAAATATCTCGCCGACGCCACGAGCGAGAGCACGCATCGATGATTGACAGCCGCGTTTCAGTTACCAGTTCGGCGTCACCGTGATCGTTCTAGGCTCGCTGGAACAATAATCTTGTCTGGGAGCGTTGCCTCGCGCCTTTCTATTTTCGTGCCCGCCTCGCCAGGCGGGTACCCACGGCGCTCTTTTACAGGCGACAACGCTATCGGCCACGGTGCTGTTTCCCCGCACGTAAGGTACAAGGAAAAGGTTTCACGTTGCCGGCGGTTTTCAGAAACGGTCCCCCGTGAAATTATCCAGAACCAGCTTGTACCGGTGTAAGGTATATTATCGCTGGCAGGTGATCATCCGTCTCTGATCCAGGCGACCGGTCCGATCGCTTTACGCGTGGGACACGCACGGAAGATCGAGGGCTCCGCTTCGTCGCGCACATAGTCCTCACAGAGTGTCGTTCTGCATGCCGATCCGCGGAAACCGGTTAACGAGTTCGAAGTTGCCTTTCGCCTCGTCCTCGTCGACTGTCAACCGTACCCCGCGTCTACCACTAGCGCCTTCTCGGTCCCTCCCGTCCCCAGCCGCGTCTCCCCGCCGCGGGCAGTTGCGTTTTATCTTTACGAACCGGCCGACGTAGGCCAAGGAATCGGCCGCTGTATAATTCCCATTCAGTCCCCGCGGTGGAACTGGGATGACGCCGCTCCAACGGGGGCTCACCAATAATGGGCAATCGTTACGTCGAAAGAATGCCCTGTCCCGCTGTTCGCTGGGGTATCCCCAGCCGCGCGCCTTATCTCGGGATCAACGATCTAGCCACGGGGACAACGCGAGCCCGGCTTCGCTACTAGTTTTACACATTTTCTCTATTTGCACCATCGAGCTGCCACTGCCCGGATACGACTCCGTTACACCGAGGCGGCGCGAGGCTGGCCTGCTCTCGACGACATTCCGCTCGCAAATGGAAACCTTCGGTGTACAGTATATCCCTCCCCGTCCGTATAAATCGGCGTCACTAGATTCTCCCGAGCACCAGCACCGATTCAGGGACCTTCGCCACTCGCTCGTAACACCGAAAACAACCAGCCGACCGAGGGGGAGGTTAGGCACTTGAGGCGAGTACGCTGGAACGGGACACGTCGACTCGGCGGATCCTCGGTCTCTATATCGGTACGCGGAGCGGCAGGGCCCTTTGCCTGCCTCCTCTCTACTGTCAACTGGACGGGGCAGACTGCCAGAGGAGACGTCGGTGGATCCTCTGTTTCTCCCCCACCCTCCGCGGGTTTCGGTTTCGGGGCCTACCTGACGGTGGCCGGCGCGTCCAGGTGGTGCTGGTCCGAGGAGCCGAGCGAGGTCGCCTAGAGCATGCTAGCCGGGCGATGCCTATGCCGCCTGCTACGTATATGTATAGAGAGGAACTGAAGTCGAAAGAGGAACACGGAGCAGGAGTAGCAGCCGGCGGCCCACACGGCTCTCCATCCCCACCCAGAAGAGCGCGAACACCGAACGATCTCTCTTCTCTGCCGACCGCTTTCTTGCTCCAACTGCGGCATTGAACACGTTCAACGGCAGCTGGCGAATACCAGCTATCTCGCTCCTCGTCCCACCATCCAGCGCGGCCGATCTCCTTGTCTCGCGCTCGCTGCCGGTCAGGGGAGAGGGAGATAGCGAGACAGAGAGAGAGAGAGAGAGAGAGAGAGAGACGGAGAACGCCGCTCTCTCGAGGAGAGCCAGGCTACGCGCCCGCCGATCGCATGAGTTTGCGATTCGCGTTCTTTGACCTCCTGCCGGCGCACGATCGCAAGGGGGACCGCGGACGTTACTTTTGATGCCCTGCACTCGGTGCACTCGGTTCACCGGTACGTCATCGAGGAGGATCGATCGATCCGCGGGAGGGTTAAGGCCCCGTGGGCTTCGATCGACCGCGCCTTCCTCGCCCTTGCTCTCTAGGTCGTTGGAAAGGGGTTGGCTACGAGGAGGGGTGACGTCGCGTCGCAAGTTCGGAGGCGATTGTCGAGACGGTTGCAGGCAATCGGGGATACCGTTAGATCGGCAGATTCCGAAGGTACAAGTAGAAAGTAGCTGTTCCTGCATGTAGGAGCGCTAGTATTGACATTCCGAATGCACTCGTGAATAGGGACATTGAATTCGACGGAGGACGGCGGAGCGAAGCCTTTCGCTGGAGTGTCTGGTCTTCGATGCGTGCTCGGCCCGTTGACCATGGTGGTCCATAAACGAGGCTATTTTTCCGTCACAAAGGTCTGCAAACTGTACAGGGCGGCTCGTAACACTTCGCTGGCCGTTCCTGCTCACGCCGTGGCCGTGATCTCTTATCGTGCGTAGGCTTCGAAACTTCCTTCGTAGGTCTTGTATAGGTCTGGGGGACGTCGGGTTTGGGATTAAAGAACGATCGTGGCGGGTAAATTGTGATTCAGTACAGCAGGATTTAGTAATTTAGTGCTCACCGAATTCATAAGGTGTGAAGGTTCATTTAAGAATCTTAGTGTTGCCTCGCAATGGCTGTTCTTTCTTTATCAGGCGACATGACGAGAGGTCTTTCAGACCCCGTTACACTAGGGCGTTTACAAGTACCATTCTCTAGGCCCAAGACTAGAGAAATATGTTTTTCGTGGCTATTGTAGATAAGCCACACTCCTTATCTCTCTATAAAACTTACTGGCCAATTAATACCGAAACGGAAGTAATACGTTGGCCAGCGATAGCCCTTGCTGCAACATTTTTATCGATGTCCCCCTAATTACGTCGTTATTCACGAAACGCCTCGTCTCGGCCAAGATAAAAAGATAAATGCGTGTTACGGGAGAGAAACAGTGCGATGAAAGTAGCCCATAAATCGTGGGAGCACCTTTCCTGTTATCGAAATGAATGGGAAAAAGTCCTGTAATCGCGGATTTACAAGATTCGATCCCGATGGGGAATCACCATTTCTCTACAGTCTCTTATCGAAACGAACGCTCTTCCACCGATTAATCGTCGCCGAACACCCAAAGTGCCTAGAAAAATAAACTCCCATCACTGTCACCTTCTTCACGCACACGGAAAGTCGATCCTCCGAATAAAGTCATCCAACTATAAACCCTCGTTTCTTCTGAAAGAACACGCCCATGTCTTCCTCCAGAAAAAAGAAATTCGAACTCCCTTTTTATACCAAAACCTTAAACTACAGCTTCTACGTTACACAGGAAGCTTCTTCGAGATCATTGCAATTTATCCGGTTACCCAAAGAAACGAGAAAATGACAGGTAATTACAGAATGACGAGCTCTTCGGAAAGGATGCGACGATCGATTCAAATTTTCTTCCCGGGAGCGTAACGACCAATTCATTCTTTTTCCCTACGGTTCCGTGCAGAAGTGCTCGTCGAGGATTTACGGCGTATATTATCTGGCGCAGACGGGATGGTCGGCGAAACGTCGCGTAATCATAGATTTGCATGGCTTCAAAGCTCCCAGAAGGAAATGACCGTGGTTTTCCAGCGCTGGGCCATCGAGTTTTTTTCCCGGGTTGTATACAGAGGGATAGGGGGCGAGTCGAGTTGCGGAAGCCAGGGACGGCTCTTCAAATTCAATTACCGCAGTTACGACAGAAAATGGGGTTGGACGGACACGAGGCAGCGGAGGTAGCCGGACCTCGTAAATGATCTTGAGTTAATCGTCAAGCCTGGCTAATTTAATGTACCACAGATTCCATCGCCGGGCTTCGCGGCTGGCGCGAATTTCGCGAGACGTTAAGGCGGCCTCTGTAACCCGCGAATAAATCACCCGATGCACTTGGCGCGGAGGAGGGATTTCGGGATAATATTCAGCGCGATCTTTTATGCAGATCACGCGTCGCGATTCCCGGGAAGTTTTCTTGCGAAGGAATCGCGCGCGATTCCCACCCGCTTTCCTCGACTTTATTACGGCGAGAATTACTGCCCGCTAGCGCGAACGGCTGATAGACGGTTTTCGAACGGCGAATTTTCAATGTTACAAAAGTTTGCGAAGCCCTCGCGATGCCGCGTGGCCGCGGTTTACCGTGTTACGAAAGTTTGCGCGATTTTTAACGGGGCGTCTGAAATTTACTGTACCTACGGGGACAATGGGAAGATAATGGAATACAGTTTTCAGTGGCGTCGCTCGGTGGATGGTATTGTACCGAGAGCCACGCGTGGGGGGCTGGATTTTTATGAAACTGGTTCATCACTGTGGCGCGAAGTGAGTTGTCCGTCGTAGGGAATAATGATTTGAGAAATGGTAGGCATAAATTGCAGGTAAGTATCAGGTGCAATTTACGTAATTTATATCGGGTATATATTAAAGCGGAACTACGCGCGCTTCGTTCTCGTTTTAAACGTAGACTTCAACGTTGTGGAGTTATTAATTAGACTTCACGTATTTCAAGTTGATATTTTGCACAGTAAAATATTTAAATTCATATACAGTTTTAATTACATTTTTTTACATTTTTTTATCAGATGTTTTATATATATATACACAGTTAATGAAGACTGTTGTCACCTAATTATTATTATTTAATGTGCCTTCTCAGCATGCACAATTTTATGTTTTAAAATCCATCAAATCATGAATTAAACTTCTACCAAAAATCTCCCAAGAAAAAAAACTCATGATTTCATTGGAATTAACACCCACGTGATAATTACCGAGAGTCATTAAGTCCCTCCAGAAGCTCGCACAAGGCGACTCCGGTCGCGCAAGAAGCTCGCGATTCACGGCCCGGAATCACCTGATATATCATCTTCTAAGCGCCCGTTGGACCAGCAACGTTAACGAAGCAACGATTCCGCTAAATCCGTCCCCAGGCTTGGCGAGGCTGAATTCGCGGCCGAGGATGAGGATGTTACTTTTTGTCACGTCACCGTCGGCGTCCCCCGTCCTCTTCGTCGCCAGCGGAGAGAAGGAGAGAGGTCTACAGGCAGGGGGGGCAATAAAAAGCCAGAAAAAGGTCCGAGGCTGCATACCTTACATAGTCGCACGCCTCCACGCGACTCGCGTCCTGCGAATCGTGGCGGTGCTCCGCTCAGTTCCCGCTAACGGTCTCAACGGTCCATGGATCCCTTATCACCCGGCACTTTCAATCTCTTATCTCCTATCTGTGTCTAAGGAGACACTTTAAAAAACTTCGTTGCGCTGACTCGGCTCCGGCATCCCGAGGCAAATTGATCCATGAATGGCCGCCGTTCATCTTCTAAAGCAGCGGACGCCCATCGAAAGCTATTATTGTCCATGCCCAGTGCAATTAGGCAAGGCTATGGCTTTGAATTGGTTCGAGTTGGAAGGAAATGTCAGAAGATAAGGTCGAATGGCTGTGCGCCAGGGGTTCTTAACTCGGGGAGCGCGTACCCTCCGGTCCCCGGGGAATTCAATCGATCCCCCGATAATGCAGCGCTTGGAGATGATTTTTCGGTAGTCGTTGAGGTAGCAGCCAGTCTACAGGATACCATTACACGTCGTTTATCTCGGCGCGATGCTCCTACTGAAACGCTCCTCCCACGATCACAAATTCGCGCCTGGATCCTCCGCCCGTTTTCCCTCGCGGTCGGCGCGAGGCCGTAATTCTGGAGGCGAAATAAGAGAAGCGTAGGCAGGATTCAGTGATTCCTTAGGCTGGGTGGTTCGTGACAGGCTGGCCGGTTGCCGAGGAGCGTCTCACCGCGCTTACGAGAGTCGTTCATCGTCGATCAAATCCTCCGCCGTCTGTTGCAGCGTGTTGCGCGTAGCTCGGGGATCGCGTGCAGCTCGTACGTCCCGCCAGGAAAACTCGTCATGACCGTCACGAATAGAAACCCAAGGCGAGCCGCGAGCGCTGCCTTGATTTGCTCTGTTTCTCGGGCAGACGTCTCGCGGATGCGGCCAGCCACGGGGTGAGCCGGCAAGAAGCGAAATGAGGGTACGACAACCGAAAGAGGGGAGCGCACGCCGGCCACCGGCTAGGTACCACTATTATCTGTGCGAGAATGCCAAGGTCAACCTCATTCCGAGGCAACGGTGGCTGGTATCGGTGCGCGTACCCGATCCCTGATATCCTTCCGCCCGTGCAGCGACCTGCTTTATCGATTTTCACGGGCTTCTTCGAGTTCTTCGGGAATTACGCGCCCGCCGTGCTTGGACCATTAACTCTCGTCTGGGGGATAAAGGGTAGATCTCCACCCAACCTAAATATCAAGCTACGCGTGAGAACCTAATTTAAAAGTTTTTCTCCAGGTGTACATGAATGGAATTATTATACCATGGGTCAAAATCGCCCCAAGTCGCAAGCGTGGTTCAGTTATCCACCGTCCAAGTGTTCGACGAATTAATTTTGTTACAGACAGTTCCCTATTCAGAAAGCTATCCACCCTCAATGATCCAACACTGAGTAAACTTAGATTACAGATTTTAATTTTTAAAGAAAAGTCACTTTTTTTAATAGCGAGTAGTATAAATTTAAATTTTTCTATAGCTTTTGTTTTTTAAGCTTGAAAGGGAATTATGGCTCGGTAGTTTTATCAATTTTATTGTATAACGTAAGAGTTCTTCTATGGGTTGGTAATATTTTGTAAAATACAGATCACAAAATTATGGGATCCATATTGCATTTAATTAATATTTGCCATTTTGAGGGTTAGTAGCTTTCCGCATAACTAGGCCCGATTTCCATTGCGAAAAAGATTAACGCCGACGAACGTTGACCTTCGGCAAACATTGTTCCGCGGAAGAGTCATTAGATGTACTTACAATGGAGTGGAACCGCTAGAAGAAAGGAACAGGTGGTTCGCTATTCACCTTTCGCACGCGACTAGCCGAGGTTGCGCGGATAAAAGTTCCTATGAAAACTAACAGGCACTTGCGCAGGTGCGCGCAGGGCGATCATTCGGCACGGCCACCTTCGCCGGGCTGTATGGGAGCCCGGCCGAACAGCTACAACCGTTATCATCGGCCACTTTTGACATCCAAGAAAACCACAAAAACCGCAGCTCCGATGCCTCCTATCGCGGAACACGGAAGACCTTCGATACGCGGAAGAACGGCGCGCCGTCTTCGAGGGCGACAGGGGCAGCGACTTCTTCCCCACGGAAGACTATCAACTGGTAGACCGGCGTTGTTTCGAGATAATGGGTTTACGGCTCGAAAAAGGGAACAGAAGCGGAGGGAGGAAGACAGTGACGGAGTCTTGCTCGCAACGGAAACCAGGGGAACTGAAATATTGAGAATAAGAGACGCCGAGTTCGTTGGCTAGAGGAGACGTGGCTGTGCAACCTTTCATATTCCCTCAAGTTTCTTGGTTTAATGAAAAATTCTCCTGGTTTTAAAGAATTCTTTTAATTCGTATTGTTACTATTCACCGCGCGTCTATGCGGTTTTCCGCTTTTTGTTTTTTTTTTTTTTAATAATTCCCTTGCAAAGGGATGCACTAGAGGCATTGAATCGCCGTTGAATTTTCAATCTAGTTGTTGATTCCTCCGCGGAATATTCCCGCTGAATGCGATCCTACATTTCGTTTCTCTGTTCATTAATCTAGGCTTCCGCCCATTCAAACCCGCTCCTTTTAATTCTTTACATTTTACTAATGAACGCTCCCATTGACTCGCGTTGTTCTCGATTATTAACGAGACGGGGGGGAATTGTGTTGCTAGGTCATCGACGCTTGTAGTAGTGTGAAATAGGTTTAATTAACAGCGGAGGAATAGAGATTCTCTTTTATCATTAATATTTAAGTCGTACGTGTCACGCTCGTCTTTCGAGTGCTTTCCTTCCTCCGCTTTATGCGGGCGAGATTCTTTCAATTCTATGCTCCACAGTCGTGAATAGTATAACAGTGGTTCTAGAAATGAAATCAATTTTTTAGTCCGCGTTGCAGAATCGTCGCGTCAAAGTTTGATGCCCCTTGGAAGAAGACACCGCTCGTTAGGTCTCCTTGGCCAGCGTTGAATCAGTGTCCTTTCCTTTCCACTTCTGTTCCATTTAATCTTTTACGGAGACTAAAATAGTTGGGGTTTATTCCTCTCCCGTGCACGGTAGCTGATACGATTCCTCGCGGATTGCGTCCAGAGCACGTTCCAGTCGACGCGCTGGATAACTCCTCCATTTTTCAGCGTCCCGAAAGAAACCTCTGCCGCGCTGGACCAGCAGCCAAAACACCTACAGTCGCCAATAATTAATTCCAGTTGCCTCGAAAGGTCCACTAAAAAATTTCCAATCTTCCTGGATCAATCAACCAACATTCTTTCCACTATAAATCCCCTTAAACACCTGTTCCACTCAAGCATCTCTCAAACTCGCGCACGAAGCAAAGAAAGCAAACTTCCCAGCGGCCAATAATTCACCAGCCACTATAAAGTGTTAATTAAGACAGGGGGCAGCAGCCTCCATTATCTAATCGAATTTTCCAACTACGTATCCACTTGAACACCTGCTACACTGCATCCCTTCGATCTATCAATAAAGAACGCAAAGGAAACGGACCGGCGAAGAATAATTCACCGGCCACTGCGAGGGGTTAATTAAGATGGCCACGTTCCGAACACCCAGCTAATGCTGGCGAAGAAAATTCCTGGCACTGCGCGAAGGTGGTGTCGCGTCGGTGTGCGCTCCGAAGAGCTGTCAGAGTGGTTTTCGAGGCGATCAGTAGCGGTGGACGGTCCACTTCACGTCTCGCTCGAGAGACTTCCTCTCTTCGAAGGCTACCGAGTAAATAAAAGGTTCAATGGGCCGCTCGGTCGTTTCGGGACGACAGGAAAATACCTTGAATTCCGCTGGTCCCGGCTTCCCTTCTCCGTCCCTCTGATCGCGAGGCGTCTCTTCTTCGCGCGCGGCCGTCTTGTTTCGCTTTTTCTTCCCGCCGTAAAGAGCCGGCGGCAGCGAGCAACAACCGTGCAAGTGGAGAAGGAAGACAGTCCGCGGAGCTGATCGTTCCCCTCGTCTACGGAGGTCGAATAACATCCTCACCGATCCGGGGAGAGAGAGGGGAGGTCAGAGGGTGCATTGTACCACGGTGCGGAATGAGCGCGAAAGGGGTTCGAGTACGAGCGTGGAATTCGCTTCGGAAATGAGATCCGAAAACTCGTTTCCAAGTTGGCGGAAAAATTTAATTCTCCGTCTGAGCTCGGCGTCGCTTTTACGGGAGGGGTAGCGTTTTACGCGATGTCGGCGAACGGGGGCGAGAAGAACTTGGCCCTTAACTGACCATTCAGCGTGCAACTCGACTCAACTATTCCTTCATCGTTTCGTGCGGTATTTCTAGCGAATCGTAGGTAGGAAGAAGTTAAGTTTGAATTGGTGGAGGAAGATCAGGAAGGGTAACATCGAAATGGTAGGGAGTCGGGTGATTTCGAAATGATCCTGCGAGAGGAATTCCTGCAGCCGCGTTCCAAAGAATATTGAAACACGCGGCGACTCGTCATCTCGAAGTCGACGATTAAAGAACGATCTTCTTTCTCGTGTTTCTTCGGGGGACAGAGAGGCGCGTCGTTAAGGAGGGCTTCCTTTTAAATCAGGACACGTCAAAAGGAGCTGGCCGGCTCGTACAAAGTTTGCATCTCGCGACACACGCGCGCGCGCACTTTCTCGAATGCACAGTTATCTCCGACACGGAACTTGCGTCCTTTCTTTCTTTTTTTTTTCACCGCGGCCTCGCAAATCACGCTGTAGGAAGCATGTTAAAGAACGGAGCTTCGAGTCAGTCGTGTACCCCGATTTTAATCGCAATGATTTTTCACCGCATACGCTCGCCACGCGCACGGCCACACGCGATCCCTTGGGCGCGCGCTTTAATCGCGGGGATATTTAAAACCACCGAGTGTTATTTATACACAGCGTATCCCCCGGGGGCGTGATTATCGCCGGTCGTTTCCACGGCAACTGAAATATCGTCAAACGCCACGCGGCGGCGCGTGCACAAAGAAAATTCAGTTCCCCAAGTTTTCTTTCCTCGCGCATGATGCTCGAGGCAGCTGTCTTCCATAAACTGTGCCATAAACTCGCCGTCAACTAAAGTTCCTTGAAGAAATACACAGAGGACTTTATTTAGAAGCATCCTATAAAATGTTTCATTGCAATTAGGTATATCGGTATTCCCAAGTTCCTCCCGAACTCCACCGCCCCCGCGATCGAAGCAGTCGAAATAGAAACTCAGTTACGACACGTTCCGACCGCGTTCAAGCAGCACCCTCTATTAGCCCGCGATGTACCGCCTAATAGAGGCGAAAATGGCGCGACTTATCGTTAGGAATAACAGTATCTACCCCGTAATCTATGCCGAGGGGACGTTATCGTTCGACGAGGATCGCTGAAAGCCAGGCTTGAGCGAACCTAGCAAATTGGCCAGCTGGTATCAAGCGTCGAGACGCCCTTGAATCCGTTGCGCTAAGACCTCCCGATTAATTCGTCGTCTCCGGCGTCTGTCCTTTCTCAGCATCCTTCCCCAAAAGCGCGGACGGCGAAGAGGGTGGCGGGAGGGAGGGTGGCGAAAAGAAGAGGAGCTGCTCTTACAACGCGAGGCCACTCGCGAGTTTCACGAACGACGGCGTTCTTAATTCACCGGAAGGTGTTTAAAGTTTAATCCGAAGAGTGCCATTAGGATTGACTAAACGCTCTGTCGCAGGCCGGGCGTAAAGTTCCAAGTGCAAAGTCTACTCTGTTCCCAGCTTCCGAGGCCCTCTCTCTGCCCGAAGAAGTTGCCCGTCGCCGTTCTCGGTAATCCGAGGAAAAAGAATCCATCCCAGTCCCCGCAGCCACCAACGGCCGTCCAAGCCTTAGGCGGCAGCCTTCAGACAACAGGAAGATGCTTTTAGGTTCGCGGAGAATCCCCGAAGCGGAACTGTCGCGACGGCTCCTCCGAGCCTTCTTCGTGGAGCAAGTTTGGGAATCGCGAGAACGACTGGCGGACCACGGCAACAGATTTCGAATGGTCACCGAGTGTTTTCTAATATATTTCTGGTTCCTGCTTTGGATACAATTGGTCCGGTATTATGCTGGATAATTCAACGGAGGATTTATGCAGAATGCCCTTTTGTGATCCAACGACGAAGCGGAAGCGTAATGTCAATCTTTGAAAAGAATACTGCGTAAGATTCTTTTGTGTGTTTTTTTTTTCGAGGGGATCGACGCTCGGCGCTCGCGTGTGGAAAAGAATGGCGCGAGTTTCTTTTCACGGCAACGGGGTTCGAAGCGCGCATGTTAAGGCGAAGGTAAACGGGTTACGCTGCTCAAACCGAACTTATAAGTTTGAAACGGCGATGAATTATTCAAGGAGACACTCGGCTGAATAATTGATACACATGGGAAGTCAATGGTCGCGTATAGTTATGCGCGTGTGGGTACGTATACTCGCGAGTCACTTCTCGAGAATAAGTGCACTCTTCCAGCGTTTAGCCGCGCGTGCAATTTTCCAAACGTTCGATTTCACCCTCGATTAATCGCGCGGCTTCGAGAGGGGAAAACTGTGTCGCGCGAAGTTCACTCTGGTCTTGGAGATCGATTGCGCTTTATCCACCACGTGGCCACTTTTATAGCCTTAAACGAGTGCAATGAAAGCCCCATTTTTATCTCGCGCACCTGTTAAAATTGACTCTCTGCGCCGATAACTTCCCAGATACTGCAAAGACTTGTTCCGGCTATATCCGCATTCCAGAAGATTGAAATTACGGGATGCTCGAGCCTGAGGTTTCGGGCACATGGCTGATGACAAGCATTCTGCGGGCTGACGGAATCTCAATATTGGACTGTCATTAATTGCAGTGACGAGTGCTAGTGGTGCAACTCAATTTACTAGTATTCGGAGAAAATATAGAATTCTATCTCAAAAATAGAATCCAATTGAGGAGCTTGTGGCCAGAGGGGTTTAACTCCAATTTTCACAGATTTTTAATTACAACCCGTAATATACGTAATCAAAATCTTTGATGAAAATCTGATAAAAAATGAGCGATTTACTGCAAATTTGTAATCTGTTTTGTGCAAGATGTATTTCTGTTTTAGGCAACTGTAGATTTTGTGAAAATATATATATTTCAATTACTGTTCTCTTTTCAATTCCAAGTCAAAACAATAATTTTTTAAACAGTTTTTTCTTATTTTCTCGAAGTTGGTAAAGCTGAAGGAGCAACCTTCTCGCTGCAAGGTCTCCAATAGCAGAATCTCAATGGCATCAGAAATATGAAGACATAATTCCATTCTCATTTCCTTGCGATCTTAATACACCCAAGAAACACAGAAACAAAGCTCGATCAATTTAAGTGGCAGCTAAACGACCATTTGTCACGAAGTTCTTTAAACAAATATAATCGAATAAACGGAGGCTTTGGCGTTGATAATTGTTGCTTGGTAGCAACCCTCGACTACCTCCAGCCTGTAATTTCGACGTGCATCGATACCCTGTTATTTGAATTACATTATTCAACTTGCTATACATAATTCATTCCATGTTTCCCCTGGCTGCTAGCTACACCGAGGTATTACACGCGAATTTTGTACCTGACTGATCGCTTTAAACGCGTCGCGCACCGTTGAATCCGCGTTAACCCTATCGGCCTGTTTCCTCCGAAAATTCGCCGAAAGCAAGGGCAATCGAACAAGTGTATCGCGGTGCGATGATCTCCCGTTTCCTATTTCGGGGACAATGGCTTGCCAGCGCGTATCGCGTGGAAGATTCGCTCGTGGCCAAAAATTTGCAAAGATCGATCGCTCGTGGTGCGCGATTCGATGCTAATGTCGCGGGGATCTCGCCCGTGTATAATTGAAAATTGCCATTAATCATTTGTTATTACTTTAAACGTCGGGGTGCTTAAAGTTATACATCGCGGGCGTGACGAGGAATTTTAAAAAGCGGATACCGCGATGAGCTGAATTTCAAGGAGGCGAGCGAGACACGGCAAGCGATTTACGAGAATAAAGTAAAGCTACCAAACGGCTACTGGGCCCTGGTTCTTCGACTTTCGTTGTCTCTCCAGAGGCTCGAGGATTAAGAGCACTGTTCGTCGCGGTTCCCAGATAAACTCACGCGCACGAAATAGGTAGCTAAAGACTTACAGGAGGGACATGGCTCTGAACTAATCCTCACCTCGATATTCTGCCACTGCGAAAGGCTGTAACAATTAACAACTACGAAAGGAACAGTGGGAAGAAAAATCTGTCGCGAAGTTAGACTTCAAACGAGACACACAGGAGTAGTCGTGCTCCAACTGGCAATTTCTGGATTCATTCTCGGCGAGCTTATTAAACGAGGCACCCATGCGAAAGCACACAAGAATAGTTGCCAAAATTGCGTTCCACCTAAGGTAACGAGACTTCCGCAGGCAGTGAAGACGAGTTTCCATTTTCTGGGGCAACAGAATTAAATAGAAAACGTGAATCGTGGCCACTTGTGCTTATTTCCTAGTAGCGGGGACCAGGCTTCTTTCTATAATTATTCG
This sequence comes from Andrena flavipes, assembly GCA_963971345.1. Taxonomy (NCBI): domain Eukaryota; kingdom Metazoa; phylum Arthropoda; class Insecta; order Hymenoptera; family Andrenidae; genus Andrena; species Andrena flavipes. The sequence goes on along the minus strand of OZ020482.1, from coordinate 60,993,775 downwards.
TGGAAGAAGCGGGGCTGTGGATTCTCGAGGATGCCGTGAACGGTGCATCAGCTTTAAAGGGCGGAGCGCAAGTTCTAGTTTCCAGGTGAAACATATAGGCGGTTGTACGCTGCGAGCGTGGAGGCACGATCACGTACAATACCTCGGACAAGATCCCCAGTGAGCCGGCACTTTCGTCGATCTATTAGTCGCTCAATTACCCAAAATACTCCGAGATACGCGCATCGGGTACAAAGTCCTGGGGCAGTATTCGATACACTTCCGGCAACGAGGACGATAATTGGGATACCCGATCGCCTTCTGCTCCTTGGGATCCAAAGGATTCAATATACCGTGTGTATGTCGAGGAATTTCCAGTGGGAACCGAATTTCGTCTGTATGGTACCTCGTTGATTCATTCGAGGTAAAGAATTGAAAATAAAGTTTCGATAAACCGACCGAGTCTTCCAGAAAAGTAGACATAGACTTTGGAAGTAGACCAGGAGTTAGCGAAGCTGGAGTGGAGGAATACCTAACTGAATTTCTATCGAAATTCGTATCATTACGAGTGGAGGACCGGAATCCTACGATCTGAGTGCAGCAATTAAGCTGTCATTTTCGTCGGTTCATTACCCGACCAATTACCCAAAACGTTATGGACACGCGTGCACGGTGGGAAGCAGCCTTTGGGACGCTTCTGATACACCTTCATCGTCAAAGTCAATAATTGAAGCAGTTGATCTACTCTCGCATTGATAGCTCTCCACGTCTGCCTTTTTGCAGTAACATTCTGGTCGCAGTGTGCTTTGAATCCGTGAAACATTATTATATATTATAAGGAAGTTTAATAAGTATAGGCAATTATTTAGCTTTCGGACAAACTTCTAAATTAACTAGTATTTACCGAGTCATCTTCAAAGAGTGGTTCGTTACCGTCGCAGAGTTAAATGTAAATGACAATTTCCATGGTATAAGGCGAACTTCTGCTGCGGAATAGTCCAGGGAGCATCGATAAGGTTGTTTTTGTTGGCCCTCCCTCGGCAAGGTTGATTTTACCGAGTAATTAGCAGGGTACCTAGCGCGAGGAGCTATCCGGGGAATTCTGATGTCGAACTAAGCGCTGCAAAGGGTCCTTTTCAACGGTTCAAGTTGTTATCTCTATGATGAAGAGGACGTCGAAGGAGTAACGAGTGCTCCTTCGGTCTATCAGCCACCGGAAATTCTAAAAAGGAAGACGCCCCTTTGTCACGGTTTGGATGGCAATCTCTGTGGCGGTTCAGGAAGTCACGATGAGCTTCCACAGCTCATTTTTGACTAATTAATTGATATTCTCTGCCCACCTGTATACACCTCTACCTTGAAAAAATTGAAACAAAACTTTGGCTTAGAAAATCGACTTTCATATTCGATTTTATTCAGATTTAAATCAACTCCACAGGGATACCGCTACGCGTTTGGTATCCCAAGCATCCCAGCCCAAAAGATCGTGCCATTTGGTCAGCGCGAATTCAGTACCGAGAACGACAAAGTCACGATGACGAGAACTAAGCGATGCAAGGTCCGCTCGTTGTTAAGGGACGGTTCTCCATTTCCTGATTCATATCTCCTGCGCACCGACCATTTTTTAAAGTCATCCGGGACCGTCAGGCCTCTCTTCCAAGATCCCGATGGCCCCCGTGCTGAAAACGACGTACACGGTCCAGCAATTTTTGCTCCGCACCGTATCGATCCACTGGCAACTGTACCCTGATGAACTCATTACACCGCGGACCTCTAGACAACATCCTCCCGTGTACCCCAGAAAATAAAGCACCGCGAGAAACCCGGCACTGGCCGAAGGAGAGCGTACCGCGATCACTATAATCGTCCGAGTACCGATTTCTCGTTATACCGCTAAGACGAGGATTGAATTAATCGATCCGAGGCAGCGTCATCCGCCGTGAAATCAGGACCTCGGTAATCTGATAAGCGGGTCCGGAAGGAGGGAACGAGGTCCTGGATACAGGCGGGCCACCATTCTCCGCGCGCAGGAGTCACGTCCTCTTGACTCGATATCTGTGAAGCGGCTTCCCCGGTGTTGTTCCTGGCCGGACGGAGGGAACTGATGGGATTTTTGCAGAAGCTTGCAGGAGGACGTGTCAACGACCGGGCGATTGCAGTCCAATCCCTCACGGTATAACAGGTCCCTGACTCCAAGGATCCTGCCTTCTCTTCGTGCTTGCTCCGTTGCGTGCTCGAGAAACCTCGTGGTCCCGTGCATTGATTCTTTACTGCCCAATTAGCGAGGCCAATTCATTATAACGTAATCCTCCGTTGCGCGGTTCCTCTGTCGGCCTGCTGCTTCGAAAATCGATAATGCGAGAGGCTCGTCTCCTCCTTGGCTAATAGCTCCTCCGTCATTGCTAATAGGTATCGCTGATACTGGCTCCTTTGACACGTGTCAATTACGCGTCCGGCCTTGTTTCTCGCGTGTACAGAGGGAGAAAGGAATTTTCTATAGCTGGGATACACGGTTTTAGGGATGAAATTATTCTGAACGAAGGACGAAAGTTGTTCCCGGTTCGATCACAAAGATCATGCTCCCAGGCAGATGAGGCGTTGCGGGACGTCTCGGCGTTGGCACGAAAATCAAGGCTGCGCCAGATAATCGGGGGTGTAATGAAGATTGACGATCCGATAGCGGATAACGACCGAAACGTACCGGGTATTACTTGCAGCGGGTGCAGCGGCTAAAGAAAATGTCAAGGTCGTTAGCCGCGAGATAAGCATTGCCAGCAGCTTCTCGCGAATTATGATTCCTCGTCAGGGAGCACTTTCATTAAGCTGGGTGTTCGGCCTAAGCGGCCCCTTGATTGCCACGGAGACGCGTGTGACGCGCTTAACGGACCTTTTAATCATCTTACTCGGGCGCTAATGTATCAGCGTAAACACCAGGGGCCGCACTTTTCACGCCGATGTCCGGGGGATTCCGATGAAACTGATAGACGGTGCGAAATTAGAGGTTGTCGCTTTGCTGATTACGAATTTATTTAAAAAATACAGACCATCAAAGTTAGCCAAAAAGTAGGTATTATTCCTGAAACTGAGACATCCTAAGTCTCACTTAGAATTTTCTAACAGCCACAATCACCTGTCCCCCACCTGTCTTTGGGGCATAATCATTGCCTCCGAGTGTCCAAACACAATTATCGGGATTAAATAAGTCGCAGCTAATGATAGCCACCTGTCCACACTAAAGGTATCTCGATCCTTAGACACCTCAACGTGGCAGGCAGAGGAGATTCCCTTATCTAAACCCCACACAAAGAAGCATCACCACAAAATGCTCCTAGGCGAGGCTCTTCCGTAGCCTCGGCCCTGTTCAGCCAGCTCAGGTACCCCGAGAGCGTCACTGCCCTTTCTAGGGACCTGTTTCAGCCAGAAAACAAATCCGAGGCCCAGAGCGATTTGATGGTGACAGGTCCATTCCATGGTCGCAATTGTTCCCGATAACGAGAATGGCGATCGTTTTTAATTGCTACCGTTCACTGGCAGTGACGTGGCGGTGGGGAAAAAATTGGCGGAATTAAAGGACGACGCAGCCGGCACGCGGCCCCTTTACGTTTTCATTTAAGCTAGCGAGTACACGGGCGAAAAGTAATTTGTCCGGTGGCGCACGTGAAAGAAGTGAAATTGCAAGAACGCTCGGTAAGGCGCCGTTGGACACGGGCGCAGCCGTATAATGGATACGTTTTGCTACGCCGCGTTCTAATTGCCAGGCTCGCGCGAATCGCGCTGAAAATACCGTGTCGCCAGACGGAAGAGGGGAGAACACGCGGAGACAACTAATTGGCTACGTTTGTTACGCCTTTGGGAAGACTTAAGGAGATAACTGTTCCTCGGTGCGATCAAACGGCTCCACTCGTCATTTTTAGGCACCCTTAGTTCACGGTTGTTCAAATCTCCCGCCAATTCGACCCGAACGCGCGGCGCACACTTTCACGCCGCTTGTGTATTTACCTAGGCGAAGTGCAGTTGCCTCTTTCTAATTGATTGTCCAATTAAAATTCAAGGGAAGTAAGTTCGCTACTCCTCGACGAGGCATCCGCGGCGGAATATTAAGTTGTAATATTTACGCGGTGGCCCGAGAGGGGATTTAATTATCGGCAATCCGATGTTAAGTTTCGTAATTAGGAATACTGGTATCATCGACCGAAAGTTTTCTGGAAACAGAGATGGGGAAGATTTAAGGTGAACCTCTCTCTTGGAAGCAGCCGAAAGCAAAGGGGCACAGTGCCGAGGATTTATGCGCCCATAACTCAACAGGTTGCAATTTTGAGCGCAACGCGGCGGTAGCACGCTCAAGAATCCGTCAATTAACGGAATTTATCGACCTTCGTTGGACACTACCGATTCACCATCGTGCGTCCATGAAATTACTTCCGAACGTGGGAATTAAAAGAATATTCTATCGAATAAATTATTATCCATCTAAATTAGCCAGCTTCGTGTTGTTACAAACTGTATCGCTCTCTTGACACATCCCAGTCAAATGAAGTTTTCAGGTACGAGGTAACAATAGTCAGCAGTCGGCAACAATCCACGACCGACGCTTCCGTTTAATCGACAGTGGCGACGCTTATGGAAGCCCCATGCTTTGCATAATTGCCGCTTATGCACGTTCAACAACGGGAAAGAGGGGGGCAGGGGCGTCCTCGGCTACCGGATGGGGTTGCTGGATGGTTGCACCGTGTTTGTGGTGTTTCCGCGATGCGTCGAGTACTTGCCACGTAGTTGCAGCTCGGAATGGTAACACTAATGGCGGCCCAACAATGCGACGAGCTGCAAACCAGGACTCCCGGCTTTATTGGGTCGCCGTATTCCCCTCGCGGCCCTCGCCCTCGTTCCTTTTTCCCTTCGTTCCTCTTTCCTGTCTGACGATCCACGAGCGTACGTACGTATGCAGCGAAGCGTACATGGATGACCCATTTTACCTTCACGTTTCATTTACCATGGGCGAATACCTTCGAACCAGGCACCGCGAGATAATTCGCGATCGAACTTCCCTCGACTCCACGCTGCTTTTCGGCGTCAACGTCTCTTGAGAATCGTCGTTGCGCCGGAGACGATACTAGATCGGAGAAATCTCTCGCACGTGGAAAGTGGCTTAGCTAATGCCAGCGATTGGTTCTAGGAATTACGATACGCTGTTCGATTAACTGGTTACTGGTAAGATATCTCGCAGGAAACTCTCGAGTTTAACCTATTTTTTCGGCTCGATCCTCCTCCCCGCCTCTTAATTACAATCTATACTCGCGATTGACTGAGCAAATGACCCACTTCGCCGCTGTTCCACCACTCGGCGCGACATCCGTGACACGGAGATGCACTAATTAGCAGTTTCCTGCGTGCCGTTCTAATTTCACTGCATCAGACGCTTTTGAAACGGACGAATCGATAATTGCGTGTTGTTCGGCGAGCCTTGGATGCAATAATAGGCGCAGCTGGTTGAAAATGCAATTGCTAATGGCGCGGTCGGTAAATCGCGGCAGGCACGAAGGCGTTGTAAATTCTAAAACAATCTGAAACAGATTTCGCTCGGGTCCGCGGGACGCATCAAGAACTTGTGACGCGTGTGCACGATTTATTCGCAGAGCGTATCTGAACGCCGAGTAATATCCTGCACGCGCCTCTGCCTTTCCGGTGTGTCGGGCGCAATTTGTCCTGGATGACGGCGATGCACTATTGCAATATCACCAAGGACAACTTGCGACTCCCTTTTTATCCCCTCCTTTTTTTCCATCGCCCATCCGGCGCGCGTTACGCTGCAGGTTCTGTCGATCAGAGATATAAAGCGGACACGGAGGAATTTTTTACCGCGACCCGACATCTGTTGCGCGACAGACTCTCGGATGTTAGAGAGTCACGTCGTTCAACAGCTCGTAACCGCGTGCATAGAATTCATTTTTAATACCGCGAATGAATCACGGCGCCCGTGCCAGTCATTCAACATGCCTCTGTGCTTTCATTCGTGGCTTGTAGGTACTTAGATTTTTTATTTGAGAAGTGGAATATTAGACTTCCTTGTTAAACCATGATATAGTAAACTGTACCTAAACTGTATTAGTGCAGTCTACCCTATTTAAGAGTGTTACTGTTCACATTTCAAATTTCTCTTCAGAACACCTCGTCGTGAAGCGGGAGGAGCTGGAAAAATGAGGAAGCGCACTGACCTGTTCTGCAGATTCGGTGATGAAGGAATGGCAATATTGTATGCTGAAGTGCGCTCTAGGCTCTCGCGCGAGGAAGCTGAATTGAGCGTGCTGAGGTTCACAGGTTGCGTACGAGATGCGCCTTAACGCGTGCGCCATTTGCACGCACTGAAACAGAGAAAAGTGAAGGTACAGGTTAATGAAACTTTTTCCGCAACGGCGATTAATTAATTATGATTAATTTCTCCTATTCGCTTCGCGGCGCTTCGCCAAAATGCGAGACAGCCTTTACTCCTCTCGTACACCGTGGAACGTAGCTCTACATCTTGCATATGTTACTTCAATTAACTCGCCTCGATCTCTCATAAACACGCCTGCTTTCACATCTCCCGAAGAAACTCGGCCACGAAGCGGAGTCGCGTGCGCCTGAAAGCGCGAATCCCAGATAAGTTGACGCGTGGCAGCCGAGCGGAAAGCTCATAGAGGGAGTATTGTATCGGGGCATCGAAATAATCAAGCGCATCGGCAATTTCGCGTGGCGCTCGTGAAGTTCGCGAATCAAACAACTTTCTCCGGGGTTCACCCTTCCGCGCGTCCCCTCTCTCCCTCTATTTGCAAAACGGACGGTAATTGCCGAGCTTTTCGTCCCTTTTGAATACTAAATAAAAACGTCTACCGAATAATGATACGCCGCTCCGAAGGCAGGGGAAGGTCAGGAGATCAAAGCAGCTTGTTACGTTTCAGTCTGCCAGGAACCAGAAGCATTTCTCGAGCATAAAGTAGCGACGTCTCTCGCGACACCGTTCTCTCGCGCGTTATCTTCCGTTTTATGTGTATATACGTGTACCGCGAGGCTCGTTGAATTTCTCTTTGCGATTTTATGCGTTCTTACTAGTTCTCGCCGTTTGCTCGCTCCCCGCAGCCCCTCTTCCCCCACTCTACCTGTGCGTGTTCAAAAACTTTTGGTGCCCCTTTGAAGTGGATCGCGACGTCCCTCAGAGCCCAGGCTTATCTATCCGGTGGTCGTTAGGCGATGGTCGTAAAAGGTATACACTTCCGCTCGGTGAAGCAAATTATTCGTATTTTATATTCGGGGATGAAGTGCTTCTCGTCGTCGAAACGGCTCTAATATGCTGCGGATGGAAGACGGAGTAACGCCGAGATCGATGAAACGAATCCTTGATAAGTCCAGCTGCAGGGGACCTGGTCAAACGCGTTTCATTTTCAGAAAAGTATACTTTTCACCGTTGAAATTAAAGTGCTGGTTTATCATTGATTTATTCTTGATGACTCGCGTTGAATCAATAGCGTTGAATCAACGAACTCCGCGGCGAGACGTAATGACTACTGTGCGAGACGTGTTCTAAAAGGCCACAAGAAAATGGCATCCTCATTAAGCTGGATAACTCATAAATATCACTTAGGTGTATCAAAGTGTTTGATATATCACTGCTCGTTACGCGTAAGTCTGATCTGATGAGTGTGGGACGGGGTAGGTACGAGTATGGAGAATCAAAGTGAGGCAAGTATATAGTTGACGGAATAAACTTTATAATATTATATAATATTTTAGTTGCACCCTTTTTAAATGGTGATGAGATTGAGTTACAATTTTTTAGGCTGTACCTACAATTACCGTTCACTAGTTAGATGAATAGTACTGCACGTCCTAAAACTCAGTGATCTTGTCTTTTTTAAGGGATTCCTGGTAATGGATCAGTAATGTTAATAAACAGGACCTAGTATTAAAATTATGTATACATTCATAAAAATATTAATTCTATTTCAGAATTTCTGATATCTATTTTAACTAACACATGTATAAGGAACGATTGTCTGCGATACCGACGCGTCTCAATTCAGATATTGCGCCTCAAAGCTTTAGTTTCGGCGATCGTCGACAGAGCACGCTATTTACGCGGCACTTGAGGCAACTTGAAAGTCGTTTCTCAAGCAAAAATAAAGGGATCAAACGTAGATTTGCGCATCTTCTGTAGGCAGCTACCTCGAACTAATTAATAACTTCATTATAATAAATCTTGTCTGAAAGGCGGGAGAATTTTAAATCTGTTGATCGATAGACTTGCGAGAATCAAGTGCTGTTCGTAGCCCTCTAGTGGTGATTTCGTGAATCGTCATTACATGCGCCTTTAAATTCCCCAAAACTATACTTTCGTTACTATTTCGCTCCTCGTAAATGCAAGAGACTAGTTTTCGTGAACATTCATTCCTTACCAATACTTCTGCAAATCTTTTTCCACATATATCAGATCTTTTCTACATACCTAAATATTCTACTCGACCACTAGTTATTTATTAACTTTATTAACTATAGTCATTTAAACGGTTACCGAAAAATTTCTCAACGATTCGTCGCAAGTTCCTTCGTCGTTCCAGTTCGTGGAGTTCGGCCGAATAATTAGGGAATTAATTTAATGGGGGCTAGGTATTGTTGTAGCGTTGCCTCGATTAACGCGGAGAGGCAACGCCAGGACGAAAAAGGGAACGAATAAATCGCAATTATTGGCCACTTCGCGGCCCTCTTCGAGGCCCAGCCCCGGGATGAAGTTTCGTTCATCGAATTCGTTCAGCAACATGGAACTTTTAATGGCTCACAGCCGGCGTGCGCCGTTCGCGGGAAAATCCGGTGGAAAGTTCGCGCGGCGTGAAGTCTGCTGTCCAAGTTTCAAGCGATTCCGAGATATTGTTCGACTTTTCGTCGCGAATCATCGAATAGTAGTCTCCTAATTACGAATACCGCCAGAATCCATCGCATTAAAACATCGCCAACGTACTTCTTGGCTCCAATTTGCAATTTGGTAAAATTGGAGCCACGCTCAAAAAGCGATACACTTTCTAAATTTTTTCTTCGATTCATTTAAAACGTGATACTGTACTTATAGAAACGTTCACGAGTCCCTTTCAACATCCTCTGCGCCCGCATGCCCTTTGACTCCATTCTGGAGAACGATAAGTGTGATGGCGATAAATTAAAATTTATCAAAAACTTCTTACTGATAACCGCACAGTGAAATCTTGCAATGGAAGAAACAAGCTTGCTCCTTTCCAAAATTGAGGTCTTTCACGACGAATTCTCGAAGCGATAAAGCTACTCTCTGCGTATGATGAGATTTCTTAATGTTTTACTCGAGAACACGTAGTTATCTACCACGTATCTCAGTCGAATGCCAACACCCGATAGAAGTAAAAGTGTGGGCACGCAACGGCGGCGTTTTCGTAACGGAAATGCCTGAGATACCGAGCAATTCTTATCTCGCTGCAGGCATTTTTATCGGCGCCTATAAATTTGCAACATTGCGCGGTTAAAATTCGCCGACCAAGCGTACAAGTAACGAGTCCGTTCACGGGTTATGGTTTTATCATCTTCGAGTCGACAGTTTCCTTCGTCTCTCGAATTTTATTGCGTGTCTTTAACCGATTACGCCAGGCGTGTTTACGATTTTTCTCGAGGCTCCCTCATAATGTTTCCCCGTTGTTCTTAGGTACATCCCATTGCGCATGGATACTTTTCAAATTCCTGCTTTATTTCTCGCCGATTCGTTTACCAAAGAGAAGAAGCCAGAAAAGGAGAAGTTCCCCAGACCACAAAAATTATGGTCTCCTATATTAAACAAACTGTACAAGCAATACCACCGCACAGATCAAGAGTTACATCGCCATAGGATCGGTTAAACTACAGCAAATCACGATCAATTAAACTTCTCATTCAAAACCCAGGGAAAATTCAATCGACTAAAAATCAACATTCAAACGCTGAAAAACAATTACTCTCGTCGAACAATGTAGCCGAAACGGTCGATCGAAGCGTTCATTGTATTCCAGAAACGATCGTACACGCGATAAAAATGAATCCCTGTTTTCGGAACGGAAATCACTGAACGACCCGCCAGCGATCCGCTTCAACTCGTCCGCGCGTATTCCCACGGAGCACCCCGGCATCCAGGCCCTCTGTCACACACCCCTGGGAATTTAATAAATCGAAACTAAGCGCGTCTTAAATTCTTCTCGCTAAACGACACCTGCCAGCGAACAGGCGAACACGTTTTGTTTTTCCTCCGGCGAAGTTACGATCCACGCAGCCACGGGAGGAAGATGTATCCTCGCCTGACGCTTACGCAGGAAACGTGGGCTCACGTATGCTTTCCACGGCCGAGGCATCGCTGTTTCCGTATGCATAATGTTTATAAGCCAGGGCATCTCGGCGGCGACGTAAAATATTTTTATACCGAGCGTCGACCCAGCCAGGAAAATATTTGTATTTCCCGCGACTATCGAGCAGCGCGCACAGTGAATAACACGTTCCGGAGGCGTGTGATACGAGGCTCGGGAGCAACATTCGCGTTTTCCGATCGATTTTCCGCGTCCCGCCTTTCTTTTTTCCGCTCCTTTCGCCTGACGGCCGTTGCGTGCTCGAAGCCCGCAGGAGCATAATCGAGGGGACGCGATCGCCACACGCTGGAGCAAATTTCAGGCAGGAAGCGCTTTTTCCTCCCCTTCCCGTTGAATCTTTCATGCTTTCGTACCTGACTCGCGGACGAGTTCTACGTGAGGGAAGTGTTAACGTTCTTCCGCGAATGGAAACGGGGGTACTGTGGTAGCAATTCGATTTTTGGCTCGAGACGGGAGAGGTGACGATCTTGATGGTGAAATTTGCAACGATGCATCGAAGCTTCGACGATTGAAATTTTGCTAACACGTGCGTTAATGGATGGATTTCTGGACGCGAGTATTTCATCGTGCTACGCCCACGCGTTTCTCCTGCCCCGTAATAACTGCCGAAACACGGAAGCCATTATTCCGCGCGATTAAAGGCACCCCCAGGTTCGGGCCGGAATCCGGAAGAATCAATTTCGTTCTCCTACAAGTGGGCAATTCCCGTTGCCGCGTTGTCGCGCGTCCAGGTCCACGGAAAATAGAAGGAAGATGATAGATGCGAGGGAACAAATATGGACACCGGTCGCCGGTGAATCTCTTACGGGAGTAGAGAAGATCTGTGTATTCACTTGAAGCGGTGACTGTACGTGCGGAAGATATAAACGATGCCACAGACCGGGCACCATCAATAACCCCTCCTTCCTCTGTTCTTGGCCTTTTCCGTTTGTACAGGAAGTCTACGTCTACCCGTAGGTAAACCGTTGTCCTCCGCCCTGCTATCTTTCCAGGCCTGGCTTTCACCGTACGCTTTTTCACCGCTCGCCTCCCGCCTTCTTATCGTTCCCGCGCATTCGTGATCGTACAATGAATTTTGATGAAGCTGGCTGGAAATTCGTCGAACGAGGATAGTCGCCGAAACTGGGTTTAAGTTTGAGCCGAATCGAAGGATTTCCTAGGAACGATGAACGTAGACACAGTCAAGAATTAATCTTTGGGGGGAGCTGAGGAGTTGAATGGAGAAAAATATTTTCAATGCAAATTCGATAAAATTCATTAGCCACTGCGATTTAAGTACTGTCTTCAAGGTGGAATTAACGGCAGAAGCTTTATCCAATTTCTTATCGTGCCAAGTAGAGTAATTCTGTGTTAAATGAATTTTTACTTAAGTATGAAGTATTGAAAGGAGAAGTGATTTTTTATTTAACGAAGAATCCTGATAATTGTGTCTAGGGAATTGCACCGCGGGCTGAATGTTACGCGACACGAAGAAGAGGAGTTCGAGGATTTAATGACGGCAGAAAGCGCGAATGTAGGGATAAGAATATCTTCTTATCAAAGAGCTTACAGCGAAGAAAGGGGGGAAATAAGGGGGCTGCCTATTACTGTCTTCTAAAAAGAGGTGTCGATGCAGCAAACTCGAGTAAAGGGAGCAATGGGATTCCTTCGGGATTTCTGGATCCCCCGGAATTCCGTAGTACTTCGTCGCGGTCCATTTCCGTCGTGGAACTTTTTAACGAGCTCTAAGAAAAAGGTCCTTCGTCCTGCGTGCTCCTTGATCGGCGGAGGGCCGACAGAAATACGCGTTGAATTATCACTCTCCTTTCATTGTTACTACGACAAGTAGATATAGAGTTTCCTTCTAACATACATCAGAATAAAATTCATTTCTCTAAAGAATACAGTAGCTTTCCCTCTGTAAATCTAGATTCCAGTGTATTAAAAGAGAAATATTGGAAGTCGCAGCGACTGTTTCGCCAAACAGCACGAAATTACAATCAAAATTACCCCAAATTTTCACGATGAACCAATATCATGTTTCACGGAAAGTTTGCACTGGCTTGCAACAATTTACCTCAATTTATTTTAATTAAATTGTCGGGGGAGAAGTTAAATTATACCCATGCAGCATAGTCACTCGATATGTCTGCGTCCAATACAATCGCGCAGCGGTAATTAAATTAAGTTAATTGAAAGCCCATTGAAGTTACCTGGAGAAAATTCAGCGAAATCGAAGTATAAAGTTTCCATCGTTTCGGCGAACTGCGTCTACGTGCAACCAACGATAAACATTGTTGGGAACTCTGCAGTAGCGCTAGAGAATCTGTAGAATAGCTACAGAATCGCAAAACCCAGCAGCTATCGTAAATTTCAAGACCTAAAACGAGAGGCCACGCAATTTCGTTAACCCCCTTCCCTGGCTGCTCCAATTTCCGCGATCAGCGAACCTAATTTACCAACGATACGGCAGCACGTTACATAAGTATCGTGCTCTAGCGCGATATAATCGGCAAACCGTCGTACGCGCTCGCGTTTCAATAAACAGTGAATTATTACGCGTGCCGATATTTGCATAATGTGTGTGCAGTATGCCGCCATTACGGCGAAATCGATAAACCGTAGCCCCGGGCGAGCATACGATCGCGACAACTCGCTCGTCGAGATTCCTCGCCTCCAAGATGCTCCCCGGCATCTGCATTTCCGTTGCTGCGCGGCCGCGGGGTCATTCGCGATTAAAGTACCACCGTTCCCGAGCAAGCAGAAACGGAAGTGCGTCTCGAGGCCACCACTTAGCGCCCGATTAATCCACAAACTCGTCATAACTCCCCGGAATCAGCCCGGCCACCCCTTAATGGCCATTACTGCAACAATAATCGCCGGTCGTATTAATTAAACCGTGAAATCGAACGGCTTTAACGTTCGTGTTACGATCGTTATCGCGAGATCGCCATATAGCCGATTGATATTGTTATTTACGTGCCCCAAGAGAAGCGTGGAATTGCTGCACGGGATGCGGAACAATTAATATTGCACGGCGAAGTAACGCGTGACCGTTCTGCAGCGGAAGATTATTTCCGGTGGACCGAGGCTTATCGTTGCTAAATCGCTTGTGTCTCGTGGTTTTTGATATCTGCGCGCAGTCACGAAAACGTCGGGCGGGTTCCATTGAAAGTTTACCCGTGCCGTTCCCATTTGTAAAAGCGTGAAAGCAGTTTGGAGAATCGCGTTAATTCCGGGGGAAGTTCCAGTGCCCGTGGTTGGGGGGTGATTTTGAGGAACAATGGCAGCCGTACGTGCCGCTAGGTTTAAAATTTCCTTAACACCGTGCATAGTTACGAGCTCGTGCAAACTTCCGGCAAGTTGTTAGTCCTCGGGGCGGAGGGCTCTTAACGGTGTCCGATAGTCGGCGGGGAGAATGGACCAACTATGCCGCGGCAACTATGCGCGATACCAATCGTTTTTGGCGTGCAACGAACGACCCTCTCGAGAGGATCGTTTCCACGGCTTCGTCATATTCTTCCCTGGCTTGGCCGGTGCTCTCCCACTTTCGAGTTGAACGACTTGTTCGTCCCTGCATCTTCGACCAACGTTTGGTCATCGTCGGAACTGCTCAACTCTGCTGAATTGTTCTGGTAATTTATTGGCTTCCGTGCTCCGAGAGTCCGGCCGGTGGAGGGCGCGGTCGAGTGTGTTCAGCTAGCGGGACGTAATTATTGCATTCTAAGTGCGCTGTTTTGTACAGATGCTACTTAGCAAAATACCTGTGCTTCGCTACGGTAGAATAATTAAAGGGAATTGACGAACTTGCAGCAAGAGGTGTGCACCTTTACCTTTACTAACTTTGAGTAATTTAGAAAAAACTTAAAAAAAGAACACTAATTGAAAAATATATATTTTCACACAATAAGTAGTAGTTATTGAGTTGATAAGTTTTTATTTCTACTTTTGGTGAAAAAATATTCTATAATGAAAATAGTAATATTAATACTAACATTTCTATTTTAATTTATTTGCAGTAAATCGCTTATTTGTTATCGGATTTGCACCAAACGATGTAGAATTATTTTTTACGTACATATATTACATGTCATAACTCTGATATATTAAATAAAATCATGAAAATAGGATTGCAAATCATATAATTCACGATCCGGGTGTTTTCTTCGATGACTGTTTGCTTTTCTAATAACAGACGTAGAAATTTTAAATTGCATCTGCATGCGTAGGGCGGCACGGTAAAGTTATACTTCAGGATTTGTTTAAAATATGTGAATGCAACGTGTTTGAGTATTTTTCCCGTTTGAAAGTTTCTCCCGACTAGCCGGCAGGCTAATCGATTTTGTATCTGACAGGTTTCGTTCATCGAACTCTTTGTCGATTGTTTCTCGAGCGCGTGCACTCGGGCTTCAAGCTCGACTCTCGGTATTTGGAAAACGCATTGTGCGAACGCGGCGCAGCGGCCGACAAAAGGGCTGGTCGAGGACGAAATGAAAGGAAATTGGGAAATAGGCCGATCAAGATAGCCTGGCCGTACAGAAACGTGAATGTTTTTTCGCGAAGTTAACAGGGAAAGACGATTAGCTGGAACGCGGATGGAAAGTGCGTGTAGCTGCTCGGCGGAGTTCCGCGTAATTGAAATTTGTAGGATTTTTTCCGCCTGATGATCGTTCCTTGTCGCCTTTACGAGCCGCGCTCCCGTACACGCGATAAAGTTTAAAGTGAAATGAATACGGTTTCCGAGGAAAAAGTTCCATGTGAAACTGCTGACCTACATACACTCAATTAACAGCCACCATGTGGCTTCTGAAGCTGGACGACGAATGCGGCTTCTGGAAGCAAAACTAGTGGAACGATAGCAAAACTTGTGTGAAAGATGCGCACAGATGAATAATAGACAAATGCGTCCAGCGAACCTACATTGCTTTGCTTTTCTACTTAACTGTGCGGTCACTTTTAGATCGTTGCACAATTTGAGATTACTATTTCAAGATTGGACATTTTACGTATGTTTCTAGTGTAACAGTTTTTCAGCATAGTTCGACTGAAAATTCAAGAAAAAATTTATTTTTCAGTCTTGTACACTGTAGGCCAATCGATCGCCTCTGTCACCTTTTCCCTTGTTCCTCGAGTCGCCCAAGTTCCGATACTGCTTTCAATATCACTCTTCCAGCTTTACTTACGTCTTCCTTTGACCACTGAATACCTACCACTATATTCGTATTTTAAGGGAAATAAAAGAGATGGCAACATAAAACGAATTGAATCAGAGTTTTTCACAATTTTCCCCAACCGTGGAAACTCGCATCGTATCAAAATTTATATTTCTAGAAAAAGACTATTACAGTAGGATTGTTTAAATATTACGAATATTTACGATGTGTTACTCAAAAGATAAAAGAATCAAAAATACAAAAATAGTAACTCAGAAATGGTACTGGAGTGCTGTGAACTCCACGCCACCAAATTAATTTTTATGAGAAGGTGTGACCGCGATGGGTTAATGATGTTTGATGAACATAAAAGTATCGAGCAGTTTTCCGCGTTGCAAAGACTGGATTAGTGAGTCCTCGAGAAGTGACCGTAAAATTGTCACGTTCTTCAGGGTTCAACTCTACTTCTACTCGCCGTGGGATTTGGAACATGCGCTCTCAGAGCTAATTTTCCTGCAGCCAGGGTGACAGAGATAACATCTGCCGTAGAAAAGAACGGCGTGGCGTGAGAAATTATTTATTGCCGTGAATACGGGCGATGTTTACCCTGTGATCGTTCTTCCAACCCTTTGGGTGCCATAGATACTCCTTCAACGGGGTTGCAACTCGCGCGCGCTACTTGATCTTTTCATGTACGAGAAACAACGAAAGCTGCATTAAAACTGTCCATTCCAAAGGTAATACAGCATTTTGTGACTATACATTAAAAAGTGGCTGGAAATGAAAATGCTCGGGGCGAGCAGTCTGCTACTCGATATTGAATTCGTTGCTGCATCGAAAGTTTCTAGAAGAAATAATTGGCACACTTTATACTAGCGCAAAGTACTCTCGTCGATTACTAGTGCATCTGCTAAACGGAAACCGATCGAAAGCCAGTAATTACATTTCGGATGGTCGAGATACACTTTTCAGTAGGCAATGCAACATATTCGAAGAGGTCTTCTAAAGTTAAACGGAACCACACCATTGTTTCCTAAATTAAAACAAAGAGTCTTTCCTAAGTCGTTCCTTAACAATTCCGTTTCACAGAAATATATGAAACAAAATTTAGCACTTATAGCGAACAATTTTTAAAGAACGCGCTGCTTTCTTCCAATTCTATAGACGAATATCAAAACCCTAGAGAACTTCCTCCCTGATTTAATTTCCACTCGCGCGGGTAGTACTGTAGGTACCAGTTTAAAAAAAATTATTTTATTAATAGCAAAGTATCGCTGCGGTATTGCGTGACACGTTATTATGCGAAGTGTAAGCCGATGCGTCGCGCGATTATTTGACAAATATCGTACAGACGACGCGGATGGACAGTAGTCGATGATGGCGGGGGTGGAGGCAGGATGCAAAAGAGATACGCGCTTCCAGCGAGAGTGCTGTTTCGTGTATGCACGAGTAAATCCGCAGGTGGAGGGTAAATATATTCTACGATCGTGGACGAGCTACAGCCGCCGAAGGTTATATATAGTCGCCTGTTTTTCGTTATTCGTTTATTGCACCGGCATCCGCGCTCCACCCCCGCCTTCCATCGGATCCGTGGGTACCAGGAGGCCTGGAAAAAATGTTCAGAGACCCACTCAGTGGACGCATTCAATTAATAACTGACTATAACGGCGACGCGATAGAAATTCTCTATTTTTAGTTGGTTTATGTCTTTTATACCGACAGATTATGCAGCAGTTTAGTTTATAATTCGTTGAGAAATCTGGAGAATTATGGGCGTACGAAGATTTTATTCGGAAGTTTTTAAAATGGCTGGAACGATTTTAAATTTAGCAGGATTGCTGTTAAATGGAGGGAAATAGGCGATGCAATATTCAAGCGGAAGAGGTAAAAAATTCAAACGTGAATATTTGTGAATAATTTCATTGGTTTGAAACATGGAAATGAACGAGAGTGGATGATAAAGCCGTGCCGTTTATTTAATTCGTTCGCACAAAGCGGCATTCGAATAGAAAATCGTCAGCAGGCTGTCGGATAATGGAGATTACATCCCATATATTGTTTTCCCTTCTGTTTCTGACACGCCGTTTTCACACACCCTTCGAGGTTCCGCCCCCTGCGATATATCTGTAGTCTTCAATCCCGGCTCTATTTACGAAACGTGTATACCAGTTACCAGGATCGACCACGTTGTTTCAGGGAATCTCTTGGCAAAGTTTACGATCTGCCAATTCTACGATACAGCATTCCCTTTATCTGTATTCTCCTTCCCTAAAGAATCACGTGTTTCATACTTGAATAGAAGCCACGGTATACTTAATGACCAACTATGATTAAAAAAATCATTTAGAGTAATAACCAAAGGAAAGTTCAAAATTGATATCTGCACGTAAGAAACTATTTTAGATTTGCCACATTAGTAACACTGCTCTATTCCGAGGAACTCTCTCAGTCGAATTATTAAAAAGAGGCACATTGTATCGTTCAAGTGCACCCACCGCATTGTACGCGAGATTGCTCGATAGAAATGGCTGGAGCTTATCAATATTTATTCTGGAATTCGAGTAAGCAAGGGCCAAGCAGCGAAGTCTCTATTATGTTCCTCGAGCATGGCCCAGCACTCGAGGATTCACCTAACCCTCTTTTAAAATCGCGAGGCTACGATCGAATCACGGATATTCGATGCGGGGGCTCGACAGGGGCATTTCCATGGGCGGAAAACTCACCGTTGGAGATCCCCTTGGAGCTTCCTCGAGCACGCACGTTAACGTCAAAAGCCCCCGTGCAACGACGCTGGGGCATTAACGCTCATGATGGAAGCCGCGATCTTTGCCTTCCGCTCTTTTTATTTCGCGTTTCCAAGGGCGCCACATTCAGGAGGAACAAGAAGGGATGCCGGGCGAGTAAACACGCGTCGAAAAATAAAAGGAACGTGCTCCGAGAGACCGATACGCCGGTAACACATGAGAGGGGTTGCAACAACCGCGATCACGGCTGCTGGGATCTTTTTACCCTCCACCTGCTGATTTACTCGTCCATAGTAGCTTTTACCCTCTGTAACTTCGCCGAGTCACTTCTGCCACTGTCAATCTTCACCTCTGACGTGTTCCACTTGTACATGTGCACTACGCGTCACTTCTACCAGCGAAATCTATTTGAGGTTACCAAGTATTCCTTTCGCTATGCGGAAAAGAATCCACAGGAGGCTATCGGACTTAACTCCATAGAAGTTAGAGCCGCGAGTTCTTTTCAGCGCCCCTTTTACCGCGCGACTGGGGCGTTTGACGGGGCGGTGATACGCCGAATGTCAAACGGAAGCCTGGTGGAGAAGTCTTAATTCCCCGATCGAGGGGTGGCCGGGCCACTAGGACGTGGCTCTGTAGCGGAACGATCGTCTCGAGACAACGGCAGGGGCAGGTTGAATGGGAAGGGGCGCTCGCGATAGGGGGAGGGAATAGAGTATCAATGAGGCACACGTGAATGCACACACGAGGAAAGCGAAAGAGGAGGCCTGGCGGCCGTGCAAACAGACGAGACGACGAAAAAGGGCGCCAACCTTTGAAAACGGCTGCGGAATAAGGGATGGCTGGTCCCGGGCAGACCTTCCCAGCCGCGATCACCGAGGGCGATGTTTACCCTCCACCTGCGGATTTACTCGTGCATACACGGAACAGCACTCTAGGAGAGGAGGGGGGTTGGTTGGAACGCATCTCTCGAGCATCCAGGAACGTCGAACAGTGTCCATTGGCCGGTTTCTATGCCAGGTACCCGCCGACCCGACGATACTCCATTATTTTACCACCATTAAAGGGTTCTTTGGCCTTTTTTTCCGGGCCGAAAAGCCTGCGTCGGTCCCTTTCCCCGTCGTTCCCCACCCACCCCGAAAAACAGGGCTCATCCAATTTTCAAATTGGCCGCCGATATTCAAACGATATAGACCGACCGTCGACACCGCGGCGACTGGGCATTGAAATGCCCGCTGTAATTATGGTCGGCCGTTAACCGCTCAATTGCGTCGCAACCGAAATGGCACCAAGGATAATGAAAAGGCACCAATGATTTCTATACATCGCTTGTGTGTTTTGTATGGACTTATCGTATTGTTCTAAAGCGTTGAATGTACCCGTGGAGTGGGTGGCCAGGATGGGCGCTGTGTTACGACACAGTATATTTTGAACCTGTCCGTGGCTTCTGAATTAATATTCCCTCCTAGGGTCCACGGGTATCGTCGTTAGGTATATCCTCCGTTTAACTCGATCCCTTTGACCGAGAGGGAAACGTCTGGCTGAGTGTTATCACCAGAAAAATTTCCGTTTCAACCCACCCACCGGCCACCCTTCTTTCCTCGCCGCGCTTTGAAACTTTATTTGCCATGGAACGATCGACGGGCATAAGGAGGAACGTCCCTGGCTGGTGTATATAGAAATCTGGTCGCTTGTTACGATTGTTACTGCTTTATCTTCGCCAGTTTCCCTCGGTGTCCTCGGCTTCTTTCTGGCTCGCCCCGCGTAACGTTCCCTTTTTAACCCTGTTGCTTGTTAGCCGCGTACACGTCGCCACCGAGGCTCCAGAGGCGTGATATTTTTATTTCGCTACCACCGTGGGACACTTTCGCGCGGCACGAGACCTCGGGATCCGTTTTCATTTATATTCAACGATTCCCTTTTATAATTTGATTTTAGATTCGCTCGGGCAGCCTCGATCTTCGTGGGAATATCGATGGAAGCGTGACGAGCTTATCCAAAGTGAGCTTCTCCGTTACTGGTACTACTAGTCTTCTATTAGTAGTGCCGTAACTATTTCAGTGTTATTCTACTATCTCTAGTCATCTCTAGACAGATCCCAGGATATGGAGAAGAATCTAAAGGCAGTGGTGTATTAAGGGAAAATGACCCAGGTGATTACAAGCCAGAATTAAGAATTTATGTATTTATAATTAGAAAGCAATTTACGCGCGTGTAGTACGAAAGTTATGGGACCCAAGAAAAATATAGTGTTTGGGTAAAATCAGATTTTTTTGTGTTAAATCCTTTACTGTCTACAGACCCACTTTATGATTTCACCAATTCCATAGAAGATCCCAGAACTGTGTTCGTCTTCGTTACGTTTAATCGCCCAGTTGGGGCTCTCCCGATCGATCTTCGATCGAACGCGATTTAAAAGCGTGCTGGCTGCTTCCGCTCGACGAACCGCGCCCAGCATTCGCATGATTAACCCTCGAGCACGGAAATGGTGGCACGAACTTTAGCACGGTGACTGTAAGACCCACTGCAACAAGTTTCCATTTGCTTTAATCATCTTACGCGGGCTACGTTCGGTCGGTAATGCTCGACAAACTTTCCCCCGTATATTTCAGCCGGTTATATTAAGGACGGCGATTATTTCCCCGCGGGACAGAGGAGGGAAAACTTTTCGACCGACTCGAACAGGGGCTTTGTTCGGTTTAAACAGATGCCACACACGGAGGAGCCGACGTAATTTCTAAGTCGATGAGTATTAGGAGCTTTCGGTGACTTTGGGTTGTTGCTTGCTCTAATATCTCTTGTTTTCGGGTTGTCTTGTTATTATACATTCTACACCGGTCGGCCTATTTCTCTAAAATCCTCTGACAAGTGTCGGATCTTGACTCAAGTTTGCTTTAATTCGAGAAAAATAGGTAGGGTGCTTTTTTATTTCGCATCTGTATATCATTAACTCGTTGTAACTTAGAAAATAGAAACTGAACGATCTACGTGTCCGTAGAACACGTCTTCCTTGCTTTATGCTCCTGCTACACCTCCTCGAAGTATTGACACGGAATTTGCGAAGCACCCTCGGTAAGACTAAACAGATTTCCTTAAACCCAACTAATGTTGCAGACACCAGACTAAGGAAACTCTCGACTAAAGTTACATATTAGCCTATTTGAATAGGCTAAAGCGCTTCAAATTCCCTTCTCTAAGCCGCGATCCAACCTACCCCTCACGAAATCTCGTGTTACTCCATTTTTTTAGCGTAGCAAAAAGTAAATTACACCAGCAATTCTTCCCTTTATTCTCGATTCTTTTGCTAAGCGAACTCCGGGAATACCGAATGAATTCTACGAATTTTGGGAAAAGGAGCTGCTCGGTTAGATTTCCATGGAAATTGCTCCTCGGATGGCGGTGACTGGCGACGAGATTCGCGCGTAATCCAGAGTCAATTCGCGGTGTTTTCGCGCAACAGTCTCGCCTCGTGTTCATCGTTATCGTCATCGTTGGTTGCACAGCCGTCCGTCGTGTCATTAATCAACGCCGGCCGAAATGGAGCACGAAGCGAATTGTAATTGAAGGGTAATTCCAGCTTTCTGTATAAATCACGAGCCACAATAATCTACAGTAATTACTATCAATCGGCCGGCGGTTTCGTAGTTTCATCCGCTACACGGTCGAGCGCCGCGCTGTCCCTTGAGCTCCGCTTTACCTCTAAACCGTATTTATACTCTCAAGTTTAGGCATTGAAATTCAACGACGCAACGTTAACGACTACCAATTACTCACACTTCCCTCCGTACAAACTTTTACATCCCCACTAAAGTTCCTCCGTAGCACCGATATTAACATTACTGTATTTTCTGAGAAATTAAATGGAACTTCCGCGATAATTGCTTTTATGCCTTCTGATAATTAGCTGGCTAACTTCGTTTCACGATCTAGCTCAATGATTCTCAAACTCTAGGTGGCGACGCGTTTTCTGTGGGCTCGCCACAGTTGTTTTTAAATTTTTAGCACTTATTCGTTTTAATTATTAAGTCTGAAATACCTATTATTTATGTGTTTTCTTTACCTTATTAAATTTACGCAGGGAAATACCTAGCTTATAACACTGACATATTTAAGAAGAGAAATCTTTCAACAAGATCCCATAATTACTAAATTTCTCCTCCATTAAATATTATAATGACCCACATAAGAAATCTTCCGTTCGCAACTGTCCATACCAACCAGCATTTCAAAACTACAACCACGCAGTGACCGCTGTGCCATTAGTCCCAGTAAAGGGTCGCAATTCTTCCACCCCGTCCGTTCGACAGTCGCATAGTATGTTTATAAATCTCGGCTGATTTGAAGCAACGATCGAGTGTAATACAGGCGAGTGTGTAACGTTGCAACCTCGAATCCACATCCGTTATATGCGTACAAATGGCCTACAACCGCAACGTATCAATATTACGAGCGTGTTACGAGCCCACGCCGATTTCGATGGATCGAGTGTGCGGCGAGCACTGTGCATCACACATCGGTTACCGTGCCGCGATAATCTCGCGCAGACCTCCGTCCGGAAGCACGCATTTGTTCGCCGCGTAACCCCCGCCCCCCCCGGTTCGCCGTGGGAAAATGAATGGTCGCGATTTCAAAAATTAAATCACCCTCCGCCGCAGCCACGGCAATGATACCGAGCCCTTCCCAGATTTATTCTACGGCGCGCCTCCCCTCCCTGCGCCTGGGATTCGTTCATATTCAAGAGAAAGTCGAATTTAATTGATGCTGCGGGGAGCATCGTTTCCACATTAGCATCCGGGAGCATTTTTCATGCGAGATTTCACAGAAATTCGCTGGGATGGGCTACGCAAACAGAATTTCTGTGTTATATTCTGATATGCGAGTGGGAATGCGTTTCAGGCGATGCACAAGTGAAATTACATTTCAGAGTAATGTTGATGAAGGAAGCCTTGCAAGGTTGCGGGTTCTCATTTCAAATGAAATAGAAAGTATAAGAAATGAAGGAATTTATGCAGAGATATTTGATGAAACGAAATCCAGTAATAGCCGGAGACTGAATTTTTGGAAAGAAAATGCGCGAGTCACGTAATCGCGTGACGATAATTACTTACAGTAATACTTTCCACAATCGATTACACCCAGAGCTCGAATATCAGCGCCTCATTGCACGAAAGCGGGAGGCAGGAAGGGGAACGATTAAAACTGACGCGTACGAAAATTAAGTTCGCTATAATGGCTGCTGGCGTTTCGCCTAGCGTAAAAACAGTCGAACTAACAGTGAGTTAGCCTCGGGTGGGGGAGAGATCGCGGCGGGCCGTGGAAGTAAGGATTTTTTCAGGTAGAAAATTAAAGCGAGAGCTTAGGAGAAGCCCTTGAAATAAAACACTAATTCGGCGGATCGATGCGTTCTCTAGAGTTCGTCAACGGGAGAGAGCGGGAGAAAGTGGAGGGTAGTTTCGAGGGGGAGAACGTATACGCGGGGGGTTGGTGCACGACCAACTTCAAAATATTAGTGGCAGAGATGCACCAAGGATTTCAGCCCCTCCTCCTTGCCTGATTAAAGCCCGGGGAAACTCTAAAGAGATAATTCATCGCCAAGTTTATTCGCGTTCTGCTTGCTTCGCCGCTTGGAATGAAATTTACGCTACCCACGCACGATTAAATGGATTCCATATTCTCTATTTCACCGTATTTGGAGGGAAAAAATAAGTTTATTATTAATTTCCACGTGTGAGCATAATGTTTCATGAAATGGAAGGAAGTTCTTGGAATAAAATCAGAAGCATTGTCAATTTTGCATGTTCCAGATAGAAATCGCGTATATTCCAACTAAACGAAGTTTAGTAAAAGAATCCCAGAACCCACTAACCGAGTATAATAATACAAATCTCGCGAATGTGTCAGCGGAAAAGTGATCTTCCAGTGTACAGAGGGAAAGGACAGGATTCGCGAGTCGGGGTGGTCCACCCTCAGCGTCAAAAGGGTAGCTTCACCGGTGGGGGTAGTCGAGGTCGACTTAAAAGGGTGGAAATCGCACAAAGTGTCGTAAGAATTATCGAACTCGAGGCTCAAGAATGCGGAAAATTTCGCTTCTCGCTATGCGACTGCGATTCCATCTTGGCTTCTGAACCCCTGCCTTCCCCGCCTTGGGAGGAACTACCCTTTCTCACCATTCTGTCCGTTGCGCCTCTCGTGCCCCCGCGTTTCTATATCTCGCCGTGCTCTCCTTTACTCTTTTGCTCGTTGAACCCCTTTGACAGACACACTTCTAAGAAGTTTTTGCGTTTCCAAACGGAAAGACCGCCGGCACGCGGCATCCTATACGCGTATACCTGGTGGCTGGCTGCCTTTACCAGCAACCAACCGCCCTCTTGGTATGTACACGCTTTTTACCCCCTTGTACCAGCCCCTCCCCGCTCGTTTCTCTCTCAATCACCCCTTAATGCACACTCCAGCCCCGTGTCTACTTCAATCCCTAATGCTCGCCCGCTTTTGCGAGGCGAACCGGACGAACGAGTTCCTCTCCTCCGCGTAACATGTGACATTTATCGACTCTACGTGCGTCATACTTGACTCGACGTGTCGCTAATATCATTCCTGTCGACGGCGCGGCGGTATTAGCGGGTGGACATTCTCTTAACCGTCGATCTTCCTTTCCCTTGCTCGTTTTCGTGTCGAGTAACGGAATCGAAAATTCGAGCACTGTCTGAATTAGAGGAGTCGAGAGGAATTCGAATGATAAGGATGTAGGATGTTTCCGTTGAATTCCAGCTATTACCGCGAAACTGTGAGAACCAAAGTACCTACCACGTTTCATAACTTTCTTTAATCCATTCGGCACGGTACTTGCAAACCTCAAATGATCGCTTCGAGTAGTAGAATCCAGGAAATCGATGGAATCTTTTCCGCCCGTTTACGAGTGACCCTTAATTTCCTCGGATACCAATTTCGCGACCCTCGAGACCTGACATCCACAACGCTAACCAATCAATAACGTCGCGAGATAACCTACAGAAGCGAAACGGCCGATAGGGTAGACGAAAGAAAAAGAGTCTATCGAGAGGAGGAGGAAGGAATAGATAGAGAGAGAGAGAGAGAGAGAGAGAGAGAGAGTCCCTGGATGGGGCACATAAAACCGTGCTCTACGTCACGAAGGATTTTCCTGCCGCTATCCACACGGGATAACCAGAGAAGTGAGCGGGTTATGGTCCGAAGATCCCTATCGGTTTCCACCTTCTTCGAGGATGGGTTAAGGGGTCGAAGAGTTTCGCGCGTACAGGGGGCCAAGGTGGGGTGGCGAAGGGGTGGACGGAGGAAAGTAGTATCTAGAAGTTGCACGCCAGAGAAAGAGCGAGCGGCAAAGGGGTGCCGGATGAAAGGGGAGAGAATCGGAGAGTGCCTGCGGCTGAGCACTCACTTATAGCTTCCACGGGCCCCTGGGTGTCGTATCTTTGTCAGTGGTGTCCCCGACACTACATCACCCTGCTTTATGGTGTCTAAAGTCCCCGAAAAAGCACGCCCCCCTCTCCCCCCGATCCGCGATTAAGGTATTGCTGGCCAGTGTTCTCTTGCCAAATTGCTAATGTATCGCTCCGGTATCGGTAGCCTTCTTTCTGCATTCTCGCCAGTGAACTTGGCAAATGCAAAGTGCTGGAATACATCAGGTCTAAGGAGAATCTAGAGGGGCTTTTCCGGGATTGTCTGGGCTGGTCCACCGTGGGATACTTTTAAATTTGACTATCTCGGGACGCGAAGGTATTCTCGATACCGCTAAAGTCGAATTTATTCTAATACTATGGTGGTGGAATGTATTAAGATTATATACCTAGTATCTTTTATCAGTTACGGTAACTCTAGTGTCAGGAATAGAATTCAAAATCTAATTGTACCCCTTAAACTAAAGCTACCATAGCTGAAAGGAGCACGTATCCCTTATCATTGACTATTCTACTGCCTCGCGAAGTTTCCCCAGGAACGGTAAGCACCTTTCTGATTAAATTCCGACTTCTAACTCTTAAATTAATTTAGGTCTTCTACATAACGCAATGGACGACCTACCGAGGGAGTATGATGTTGTCTGACGAAGTACAAGCCTCCCCCGTCGATGGAATTCTTCGACTTGCCAGGATCCAAACGAATGTCACGCAAGACTGCGTACCAGAGAGTGGACTTTCGAGCAGGTTAATCGCGTAAGCTCGCTTGATGTCGCCATGATGAGCGGCGAAATCGCTGGCGCCAGGTGAGCATTGTTAGCCTCCAAGCTCGTGTGTCGGACAGTTTAAATCCGCCGTGATCCCGCGTAAGGATTAAAGCTTGTCGGTCCTCCTCGGTTCGTTCTCTTTGCTCGTGTCGCGTGCTTTAATCTGACGTTTCTAACCTTGATTGCAACTGTTTCCAGGCCTCCCCGCCGCGCCGATGAATCCGTAAAGCGAAAGTAACGAAGCATTCCGTTGATTGCTATCGGGAAGGTGCGTGTTTCAGCGGGATTGCTTGTTCAAAGAAATTGTTCAACTTTTACTGCCCCCCACGCATGTATATTTCATCTTCGCCGAATCCGCAATGTCTTTGAGTCGCCATCAGCATTAAACGTTTTGTTTAATTATTCCCCGTTACCCTTTTTACCCTTATTTCTCTTATACTCTTATATTATTATTACCATTCAACTTCTTGTACTTAAAAACTTCCTCGCTATTCGCGTCGCTACTTAGTGATCAGACTTAATTCCCTACTTTTGTCTGCCTTTTGATAAAACTTCCGCTAAATTCACGACCAGCTTAATGATCCCCCAAGTTCCCTCTTAATTTTTCATTCCGTTATGAAACATCAAACGTGTTCCTCTGCATTCTTCCGTCCCATCGAAGCTACGATTGATCGTCAGCGAGGGAGCTTTGGCAGGCTTGTTTGAGAACGTCCCGTTGTCTGGTTGCACGAAAATCTCCCTCGGTTCTTCCGCGTCTCGCATTTTTCAGTGGTCGTTAACTCCATCTGCCTCCCGCGGAGCGGCCCTGCCTCCTCTTCGATGTCCGTCAGAGGGGTACGCACGCATCGGTGGAAAATGGGTGGTGCAGAGGGAAGGAGAGCGGGAGTGTCGCATTATTAAAGCACCGGAGTCGCGCTCCTTTCGTTTCGGCTCGCAATTAATTGAAGCTGCTGCCGAGGCCACGTGAAATAATTACGAAACACGTGGGAGAACGGGCAGAGCAGAACGGCGCGCGTTGTTGCTTGATGAAGGAGACGAGTTGGAGGCCGTGCTGGTAGTAACTGGAACCCTCTCGTTACAATGAGACAAGCCTGACAGCGAGACCTTCTAACCTTGAGGCTGTGCTCGCTCGATGGACCACGGTAACTAGCCACGATTCTTCTTCTTTAACTGGATTTCGTCCGAGGACAGTTCGCAGTGGTCTTCGATGCTCGTACAAGATGAGATTTATGGTCGTGGAAGGATTTTCCACTATCTATGTTGACGGGAATTAGATGGAATAGAGAAGTCTTTAAGGGAGGATCGACATTTTGTTTTATTATTCAATGGAATTTTCTATTTGTAAGTAAATTCACCACTGGAAACAGTATTTGAATTAAATGTAATGGATTTTCAGTTCTGGGTTCCTATGTGTATGAGTCTCTTTAAAAGGGAATTAAAAGTGCACAAGCGTCTCCTGTTTGTAATAAAAAAAGGAGCTGTAGGTCCATCGTAGGTAGTATAATCTCATTTTTAAATGAGGATGGAGTGTAATACACAAGGAACCATTGTACTTGTCACATTTAAAAATAGTATTTTGCCCATGTACGGTACGAATTCTCATCTCGCATGTTACTCGTTTAAAAGGCTTGCTAATTAATCCCACCCCCCAACTCCCGGTATATCTGTTTCGCCGTGAATCCAAGGATTACTCTACATTTTCTGTACGCAAAAAGCATCGTTTCCTTTCAGTCGAATACAATGAATGGTGGATGCAACAAGCTCGACCAGAAGAGCTTGCACAGGAACAATTGAAATAATTGTTTTGCTGTGACGTTACTCCTCGTAAATAGCCCTTAGGCAGAAATGAGGAACAGTGGCAAAAGAAGAAGAAGAAGAATGGCACGGCAAGGCTCGCACAAAGAAACTTGGAACAAAGGACAATGTTACTGGTAGTAACTTCTCGACTCTGTATACCATTGTTGTAGTTATTGTAATAATCTTATTTGTAAGACAAGCGTATGAAAGAATGAAAGTTCGACAAGTTGATAGTAAGATGGCTTCTCTTTCAAACTTTCGACATCTAAAATTCATGTCAAATAATTCAATAGGGGTGGATAATTTAATATCCATAAACCTGGAAGTATTTAATTGTATATTTCGAAATAAACATATTTAATTCCATTCAATTTCCTAAATATCTAATTCAAAATAGAATTTCACGGAGTTGCAGACTTGACGATCGATATAATTGAAATAATTTATGATTCATAGTCACTGATATAAATATAGCTCAGAACTTTTTCTCTGTTTAGGTATCAGGGAAATTTCCTTAAAACTGCTTGGCCACACAAAGTCCCTACATCTTCCTCTGCTGTTCGTTCTTCGAAGTTCTTCGTAGGAAACCTCAAAACTCTGAGCTCTTGGAATAATGAAATGGTCGGGGTATTACTCTTAAAAACGGTATTGCTGGAGGATTTTTGGTGACTGGCATGCATAATCGCGTCTAGAAACTCGTTGGAATTTATCCGTTCGCTGTCAGAGCAAGGTCTGCTTCTCTTTTGCCACCTAGTTTCAAGAGCTTGGCATAGTTCGTCCGTTTTA
Organism: Andrena flavipes; assembly: GCA_963971345.1. Lineage (NCBI taxonomy): Eukaryota > Metazoa > Arthropoda > Insecta > Hymenoptera > Andrenidae > Andrena > Andrena flavipes. The sequence continues at coordinate 60,964,761 of OZ020482.1, read as the reverse complement.
CCACCGCTGGGATTCATTCGGAAATAAATTTTCCGGAAACTATGCGTTACGTGAAGTAGGTAAAGCCGACGTGTGCTCTCGAGCGAAATGTAGTAGGTAACTAATTTAAAATCTGAACCGTCAGGATTTTTTAAAACTGATAATAAGAATATAGAGTTCGATTAATAAATGCTATATTAAAAATATAGCCCTTCCCCGACAAATTTCAAGAGTCCACACTTCTGCGCTACCTATTTTTCTAACAGACCCAGAACTGCACTTTCAAAGTGAAATTGCAAGCATCCTCTCTAACAAAATTACATAAACTTTTTCTACAAAAGAAGTAAAGTGAGATGCTCTTGAATTCTGGTGCCACTCAACCAACATTATCATTTTTCATCCCCTCTTATCCACTCTAAATGACCAGTCCTAGTGCCACTGAATAGTCGAAATAGGATTAAAGTTTCTCGAAGGTTTACGGATAGAAACATATGAGGAGTATGGAAGGGAAGATTGTATAAGCATCCCTTAGGTGAGCCGTCGTCGTTCTTCGCCATCTTTTCTCTAGGGGGGAGTACGAGAGTATGAAATGCGAACTGTTTACAGACAATCTTTTAAAAAGTTTCGCATCCAAACAGGGGCGCATCCGAGGCTGCTTCCGACGAGCAGTTGCGCAAGAACGGTGGCTGGAGGCGACGGGCGTTCTTCTCGAAACTCCCCGCCATTATGGGAATAATGATAATGCGACGATACGTACGCGTTCTGATAAATTCTTTGTATTTTTACGTCGCTAGGATACCCCCAAGTTACCCAAGAAAAGAGAGTATACTAAGGAAGATAGTCCCGGAAAAATTGTAGCTTCACTTATGGATAATGCTCCTTCGGAAATTGTTTTCAAGTATGAGCAGATTCATGGACCCTTAAATCTTTCTACTGAATTCGCATGTAGCCCATCCAACTGTTACTTGTAGAAGTTTGTAGGCGCAATTTAATCACAGATGTCTACTAAGATAATCACTTTAACCGCGATGTCTGCGTTTCACTTTGCGACGTCCCCTCCTGGGACCCTAAATCGTCACCCCAGACGATGTCCTAAGAACTTTAAAATCCAAACGAAAGCGAGAAGAGTTATGGGGGTGGGTGCCCTTCGTCGCCTGGCGGAAACGCGCGAAGAAAAGCCGCTAGCTGGTGAATGGAGATGAGTAGCCGCGCATTGCTCAAAACTTGCGGCCATTACAAGAAGCCTGCATCTGGGCGCGATGAAACGAGGGATTCTATCTCTGTCTGCAGCCTCTGCTGTGTCCCTGAACGTATCCCAGGAACTTTCTTTGGTCCCGCGAGAGGAAAGCTTCCGTGGGAAATCCGGACTTTCCACCGCGTGGACCAACTACCCCGTGGCTCGCGATGTTTTCGAGATTATACATTATGACGGAAAGCCCACATTCCATCGAGAAAAAGAGAAAGTTCGGGCAGGGCGACGTTACTTTCTAACAGGGGACTTGCAGCGTAATACCTAAGCTTTCGAAAGTGAGAGTATCGATTCTTTGGATCCAAAGGACAATAAGGAGATAATATATTATGACTTTCTGTTTTGATAATTTTGCCATGTAAAGAATAACGCAAGAAGAACCTAATAGAATTTATTTTCAGAGTTCAATCACCATAAAAATTTTAGTGAGGCGAAGGGTTTCTTCTAATTTATTTCGAGAAAGCCTCAGCTTGGACGTTACTTGGCGGTTTAATGACGAAAGTTTCGATCACAGGCTTCCAAGCGCCGATTTTCCGTGAACAGGGCGAATCAAAAAGCCGATTAACGTGGAAAGCCAATTGAGAGCTGCGTGACTGAGAACCGCAACCCCATTTAGGGTCCGGCAGGAGGATCCTTTATGAGAATGACACGCACGATCTCCTGCCCGGTTTCGTGCCACGTAAGTTGCGTAACAGGTGGCACAGAGTGACAGAAGCCACGGTTCTTTCCCTCCGAAACACACTTACTCAGTTATATTAGAAAAGTTATCGCCCCCAGGCGCCACGCAGGAAAATTGAATCAGTCGATACCCGAAGCTGTCACCTGGGCGGCGATATCGCAATGGAAACGAGACTTTCTCATTTCCTGGGTGGCATTTATCGGGGTGGTCAAGGGAAACCGGAAGGCATTGATCAACGGTGTCCCCAATTCGATCAGATGTTGATACAGATAATATTTTCCAAGTAGAAGCGTCGCGTTTGCAGTTATTAAACGAACGCGGACACTTCCACTCCTTAAACAATCACTTCAATTTATAACCGTATGAGAATCGAAGAAACGAACTCACTCCTCGAAAGTTTCCTCCGAAATCAGCGGTATTGCTTCACTTTTATGTAGTAGCACGGGACACGAGACGTCGATCAGAGGATCGCAGACGCGGAAGAAGAGGCGGAATAAAATTTTTATTCGCTCGCCCCCGGGATCTATCAAAATAGGCCTTCAGGGCGGTGTACCTTCCTTTTCCGTGGCGAATTTTTTCTTCGACGCGCGACACGGAAAGACTTCTTAAAACTTTCGTCTGACGGCGTCCCGGAAGGAGAAGCCAGAAGTTTCGGGGACGAGCGCAAAAAGCAGAAACAGAAAACGATAGCGGAGTCGCGCGGGGGAAACAAGGATTATCAATCAGAATGACAGCGATACAGAAAAGAGCCTGGCCACATTAGTCTCCGTCCGTTGGGTTCATTCGCGCTGCCAATCATGGCAGCACTTTCAAGTCCCCGGGGAATCGGGGGAAACGTTTCTCCTGGTATTTTGACGCGAGAAACAATAGGAACGGAAACACTCCACGTACGGAATACGGATTTAATTCTGAATTATTAAATTAAGAAATCTGAGAATCATCTTTCCGCTCAATAAATTGGGTAATGTATATAATTTGTTGTTGCAAGCATAATACATAGTTTCCAATATTGCTGGCACGAGGCAGAAGTTTGCTTCTGTTGCAAAGAATAATATTGTAATATTGTAATAGAGATGTTTAGAAAAAAGTATTCCTATCTGTATCGTATAGAAACATGTTCTTAACTGAGCAAGTAGAAAAGGTCTATCGTGAACAGACCAATAAGGAATTGCTTAGAATCCGTTCTATAGATATCAGAGTAAGATAATAATTCTTTTTCCATTACACGCGAGGAACACAAAGAAAATCACTTGTATTTTAACTGTAACATAACCGATTCTTCGATCATCGTGTATGAAATACTTCTTATCGAATGTAACGAGCAGTTAATATCATCCAAGCCCTCGAACTCATTTTGCAATACCCTTGCACAAGCGATCAATTAACTAAATAAGCAAACCCTCGGAAATAAATCAACAATACCGAGCAGCCAATATGGACGCAATTAATCTGAGATTACGCGTTATAATTCTATATTTACCGGAACCGGTACAATCATCTGTACGTTTAGGTGTATCGTAATAATGAACACACACAAACAAGGGATCTATATTAATACGAAACGGTCCGAAACCAGCAAACAAAGATATTTGCATTGCGCTGGTTGGTTGTAGATCTGTTTCTACGGGTTTCGTATTTGAACAGCGAGGGGGGCGTTGGTTAAATGAAATTAAACCGTCTGGACGCCCGTGCCGTTGAAATATTACGTTCGCGTTATCGTTCGCGATGCACGAGAAGGGCCCAGCGGTGATTGGCTAATTAATCGCCGAGAATTTTCGGTTGTATCGAGCACACGCTGGCGGGAAACCGATATTCGCGACAGCATTCCCGGAAAACAATAAACTGCGAGAGGGGGCGGCGATGGTTTCGAAAAATTTGCTCCTCCAACGGCTCTATAGATCGAATATTGCCAATCGTTTTCTATTTTTATTCGGGAATTCCAGCGGCCCGGCCGATTAATCAATTACGAACGATATTTGTTCGACGACTTTGGCTTCCAAAAGCTGTATGGAGGTCACTATATGTGCATCTTCCGTGGAGTCGATATTACTGGTTCCACGCAAACGGGAATAAAAAAAAAGAGGAATCATGGATACACGGTTTTACCGAAAACGAGAAATGGGATATCAATTTAGTGGACCGTTGCAAATATTGTGCGGTATTTCGCAATGAATTTGCTCGAGCGCCGTAGCCGTAACAGTGAACGGAGTGTACAAAACTTGTAGCATAAATTGAAACGTGCAATTGCCTTGCATCATAAAAAATTAAAATTTATTTACCAGCCTGCAATTGGAGGTTTCTTTGCCGAGGTAGAGACTGTGGAAGTTTATCGTTTACAGCAAACAGAAATGATTTGGGTGTTCCTCTTTCTTTCTTGGACGATTAAATGTAAGCTACAGTGCACGTTGATAATAATTCACCTAATCAAACACATTCCCTTCCTCAATTTTATATCTGCTTCTGTTTTCACTCTGAGGAACAAGATCCAGAACAGTGGAGCATATTTTGAAAAATTAAATTGAATCTAATTTCAATAGCGCGCGTTAGAATTCAGCCTAGCTGACTTTAGAATTATGCTCTGTAAATTTGAGAGAAATACTCGAGCCCGAATTGTTTCGATTACTCTATCTGAATCAAATTGGAGTGATCTGTATTAAGTAATTGCTAATTCACTCAACGCGGAGAAATAGATTCCCTGTGCGAACGAGAGCTTCCCCTGGAATGTGTCCGTGTGACATTTAACAGGAGAACTTCGTTTCAGGAAAGCCACGGCTTTTAATATACGTACGATATTTCGTCAGAGGCACAAAGCGTCCGAAATAGTCTACGAGCGTGAAAGCTGTCGCGAAAGAGCGTTGCTCGGACTCGACGTATATATTCGTCCATCGGTGAATGCGGGTTTTTGAAGGCGCGTTGGCCGACTTTCTTTGTGGGTCGGGCTTCGGGGACACGCGAAAAGGCAGACAATGTTAATTTTCTACCCCTCCCTTATTCTGCATGTAATCGCGAAAGCATCTCCTATTTTCGCTCCTGCTACCATTCCACCATATTTCGCTTGTCCTTACCGCTAAAAATCGTGTTCACGTGCATTAGTTCTACTCACTTTTCCATCTGGACTGCATACTTTGATACCCGCGAGCGAGACTATCAGCAGAACGGGCGTAGACCGATCGCTGTACTGAAAAGAAACAGAAGTTTTCATGTAATAATTGAAGAATAGTTGCGCCGATTATTTGCTACAGTCGGGACGAATGTTTTAATAAAAGTTCTGAGCATTTGAAGCTACGAGGCGATAAAACTTGAAAGTGTCTTATTAAATATTTGAAATTTCACTTTGAGTCAGGATTACGTTCACATTTCTTGGGATATTATTTCTCGTCTTTTGACAGTTCTCGCCTTAGTTTGCTAGGATTTAGAGGTAAATTTATATTACACGAACACACAAGATTCCATGATTATTTCAATATCTAACACCCAAATGCACCGAAGAGAAGCTCCTGGTGAAACGTGAAATGAAAAGAACCACTCGACGAGCAAGTTCTTAATTAAGACCGAGTTACCGAGATTCATGAGAAAGTATTAAGCCCGTCAGCGATTACGACGATCTCAATATCGCCATTTCGCTGTACAGCCCCATCCGACCGTGAGGCTCCCCCGCTAATTCCGAAATTAGAAAGTTGGCAAAGCGAGCGGCGCGATTGAAAATGGCACTGGCAACGGCAGAATGTTCCCTATTTCCCGTCGGAGACACGGCTCATTGTCTTAAAAACCCACTGAGGTGGTTAGACGTAGAGCCCGAGCAGGAAAGGGGATCCTCGGTATAATTACTGTAAAGCAAGGGGTGGTTTTCGATAACGGACGCGCCGAGCCTCTCCCTCTCTTTCTCTCTTTATACGGGGTGACCCGAGAAGTCTCTTCTTCGTTTCCTTTCTGCTGTCACGACTCCGCCGTTGCCGAATGAGCGGGGGTGGGATCATTGTCCCACGGATTAAAAAACCACCGACAGGTAGAGGGATGTAACGATCACGAGATCACTTAGCACCCTCGGAATATTACTTTGAGCGATTACTCGGTCGAAGCAGAGCATCCAGCAAGAAATCTAGCAATCGAAATGCAGGAAGTTCCGTGACTATTGATCTTTGACATGGAGGACATTTACATGGATAACATTTCAAATACCATTTGCTCGAGTCGGTAACACACGGAGGCGTGAACAGGAGACAAGATAATAAAGCAGCCGCATTAGAGAGAACTTGGACCCTTCAAGTTGAGTGGAAGTTGTCCCGCAATGGAACACTTGGATATGTTAGTTCAGTAAGAAAGGGAGAGATAAATCTTGAGTAATCTGCTTTCTAATGCACCACAGACCGCCTAATGAACTATCACCCTCGGTCTGTTCTAAATCAAACTCGAGTGTCTCTTCAAGATCCTTAACTACTCTTAAGTAAATTTTAAAATAGAAAATTTAAATCGACCACTATCTTCTAGTACCTCCCCAAGTATATACTTCAACCACCTAAAAACCCCACTAAACGCAACCGAACTACCCCATCCGTGTCATCTCTCGAATAATCTCGCCACCCAGCAGAAGCGCCGTGCAAGGAGTCGAAACTAGAGCGGCAAACGACAGAGGCGCTTTTTCCCCGGCGCACAATACCGCTAATGCACGGATTAGACTCTAACCCAGATCCACTGACCCAGTATCCCGCGTCCACACACCGCGTGCAATCGCGGATGACCGCGCGAGACACGGGAGATCAAAGGGAGCGTAAACGCTCGCCCAGATACAAGCATTGTGACCGCGTTTATTCCGGGACACCCGGTTGGTTTCGGCCACCTTTGTTCGCCGGGGGTGATTAAAAAGTTGCTGAGTGAGTCGCGCCGACAGGAGGATACGGATATAGAGAGACGGCGAGCGCAGAAGATCGTGGGTGAACGTGGGATGGCAGGGTGGCAGGAGGGGACGGGAAGAAACGAGAGGAAGAGCAAGGAAACGGATAACGCGAGAGGCTAGGGAGGAACGAGACCGGTGCGCGAAACGGAGGGTGCGAGACGGAGAGGGAGGAACGCGAGTGGAAGGAAAAATGAAGTCGAAGAGAGGAGAGCGAGGAGGAGGGGGTGGGGCAGGAATGAGACAGATGCTGAGACAGGGAATGCAGGGGACAAATCAAAAGGACAAAGATGCACGGGTGTGTACGAGGGACAGAGACAGGGGGAGTGTGAGCGGTAACAAAGAAGGGGGGGAGATCGGTGGAAGAAAGGGTAAAAAGCGCGGAATAACTCCTACCGGGTGTGTACAACCATTAAGCGCATCGGGCACAACCCCGGATGGGCTTTTGGCGTGATCACCTAACATTTTCTTCCTGTTTCAATCCTCCCTGTGCCCGACCCGCTATCCCAGCCACCCAGCGTGTGCAACACGGTTACCCCTCTCATTTTTATTTTTACGCGCCCCTGTTTCGCCGCTCCTTTCCTCTTTCTTCGCCGAAAGTGTCCCGCTGCATCTGACACTGCTCACCCAGCTTTGCATAAATTGACACCCGATTTACCGCGACCGTTGTCGACGTCTCCAGGGGGGCTGGTTGCCGGTCTTTTAAGACGCAGTCCTTTCACGCGGCGTAATTCTGTTTTGTATGTATTAGATTTAGGAGTGGCTTCTATTCTAGTTTCGCTTCATGAATTTCTTCCCTGCCTGAGCTTTTAGAGACTTTTGCGCGGATAACTGCACGTGTTCGGAGTGGAAGACACAGAGGCGTACCTGAGCTAGCCCCTTCAACGAGACGGAATTGGAAATTAATTGGTTTGTCGTCTGCAGGCTCGCTCTCACCCATTTTACAGCGGGGCTCGGATCTTTCACGAATGCACATGGAAAGTAGCTTACGCAAAGCTGAAGAACAATAGAATTTCAAAATAAAACTCCGATGAGGCATCAAATTCCCAAGTTATTTTAAGTGAACACTGAGAATATCTCAAACAGACTTCCAGTGAAACAAATCCTCTCCGATCCCATCTTTAACATCCCACATATCTCGTCGTCCACTCAGACACAGCTAAAGCAAACCCCACCCCGCCATAAATTAACTTACCATTAATTGCCGAACGCATCTACTACATTCGCGATGCCCCAGTTCAATTGATCCCCGCATAAGTCGCAACACAGAATGGTGCCCAGTTATCTTTCGGATAATGTCGGCAATCAAATCTGCCACGGGCAATAAAGAGAATCGTTATGACGAGGATGATTCTCAGTGAGTCACGACGTGAGTCAAAGTTTCGACGGGAATAAGGGCGGAACGTGGTCGAGGGTCTTACTTCCCGTCGGATCGTGGAGGACCGTTTCTATGTCTTGCCACGCTGACTGCTCACGGATTTATGAATTTATCAGCCGGGGAATCGTTTCTGCGGATCGGGCCCACACATCGCGCGGGGTGCATATCAAGCACCATCCCCTCGTGATCCGCGAGACTGAAGCAAGGAGAGCACTCGAGGCCTCCGAGCACGAAAAACGAAGGGTGAATGCGCCTGATGAGAACGAGAGCATTGATTCCGGCTCTTGCACTTCTTCTGCATCTGTCGGGACTTTTCTTTCTCTTTCGTCTTCTTTCGCGGGAACCATTAACAGGTTCCCGGGGGGCGGGCCTTAGCAGTGTCATAATTTATCGCTGTTTTTTTTTCTTCGTGTGCACTTTTGCGCGGGAAATAGGAACGAGGTCATTAATCGACTAATTGAGCGAATCACTGTACGTTGGAGGGTTTTTGCTTCGTTTCTAAGTGACGGGTACGAAATGCTTCCGTCGTGTAATTGTACATTGAAATCGTGATTATTCTTGTGTGTTATAGTTTGCGATTGAAATTGATGTTCTATAATCTTATTTGAGAATCTCAAAATATCTTCGACAACTTTGATAAAATTAACGCTCTCGACGAGTACAGGTTATCAATTGGTTTTCGAAAGTTGGTCTCCTATTAAAGCACATTCGAAGTCGACTGCGCCTGCAACTGCTATGAAAGCACGGTTCAGGGGTAGCAAAAGCGCTTGAATAGCCAATCGGTAATTTACTGATCAACTAATGGCTAGAATCGCTTTCAAAGACCTTCGGGGCTGAAAATTCACTCGGGGAATAATTCGATAGCGAATTTAATAAATGTCTAACCTGGAAACTGTCTGTGTGTTCGAGAATATAGAGGTGGAAAAATTATTTCCAGCTGAAATGAAAAATACCGGAGAATTTCGTTAAATAAAGTTTGATCTGCAAAAATAGTTCCTCTCCTCTGTCCCTCCGTAACCGATTTTATACCCTTTAATTTCTATTGTCGTAACCCGTCAGCGTGAGTAGGTACAACAGAGAATACATTTTATTTTCAACTCCAGCCGGCGGTACAATATAAAAAAGTTTACACGGGATTCTATTTCCGTCCATGTGTTTTTCATGTTACAGTCTACTTGTTTTCAACCCGTGTAATGGTTTTTCCTATGTTTTGCACGCAGAATGGATCCCCGAAAAGCAGCGACGTATTTTCACGTCCATTTTTGAAACTGAAGCTTTGGTACGATCCGAAAACAACAGGCAAGCAAATATAATTATAAATGCGCAGCCAATTCTACAGGAATTACTGCTAAATAATCCACAAAATTGGAATCGAAATCCCCGAGACTCAAAACTTTATCACGAAACCTCCACAAAGGATATCCAACGATACATTGTACCCATAAAAAGGAAATCGAATTACTCGAACCCGACGCTACTCGATCGCCATTAAACCATACACGAGCAGGTACAGCAATCCCAAATTAAAAAAAAAAGCGACAGACACAACCCGCCGAAAAATGCAACACAGTGCCGTGTATCCGGCTGGGAATAAAAGCAAAACGCTGTAACAGGGTGGACGATAGACGAAAAGCTGCCCGAAGTTCTGTCGAGGGCTGATTTTAATCCACTATTATGAAATGTACTGACGTCTGACAGAACTGGCCAGATATCGGAAACGTTGGACGGAAATTAAACCGATTCTGCTCCCCGTGTGCTTCTATTTCGACCATCTCCGTTTCCCACCCTCCCCCCACCGATCTATATAAAACACACGAAGACCTAAAAATGGCAGCCTCCACTTTCTACAAAGGGGGATGCTCGGTGGAAACGATAACCCATTATATTCCACCTATTAACCCCCTTGGAGGCGGGGGAGGCAGCGCCTCCGCGACCGGTCCTCGATTTTTTCCTGTAAAATTGTTCCCCGTAACAGCGCGGTAATTTCTCCGGCAGACGGGAAACAGAAGAAGAAAGATGGGAGCAGGAAGGAAAGGAGGACGGAAGGAAGACGACGGAAGCGGTTCCTCTACGAGAAAATAATTTTCCACCCCCGGGGAGCCACGATATAATTGTTACTCATCCTGGACCGTGGCGCATCGAATTCCAGTCGGACCGCGGCCGCCGCGGAAATAGACAACAACAAGTGACAGAGGCACGGCGGAATTTAATTTTGTTTCGAGATGCACGCGCGCCAGACGATCCTACACGCGCGCGTGTCCCACGTGCGCGCGTACGTGTAACGGCCATGGTTTACGCAGGCCAGGGACGTTTTAAATGAAATCAATTATCCTGCACTCGCGAATAATTATTACACGAATGGCCCCGAGCGAAGATGGGCACCGGGGACGGAGGGAATTATTTCGATGCCGTCAAGAGACCGCCTGATTGTTGCCCTCTTCCGCTTGTTACATCGTCCGAGATGCCGGAAAACGCGAGCTTCTTCGTTCTAATTGGAAAATAGAGGGGGGGACGTGGTGAGTTTTGACGAATGGAAAATAATGGGCATATTTAATTACGGGGGGAGGGGTCTCGAACGATCTTGCGTATCCTCTGGAGTCACTTTTAACTTGCCTCCTCCCGTTTGATCGTTAAGTGTCTCGTTAGAGTGCACCGTTGCGTGCTGTCGTTGAGATTAGTTCGCCGGCTCCGGCGGACCACTTGATTTTGCTGCGGCTGTAGCCAGACAGGATCGAAACGTCGAACAGGTTTGACCGTGGGGGTGCTAGTTGGGCAGGGTCGAAAGTTTCCAACGGGTCCTCGGCGCCCAGAGCCGATTAATGGACATATCCGATATTGCACGGCTGCGTGCCCGCAAGTATTAAACGTTACAAGGCCAGAAATAGCGCGCGTCCGTGTGCCCGGACCGTTTACACGTGTTTACGAGCCGTCGTGCAGATTTTCCAGGGAAAATAGATAGACTTACAGGCAACTATGGCTGGCAAGGGAACGTTGCCATGGGAATAAGCCGGAGACCTCTAATAGAGATGAATTTCTGCATCGACGAGTCGCGTCGTGTGACAGGCGGGGAGGCTTTGAAAATTTCACGTGCAATGCCGCTCCGTTGTCTTTTACGAATTCCTGCTGTGCCTTTCTATTCTCCTTCCGCTTTGCCTCCGGTGGACGAAAGAGGATTGTCCGTGGTAAGTATCTCGGGGATTGGTCGAAACTCGAGGGATCGCTGACTCCTTTGACGAATGAAAAGCAGCTATGAGTCTGCAAAGACATTTCGAACGAGCAGGAAAGGCGGTTGGTTATTTTTACACTTTCGTCTTGGAGATTCGGTGGCAACAGCTTTTGATAATTCTAATCAATTCCGATACTATTATTCTACTTGCTAGCCATCTTCGCTTCCCTCGGTTGCAAGCAGATGCAACAAACGATAGGAAGTGTTCGCGGCCGATGGGGAAATCGATCGCGGCGGTGGTTCGACAGGATCGAAACGAGCGGCTGGCACTTTGGCTGAAACGCCAGGGCTATTTATCGGCGTAATAGGGCGTAACGGAGCAGTCATCAGCTGATTGATGCGTCGACAGGCACCGGGGAGGGTTTCTAGGTGGTTGTGAGCCGACAATTCGTTCTCACTTTTCACTCTCGGGATGTACTTGGATTACGCCGACCGCCAGACGTAGGGGATGCTTGGCACCACTCGCCTTGCACAGCCTAAGTATCATATGACTGTGAGTTGTAAACTTCCCCCACCTCCCCCCCCCCTTACACGTACACTCGCAATCGAATCGATTTATCGCGCGACCCCGCTGCCAGGCTTTCGTGCATTCGAGTATGGAAAAGGTGTGCTACATGCTTTTCAACAAATTCGCAGAACACTGTTAATTAAAATACAGCGAGCTGAAATTGCTTGTGAGGAATACGAAAAATCTGACTCATTCGATATGTTAACTCGATTTCCCACCCTCCGCGTGACGCCAGCATATGTACCAGGAAGTAATTAAACTGGCTCGTCGCACGAACGCGTCCCTGTATTAACAAATATACGAAAGAATCGAGCTGTTCTAACGAACGGTCGTATAATCGAGCTGGTAAGTGTATTAAGCGTTTGACACGCTGTCAGGTACTGGGGGGTAGGGGTGCTAGGAGTGGCGGAACCGCTTCTGCTATTAACTGCCGGATATTTGTATTGGGCTCCCTGCTGACAGCACCACTATTCCTGCTACACCCACAGTGACTCACGCCTTCGCCAACTTTTGCGTGATCCATTAACGAAATTCGATCCGAGTCAGGCAGACGTCATCGTCATTTTCTCTCCCTTTAGTTTTAAAATTTAGTTCGAAGAAGTTGAAAATCTCCGTTCAAACCTCATCGAAGTGAACGCGAAGTTATCGTATGTGCAAAACAGAGGTGCATGGCTTGAAAGCCTCAACAGGTTCCGGTCGGTGTGTAATGTTGATCGAGTGGCTGGTTACTGGCATCTCCTATTCAGCAGTAACAATTATTTAGCCTAGTAGTTCCCCGGCTCTGCTATTGGCTCTTGCCCAATACTCGTACAATGTTTCAAAATGGGTCACTAGACCCTGCCACACGCGGCTGTATACGATTGTGGCACGAGACCAGGTTCACACGCGCCGGTATTGGCCCAGCGTGGGCGACGAATGTTTCTCTGAATGTCAAGCGTTACCTACGAATCCGCCGCAGAAGATCCTGTTTAAAGCAACGTATTTGCGGTGCCACGGGCAGTGGCGCGATAATGGTTTGCGTGCAACCGATCTAAATGTGTAAATCTAGTTTGGGACACCAGTGGCACGTGACGACACGGTTCACTGGTGGCTCAGCTCGTTAAGCACGTTAAGGAATTAGGCTCATTGTGCTGCACGAGCAGTTGGAACGCGTGGAAGTCTAAGAATTGAGGTTATACAGGGTCGGAAGATGTCACGAAGAACGGTGGAAATATAATTTGATAGTTGGAAATATTCCAGTGTAATAATTTGTAAGGTAAAAAGAGGTTTCGGGTGAAGAATTTGATAGATTAATCCCTTTAAAATGTCAACGTAGACGGAAGAAGTCTAATCTTCCGAGTTGAGTTTCCCTTTGGCGACACCCTAGTAGCCATTTAATACTTTATTATGTAATAAATACGAGCTTAAAATATCCCAAGAGATACCCAGCAGGCAATTTTTGCTCTTCAACGTATATCAAGGGATATTCTCGCGTGACACGTCCGATCGCGCGTAAATTTCAGCCGAATCGCCAAACTCGGCCAGCCAGATATCGTCCCCCGGGGCTCTGAATAGTAACCAGGCGCGGAGAGGTCATTATTCCAGCATATTAGGCAAGAATTTAATAACGTGCCGATATGTTTCACCCGACAAAACCTCGGGGCCAGAAGAGCACCCCAGGTGGGGCTGGAAATTTCCTGTTATAAATCAGAGTTCACCTATATACTACCCGCAACGAAAAGACCCGGAAGACACCGCCCGTTCCCCGAGGATTATCACCGGGAACAATGGAATATGGATCATATCGCGAGCCCCCGGCTGCGTAGCATGAAAATTTATTTTGTTTCACGCTGCGAAATAGTGGTTCATTCACCGGGAAACTTTAACCACCCTGTGTAGCATCTGGCCGCTGGTCGTCGCAGCCATGCGAGAGTCGCCGGATAACAATTACCCGCTCAGCAATTCCCGCAAAGCCGCGGTGCCTCCTCTCGAGCTGAGAAGAGTTCTCCAAGACAATGAACTCGCGAAACTTCGTTGGAGCCTCTCATTCGGAGCGGCACGGATCATTCAGCCGCTCGATGCCTCTTCGAAAGCGTCTACCACCGGCTGCAGCCCCACCCGCGATTCATTCGAACACGTGATACGAGGGACAAAGAAAGTTCGGATGCGTTACGAAATTCAGCAGGTAAACGGCGCTTCCTTCCAGCAGTCGCGACAGCATCCGGCGCGCACAAAGCCCGGCCAAGAATTAACGACCAATTAGGGGAGTTAAGAAAGAATCCCTCCCTCCGCCAGTCGGGATAATGGAGGATACCCGTGGTCGGGCCGTGTTGTGGCGAAATGTAATTAAAGCCCGGTGTACAACAATTTGTGGAAATCATTAGCGCGAAACGGCGCGGCGGCCGGTCCCGCGATTCCCCGAGTCTCGTAAGACCGCGTCGCGAGGACGAGTCTGCAGGAGGTGGGCGAAGGATGGATGGACGAAGGGGGTGGCGATGCTTTCCCTTATTATAAAGCGTTCTTATTATAAGGAGGTCTCCTAATTATTGTCGTCCCTCGAGGAGCAAGTACTCTCGCCTACTTCCCGGCCACTTCGACTGCATTAAATTATGCTTTCGACTTGGTCCTGAGGAATCCCCGTGTCTAAAGCGCACCTCCCTTCGTTCTACGTGCGCGTGAAGCGACGTCGTGGCGAGCTTTTCAATGTTTCACAGCGGGCCTGAGAGATCGAGGGCGGCTACTTTGCGAACTTGGGATGCTGCTTCGTGTTTCCTGGCGTTGCGCTTTGGAAATTTGAGCTGGATAGTGGGGCGAGGGGATAAGGGAAACAAGAAAGTGTCAATACCCTTGAACAGTCCTGCAATTGTATCGGACGTGATGTCGAATGTTTACGGTTTATATGCGGATCGGATGATTTTTATTTCCTGATGCAAGCGGAACGACACAGATCCGCCGTGACCAGAAACTCAGACGATTTTCTTGCTCGTTCCTTCGTCCCAGCCCCATTGCCAGACTACAGATGCACCATTCAACGCGCAAATTTTTTCCATTTATTCTGCCTCCTCTTCGTCATCATCGGGGAACGTCTGACATTCCCCTGTAACGACCGGGGAATCGCGATCGCTGCCTCGTACACCTCCGAGACTCGTTCCTCTCGTTTCCTTTGATTCGAGCAGGAAAAAAGTGGGAGGATGGGGGGGGGGGGGGGGGAGGAGGGAAGATCGAGACGCGAGGAAAGTGGATATAATTTCCGCGTCGAATCGAATTGCCTTTGGTAACTCGATTACCCTCGTTCCTATCGTTTATTACTCGTTTTCCTTTCCCGCGCAATTTTATTTACTTGTAATTGCCGGAGGGACGTTTCAACGGCGATCTCGGAGAACGGTAATTAGTTTCGCTGTTACTGATGATCGTGAGTTTTAGTGTCGTTAAAACGCAGTTACGTCGTTTTTATGATCTCTTCGGACGATTCACTTTTCACCCGGAAATTGTTGGGTGTCAGTCGTGTCTTATTACCTCCTCGAAAGTCCACCGTTCATCGAAGTTGTTGCTTGCTTTCATAAATATTAACGTAATTAATCATGCCCGACGTCAAGTTGCCGTTTAAAACGTTGATGTATATTCTTTTAGGAATCACCACTTTCCATGATATATTACGCAGATTCCTTTATCAGAGACGGATTTTCATTCGTCCGGAGTCACCATCATTTCTCATTTAAACTCAAGAGACTCCTACGTCCCGCGTTCAGAGATCGCCCATTCCGATGGAAACTTTCACATGTGTTTCCCTGAATGGCGACACGCGTCCTCGAAGCCGATCGATTTTCCTTTTCCGACTTATCTTCCACCGCTATTATATCCAGGCAGCCCTCGCCCCTCCCCCGTCGCTCGCCATTCTTGTCAGCGCAGCCTCCCGTCGTAAGTGAGATTTTGCATAATCAAACGTGTAGAGCACGCCCGGAGCTGTCTGCGCGCCGTCCCGCCTCGAAACCGTTACCTTCCTTTTAATTATTGCGATTAATTAAGCCGTAACAAGTCCGTGCGGCAAGGAACAGGTCTTAGGGCGATGGGATGGGGGTGGAAAAACGAAGGGCTGAGAAGGGGATGGGGTGAATTCATTACGATCCAAGTTGGGAACCGGTAAATCACGCACGCGAAATTGTTAATATCGCCACTCGGAATATTGAGAGAGATTTACAAGGGAGACGATTCCTCGGAAGGGATATTAAACTTTCGCGGGTATATTAAAGCGATATGAATGTCCAACTCTCCCTTCTCATCCCTTTCCCGCCCTAAGACATCGATATCGTTTCGTCTCCGATCGATCGCTTGTAATCGAAACTTCTCGTCTCCCTATTGTGCAAGCTTTCCCTTCTTTCTTCCCTTTCCTCGTTCTTTCGGCTGCATCCTGGAACGCTTGCGAGCCGTTTGCTATGCCTGAACGTGGGGGAACATCGACTGTAGGAAGTAACTGGTAGTTACCGTGTTCGGACAATCAAGGATCTACCCTAAAAGATGTTTAACCTAAAGCTAAGTAGGTACTACAGAAATGTAAGAAACAATTTAAGTAGAACACGCCGTTATAAGTCAGCCTGAACCGGGCATCGAACTCAATAATTTCAAAGCTTATCTGAGTACCAAATATCCGGTACCAGAAGTCTTGTGCAGTGGTACGTATATTACATGTCGAGCTGCGTACTTTGTGCTTTCACTAATGGAGGCAGTTGTGGCAAGTTTATCGAAAGTTCGCGTAACGAAATCAAAATACGTTCCAGCTGCCGCGAAATTCGCGCGGCATTATCGGGGAGTTTCAGAACTCGCGTTACACTCATCGACGGAAAAGTCAGCTTTCCCTAGCCAAAGCTGGCCGATCGTAAAAGCGAACGACGGGGAACGAGAAAACCGGCGGTAAATCCAAGGGGCCAGGCTGAGAAAATGACGTTCCGGAAAGGAACGCACGCATGCATGCCGTCGAAGCGTTTCAGAAAATGGTTGGCAGCGCTCGCGTCGAGAATACACGGGCCTGTGTTTGCATTCGAGGCAGAAATTAAGGCTCGCGTTTCTTAAGGAACGCACCAGCCAGGGATGGAAGTTTCATTATCGTCAGCTAGCAAGGAGATCGATAAAACGCGAAATCTGTACCGTGGCTGCAAGTACGTTCCACGCTTAATTGCTTTTTATAATAAAATACCACGCATTAATGCATTTTACAATAAAATGCCTACCACGCACCATTAATATGTTAACAATGAAGTCCTCCTGCGGATGAATTCATCTACTCAAACCACGCTTACTCTTTTCTACCCCCGTTTCATAGTTTCTCGTGAGTATGAAATTCGCGTCGCGCCCGTTTAAAACTTATACCACTGATTCGGTGAAACAACAGTAGAATTCAGCCTCTTTCACTTTAAAATTCTACAACTATCGTCATTTCATCCCCAATATACCATAGTACTTCTCGAATTACAATATATTGCAAAATTCTGTTCCCCTCGCATTCGTTTTCTTTGAAGGATAGAAGAGAGCAGTGAACGTGGGAAGGTACTTCTTCTTGAATCTACCTTATTAGACAGGGCAGGAGAATATCTACGGATAATCAGCCAAGCATATTTCATATTCAGCGACCCGTAACCTCGCAATCTTCGAGCGGGGGTGAACGGGGTGGGCTAACTGGCCGGACGCTTCTGAAATTGAATCCACAATCGAGAGCGAGTCGCCAGTGTAACGTATGCATTGGTTTGAGTAAGTGGACGACGCCTAGTCGTCTCCTCTTTGTCCTTTCCATTTCCCTCCCCGTTTATTCCGCCCTAACCTCGTTCCACCCGTCGCCCCATCGGCCATCCCCAGGAGCATCGAGGTCCTTTTTGCGCGTTCAAGCTAGTCACTCGACTACGGCCACCGTCCACTCGCCCCTAATCCTCTTTGTTGATGATAATGTGTGTACATATGATTGTTCCTGCATGCACTTGCGGCTTTGCACTGCGGCGGATAGCCATCGATTACTCCAGCGTGGCTTCTTTCGCCGAAATACGCAAGGCGCTTTGAAACTTTACGGTCCGAGCGATGTATTACCGCGGGGAGAGATGAAGATGTAGAGGAGAATGGCCAACGAATGATTGGAGGGAATTCTAATAGATTTAGATGTATAAAATTTAATTAAATATTGATTTAATTTAAGGTTAGAGGATTTGAATTAAATCAGATTTACAAAAATTAATTGATTAGGAAGGGGAAAGAAATGGATATCAAAGTGTGTCCTGTAATATTTGCTGTAATATAGAAAAATTCTTCTGTTCAGTGGAAGATATTTGAATGGATAGGTGGAGAGATACAAATGATATTTCTGCAGCATAAACACCTTCCCATGGGTTACTCGCGTTCTATTACGCAGTTCCCATCGTAGCAAGGAATAATCTTTTTAGTCGTGGCCGAATTGACGGCTGTCAGCGGCGCGCTTGTATAATGCCTCGGCATTACTCGCGGCGGGGACGAACTTTTAATTAACCATCGTTTCCAACGAGAGTAATTGGAGTGGAACGATCTGTCATGTGCGTAGAAAAGATTGAGAGCTGATATGCCAGTTCATTTATCCGCGCTGCGAGCGTAATCGATGACACAGAAAAGTTTCACTTGACCAGCCATTAAAGGGTTGCTCCTACCACGAGATAACGATGCCTCGTTATCCATTTTTCATTTCCGAACGAAGCTTTTGAAATCCCGAAATTCAACAGGAACTATATAAACACCTTCTATACGCTATGATTTTGTAACTCCCCAATATGCAAGCTACTAATTCACGACAATTTAACTGACACGTTGATTCCTCTGCCCCTGATCGTCGCCCCGTCAAACTGGACGCGTGATTTAATTAAACGGACGAGCAATCCCCGCCGGCGATTACAAAAGTCGCCAGAGGACCCGCCGTAATAATCTCCCAGGCGAAAGTTAAGAAACTCCTGGTCACTCGGCCGAGAGGGAAGCTGATAGGCGAGAGTCTCGCGGTGGCCTAAGGAATCAATTAAAAATGAACGCCACCGAATTATTAAGAGATAGCGCGGGGGAGAAGACTCGAGCGTCCAGCCAGCAACTTTCGTACCAGACACGGCCGATGGAAAGTTCGGCAAGTTCGCCAGGGAAATAAGTTTAAACTTTGGGTACTTCTGTTACTCGAGACACCTGTGAACAAACAGTCGCGTCTACGGCAAATTAAAACTTGTCGCTCCGCCGGGTAGTCCTCTTGCCGAGTTTTCCACCTTGTATACGTTATTTCAGTACACCCGATGCTCCGGCAAATTACGTAATTTATATAAGATAAGCAGAGAATCTTTACCGTTTCAAACTTCCCCCGCGATCTATCTTTGCCTCTCTTTTATGCTCGAGGGAACGTGTTCGACGTTAGAGACTCGAAAACAGCGCCCCTAGGTGTTTCCTTCTGACTTCCGAGGGTGTACAGAAGAAGGCTCCTGGATTGATAGAAAAGCTACCCCTAAAAAGAGGAATCTAATATATCTCCCGTAGTAGGTAACGGGGAGGAAGAATATTTATCGACGATTTGCAAACGAGCGTAGCACTTTCCAAAGTTTAATGATTCCGCGAGGGAAAGGAGGGCCAAGGGAAAATTTATCGGGGCAACAGGATAGGGGTCGGATCGGCCGACAGGTCAGCTCGCTTCCCTGAATTCTTCATCGAGCCCCAAACAACTAGCGACGCTGTTTCTCGTCCCGGCTGCCGATGAATAAATTTCGCGTGCGAATGGCTCAAACATGCTCGGCGACGTGCGAGCGTTTGCACGCGGGGGTGAACAGCGAGCCGTCGGGCGAGGGTGTCGTTGGAAAAGGGATGGTTAGTGCTCGACGGTTACACCACGCCCCTTTCGCGTATTCGCGACCACGTCTGGCGGTTTCCTTAAACAAACCGAAAGTGTGCCGCGGATGCTCTTTGTGCGAACCGTGGGCCCTGACTGGTTTCAATGCAATCCGAAATGCTAATTGCCTCGATCACGGCGTCTGTCAGCTGTTGATTGAATTCTGAGCGAAGCCTGGCCTGCTTGAAACTGCTGGAAAATCTTGATATTTTATACCTGAGGTGTGGATAAGAATCTAATATCTAACTAATAAGGCGGTCTTTCGTTAAGTCCATAAAAGAAATTGCTGAAAAAAGTTTAAAAAAAATCGCATGTCAGAGTAGAATACGCCCTTAAACACTTTCCTCGAGAAAATTTAAATCCTAGTTGAGTTGATTCGCCACTGTCCCCTTCAACATGTTAAAGCCCAGAATATTGAAATAATTAAGCCCCTTAAATAATACTTTCTATAATCGCAAGGGTGCTGATCGCCACTCCAATCTGTTCTACCAAAAGTCGTGGCGCACACTCTCGCAGCTCCAAACAGCTGGGGGGTGGTTTAACGAGGCGACTTTACACGGGGGGTGGCGCTCCTCGAGAGTCTACCGGATATTCTTCAGCCCCGCGAGGCGGAGGGAGAGAATTTTTATAAGAAAAAGGGCGGAAAAGGCGAGGGGGTGGGTTAAGCCCGGGCTACGTAAAGGCGCGAGTACACATGTCGACGGGCAACTCGCACAATGGCGTTCTTAGCCAGGCTTCTCCAGCCAGAGCCTCCTGGATTTTCGGCCGCCTTTCACCAGCTTTCTCGAGCAAAGTACACGCCATTTCGGCATTCTCCCTTGGCTCCTTGCGCTCCTATGATCTCCGCCCGACCACGGGTTCTCCTCTTTGTTGCCCCTCGACTAATTATCGTCGTAACTTGCGCACGCGACTTCCTCGCGTCACGCTCCTCTCGTTTGACAAACAAGGACACCTCTGGTCTTCTTTTGCGCGGAGGCCTTATCTTCGACGAAAGTGCTTGGAAACGTATTAAAATAGCAAAGCGTAGCTTCTTTTATTACTTTCCTCAGCGTTTCTACCGTTTGAGACCCCTTCGACCCTTTCGAGTGCCCCCCAGATGCGAGGGGAGGTTTACGAGTTGTCCTCCCTCCCCTTCCGAGCAACATTATTTTTGGAATTCCTTGCGCTTTTGTTGGGACACTCGGAGAGCCTGCATTCTTCCACGACGACTAATTATTGTCGTAATTTGTACGATGTTAATGCTCGTGCAAGCGCACTCGGGTGGAGTGCGCCATGAGGAACTGATTGTTACTGAATAATGAGAAGTATTGCGCAGGAAGGAACCGGTGGAGTTAGTGAAATTGGTGTTTCCGTGGCTGGTTAACGAAGAAACACTAATGTTCGGAATCCTTACTTAAACGATATCGAAATTGTGCCAGACGTTTAACTCCGTCGCGGTAAAACAAACCGAGCGGACGGAGTATCCATTTCAACCGGAGTTTCCCGATATTTTATCATTCAAGCTCTCGAAAAACTTGAACCTTTGGCGAAAAATTGGGGCGCCCTAAAAAGGGGGCGCGGCGAAAGAGAAGCTGCAAGTGGGCCAGCAGAGTGCACTTCAAAAGCGTGCTTTAACGCTTAATATTCAGGTTTCAACAACCATGTAGCTAATTTTCAACAGTGTTTAAAAGGGACTCTTCCCTCGAGTGTTTGAAACTTCACTCATCCGCGTAGCATCGGACAAACAGATTTCGCAGTCATTTCGACGTGGAACACAGAACTCAAATACGTTTATGCGTTTACGAAATGTTAGTGGAAGGTCGCGGAGAAAAGGGTAAGGGAGATTGAAAGAAGACTTTCGATATAGAGCACACATGCTACGAGACGATTTCTTCAGTAACGTCGGTGCTTTAGCTACGCTTCTCGAAGCTCTCTTATGCGCTTTCAGAGGACTTTCACAAGCTTTCTCGGGGCAACTGCTCCGCGTTTCCAGCCTCTCGTGAGTATTTACTCGCTAATAGCGTGCAAAGTACACGCCGCGGAATTTCGCTGCCTTCGTTGCTTTCACCCCCCTTACGAGTGCCTCGAGACGTCAGGAAGGAACTCTGACTTCAGACCCACCACTTCCACCCCCTCCACCCAAGCTGTCTTCGCGATTTCTCCTTATTAAGCGGAATAAACCGTCAAGAGGTTAGTCATTACCTTCGCTTCCACCTACAGTATATCGTCGGTACTCTTACTTGGGTGGAAAATTGTTTCCCTAACTACGTGTCTTTTGGGAACACAATCAACCCCAGTGCTGGGGCTTAGCCGAAGCGGTAAGATTCACCGAACAACAACGCTCGTATCCCCTGCTTACAACACAGCTGGGCGAAGTATCTGCTCTCTACGTCTGAAAATCCACCGACGGATAAAACAAGGTTAGCATTCACAAGTGCACTTATTGTTAGACAGGACTGAGCCAGTGCAAAAAGAGGGACGAGATTAAAATGCAGAATAAACGTTTATTGAAGCCCGGGATCCTCGTATTTCGTCGCGGGATCGAAAGGATTTTTGCAATTAAACGGTCCACGGCCGGACGGGGGTTGGGGGTTGGGGCGTAATCACGATTATTTCTTGCTTCTTTTATTAGCCAGCAAAGCGGTCGGCGAAATTAATATCGCGGGCTTGCCCGGCCGCAAATCGCTGCGTACGTGACGCACAAAATAGAGGAGGCAATTAAATCCCGGCACCCGCAAATGTTTGCGGGGAGGGGTAGGGGAGGTGTTGTCCAGATAACCGGCGGTCCTGCAGTCCACGCCCGCATGTTACAGCGTTTCAGTATTTACGGGAGTGAAATAGATAACCCTCGTGAACCTCCGCTACGGGGGCTCGTACGAAATTAGTTCCCTCTTGCCCTGCGCCCCCCAACCCCCGCTGAATCGTTCGGCCATTAAACGAAAGAAATACGTTCTTGTACAGGTGACATACTTTATGACCATTCCCCTCGGCAATTTCGACCATACCTGTGCCCCTATCTGTGATTTTATTCAAGTAACGAGCGACGTACAATTGATCGTACACAGCTGATTAGTAGATAGCGTAGAATTGTTTTGCGCAGATTTGTGCGGTCCAGAAGTAGGGGCAGTTATAGGGTGATTTTATGGAAATGGAAACACGGGCGACCTCCTCGTTTTGCTGCGCCTCTAACGGGACGGGGAAATGTGCATCGAGACATCTTCGTGGACATCGAGGAGCTCGGAATCGTTCGTAATCTGATTTCCGGTTAGGAATCGATCGAGATGGTACAACGGTTCATCCCTCAGTGGCTATCGAAAGTAATCTAATTCCGGGCGGATAAGCCCCGGAAAAAGAGGAAACATCGCCGGATCGGATGTTTTTCCAGATCGTTCCGCGGCCCTCCTATACGCGTCGCGGCCGAAAGCGAGTTACACGGGTCGCTTAAAATAGTAAACTTTCCACGACTCCGCGCGCAACTTCCTTCTCGTATTATAGCTCCCCTTTTGATATCCGCGCGGGGAAACTGGGAGACGTTCCACGAATTTCAGCTGCAGCCGAATCCCCGACGCAACTTCTTTTCGCGTACGCTAATGTGCAACGTTACAAATTTCTGGGTAGGTATGTAGTTTTCAACGGAGGCACTGCAAAAGGAACTCCTAACGCAACCGAGTGGTTGTTCGATTGTGTTGTTGCGTTGAAAGAATTTTTTTACACGATCGAGAT
This sequence comes from Andrena flavipes, assembly GCA_963971345.1. Classification (NCBI taxonomy): domain Eukaryota; kingdom Metazoa; phylum Arthropoda; class Insecta; order Hymenoptera; family Andrenidae; genus Andrena; species Andrena flavipes. The sequence goes on along the minus strand of OZ020482.1, from coordinate 60,941,306 downwards.
GATTGACGCGAGAGACGAGGGTGAATTACAATGAAATTTTCCAGCCTAAGTGGGCGAAGTCTGAGCTGTAACTGCTCCGCGGGGTAAAGTATCCTTATTGTCGTTCATTTGTCGTAAAGCTCGGACGGAACGATAACGCAATCGCGGGTAACGAGCCTTCAAAAGGAATTCCTGGCATCGCATTTACATGAAATTTCATTGTTCGAAGTCGAACGACGGTCGGGGAGAGAGGGTCTATCGGAGGGAGGCAGAGGGAGCGGAAGCGATCGCGTAGCATTGGCTGTGGAACACGGTTCGATTATCTATTCCCAATTCTTTGGAAACGACCCGACGGCTTGATTCTATTTAATGGCAGCGCCATTGCTATTCATTCCCCGCGAGCCCTCCGCCCCCGCCATCAATGGGGACACGGATTTGCGTTTGTTAGCGGGAAACTGGGCTCCTTTATGCGCGCATGTCCATCGCGAAACTGTACTCGTATATCTGCCTTCCCCGACTCGCCCATCCCCCTCTAACCATTTTATCTTCCCTTTCAGAGGCACGGGGGATCTTGTACGTTTGCGTTCTTGCACTTGATCGCATTCTAACGGAGATTCAGACAAATCCTCGTGCGCGGTTACAAATCGACCCGTGATTTCTTTTCCAGTCCCCCGGCGAGTGAACAGATGCTTCTGGAATTCATTACTTTTTCTTAGATACCCGCAGGAACGTTAGTTATCCGCTACTCCGCGGTTAAGTATGTCAGGTTTGAAACCGCAGTTTTGCAGCTGAAGAGCTTGGTATGCTAGGAGATAGCGACTACTTAAATATTTGCTTATCAAACGCAAAGTGGATGATGGGAATTTACTCATAGCAAAGGCATTTATAATTTCATATCTCCTGGAATATTTGAATTTCTAGGACTCGCAGCTCGACTATTTAATTGAAATAGCAGAGAAGCACTTGGACCGGATAAATCGATGTAGGCATCGAACGTACAATTCTTTCACCGTGAAATCGATTAATTTTTTGTCAACAGTGATTAAACATTCATAAAGATAGCGACGGGGGAAGCAGATTCTGGTTGCACGGGCACCGAATAGGTAGTGGCGTTTCTTGTGGTTGTAAAAAACAGGTCGTGCGCGTACGTCCGGTCCATGGCGATCGAGCGTATCAAGCGGCGCAGTTAATTGATAATAACAGTGTACTCTTAATGTCAGCATCCCGTCTAATTAGGATGTGGGCCTCTCTCGTCCAATTACCGTCATGTTATTATGAAGCCACTCTGGCTTCCCTTTATCCTGTTCCACCTTCCTCTCTCTCTCTTTCCATATCCTTGCCCTCTATCGCCGATCTTCTCTTTCTGGCATTCACGCGGCAATTCGACGCTTCAAACTTATCACACCGTGCGTTTCTCCTTCTTTCGCCGTTTCTACCTTTCGCGCCGCTGTTTATTCCAGTCCACCTCGATCTTCTGTCGTCTCGACTGGCGCGACGCTCATTGTCTGACCAAACATATCTCAATTCACTGTGAGTGAACTGCGCGGCGCTGTTGCTATTGGAGCACAGGTGAGTGCAAAGAATGCAGTTAAGAAGTTTGTGGACGAATTTCAAGAGGAAATGATCTTGATTTTGAAATGAAATGATCTGAATTTTTTACAAAGACGTAAGGAAATCCCTTTGATGGTATTTCTAAGTCCCGCACCACAAACTCCATTAGCGTACTGCAGCCTGCAGCATGCGGAAGTTATTCGAAGGAAGTTTATGCAAGATCATCGGTCCTAATAACCTACTATTTGCTGTTACATAAATTACAGTCTAATAGAACAGTAGTAAATGCACGTTGCTTAATTTGATGAGCATCGTGCTCCCTTGTATCTCTCCAAACACAAGGTGAAAAGGAAATTGTTAGTTGCGCTCGTATAATACGTAACCATAACTCGCTGTATATTATAATACTCGCAACACTGCGCGTAACATTCCTGATTATAATAATCGTGGAGTTGGTAATATGAAAGCTTGCATCTCCTGGCATCGGTTTTTTTTCTAGCTAATTAAATTTGTATTCCCGCACCTTGTGAAAAATAATGAAACTTTACATTCGAAACGAACAAAGCGACAACACGGCTGAGTGGAAGCTGTCGTTGCCTCGATTTTTAACACATTTCCTCTAGGCAGTGTCGGGGTCGAAGGCTAGACAGACACGTCGCGCTCGCCAGGATTCAAATATTTTTCTAAATATAATAAGTCTCTCGAGAAACATGAGGTTCACCGCGAGAATTTTGATACGGGAAGAGCCTGGAGTTTTACGATTCTCACGGAAGCCGCATCCATCCTGCGGTGCATATATTCATACGTGGAAAAGTCGAATTCTCATTTCAAACCCAGACGTGTTATGGATAGCGTGTTAACATTAATATTTATGAAAATATTTCAGAAAATAATTCTATCATCTCTACACAATGTCCCACGGGAATACAACCCTAACAGGGCTAAATAATAACCACAGAAGCATGGAAATAGGAGACTAAGAAACCTAGCTATCACGAATACACGCGTGACTTCTCATATTTTCATTACTTTTCATTCCAGCACATCGGCGCACCTTCGACTTAAGAATCCATAAGTTATTCGAATAAACAAGGCTCGTCACCCTCGCGAGGAACATAATTAGCAGCGCACGTTTGCTGCGCGATGTAGAAACGGCACTCGACGATCACGAGCACCCTCGCGGATAACAGGAACACGTGGCAGGGAATTTCGATCGGGGCATCAAAGCTCCGGGACAAAAAGGTGGCCTAAACGAAACCAGAGCCGAGGACAAACACGACGTAGACGAAGTACCTACGGCAACCATGCCGCGATGGCAAAGAGGAGCACGACGACCAGGGGGGGAAGGATGGGGGTGAAGGAGGACGGAGACGAAGACAATGTCGAAGACGGTGATGGAGATGGTAATATTGTACCGCGCTCGTCGACATAGCAATAACAATAATGAAAGCTAGAAGGATTCTCCGATGCCCTTGATGTCGAGGCACAAGCCCCTGCCTCCCCCCGTCTACCCGCCCCTCTGTCTTCGGCTCTTCAGCTTCCTGGGAGATTAGCATGGAGAACCGGAGGAGAGACGACGGTAGGGGGCGAAGCAGGGAAGCGTATAATCGAATAACTAAACGATTGTGTTTGCAGCTGCTCGGGAATACTCGATTACAGCAGAGATTTTTCGTCGCCGGATTTACGAGATGCATTCTGGATCGCGTTACACGTTCACTGCGCGGAGGTAATAAGCAGTGTCGGTTCTCTCACGCGAAATTCGCAGACGCACGTAGGACTCGAGGCAAAAATTTCCAATCCTTTCCAATGGGCTTCGATAATTCTTTATAAATATGAGAATAAATATAATTGCAGGCTGTTGCAGGATCATTCTGAAATCCTAGCCAAGAAGCTATTTAAAACTGCTAACAAATTCTTAATTCCGCGTCTCATGCAAATTCTACCGTTTTCCATAATCGTCCACTCAAATCTTTATGACGGTATCGATAGCTTCTGCAACGATGCATCCCCTTTACAACCTAGCAGCCCCGAGGTTTTCCCCAGCATCGTCTTATTTAAATATTTGCCCCCATTAGCCCGGTTCTCTTCTTTCGCGGGTCCCGCAAACGCGCGACAAGCTTAGCTAATAACACGCCACCCTGGAATAGCCCGTTCTGAATTATTAAACCACGCTATTCATCGATCGTGCATTTTGCCAGCGAGAGGCTCCCGCGAATGGCCTGGGACGGGCGCGAGATAGGCCAGCTCCTCCAGGGCAGGAGGCGAGAAAGAGGCGTCGACGTGGCGTCGCCGTCGTCGAAAAGTAATTAGTACGCAACGGTCGTGCCGATAGCAACTCGCGATAAGGGTAATCGAATCGTGCCTGCAAATTACTTTCCACCTCCGGCCCGGTCCACCGGTAATTGAATAACGTCCTTACGTTGCGCGTAATTCGATTGCTTTCGGGATAAGCAGACACCAGACTTTCAGAGTCTGCGAGAAAAGAGGATGCTGCCGACTAAGAGAGGGGAGGGAAAAAACGGAGACAATAAGGTGGCTCAAAATTACCGCCATTCTTGTTTCTTTTCTCGGCGCACCAAGTTCTGTTTGCTCTCCCAGCTATCAATCCTACGAGGTATATTATGTTTTAGTGCTGTGCTTTCACTTCGCTACGGTTTCCTTTGGTAAATGGCACTGGACCACGTCGAAAGCGATCGCAGAGGTGAATAGAAATATTTCACGAGGAGAACACCGTGCTTTACCGTCTCGATAACGGTGAAGAAGCAAGTGTACACGATTCAGCGACCACTAAAACCGGCTTTGCCCACGATAATTATCAAACAAACGGACAAACGAACGAGATTCTTTTTCTACGCTTTTTCCTGGACCGAGGAGGGCCCTCGAACAATGTGGTCGCGTGACAATGACGTACTCCGTTGAATGACCGTCGAGAAAGACGCGGTATTTGCAGACGAACCGTTGCTCGAGGACAAAGACATTTCGACGTGATTCCGTCCGGTCTAACCCTCTTCTTCTGCTAGGGTCATCGGTCGAGCGCAGTGAAAGAAGGCGAAGGAGGTAACGACGATGACGGGACCGGGGAGAGGGGGAGGCGCCGAGAATGAAATCGTGGCGAACGAAAAAAATAAAGAGGGAGGTGAAAATGGAAAACGCGGCGAAGGACGTAGAGAGCGGAGTGACGGGTTTCCTTATTGAGACGGACGAGTGTCTGACCAGTTCAGGCTAGTGCCGACAGAACTACTGCGGGCGGGGAGCAACGGGGGCTGTTCTTGTCCGCGTAAGCTGACGTCGAATGCCAGCAGAACTAAGTGTAAAATAAAAGAAGAAAACAAGCTTCAGTGATGGTACGCAAAGAACATCCCCGAATATCTCCGAGCACCGTATTATTTGATCTCTGAATCCTCCTTCGACCACCCTATACGCAGCAAAGAATCCCAAAGACGAGTCGCAGAGGATGCAACGTTCCACTGAAATTTCCCAGCCGCGAGTAACGGAAAAGTTCGCGATTAATTCTTGCCACGAAAATGTCAGCGCGACTGAGAGGGGTCGGGGGATGATAGCGGGCAATAATAATGCTCCTCGAACTCGGAATTTCCGGCTCAAAGAGCCCCCCGGACCAAGGCGCACGCGAAAACTTTACTAGCTAGTTCCAAAGAGGCAGGCACGGCAGCTCCAAACAAAGAGGAGGAGAGAGGACAAGAAAAGGGTAAGACCCGAAGAGAAACGGAAAGTCCAGAGATGCATTATAAAGGCAGACGGTACACCCTCCCCCCCCTCGGCCGTCGCCCGCGCCAACTCCAACTGATGGAACTGGTCGCAAAAGAAAGCCGTCGGGACAGCATATCCTCCTCTGCCCCGCGCTCGAGGGATAGGCGGCGGAGAGGGTGAGACGCTATTGGGTCCTAACGGGTAGATTGCACCGGTGGCTTCGGGCCACGTTACAGGGGATCGAAGATGGCGGTCGCCACGGGAAGAGAATGCACCCGGGTTTCCTGGACGCTAGGGCTTCTGACGGGAGTCAAACGAGGGTGGGCGGGGGAGGGGGCAGAGCGGGGACGGGTAGGGAAAGGGGGGAAAAGGGAAGGACAGGAGAGAACGAAGAGGGCGGACAGCTCACGGTCACCGTACAGTAGGCGCTTAATTGTGTCGCGGAAATACTCAGACAGACGGATTCCTTTAATAATGTGCCCGACGGCGCGCTCAACCGATTCACCCTCTTGACGTTTTCTTGTTTTCTCCTTTTCTTCCACGCCCCTTCTCTGTCTCCCTGCTTGCTGTGCATCTTCCCCTTTCTCCGCGCCACGTCGCGGTTTCCCTCTGTGCACAGGCTGGACGTTGCAATTAAGTGGAGGCCCAAGGACGCGTCTTCCTGGGAGACACTGTCTCGCGTGCTCGCGACGTTTCCATCGGAACTAGGCATTTGAGGTTCGATCGAGTGGCTGGTGTATAAGAAAGCGCGAACTTGAGTGTTGTTATCGGTAACAGTTTTAGGAAGATTTAGTCTGTAAGGTGTTAGCGATGCGAGGACACCAGTTTGGGAATTTCAAACATTCCTTTCTAACTTGCGAGCGTGACAATTGATTTTACTTCGGTCAAGAGGTGTTTAGAGGTGGTCCATTTCATTTTCATCACCTCGGGGAGCACGGAACAGTGGAAGTTTCTACCATTTAAGTGTAGAGACTGAAGTCTAGAAGTACTAGAAGTATATCATACAAATCGTCCCTGGAAAGATCGATTCGGCTTGGAAGCAGCTTCGGAGTACTCAGCCGCAATTCCTTCTTCGGCGAAGCCAGGGCAAACATGAAAAGTGGAGAATCCCTTGGATGACCGATTATTTCGAGCGATCGATCGTCAATAGGAGACGAAGGTAGACCGATGCACAAGCGAAGAAAGTTTGGTAGGATTCCAAAGTGATCGCTGGGAGACGTTACACCCGAAGAACTCCTTTATGGAGGGGAGCGGTTTGGATGAACCGTTTCTTTGACGGATCATCCAGCTCTAGTCAGTCGGCGACGTAATCTGTCTGGGCCTTGGGGCGTGGGCGTCGCTGCTCTCATTTTGTTTCTGGAAAACAACCTGGATCCCGAGAGAATCCACGCTCTCGCGGCTGCACCCGTGACCGATCTCGACATCTGCAGTTGCGTGCTCGGAGACAAAGGTCTACTTTGCCCCCTTGCTGCTCAAAGGATTTCCTTCCTCGCGATCGGTCGAGTGTCGCCGTCGCAAGACGCTCGCTCTCTGCCCCCCCTTTGTTTTTAAACGTTCGCGATCTTAATTAACTAAAAGCAGAGGCCAATCTCATTCCCTGGCGGGGAGCCTTCCGAGGCCGAGGTAAGTCGCGTGTTGCTAGCAAGAGGGATTAAACCGAGGCGCAAAGGTAAGGAATCGAAATTAGAAGCGGAGGATATTAGACCACTCGAGAAGAAGAAGAAGAAGATAGAAAGCAGTCTCGAAAGTACAAAGGAACTCAGACCTTCGACTTTGTTTACTTCACTTCACTGCGTGTTCGCCACGACTTCGATAAGGAGCACCCCCTAAAGACACCCCTACTTCGAAAACTCGAAAAACTCATCAATTTCAGATCTAAATTTTACGGAAAAGTCGTAGCGAGAGCGGGAGCTGGAATAAAAATTACCGCCGCAACCAAAACGATAACAATCGATCGTGCCGCTGTCAGCCGCAGAAGAATGACGGTTGCAGCGAACGGAAGCACTTCGTCGGACAACGGTGCACAGAGCAATTGACATAATGAATGCAATTTTATTTGAAGCACCGCGGACGGGAGGGGCCCAAGTGAGTTGTTACCAGTCGCGAATGACTAACGGCTTCGGTAGCGTGGACCAGCCGCGGAGCAACAAGTGAGAGGAAAAAGGAGAAGAGAGAAAGGGATCCGTGGGATGAAACACCGAGGGAGGACGAAGAACGATTGCCATTCGCATTATCGGCCTGTCGATGTTATTATTTACGACGTCGTTCCGATGTAACGGGCGCAAAAAAATTTTCTCGCGCCCATTAATCCAGCCCTCGGACGTTCATCTTCCTTTGTCCCGAACGGATCGTAAGCTTGGTCGCTCTCATAAATATGGATTACACCGAAAATCGTGTTTCTAAGGCTACCACACGGGCTACCCTTAAACGTTTATCGATTTCACTTTTCTTCGAGATAGAGCAAAGTATCCTTCGAACATCCCGCCAGCATCCCTCTATTACCCCCACCGTGAAATTAATATTCCACGGAGAAAACCAACCCTTCTTCTCCCATAAAGTTTATAAAATTTCCACTTGCGAAGCTTGTATTATTAAAGAACATAAGAAACCACACATGTACGTCTATCAAAAGAACACTGTACTATCGAACACCCATTCACCGCCACCACCTCCAATCCAACCCCGCGTTCCCGTGCGTTTTCCCTTAATCAACCAGCATTATCGAAATTCTGACGCGTTCACGTACAAGCGAACAATCCCATTCCGGAGGCCTACCCTCTCGATCTCGATTTTCGTTCGAGACCAAGGCCAGACCGCGTCCCTTGAATGCGAACGTTAAACGCGGGAGCACGTTAACGTCGTAAAGAATAATCGGTCGCGCGACCCCTCGCGTCCCTTCATTAATTCATCCGTGCAAAGAATCGAGAGAGAGAGAAAGGGAGACGCGGTGCACAGCGGCTCATGTGAATTTTTCATTGACCAGGCAAAAATCGGCGTCGTCTGGGACGCGTTTCCCGCGTCGGAAAGAATTCCTTTTGTGCCGCGCAATATCGCGCACGAATGCCTGTCGAGCTGGGGACGTCGCGCGCGGTACATTGTGCTGGTCAAGAACTTATTCGATGAGCCCTATCGCGTCGAGATTGGGTAGGTCGCGGCGCTGCTTTTGCTCCCGAGGAAACCGACACGCGAGAGAGAAAGTTCGTCAAGGGGGTAGCTACGATTGATATTCGGTCCAGCAGCGCCGAGGGGTTGGATTGTTTTTAATATGGGGGAGGCCCCAGCGAGAAATTCATATTCCAAGTTGGTTTGTTTGGAACCCTGGGCGGGAATGTTGATTTTGCGAAAATCGTCGACGACGTGGGGGTGCTGTAACGATCCTTCCTCTCCGTTTTGACTTCGCGTGCAATCTAACGTGTATCCGTTGCTCGCGAGGATAGGGAGGAATATTGTTTGTCCAGAAATTTCAGTGATAACGATACTTTTTTAAATAGCTCCGTCTACGTGGCGTTCCTCTCGGTTGCTTCAATGAATTCATAACTCAAGCTCCGCGGAGGGCAAAACGCGAACTTATCTTGCATCGGTGTTATTAAATTCGTGCCCTGAATGCGATTAGTAGTATAAATTCGAGTGGCGGGGGCGCCTGTGTCCTTCATGCCGCATTCAGAATGCAAATTATTCTGCTTCTCCGGCGCTACACCCTGCTGAAGTAAACCGTGCGATTAATTTATTCCGCGCAGACGCCGCGGAACGAAAGAAATTGTATAAAACGCCGTTTCTGTCTCTTTGTGGATCTCCGAATTTAAAGGGGACCGTAAAGTTCATTAGCGTGTAAATCGTCCTTCCGATCGCTTCGAGCCTCGGAGGCTTAAGAAATCATCCGATAGCGTTTGATACAACTAGCACAACAATACGAGACCTCGTCAAAGCAATCCATTAACGTCAACCCGTGTTACTTTCAGCGTTTGAAGGCAGTATTCGGCGATTGTTCCAGACGATGACTCGAGGAGCTTGGATATTCGGCCGAGCCCAAGGTCCGAGGGGTTTTTCAAGGGCTGGCCAGTGCCCTACCCCCGCGGAGGGGTACAGCTAGGCCTCCCCATTTGCAATGGACCCGAGTCGAGAGCAGGTCTAATATGCTTTAAACCGCCGCCATCGAGGAGCGAGAATTAACGGGGTAGGGCTGCTCCGTACGGGAGACGGCGACGACGTGGAGGAAGAGGGTGAAACCACCAAGGGAAGAACGAAGGAGGATGAATGAATACCGAGAATATTCATAATAGGAGGCCGAAGGAATAAGCTGATTCTGCAAACAGCCACTCATTGGCACCGACGAGGACTCTGCGTGCATTATTAGCAGTTGAAGACTCGGGGGTTGAGAACTAGGCTTCCAACGCGAAGAGGGGAACGAGAAAGGTGAAAGAAGCAGAATGAGAGTAGAGTAGAAAATAGAAAAAAGAAAACAAAAAAAGGAAGGTAGAAAATTGTGGAGCTAGAAAGAATGATACACTATGAATACTACTCTAGGAGTTTTCCCCTGTCTGTGTTATCTTCAGCTTTCACGCGTGACTGTCGTCTAGTTCCCCTAATTCTAATACCCAATACGAAACTATATATCCATAATTTGGAGCAGTGAGTATGATAGCCCCTCTCCCTGTGAGCAAATTTGTGAGTCACTCTGTGCAGCAAAGGGAGTAGGAGGGAAAGTGAAGCACAAAGGAAGAGACAGAGAGGGCCGAGGAGGAAGCGGAAAGGGTTTTCAATCTCGCCGATAAGAGCAAGAGGGAACTTCTTCGCTTCCTTTTCGTGTCCTCTCGTCATCGTCTGTGGCCCCGACAGAAGGTACATTCGGAGTCCACTTCAGGGGGCATATTTCTGGGCAACAGGGCCGAGCGTTTATAGTCAATTAAGGGGGCGAGCAGTTAATGCGCTTTGGCTGCTCATCGAAAGCGAACGAGAAAGGGAAAGCGGAAATAATAAAACAGAAAAAGATCAAGTGCCACCCGAGATCGGTTCAAGCGAAACGTTACGTCCTTGGAAATTCAATCTTGAGTTCACTTCAGCACGAGCACCGCGGGACGAGACTTCTGAGAACGAATATTTATACATCTTTTTCTCCGGGGGTAGGTAGTTTCCAAAGGGCACCTTAATGAAATGTGGCGTACAAACATTAATAGGCCGTTTAAATGCACCCGCCTTCTCTCGATCTAGCGTTCTCCTACAATCTCGATGCGGACTGACGTTAGTATTGGGGCCAGACTGAACGAACAACTCCATGGTTAATAAATAATTGAAAGATGAAAAAACACGCGCGCTATGTAGCGCGAGCTTGCACAAAGGAGGATCGGTTGGAAAAGGCGTGCAGATCCTCTGTTGACCGACACGCCAAACACACGTCGAATTGAAGCAGCGGTTTTTTGGCGCGATCCACCCCTAGGGGGATGAATTTTTGTCGCAGGAGCTTCGAAAGGGCGCAGGGGGAGGGGGAACTGTCGCCCTTTCCATGTGAAAAAGCTCGGTCGACGTGGGATCGCCCACGGGCCCTGCTGCCAGGCTGGACCGCAATGTTTTCCTCCAATTTCACCCAAACAAACAGTCTGTTATAGATTTGCAGCGGCTGTTCTCTCTCGTCAATTTATAATAACGTCCATTGTGTAACGAGGAACGCGAACGCCAGAGGGAGGTGACCGGAAGTAGGCACGCGGCTGGCCTCCAAGGAAACGTAGCCGCGGAGCTTCGAGTAATCAATTATCGATTCTCCTTCTGCTCTCCTCATAATTGGCCCTCGTTGGCAGTTCCGTCAACTTTCTTGAGTTACGAGTATGTTTTGCTGCAACACGATCGATCTGTGGAGGAATGTTTAGGGCAACTATCTGTTTGTTCTTCCCACTTCCTTGTGGCTCGTCTCACGCCAGTGGTGCACTCAGGATTCAATCTTGGAGGAGTCGAGTTGATTATACAAATTTATTTATTACGAAGCTTTTATTTTAATGTACTTTTTGTTTCTTCTTTCGGGGGTGCCAGGGATCCTTGCTTCTTCCCTGTGGATGCGCCACTGTCTCGCGTAATATTGTTTCAAGGAAGTTGGCGACGATCGTTGTGGATGTGGTATTCGGAGTAGAGTTAAGGAATGGCTGAATTGAAAATTCTCTTGCTCTTTATGGCCGGGCCCGGGATAATTGACGATAGGTCACGTTACGCGTTGCAAGGGGATAATGACGCAAAAGTGTGATCAATCGTTGAGGAATTCGCGTGCAAGAAACGGGGACGAAAGTGGCGTGCAAGAAAATACAAAGGACAGGGGGGCCGGACAGTGTTGAATGGGCCTTTAAATTTATGATCCGCTGGGCCAAAGTACGATGATAGAGGGCCAGTACTTAATGGTAACTCGCCAAGTCGAACCTCAGGTCCGACCAAAAAGTCTGCCCGTTCTTTTGCTGCGTCTATCCTTCAGGCACGCTCTCCGACGCGAGAAATCCTGGAATTTTCACGAGGAGCGACGGAATCGCTGGACACGCGTTATTTGTCATTTCGTCGGTGATGTAGAAGTCCCAGAAGCCTCGGCGCTCTTCTCCAGGTGGAATCCCGCGAAGGGACCTTGATTTATGGTCGAGAAAACACACCCCCTCCGACCACCACCCCCACGGTGATCGTAGAACACTCGATATCTAATAGGAAGTGGTGGGAAAGGAGATGGCGACAATGAAGTGGCATCGCGGAAGAGTCCTTTCAATGTAGACTGTTCCGTGCAAAATTTTACTAGTTTCATTGTTATTCCTAATATCCCTTCTTTTCCGAGCATAGAATCTTATCTAGTTACTAGTTCTAGGTGTATTTAAATTATCTTATTTTACTTTTTAATTTCTATTTCTGTAATAAGTGCATGTACCTATAATTATTATTGCTATTATTATTAGCTATTATAAATTACGTAGATATAAAAATAAATTTGCATATTTCAGGATACAAAGACGTCAAAGCTGGTAAAAGCAAATCGTGCTAAATGATCGTGCCAAGTTTTGCAATATAGAGTACCGATTTGTTATTTAAACGACAAAGTGTTCCAGTTACAATGACCTGGAATACTTATCTGCTTCAATTTCTCTTTGGAAATGCTTCCAGTTCCAATGTCTGGCAGCCAATATCAGATCGTAAGAGTAATGAGGGATGAATCACAAGATGGTTTCGCGCTATTAGAGCAGATTCCAGAGGGACAAGTGGAATAGAATGGCCCCTGGGATCACTTGTATCTACTAGTATCTGGGAACATCTGGGAGATTATCAAAGATGTATGAAGTCGAGCTGCTAACTTGTTGGAGCGTGTAATCGAACAAATTTAAACATTACATTTAGTAATCATTTTGCGTAACAGATGAAGGACACTCAATATAATTATTAATCTCTTTCTTATCATAGTGATGGGATAAATGAATATTAAACTACAAACTTCGTATTTTAAACGTTCCAAAACACAATATTTTCTAGGTCCTAATTAAAAAGTAATGCAATCAATTCTTATACAACTAGAATGAAAGGAATCATAGCATGACTCTAGGAAGTCAATCATATTTATATTGCTAATAAAACGAAATTTCCTAAGTCCTATCACACTTATACACCGAAATAGGAGGGTCATGTTGAATGGTCGAAGGACCGAAAGCCATTGTCACGATGTCCAAGCGATTGAAACGATTTGGGGAGGGTGGAAACGAGCCGTGTAAGACATTCCACGAGGGATGGGATTTCACCGAATTTGGGTCGAACGAAGTAACGAGAAACCTGTACGAGAATCATCCTACCGCGTCTGTCGTCGGAGCACTTACGATTCGACATTTTTAGGTCACCCCCTCGAGCGTAGGAAATAAATTGCGGCCAGAGTGTCGCTAGTAGGAGGAATCTTCGCCGGAGTCGAGGGTAGACGTGTTCCACATAACAAGTGCGATTTGGTCTTTTTTCCTGATAAAACTTCAACTGTAGACACATAAGAATTAGTAGACCAATTTTCACTATCCATCTTTCCATTTTGGTGTAATTTCGAAAATTGACTCGGAACACAAAAACAGAAAGAAGAATATTCGAGAATCAAATGCCCAAGTATCCTTCTACAATGCGGCAATTCCTACTATCGATTATCGTCATTCATAATCGACGTTTTCCGTCGATAACGCTCGAAGCTAAGTTCGACTGCAACAAATGTAGATATTTATTACAGTCGTCGAATGGTTATGCTCCGGCGCTTTCTATTAATGCTCGCCATCGATAAACGTGACGTAGCCGCTCGCGGCACCGCCAAAGTGTTACTATTACCTTTATGAGGTGAGAATGTGCCATTTCTATCGACGGTTCATCTAAATACATAATAACCTTTCGAAACTCCAGCAACTCGCCCAACTTGGAACCTGTATCAATTACAGAACCAAGGGAATACGAAGAACAAATCACAACTGCATCGAGCATTCTACATCTGTCTAACATTCCACCCTTCTCCTAAGATTCTATTCATAATTAATCCTCTATCCAGCCCGTGGCTGTTCAGAAATCTGTTTCCACTTTGCGTGACCGCCATGCGAATTCCCCACGATGCTAGCTCAAGTACCATACCGATTCGAGAGTATCAGAAGATGGTAACAGGGAGGGTTAATCAGGAAGGGGCCCTTTTTTACGAGGGTCGTAGTCCTCGGGAGATGAACAGAGGGGTTGGTGGACCCAGATACACGTCTGGTCAACGTGGACGAAGGTGAAACGCCATCAAGGATGCTAGATGATAAAATGGGGAGGGATGATCGAGTGAGTGATCGATCCGAATAGAAAACGGGGGTTAGGACGCCTCCTTCCGTGGCCTACGGCCAGATTAGATTGCCTACCCTCGATCGTCTCCGGCTCGGGTCCGTGTCCTTCGACTTACGAGGAATCGTTTCTGTCAGTGAGTCTCTGTAGACCAACCGCGACGATCTGAACAACCGATCGAGGAAGAAGTAGCGTTAACCACGTTTGCTGAAGGGTGCCCTCATCTAATTTTACCAATTGATACGTTTCCCTTATACGAATTAAATATGAAGGCAGTAATTTCATTGTAAATGGGTGAGCCAAGGAAACTGAGCTTGAATTTTTAGGAATAGAATGACACCTGGTATGGAGCATCGAGTTTCACCTTAATTTTTACTGCAAACACTCTTTACCTGATTTATTTTCATCCATGGCAACGAATTAAGGTAGCTGGAAGTGGATAGAGAAAATCCAATAAGGCGCAGTGAAAGTGGAAGTAGATTTAGATATCTCGGAGCAGTCTTTATTGGTTATCAAGATAACCGGAAATAAATTATAGCATTTGCGGACAGGGAAGCCCCCCCTGCCGGCTCGCAACCGCCTTAATTTCATCTCGCTGATAGAATTCCGTGGATTCGTAGCAACCATTTCCATTTCTCAACTGGGAGTGATCAGGAAACGAGATACTCCGCGGTTGAATTGGTTAGCAACAGTTTTACGACAATCTTTCCCCAATGATTTCCCGTGCGTCTTTCTAATCTTAAACTTACCCCGCACCAAAGTTCACCGGAATTAAATTCAAATTCAAATCGAATTACTCTTCAATTGTCAAATGAGAAGATCGGCAAGGTTGACACGCTAGCTGGTGCAACACACACGTCATAGGTGCGTTAGTTTCCGGCGGCCGAACGGCCAGATTAGTATGCGAATTGAGGTTTACCATTGACTCATTAAGTCGTGGGTCGTCGGAGATTTGCATAATCGTTCCAAGGAGCAACTAGATCCGGCTCGTGGCAGGTGTACATCCCACAAGAGAATCAGGATCGCTCGATTTGCCCGGTGGCAGCTTCCTAGGCGCCTTATGCTAATACAGAGTGCTCCGTACAATGGCTTTTGATAGCGACAATGCTGACTCGCTGTACAAACAGGGTGAATGGGATCAACGGCGTGTACCGGGGATCAGGAAGTTCAACTAGGTTCCTCGTTACACGGGGAAAATGGTGTCACTGTCAGGTCTTGATGGTGTGCCACCAGGACTCATTATTTCAATTGCAATGGCTCGGGCCACGATGGCGCCAAGCGTAGCCACGTTAATGTTATTGTTGTTGCGACGATTAGGATGCGCAACTGCACAGATGCATATTAAGATACCGGAGTGAACGTTCACTCGACAGTTCTGCCTCTGCTTTCATTGCTTCTTTGAAAGTGTACGGGACTTGTAAATGATGTAAAGTTGTGTGCATATTTGGTTTCAGTTGGTATTTCAAATGTACCATGTTGCGGAACCTCCGTGGATAATTGTATCTCTGTTTGACAAGATACCTGTCCTTTGGTAGACGCAACATACTTCAGTCCCTCTTTTAAATTTGTCTCCTGGGATTCTGAAGTGAGCCCGCTGCTAATTTGCAACATTCGAGTCACGACTTTCGTATTATCTTTTTGCGAAACGTTGCGGTTTTAGCGGTAAGAGCTCGTGATGTACATAGTTTGATTTAATGAGAGGCTATTCAAGCTATGATTGATTCAAGGGCAGTCTTCTTGCGATACTTCAAACCTGCTGGATGCTAGACAGATCCAAAAAACAGCCAACAGGAAGTGTTGGTAATTTCAACGACGAGTCGTTGAAATTCTAACTACATATGTTGCAAAGATGTCACTGGGATTATATTGCTACTATTATAATTTAAGGATTAATACCTAACTTCAGGATAATTATGCGATTTATAGAAACGAGATTTAATGATCTTCATTAAACATTGAAAATACCAAACGCGTAAGAGATGAACGAGTAATTATAATTTTCGCTAATGAAGCAATGGATTTCTGAAGCTGTCATTAGTACTGACATTAAAGGCAAACGTTGTTTTATTAATTAACGTAATTGCTACAATATGTCACGAACGTCAATAGTAATTTTTCAGAGAAATTTCAATTTGATGAATTATCACAAATGAAACGTAACATCGATGCTTCTTTGTTTAAATTAAATTTACCTTCCCGTGATAGGCACGCAGTTATCTGCTTCCAATCTACTGTGTGTTTACAGATTGGAAAATGAAACGCTAAGAAACAGGAAAATTGGATGGGAGCAAAACGAAAATGTTTACACGGGACGTCGCGTAATCACACATTTTGTATGCAAGGAACTTTCAATGGGACAGTATGTAAAAACAGTTTGAATAAATATGCAACGCTGACAAGAAAGAATTTTAAATCTGTTCGTTATTACATCCCTTTCCTGCGTTCCGACATTTAAAACAAACTTATACAGAATGTTCCCGAGGGAAGTGCATCCTGTGGTGTTCTGTATAAAAAAAAACATTCCTGATATTTAGCATACTCTATAAAGCATGATTAAACCCATTAATCACCGAATTTCGGCTGCCACTGAAAGCGCATAATGTGTTTCGATCGTATCGAATTAGTGTAAACGATGAAAATTATTTGAAGGCTTTACGCGAACACGTTGCCTCCGATTAATAAATAATTCGCGACAGTAATTCGTCGTTTGCAAGTCGCGGAGATAGTAATATTTCCGACGTCATTCGTGTGTTCATCTCGAAATCAATTTCAGATCAAAGGAAAGCAGGGGGAAGCTTCTAAAAGAAACACGTTTCATCAGCGTTCCTTTTAATGTCCATTTCTGCTGCTAACATTCCGGGATATTCGGCGAGGGAACTAGTAAACGCAATCAACGGCAAATTATTATCAACCTGCGAGACCACGTAAGCAAACAGCGAAATATCCGACCGGCGATGGTTTTTCGGTGAAAAATTCCACCGTGTACCCGCGTCGACGCGAAGAGCTCGGCGATCGTTTCGGCAGATTGGAAAATGTTTGTCGCGAAATGGAGTCGATGGAGAAGCGAGGCGTTAACTGGTTCATAATGAATATTTGAACTGGCAGAACAATTAAATTGTTGGGCAATATAATGGCGAAAACGGGTCGGAAATGCGTGCACGCCGCGAAGGCGCAATAACGATTACATAGTTCCCGCGGATTTTCCATTTTCCATTGAATGACATTGATAAAAAGACCATCAGGTACCATTTTCACTTACGTATTGTTTCAAATTTAAGAATTAGTAAACAACTGACTATTCAAAGCGACAAACTTTATCGTGCAAAAAGATATGTCGCAATATATTAGCCCTCGTTATATGTTTTCTAAAGTTGTAAGTAAATCTCGAGTATTAAAATTCTTATCTCAGCCTTAATTCTTCTTACATAAGTTTTACGAAAATTGTATGCACCTTTGAAATAGTTCCGAGCAGTATATAAGATAAATGATCGCTTTCTCAGAACATATAAAAACATAATTAACTCTACCTATATTCTCGCAAAGAATGTTCGCCAATTAATCTCGAACTGAGCTCAAATATGATTGAATTTTTACAAAATCATGCCACAAATCACTCAAGTGCAAATAAAACTGAGCGATCAATGAAAAAAATGGTTATCCATGGTAACATTTGCCTTGTTCTCTACCAAACTCATTCATATACTCATGGCTGACCTCACGCGACACTCTTCCGCACAATCGAAGCTCCATTATACTCTGGTAGCTCCGAATATACACAGGAATTTGTTTCCCTCCCCTGTTGTTTGACATGTCTGCGACATTTCCGTATATACAATGGCGCGCGGGGAAAAAGAGACGGGAGGAGGGATGGGGAAAAAATGCCCAGGATAATCCGTGACAAGTTACACGGCCGTGTTTCGCCATGATCCGGCAAGGGCGAAACGAGCCAGAACGGAAGAGTACGAACAAGAGAACGAAAGTATATAAACGGTGGCTGTTTATCGAAACGTCATGCGCAGGCAGCCTATCAAAAGCAGAATCGCTCTCGGGAGCCTCCTCGTTCCCTCATTTCCACGCACGCTTCATTTCCCCTGCACACTGCAAACGTTTGTTTATAGTTAATGCCGAAAGCTGCCACGGCGCCAGCTTGAATCCTCCTCTTATCATTCCATCGATAGCGGGATTCCTAAAGGCGAGCTTCAAATGTCGTATTCCCAAGCTTGAGCGACTATCTGCACGGGATATGCCGAGCTCTACGCTTGAATGGCAGGCAGACAATCCTTTTGTGGACTTACAATTCTTCCGTGCCGTACAGTATGGATGTTTAGGAGACTCCAATTTTGTTCTGACTCGATAGCATTTCGTTTGTACTATGCTTCTACTTTTCCTACGATTTGGATGTAATCTGGTTCTAACTTTACTACTCGGCTTCACCCGAAATTTAGATTCAGGTTTTATAAGAACTTCAATTTTTTAATCATTTTTTTTTTTTTTTTTTTTTTTGGAGCAATATATTTTTTTATTTATTTTTTTGATGTGCAAATAGTCACCTTCATCTGGATTAGCTAGTTATATTGAGCTGGGACACATTTCGTGACCCCAGAGTTTATCGTTCGAAAGTTTATAGGCGAGTGACAAACACACAAACACTTTCTGCTTTATATATTAAGATAGCGCGCATTTGAACGAATTATTCAATATCGAGGAGTGAATAAAATTTCAGAATGCAAACAGAAAATCGATTTTCTAATTGGGGAGGGGGAGCTTGATAAATGTAATATTGATTCTGCACTTTTTGCACGCCGTCTACGCGCATCTATATCGTTAATTCTCGGTTGAATATGCATCGCGTTAAGTGGACACGCGTCACGCCAGCTTCCTTCATTAAGAGACCCCGGGTGAAGAATGGTCGTCCCGTGGGCCTCGTTTTTTCCTTTTCGAAAAAAGTGATCTTGCCTTCCCCCACTTCTTTTATTCCTTCTCCGCTGCAATCTATTTGTTTCACAGGCCGATGGTTACGAAACCAATCAGTGTAACCCGCTCGAATGGAAGGCTCGGCAGGTGCACAAAGAGCCGGTGCTCGGAAAACGAACAAAATATTACACGAGTCCCGAAAAGCCGGGACAGAAACTGCCGCTAGTTCTGCCTGATTTTGCGTGAAAACGTATTTTCTACCTTTTCCTTTCCTCTCTCTCTCTTTTTTTCACACAAAACCGGTAAACGCGAAACGTTGTTCTGCACGAGATCTGTTTCAATCTGAACTCCCTTTCTCCCCTTTTCATACAGATCTCGTTCCATTCGACTTCTAAACTCGACTATTCCCTTTGTCGAAACGGCCACGTCCCACCCCCTCCCTCTACTCTAAAATACAAAGCTCTGATACTCGAAACCCTATCCGAGGGATCACAGAACTATATCCCAAAATCATTTACCGAGCTCCAAAATACTACGAAGATAATAGCGTTTACTATTCCGTATGAATTTTAAGTCTCAATCCACTTGCACAGTAAAAATATCGACTAATTCCTAAATTAAAGAGGCACGTAGCAAGTTTTAATTCGTGATAATTACTAAACAGTATTTAATCTCCCATGCGATTAAATCGAAAATTCCCGAAAAGTTGTCCGAGTCGGATTTCGACGAGAGAAAAATCGCGATTAATGCGGCAGCTTAATCGCGCGTAATTGCTCCAGCAATTTCGCCGAATATGCAAGAACCGGGGGCAGGACATCAATTTGGGGCGTGCGGCGGTGCTTCGTTCAATCTCCTTCGAAGGTCCTGCCGACGGAATCATATTCCTGGCCGAGGACGATGGCTCGTTTCCCTCCCTTCAGGAAAATTCACGGGCCACTAAAGGTTTTCGTTAAATTATTCAGAGCCACGGGCCGAGCCCGTGGGAAGGGCGATTTCCTTCCGGGTGATCGATCAATTAAGTCGACGACCATCGTCCGAAACAATCGTGCTTTATTATCGAGCCACCCTCGAATCGGTTCCATTTCTGCCATTCGTCTTGTTGCGCCAAGCGCGATCGAGCAATGGAACTTTTTTTCAGATCCGCGGGTGTCGCTCTGAAAGCTTCGAGGAGTCGCATAAGCTTGACACTGTTTGCAGCCAAGAGAACTGTATTTTTCAAAACTGACTTCGGTGTTTTTTCTCTGCCATCGCGCATGATATATATTTTTGCTACGGTGATGTATTATTGACTGTCCTCCGTCGAAGGATTTATGAGCCAGTGAAAAATTGCGAGCTCACGAGTACCGATGTAGTAACATTGCAGAGCGTGAAACTTTTACGTTAACGAGTGAAATATTTGACTGCTTGTCAAATATATGTAACATAGCATAGCTGCAGAATATTACAAAAGATACCCTGGCGAATGGCTCGAGAATACGTCCCCTAATTAGAATTACTTGTAACAAATCGTGAAAGCTCCCTTCGGTCTGAAATGCTTCGCCGATATTCACCCCTCGAAATATCAATTCTCGCAACTCTACTCGCGATTGGAGGAGAGAAATGAGGAAAAGGTGCTCGGCTGCTCGACGCAAGTGCATTCGTGGAACGGGTTCGTATTGTGCGATAACTCGGGTTCGCGAGGGCATCAAAGATCGAAGAACTCATAACTTTCACGATTGCCCCAGAAACGAGGCTTTGGATCCCTGTGAAGCTGGAAAGGCCTCGTATCAATCGCCCTTGCCGTTAAAAAGTACGCCAAGAGCGAAACGCCACTGGAAAAGCTACACTAATTGCGGTGCAAAAGGTTCGTCGAGTGGCGTTTCTGATCTCCTTCGCTCTAAATACGCGAGGGTTTTACGGTCGTTGAAAAGAATATCGCCGCTCGTCGGCTCGGCACCGTATGCCGCGATGCGAGCAAATGACACGACTTTCCGCCGGTGTATATAGAGAGACTTTATGATATCGCGGTGTAATATCGGACGATATTTCCGTCACGTAAGTTCGTAACGGCCGTTCGAGAGAGAGAGCGCTGTGAATTCGATTGGAAGATGACAGTCTGGGTTGGAAATGCACGGAAACCAGAATCCACCCGTCGAAGGAATACGCTTAGAACAGTTTTCTGCGCTTTAAACCCTGTCCCTGACAATTTCCTCGAACGTTGATGAAGAACAAGGGTATGTTGGAGCAGGATCTGTTCTCTTTTTCTATCAATCCCGATGTGAATTTCGAAAATTATTTCTGTCACAAATGTGTATCTACAATAGAGAAGAGAAATCACTACGATTCCATCTTAAGAATCGTGCCATTGTGTTCTTCAAGCTTTCCCAAGTTCACCCCGCCGTTTCCTCGCGAAACTGGCCACATCGTTGACAATCTCGATAATTAACGGTGCAATTTGTAGCCCCGGCCGGAAGCCTTAATTGAAAAGCTCAATCGAGACGCAGATTGCGTAACCCTGTTTCCCCGGGATTCGGTTAGCGGCTTTTGTAAATCGGCCGAGTTATATAGAAATGTATGCTAATGATAGAGACCCAGATTCCCGATTTACGAGGCAGCCGCGGGGGCTTAAAATGGGAATTTATGACGAAGCAATATTCCGAGGCACGGACCAGAAGTTTCTTTGGGAGCGAAAACTTTCCTCGCGAACGCCCCTCCTCTTACCCTCTCTATAAGTGAAACTTGAAACCTGCATAATTGACGGGAAATTTCTGGTAACCGGGAGCCGTTTTTCCACGGGAAGCCCAGCGATTCGCGGGGAACGTGATTTCTTTTAGCCGCGTAATGTCCGCGAACATCGATGATGAACGACGTATCAACGTTGATGTATTGATAAAATTAATACATCGACGTCGCGTCGAATTTCATGGGAAACGCTCGATGCGATTTCTCATGGTTGATCGAATTCATATAAAAGGCAGCTTTTAATACCTATGCATATTTGGATGAATATCAAACACAGAACTCGAAAACTGCACACAAATCAGATTAAATTTGGCAAATCCACGAATAAATATTTTCGAGAAAGATCGATATATTCAGGTGGATATAGCCACGGCCGTGATATAGCGCATGGAATTTGTAATTATACTGAAATTCGAAGGATATCGATTGCAGGTGTGTACGAGAGAACTTCTATTTTATATCTAATTTATCACTGTTCAACTATGCATCTAACGCGTCTCAACATAGAAAATTCAATCTATCCATAGCCCAAGGAAATAAGAACGAAGCGTGTGGCAGGCACCGCGCAGACATTGAAGACGACCCAATGTCTCCGATGAGAACACTGTTTCCTAGAAGTCTTTGTATACGTACGTCGTAAAACGTATATTGTACTGCGATGTCGTACGTTGTAATGTCAGCGTTATTTTCAATCTGTTCCGCGACGGTGACGATAGCATGGCACGGGGAATGGAACCTAGTGCCTGAACTTTAATATAACATCGGATGGTAGCAGACTAAACATCTGGGTGCCATTGTTTTAACCGCGAGCACAGAAGTGAATAAGCCGCCCAAACTGACACGAATTTCATATGTATTCCAAATGGTATCTACCAAAGCAACCGACTAAATATCAAAAGCAGAAATGAATAGGACCAAAGCACGCCCACATCGCGCGACCTTTACGGAACAACAAAATCCATCGAGCTTCATTCGTCGCATCAAACTGATCAAACGCACCAGCCCACTGCCATCAAATTCATTTTCGTCCCGCAGCCGAAGCACTCGCAGCTTCGTCGCCCTGTACATTCGCGTCCTTTATCATATTAATAGCCGTGCCCTAAAATTATCTGTTCGTTTCAAAATCGCTTCGAGGCGTGTGCATCGGCAGCCCGGCGCACAACTGGCTGGTATCAATTGCCCCCGCGCGGCCGGGCTCCGCGGCGATAGCGTGTGCCCCGCTTCATCCCCACACTCAATTTACTAAAAGCAATGAATTTTTACCATACGCTGTATTACCTGGTTATTTACAAAATACGCGCACGCCAACGCTTTTCACCGGAGAGATCGTTCGTTCCCCTCCCCCCTCTGCTCGTGCTTGTCCAGCGAAAGTAATGAATTTTTATTGGACGGTTCACGGGCGCCGCATCGACGCGAGTGATCCCCCTCTCCCCTCCCCCCCCCTTCAATCGTGAAATCATTAGCAGCGATTCCCCCGTTCGCCGAGCTGCGTTTTTACGAGACGGCCGTGTCACACGGCTCGCGAAAGGCAACATCGCGGTGGTTAACGAACGACCGAACCGATTGACCATCGGGGAGATACGTTGCTGGCTCGATCCGCCGGGCGACACTTTTATTTTTAATTGGGTTACTCAAACTAATTAATTCTCGGTCCCGCGGAGGCTCTCATTAATGCGACAGAGGAATTAACGACGGAAAAAAGGGCCATTGACGTTCGCGAGGGGGTAGGATAGAGGAGTCGGTAATTTATGGTGCGCGCAAACGTTCGTCCCGGCCTGTCTGGTGGCTTGAATTTTTGAAAAACTCTGTTGATCGACGCTGTTCGTTCGGCTTTGTTGCTGTTAATCACACATGAGGGGTATTCTGGATTTTTATTAGAGCGGTGGGTATTCTGTACCGGGGAACAGAGCGTATCAGCCACGTTCCGCGGGGTGAGTGAGATTTTTTATTAGAGAACAATGGATGTGCTCGTGAAAAGTTGTATTGTTAATTGTGACCATCCAATTTCGGTGGTGTATGTGTATTTTTTTAAATTTCTAGGGTTAAAAGACGGTTAGATCGCGGGCTATTGGAGAGGGTGAAAACTTAAAGGCGACACGAGAATATTTCACCAATGGAGAAATTATTGCAAGTATTATTCATAAATTAAATCAAATTCTGTGTCAAGGAAGGAGTCCTAACAAACAGACACATTCAAAACAAATGGAATTTTCGCACATAAGACCCTATTAAAACACCTTTCCAATCTCACGACGTAACAAATTTATTGAATAAAACTCCTTCTACCTAACACCAATAAAAAATCAAAAGAAGAAAGCCATGAAATGCACATTTAACACGTCTGAGGTTGAAAAATCCTGCTCCAGTTTCGTATCAAGTCTTCCCACCACGATCGACATTAAATTCTAAAATAGATTATGAAGTTGCTCTTACCTCGTTGTACCGTCAACCTAGGTTTCAGCAGCGCGGTTCACATCGCCGTGGACACGCGTGCTGGGCAATGTTGACAGGCCACGCACTGGACACCCGCGATAAAATAGAGCGAAAGGGGGTGAAGGTGCACCCCAAAACGGGCGAACCGTGATACGCGAATGACTCGCCGGGCGCGACTGACGGTACCGTGTTGCTCCACGTGGCCTCCGACTACCCCCCGAGAACTCACACAGTCACGTGACGTGGCGTACGACGGCCGTACGCACACCGACGGCGACGTAACGGACAGGAGGGGGTTGGCTGCGGTGCGCACGCCTATCAGCCCCCCTCCTCGGATTCGAACTTTTCTGCTCCCCCTGTACCTCGCCCCCTCCCCCTTTTTCTTGTTAAACGCGTAATTAGCGGCATTTCGCGGCTTCGCCAGCCGATAATTGGTTATGGAATGCAATCGGTGGCTCGATGCCTCTTTTTCTTGTCTACTTCCGGTATTCCGGGTGCCTCTGCTCCCTTCGGGGCACGTCTTGCTTGTAACTAAGGGATGGAGGAGCGTTACGCTGGGTATCTGGAGTACAGTCCGTTAGGAAAGTCGAGATGTGCAGGAATTTGCAATTCTATGGCGTTTGGGAGGTTTGATAACGAGCGGTGATCTTAAGGGGAATTTTAAGGAGTATCTACTACCCATCTGCCCTATTTCTAGATAATTTAATGTTGAGGTAAAGAGTTTGAAAAAAGAAATTAAAACCAACTTCAAAGAAATAAAGATGTAGGTATTAAAAAGTAAGAAATAATTTCAATAACTTCAGAAGTATGAGAGCCGTAGATTAAATAAGGAAGCAAATTATTTTTTTTTTTTTTACTTTTTAGTACATTTTTATTTCTTAGAAGTCGGTTAAAAATTGGTTACTCTGGAATGATGCGGCATGAAACTAACTTTGCAAATTGGCTGGTTTGCTTTTTATGCAGTTTTTAGGGAAACCTGTTTATGCAGACTTCTGTGCCAGAGTAGATATACCTAGTTGTTTATTAGCAATTTACGTTGCGCAGGGGTTGAGACCGTTTAGCTTAAGGGAGGGTGTATGGTGTACACCGTACACTTCCGGTAAAGTTGTTGCTGTTGTCCTACAGAAGCGGATATGCAAAGTTTAATTTGATGCACGAAGGTCTGCCGCGAAGTATGTTTACGCAGAATTTCGTTACGAGTTATGTAACTATGCGCTTGCCAATGAGGCCGGCGCTGATTACGATGGTGCTAATTAAGTCGTACCTTATCCACATTTCTCGTTTCGCCGGCTGTCAGGAATTTTCAGCTCGAGACAGATAGCGATCGCGAATACTGGCGGAACGACGCCAGAATGCAGTCGGTTGTCTTAATAAGGAAATTAGCCTCACTTTCAAAGCGTGTCTGTTTCTAATTCCCGATGCTACTGCGTTTCTTTAGCCGCGAATTACACAATTCCGACGTTCCACGGTGCCCCAGCCCCTCCGCGAAACGTCGATCGCGAGTCGCCCGTGATTTATGCGGATAAAATTCGAGTCCCGTGCTTAGACATAATTCCCATTAATTAGAACGATTCCCAGACACCTCCAGAGATCAAAGCAACTGTGAATCACGATTTCAACAGCCGACTCGCTGCAATTACGCTAACAGAGATGCACTCTAATCCTCGCAGATAGTCGAATAGAGGTTTGGCCCAAATCCTTTCGAAACAGGGAACCGAAGGTGGGGGCGAAGCTAGGCAGCACTGTTTTAGAGGCTCCGCCGTGGGCGACCAATTACCGAGGCTTGTCCGAGTCGTTAAAGTGGCTATCGGGTACGCTTCTTTTACCTCCGACTGGCTTCCGTCTCCTGGACCATCCGCACCCTTTCGCAGTAGCTTCGTCCGCGTTCAGGCCAGCCACGGGAAACGAGAAAGGCCCCCGGTTTCGGTCTCGAGCGTGTTAATTAGACGTGCCTTTGTTTCCTCCGAAGGAACCGCGAACGAGGCAAATATGAACGGCGGTACGACCCTCGAATTTGTCTCCCGTTCGGTGTCACGATCGCTACGCCGAGGAATTATTTATGCTGCGAGGATCGCACAAACGGGGAAACCAGACGCTGGCTCTCATTTGAAGTCGGCCGGGGGACGATGATTGCTGCCAATGACGCTGGCAACGGAGAGAATCGGCGGCCACCGAGCGTTCAAACGAGCCAACGTTAATTATTCGAGTCGACGCGATTTTCGTACCGTGTTTCGGGCGACTGTAGATAATGAAGATAAAGTTTCGGCCGTAACGAGCGGCCGGCCGAAAGCTGAAGTGGGCGGGCGAAAATGCGAAATGACACGTGAACGAGCGAAATATGAAACAATAGGAGTTGCCAGGTCCCTGGGGACGCGGATGGCTTAGAAGATAATAGGCGAATGGAAATTAGAGGGTGGTACTGGTCGCTTGTCTTTTAGGTCTTGGCTTCTGCTAGAGGGAGGGAAGGTTTCTGTTTGTCACGCTTGCACGTAGAGATCTATTGTAAAAATTCAGTTCCATTAAAGCTCGTGGTAAGACGATTAAAGTGCTTCTGCGCTTTTACTTTAATGGTTGATCCCCGTGCTCCCGTTATTCCATCTGCCCCCTCCATATTTTTACATTTACTTGAAAACTAATCCCCTGGCATTTATCTCGGGAAAGGAGGGAAATGTGCGGAGGAGAGCGAGCCAAGCACGCGAGTTCATTTGCGAATGAACGTCACGAAATTCCTGGAGGAAATCGAATTGTCGGTGCTTTGTAGCTACTGTCAGACCGGTTGAAATTAACAGCGCTCAGAGTGCGTAAAAATTCATGAAGATTCTTTTTAACGAGGAATTGTCATGAACCGAGGCACCCAAGTGCATTCGTACGCGAGCGTGCTCCAACCGGCGAAACCGTGTTCTCGTTTGCATTTATTTAAATTAATAAACGTATAAATATTAAAGCCAGTAAATATACATACATTTGAAAGTTTAATAAGTGTATCGCGGCGTACACGCGTTAGTTCATTCCGGCGACAAGCGAATTACGTAACGCACTAATAAATCACACTTTTTTTTGCTATTTGTAGCGTGGATGGAAAGCAAGCTTTTTGGTTTTCGAACACACGAATGCAGGGGTATCGTCCATTGACTCGTGAAGCTAAAATTCTATTTAAAAGGGGGTGAAGATTCTAATAGATCGGTGATTCTAATGTCTACTAAACAAGAGACTCTAAATTCAACGTCCATCAACAAATATCACTTATAATCCGCCAATTAGTGGCGCCGTGCCTCTCGCTTCGTCCAACGAAGACGCGCTCCTTTGACACGAAAGGGTACGCAGATATTACGCCACAATGCCAGCGAGCTCTTCATCCCCCTCGATTCGACCCTCGCCCTTTCCCCTTCCCACTCTGTTTCCTTGTTCTTTCCCTTTCGATCCCCGTTCCGTCGGGGTGGAGATTGAGAAGGCCGAAACCTAAGCGAGCCCGCCATCAAACTCCTCCTCAAGAGCAAGCTGGATGTTTACATTTCAATTATCCGACGCCTCGCCCGTGCCATTATTAGTATTTGCATGATTTAGTAGCTGAAGAAGCGTGCCTCGGCCGCGTCTGGAGCCATCTCTGATTCGACAATTATCGGAGTGCGGTTTGATGGGGCTTTACAGGCGCCTACAGTCCCATCTGATGCGTGTTCGCGCAACACTCGAGGCGATTAATTCATATTATTCATAAATACTCTTCGAACAGTGCATTAACAGAGGGCACTTGAATATTCAACGCAATACTTGGGTTTTAAACTGTTTAATCTGTTTCTGAAATGGGACTGTGATAGATATTTCGAAATTGTTGAACAAGTCTGCTGGGGATTTATAAAATAAAGATTTGTGAAGGCTATTGCTTTCAAAGATAACGTTTAGAAAAGGAGCCCGTACAGTAGTCGACTTCTTAATCTTAATTTCGTGGATTCTTTGTTGGATCACCCTCTGCATTGGTTCCCAAGCTAGGGAATCTATGATTTCATGTGGATATAAGTCGCTAAAAGACCGACTTGACAAATCGTATTAAGCGAAGAAACCCCGTTTCATCCGATTTTCCGCTTCGGAATCGTTCGAGGGAATTCGAAGCCATTAGCGTGTCCTTAATCGATTAATCGGCCAGGCAATTCGAGGATCCACCGGAGAGGGGCAGGCAAACGAAGGTGGAAAAAGGAACGGCAAGAAAGGGACGACAGAAATGAAAAGAATCTCTCTTTAGGGAGAAGAAAAACTCGGAAAACGAAACCCCGGTGCAATATTCCGGGGAATCCCGCGAATCGATGGAAGGAGCGGAAACGAGCGAGAGGATGAAACAAAGAGGGATGGAAGGAGCGAGACCGATGGAGAGGCAGAAGAAGAAAAGTGGAACATTTCTGTGCTCGTTAAAACGCGCAGCTTCAGAATCCAGCGCAAACCGGAAGGAAGAAAGCCTCTCCCATCGCGGAACGTGACCCGTTTCCTCTTTCTTCGATTTTTCATACAATAACTATTGCTTCGTTCCTTTTCAAGGAAAACACCTCGCGTCCTTATCAACTGGTGACCTTTTTCTAAAAAGTATCTCGAAGAAATGCGACGCCCGGGCAACGAATGAATAGGCAGAATCCATTCGAATGCTCTTTAATTAATTTTCAATTTGAAAATATATCCGATCCTTCGTGACCTGGTGTAAATGATGTAAATTTGGATTGTAATTAAGCCATTATGACGCTGATTCATATCTGATTCATGAACACGTGCCCCGCGAATAATCGATAAACCCTCGCGAAAGATCCATTCAGACGACACGGTAGCTTCTTTCACGGAACATTTCGCGATTTCACCCGACGACGATTCCTATCTTTGGGTCGTTATAAATACGCGTAATACTTTACTCGCTGGGCTTGTCAACGCTCAAAATACCGTGAATAATCGTAAATATGGATCAGGCGGATACATTGCACCGCGGAGCTTGAAAAGGAATCTATCGTTCACGCTACATCAATCATCCTACTTTAACGCGAGAGCGTCAATAATATTTCTGTTATAATAACGTGATTTACAGCGCATCGAAACCAGCAAAATTTACGATGCGTATATTAATTACCGGCCGAAATTGTAAAACCGCCTCATTCGATAAAATGTTATTACGGTATAAAAAGTGATTCATTTGAGTTTCGACGGTTCTGTTGACCGAAACAAAATCATGATTTTTGCGCGACCGTTAATACTTGCAACATACGACGCTAGGATTAATTGGTTCAGCAGCGGATCTAACAGATTTCACTTGAAATATGAGACGTCGTACGTTGGGCTATCAAGAAACTTATTCGTTATCGAATACATCCCCCTCTTTAGTTGACCTTTATTCTCGCGATACCCTATCGAAAATCGCCGGAAGAATCGGCGAAAGGAGGGAGAAATTGGTCTGTAAAGATCCTCGCGATGCATCGGGAAAGAGATTAAAGAGCTGTCATTCCCCTGTTTTACTGGCGGAAATGAGCCCCCGAAATCGATCGCAGACCGATATTTTCGAATTTTACGAGGCAGCCGATGAGGTCACCGCCGATATTGACCACTCAATTCTATGACCTCCATCGGTTATGACCACTAAAAGAAAACGATTCCATAAGTCATGTGCCACTCGCGATTTCGTGCAATCGGAAATCATTTTTACAAGAAATGCCTATTCAAGAGAAATATACATAGAACACTTAATTCTAACTAGACAATTTAAGTGACCTAGATTTTCATAAAAAAATTTGAAGATTGACATTGCCCAAGAAATTTCAATAAAACCCATATAACCGAAGATTAAAAAGGACACTCATTGTATACCCTTTGCCTGCGGCAATCGAAATATTCTGTACACAGCAAGCCAAATGATCGATCTCTGCATTACTCATCAATCTCTATTAAAATGTTAATATGTCACGTGGAGGGAAGGGATATCCTATGTTACCACTCGAAAAATGACTGAGCACCCTGGTTCCCCTAAGTGTTCCATGGATCACTGATTTCACCGTAGGTTGTGTCAGTGATATTAAAACGTTGCAGTCTAAATGAAATATGGTAACATTCTATATAAAATAATCGACAGCGTGACATCTAGTATCACCGTGTTTCGCAATAATTTTCAGAAACTCCTATTGTCGAAACTTTTAGTCACTTGAACAGTGAAGTGTAGAAACTAAATAATTCCTGTCCGAGAAACAAAGGATCGATAATTTCTGGGTTCGTATAAAATGCGAACGGACGTTCTCTGTTTACCCTCCCCTCGGGGCAGATTAATCTCACAGCTATCCCCTTCGAGTTCTCCCACGGAAATTAGCTCGACGGAAGCGCTGTTCGTCTTCGCGTGCCGGTCTCACGGATCGACGGTTTTACGAGGACAGGATCGCTGCGTCATTGACCGCTGTCGTCGAAACTCGAATGGGCGAACTTGACTGCTGCCAACGGTGCAGTTAGACCCGTGCTCCCCCATTCGTTCCACAACTTGGTGAATATCAGATCGTTCGAAGAGGGAGGGCGAAAACCGCCCCTGCAGTTCCAACCACGGTAACTGCACTTCGCGAAGACCGTGGTGGTTAGATAAGGCTGCGACGCCGTGTAAGAAAAGAAATTCGTTCGACTCGTTTGCTGGACGACAATGGAACGGGAAACAGTATGCGATCGTGAGCGAAATCTCGGGTGACTATTCGGTCCAATGAGTGTAATTTGATGTCCCTCTGATGGGCATAAAAAGAAGATCAATATAGAATGCTATAAACTACTTGCTGGGAAATTGAATTTTTTTATATTGTGGGATTTAAAAAATTGAAATTTTAGCACTCCCACGGCAGAGGCAAAGACTGAAAAGGATATTCTGTACTTTGAAATTGATTCGAGGCGTGTGAAAGAATAAACTAGTGATATAGGTCAACGATATACGATACGTTTTAGAGATCAGACATGAGAACAGTTTGTTCCACTGTCAAAATAATAGAAGTTTCTCGGTATTGTTATCCAATGTGATGCGTGTATCGAGCTGGGCTGCTTTGAAACATTTTAACCTGTCCAGGGTGCAACGTGCCATTCCAGCAGCGTGCACCGCAATGGGTTAGGAAAGGCTCTTAGCAAGTGCTTTAGGTGGGCGTTTTCGGCCGCGATATAGTACCTTTTAACCACGGAAAAAGGGAAAAGTACTCGGGATCTACTACCTATCTTTGCCTCCCTTTTCCTTCTTTCATCCTTCTTACCTTCTCGCCCACCTTTCACTCTCCTTCGAGGTCTTTCTCCCCAACTACCTCTCGTCCGTCCTATTTTTCCTTTTCCTTCACCGAAAGGAAACTAAATAAACTTCGAGCAATATTATAAAATATCCATCCTGTCCTGTGCTTTTCAGATGCTTTCCAATCTCCATCCTCTAATATTTCAAATTTCATACTAACCAGAGAAGTTCGATGCCAGGGAAAATGAAATACCGCTAGCATCGAATTCATCAAGTAATTGCGAAATGTAGTTCTCCTTCCGTGTTCCACCGTAGGGCGAGAGATCGCGGTCGATTTATCTTTAACTCGTTCGTAATTTGCGCTCGTATCGAAGGGGGAGCTGCGGGGCCAGAGCAGACCAGAAAATACTAGAGGCTGACGCTTTAAGTGCATTCGATCGCGGTGTAATAGCTTTTAACTACGGAAACAAAGAAAGGTACGATTACCGCCGACGTACCCTTTCATTCCTCTCCTACTTCTTCCCTTTTCGCTTCCCCTTTAGCTCCTACTTTTAACTCCTACTTCTCCCGGAGCATTTCGAACAAAGCGAACGCTTGGCGCGCATCCCAAAAATCTCGACAATCGACAGTGCTGATCGTCAGGTGTGCTTCAAATGCGACCTAATATTCCACGAGGTACGCGATATACATTCAAATTAGCCCAACATTCTTGAAAATCCTCTGTCCACCGATAAATATAACACGATAGAGACAGAACTGGAAATCCCCTGCTGCTGTGCCATTAAGTACATGAAATACCTCGAAGAACTCGCATATTTCACCGAAAAAGTCCCCATTCACACGATCAACAGGACATCCTCGGGTTCCTTTGACCGGCAGCCAACTTTGAAGTAACGTAGCCTTAAAGAAGCAAGTATTGAGAGAGAAATATGTGTACACGTAGCGTGACAGTCTCTTTATACGATGTAAAACAACGATCTTGGCACCCTCCGGGCACGAGGTCTCTCCACCTTCCCGATCTGCCATGCACGGAAACGTGGGTCGTCGTTCGCCATAAAGAAAATCCGTGACGGGCGGTCCCGGCTTCCGGTTCTTCTCCCTTCGATCCCCCACGGCGTTCGCTTTTCCTGCGAAACTGTTTTCCTGGCAACGATCCGCCGTCGAAGCGATTCCTCAACGCGTTCGCGCGCGTCCATCATCCCCTTTCCTCGCAGCAGGGGTGCAACCATCCACTTCGACCTCCTTGAATCGCAGGGACGCACTCTCGAGACACACACGTGCACACAGGAGGGGGGGAAGAATGGAATCGTAATAGATCTCGCGTTCTCGCTCGACTGAGCAGCTTTGACGATTCGGTATCGTTGTCGCTTCGACGCGCTTTAGAGTTTCCGCCGTCTGACTCCTCCTCCGCTCCTTCGCGTGATTTGGGACAGGCGCTTCCTCTTATTTGTAATTAATTTAGATAAGTCTCGGGGTATAAACGAGCTTCAGACATCTGACGAGGAAATCCTGCGCGTTTGTCTCGGTTGTCTCTGCAAAATGTTCTTCGGAGGTAGATAGAGGAATTGAATATTAAAATTTAAGTTTAATCAAGACGCTGAAGTTAGGTATTTAATTCTAATATCGGACTCTGTGAGGTGGATAGACATACGAAGAAAAATAAATGCAGAGGTAATGCAAACTCTATAGCATATTCAGCTGTAACGAAAAAAAAAAAAAAATGCAAAAGCTCTACATCCGCAGCAGTTTACCTACATTCCAAGATTTTTTACGAGATTCGCTTCGATTCGGGGCGCACAAAGCTCCGTGCACGGAGCACCCGACCGTAGATGAGATTACCGTGCTCGCTTTTACGTGAATTTATATCCTGGGGCAGAGGTGGCGGATCTAGGAAATATTAATCCAAGGGTAACGTATCGGGCCTAGTTGATGCCGCGTTTCAAGGCCGTTGAACGTCGGCCAAACACCACGGAGCCCGGACCGTTTTAACTTTTACTTTGCGCATCGTACCGTGCTCTTCTGCCTCTTCGTAAATACTAATAAAAGTGCGAGGGTGCACCGGTGCCGTCTGAAATAAATTGAACTGGTCCGCGGACACGGAGCCACTACTGACGCGCGGTTCGTGTAAATTTCAGACGGTTCGGTCAGCCGGGTCGGCTGGGAAAAACGGTGCAGGGAAGGGCGGCAATAATTTTCTTTTTAAACGCCGCCAACAACGCGTTAATGTCGAGACGGACGAAATTGCGGCCGCTTTGCACGCGAGGGTAATTAACATTGTTTGATAAAGTCGCGCGTTTCTGTCGATAGCCCACGACGGAACGATCAAAGCAATGAAAATTGAAAATTCATTACGGAGCGAAGTTAAGAACTGGTCGTACAAAGAATTGCCCTTTTTAATTAAGAGGTATCCGTACTTCGGCGGCCTGGAAACTTTCCAGTGGAAAGGAGCACGATATTTGTTTTTTTTTTATATTTGTACATATTTAGGCAGCATTTAAAAAAATTAATTAAAAGAAGCGGTACCCACAAAGCTGGATGTAAATATATTTAATGTTTTTGGTTTAAAGAATTTCCAAAATTCGCGTCATTTTTCGTCCCTCTGCCTTTAAAGCAGAGATGGGCAAAGAATTACTTGAAA
This sequence comes from Andrena flavipes, assembly GCA_963971345.1. NCBI lineage: Eukaryota > Metazoa > Arthropoda > Insecta > Hymenoptera > Andrenidae > Andrena > Andrena flavipes. The sequence continues at coordinate 60,907,374 of OZ020482.1, read as the reverse complement.
TAAAAATTTCGCGCATAAATTTTTATTTCAAATAATTCTTTGCCAATCTCTGGATTACAAAAACCTACGAGCTAGCTACCATTATCAAATTTATTTCTCCGCTAACAAACTGAACTGTCCATGATCCACCAAATTAGGGCGTCTCATTTCGCCGCAACACCCTTGGGCCAGCAAAAGTGGCGCAGCGCGCGCAACAGAACAGAGATCCTTTATGCTGCCAAATCCGATAGCGCAGCCATCGCCCAGATAGTTAATGCCCGCTGCTATCTCTCGCATCAAGCGCTTTTCATATAAGAGTGCATAAAGCACAGCTGCTCTGTGTCACCTCGTTACCGCGGCCGCTTTCGAAGGATGTTAAGAGTAGATAATGCGCTGCACTCCGGGGACTCGAACGGTACACCGCGGCGTGGCTGTTCCGACGGGTCTAATGTTGCTTTTATCGCGGCGATAAATCAAAATGCTCGGCGAAAAGCCGAATTACTTCGCCGCGAACAACCACGCTGACGGAAAATGAATACAAATGGTGGCGGTGGCTTGGGGACGAGCAGCCTTTGCAACGGGACTTAACAACTGTCGTTGCGGCTTGTCCGCGGTCCGCGAACGAATCCATAGAAACGGCAGGCAACTATTCTCGCCGTCCAATTCAATTCGATATCGTATTAATCCACCCTATTAGGGTATCGGTCAGAACGCACGGAAAGCTGACAAGGTGTGCTATCGGTTATGAAACGGATAGACCTATCGCGCGAGCAGGCAGTTGCGTATAGGCGTATCAAATTCACCTTACGCAATAACTTGTAAGCTGTAAGGGAATTTCACGGTACAAGCAACGTTCGCGGCGGCCGTCGATTGTGCAAGATTGTTGCAACCTAGATGAAATCGGAATTGCCGCAGTAAGACGGCGCGAACGGATAATAACGGACGCAGGTGAATTTCCTTCCTATTACCGGAGGCCCAGGTTCCGTTCATTATCCGAGAAATCGCCGATCGATACCAGCGCGCCCTATCATGCCACTAAAAGGACGGCAAGTTTCGTAATGCGCGGGGATGGTAGGGGCGAGTCGATATTAAAACTTTGAATAGAATCTCGGGCTGCACCTTGACGAAACCAATTCTACGGACAGGTTATTGCGATAGATAAAGGGCAGCCCTTATCGAACAGTCGGCCGTCTTTCAAAGGGCCAAGGATACGAAATAATTCGTTCCGGCGAGGAGCGTATCGGTACACACAATGGACGCGAAAGTTTTTCAAACAATAGAGTCAGCCAGCCTCTCGTGGACATCTTTCCGGAACGGTCAATGAGCGCTCGGCGTCCCCTAAGCGTTCTGTGTGCTCTCAGCCGTCGCCTCTACAGGTCACCCCAGATCACGTGCGCCCATTTCCACGGGAACCCGATTCTTATTTACGCGGTCCCTTCGTGTACATCGTTTTACGATTGTTTGAGCGACGCCCCGGACGAGCGAACGGAAACGCAATCTCGCCAAGGAGGATTAAACTTTTAACGAATCCACGGGCAACAGGAAACTTCGGTGTACCTCTTACGCGTTCAATCCCCTCTACCGACGAATGTAAATGATGGAAGTCGACGCGGAAGGATAACGTTGCACCTGCCTCTTACACCAGGAGTTTTACTCGACTGTACGCCGTTCGCAGGGAAAGATTGAGAATTTCCGCGAGTTCGGTGAGCGTTCTGCGCGAGTGTCAGGTTCCTTTTGTGCGATGCGAGATGGTAGACGGTGTTGCGCCTCTAACGCCGTTTTACGTTGGATACTATTCTAGGGGCTGATCGTCCACGGACCGTCGCGGCGAAGATGAAGGGGGACAACTAACGAGATCTCTTCAAAAATAACTTACGCCCGAGAGAAAATTCCCGACGACGCTTCAACAGCGATTTTATTACCAGCGAATAATTTGTTGGCGTCGCCCCGCCATAAAGTAGCGCGTTATAACAGGCCCTGGAAAAATATGCCGGGATTCTAATATCGCGAGCAAGCAGACGGCTTCGGTTCCTCTCGTCCTCCCGTCCTCCCGTCCCCAAGGCACATAAGTTCGATACCGTGCCGCGCCTTCATCGAGTCTTTGTCGAACCAATATATCCCCGTGGCTCCATTCACGTAGTGATAAGCTTCGGTCTGTATTCATGTGTAAATACCCCTTCCTCCTTTCTTATACCCTCCACCCTGATGCGCCACAGACGTTGCCGAGAGTTCACGATTGCTTCGCTTTTCTTCGGGATAACAGGCCGGTATTTGGTGTTCCATTATTCCCTCCGATCGGGAATACTCCCGATTGTTTGCCCCTTTCCCGATGGAATTGCAAAATTACTTTCTTGGAATTAAATTTTCTATAGGCTAACCATAGTTTCCATCGCTGGAACTCCGCCGGTAAATACGACTGTGCGATACGCGCGGAAGCTGGTAGAGTTTTAAATTAAATATCGATTAATGATCGCATTATGCGAGCGCTGATAATTATATCGTCAAGTTTGTCGCAGGATGTTCAAAGGGCGCACCTGGAGAACAAGGGAGGGAAAAGGTCCCGGGCGATACGTTACAGGAGCCAAAGGCAGCCGCGAGAATAATTCGCGGTAATTATAATAAAGTTTCCTGCCGGTAATAAACTTGAGAAATTAAAAATCTGATATAATGCCCTTCCCGTAATAACGGCCAGCCGCGCTTTCCTCGTTTTAATGGGGAGTCTCGGGTTTCGTATTAACATTATCTTAAGGGGCATCCCCGTGCGCCCCGTGTCTCCGAGTGTCCTGAAAATTACGCACGCGAGACACACGTGCCGCGGGATGACATAAAGCCACGACGAAATAGAAAATTAATGCCCGACGACGGTCATAAACGCGTCTTTACTGGATAATCTGCGCCGTACAAGAAGAAACAGGCACGGAGGCGAAATTTAATTCTCCCCTCTCGCTTCCCTCCCCCCCCCCCCTTCCCGGTGCCCACCTTTTTGCCTTCTTTCCTTCGATTAAATCGTTCTGCCCGCGTGTACACCGGAGAGAAAAATGCAAAGAGTCGGCCTTCAGCGGCGGCTGAATAAAAACGCGAGGAACGCTCGTACCTCGTTCACGTTTACCGTAGCCACCCACGACGAGGCACACACGAATTTATAATTTACATTAACTCGGAAAACGAAAGTGGACGGCGCACCGCTGCGCCGCAATCCTTCAGGGACCTTTGAAATATTGTGAAACCGAGGACCGCGCGTACGAATCCGTTTCCGTTCGCGGGATGAGAAACACGTAGGGAAGTAGGCATTTGAGAATAATCTTTTCGTTTTCGTCAAAGGAAAAAAACATCTGTCCGGTTCTTTGCACTTTTAGATACCAAGGAAGCCACGAGGATTGCAATTCGGAGATTCGTTCTTCGGAAGGCGGGGCTAGCGGACGTTCCCGCGATGTTTCTCTTTGACAGACGGGAACGCATTAAATCCCAGATGGAACGAAAACATTCACCGTGATTACGTTAAAGCGAATATTTGCTGGTTCCATATTGGAGGAGTTACGTAATGCGACCGCAGGTCGAACAAGCCCGTTCCGTTCGACCCTTGGAAGGAGAAGGCGCGGCTGCATAGCGCGCAATTCGAAGAAGGAATTCGCATTTTTACGGTGGTCCGTTGGTCGGGCAAGTTATTATTTAAACATGAACGGAGTACCTGCAGCTCGATCTCCGTTTATATGGACACGTCTTGCGCGTGAATTATCTGAGGGTTCTTTAGTAGAGTTATTTCTAACGATACTACGAAGGTGGAGTAATATCCGCTGTTAATCTTAACAATGCGAACTATCTTAATATGGAGCATCAATCATTCGGCAATTCAGTTTCATCGAGATAACGTGGCCCACATGCGGCACACAAATCTCCCAAGGAATAAATCAGCAGGAATAAGTTAAAGCACCTGTGGAGAAGAAAGTGCTTCCTCGCGACGCTCCAAGCGTCCATGAAAACCGTTTACCATCAAACGATAATCATTTTTATCGAAACTATGCCCTGGCAAATATTCCAGCGTCTCTGCCGCTTTCGTCGGGTCTGTTCTGAATAACATTACGTCCAACTTCCTCCCGGCGAGTCGAACTCCGTTGGAGGAATAAGAATCCCGAAAGAAACAGGGAACGGGGCAAGGAGAGGAGAGCTACTTCGAAGGCGAGCGAGTTTCATCGTAATATTCGGGATACTTGGAGATATTTTCAAAGGATGGGCTCGTGTCCAGCAGCGGAGGAGGAGCGCCGGGGTGAGCCGGGCAAGTAGAAGAGGGACAGCGGGGCACAGACATCGCGTCCCGATCTCTATTCTGCTCTAGGACCTCTCGATGGCTTCTCTCCTATCTCCACACACGCGCCCGCAAACGTGTCCACATTTCTGTGAATACGTCCGTGTGCATTATGCACCTACTTACGCATGCCTGTCTGTCGTCCTGTATTGTGCGCGCTCCCATTTCTTCCCTCTTTTCTGTCTTCCCCGCATTTGCAAGCAGAGCCACGCATGCCAATTCGCGAATAAGAAGTATTGTCTTAAATACTTGTCTGCATTGTACCGCGGGAGCCGAGCAGCCTGGGGGATAATGAATATTGACGTTTCGCAAGCAGCTGCATAATATCTGCTGCGATTCGGCTACTACACTCCCGGAAATAATTAAGGCATTACCCAGTGTATGTAATTCTGATCTGCAATCTAATAAGACTTCTAAAAATATTAACCTTTAGGAGCTTTGACTTAGCACTCTATTTAAAAATGATTTGTTAATTCGTGTAGGTCCTGTAATTCTGCACCACATATATAAAAATTGGAAACTGAAAACCACTATTTTTGCAAGAAAAAAAAACCGAACCTCTAAAGGTAAAATTAAATATTTAAATTAAATCTGTAGATTATTTCCTGATATCAAAAATCTATACTGACAAAGATATACCATCGCGAAAGAGATTTGATATAGCCTCCAGTTTAGGTACACTCTAGCTAGATGATACACCACAATTTCAAACCTAAAACATACCCGGCGTTGTCCGTTTTAAATGACACCACTGTCGACAGACGGAACACGCAATTTTTGCCCGAAAAATCTTGAGACAGACGTGTTCCCGCGGTCAATCGTGGAGCGTATATACCTAGTACATATACCATATTTCAGAAGGGTTCGCGATCGAGCGTTCCCGAGCTGTCTAAACAAGCTCCCTTTTTCCCCTTCCTACCTATTTCCCTGTCCTCCGCTCATCTCCTGTTCCTCCTTTCACGTTTGTCAGAGGCAATGACAGGATATTAAAGTAGGAACAGCGAGTAGACTGCAGACTGTAAATATCCGGTGGTGCTCGAGCTTGCTCGCAATGAACAGGTCGAGCCAACGAGGTCGGACACGGCCAACCTGGGAGCCGCCGACGTCTCTCTCGGAAAATGTGAGCGCTTCTCGTCGTCGTCGTCGCCGAGGAAATTGCGATAATACCAAGGGCCATAAACGTTACTCCGCGTAGCCCGTAGCAATTGTTTTTCTCGTCCAATCGATTTCCAGTCACATATTAATTAGTTCTCTCCTTCCTGTTCCCCATGGGTTCGCTTCAGGGAAACGAAGGAAACGGTATGCCGCTATATAAATTCGTTAAGTAAATCAAGTTCATACGGTTTATTAACGTTGATGCGCGAAACGCCAACACGTCGATGGACAGTTTTATATTTTACGGGGAAGCTCGCCATGTTGGTTTGGGAAAATTGAAGCGAGAATGAAATCTGAAGTGCGGGGAAACGAAGTGTATGAAACAGAAGAAGGATGTCGGTAGATAAGAGAATAAAATGACGAGAGAACACGCCTGTAACATGTCCGGGAATTTTTCCCGGCTGTTTGCTCGTGGACTTTTGTTTTAGCAAATTGCAAATCGCTTCTCCCTGCATTAATTGTATGAATAATTAAACGAAAACAATCGCGGACAGAAGTCGACGTGTGCACGCGAGCGTGTAGCACACGGTAAGTGCGGACATTTGTTGCGGGAGCGGAATGTTCGACGAATAGAATTTACATTCAAAAACTCGAGCAATTCCATGAAAATTCAGAGCCCAGATTTACTGTCGTGCGGATATGAATTCCGGGCAGCAGGCCCGCGGATAACGACGGCAATAATTGTAAAACGTTTCCAAACGAATTCTCTCGTCTCGAGTAATTTTTCAGCGAAATAACGAACCAGCAAGTTGACAAAACGCTCGAGCAATGGTCACAAACTTTGTCAAATTGTTTTTGTCATTAGTTTCTACGCTCCTTTTACGTGCTTTTTCCGAATCTACTGCACTAATAATTTTTCACGCCCGCGCATGGACGTCGACGGAAAGGAATCTTGTTATTTTTCTAAAAATTGAAATATCTCTCGCAATAATAAAACATTAATGTAATTTCTGCCGAAGAATTACGACACGCATTATGATAAATCTATCTATTATTTGTTGTTCTCGGAGCTCAGCTTTAATAACATTACAACCCTTATGGCTACAGCTCATCTTTGACGAATTTATTTATACTCTCTCGTGATTGCAACATTTCCCCCCTCTCCCATTTATTACCGAACGAAAGCGCTATTATGGCGCAAAATTATTCCACAGGAAATTGAATCGATTCTCTGATCACCCCCAGCAATTTAACCAATCTAGCAAACGATCCTCTATTCAGCCAGCCAGCAAAACGCATTTAATTGGACCTAATTCAGATTTTCATCGCTAAACTTCTGTTTCTGAGCGCGCGCTGATAATTTTTCCGCCCCTCGTATCTCTCCCCGTCCCGTCCCTCCTTTTTCCCTCCAACCACCTGCTTTTTATCCTCTTTTACTAATTAAAGAGTTTCCAAGAGTCCGGTATGGTACAGTATACTCGGCCAGAGGGGCCTTCCGAGGCAAAGTATCCTCTCGAGAATTTAGAACTCTAATATGGAGGGGCACCTCCGCAAAAAATATATGAATTCCAATGACGAGGAGCAATATCGCCGGGCTATCCTTTATTGTGGCTAATAAAGACAGCCCCCAAGAAGAACGGGGTGAGATCCGTGGGGTCAGCCTTTCTTGCTCGGATCCTTCCACTTTTCCTTCCTCCGCCTCTTTGTTTCCGTTCCGGTGGGGTCGATTCTTATGCGAGTTGCCGGTAATTCCCCTCAACGTATTTCACTAACGATTTCAACCGACAGGCCGACGATATCAACATTTTCATCGCGGACATTTCTCAACGTTCCGTCGCGCGACATTGTGCCAAGTTCCGTTTTTTGCGCCGGGGCTCGCTGAAAGGAAGCTTCCGATTGCTTCCTTTCTTTCGCGACGCACGTTTCAGACGTTAATGGTATTTTAATGATTTCAAATGAAGCCAGGCCGTGTACACTCCTCTTGGCGCGGGATGGTATTCCGCGAGCTGCGGTGTATGAGAGATTAGGAAGACACAGCGCGAAGTTGAGAACGGAAATTCCAGCTCTCTCGAGTTTACAACGATCCGAGCACGCCTCCTACTCAAAGAGAAGAGTTCACGTGTGGAAGTTTTCCATGGTGCACGAGTATCCAGCCCCCTCTGCTCGTTTCTTTCATTTAAGTGAATGGCTGAGGGATCATCTTATTTCTTGGCTTCGGACCACCAATTTCGTTTCACCTCGCATCCCCAAGCCTCATCATCTCAACCTTGAATTCCCGTCGTTTTTTCCTAACTACCGTAATCCATTTCCTCATCTCGTTAATACACGTTCCTTCATGGCTCGTCCGTGGTAGACTCCACTGCCTCTCCCTGCGCTGTATATTCTTCGTACTACGGGGACTCTTTGCCGAAGCATTATCTTTATTGCGTGAAAATTGCTTTCTATATCCGTGCTAATAAAGTTTAGTAATATACCGCGAATGTGGAATATGATTTTTCGACTTCGAAGACACGCACGCGTAGTTTAAAACAGATTTTCATCTTCATCCTCGCGGACTCCTTCGCCACGATTCCATAAACAGAAATCAAGGACTGTGATCACAGAAATCCATTCCTTTCTATATCAAGTGTCCTTCCTTAACAAACCGCGGAACAAATAATCCTGAAAAGTCTATTACACAATCTAGATCCCTCCGTCTAGACTTCCAACGCGCAAGTAGAAAGAGTCATCAATAGACAGACGCGCCGGGCAAGTCCCCCGCAATTCCACGTGCACAGAACGAACGTTCACACCCAATTATCTGAAAAACTAGACCTCGTACGAAGAAACTGTACACCACCGTTTCACTCTAGCCAAGAATCACCTTTCGTTTGGCGTAACCGAGGGTCTCGTCGAGAACGTCGTGCACCGAGCAGACACTTTAATATCGATAACGTTTCCTCGCTGAATCGTCCTGTTAGGAGACAAGGGAGGTTCCCAGGCTGGCAAGAAGAGTGTCTGCCGCGCCGAAAAAGATTATTAAGCTTCGCAACGCGACAGAGACGCGGTCTGGTAAGGGGCAAAAATCCAGGAGGAAGCTTTTCATCGAGATACACGACGGATCGCGCGTCACCGAGCAAAGAACAGCGTTTGGAGCTCGTCAGGCTGGAATAACCAAAGTACCGTCCCGCGCAAAAACGCTCGACACTGTTAGCCGCTTTCCACGCTGATCCGGATTAAGAAACTTGACGGGAGAAGTTCCCGTCTCGCCGTGAAATAACGTCGGCCGGGGGAAAAAAAAAGAGAGGGAACGGGTGCAACTAGTCGCGGAGATTCCATCGCTAGGCTGGGCTGTCGGGATCTCCTCGTGAAAGTGAGCCCCAGAGGGTAATGAAAAGAACGGGCGGATAAGCCGTTCGATAGGCGCGCTCCTGAGACGCGTGTCGGGAGATCGCCAGGAATGCGCTCCAGAAGCCTGCGATCTGAATTCGATGCTGCAGACGAAAGTAGTTAGAACGGCCATTCCTGCGAGTTGTTCTGTTGCAGAACTTGCAGTCCACGGGTTTCTCTTTATATCGACTTCTGAAACTTGCAAGAATGCTAAAGCTTTTAACACCTAGCGGAGGAATGTATTTAGCGAGATACCGAGACACTAGGAGAATTGGTTCCACCTTTGGGTGGAAGTACGAGGGGTTTCCATATTAAACGAAGTACTCGAAAGTAAATTTTCAAAGTATTCCCCATCTGTGGTGACTTTAATAGCGACGAGCGATGAATGCGTTCGTGGTATCGTGGAAACGATAAAATTTCTTATGAATAGGTGCTTGATCTTTTCAAACTGATATACGAGAACGCGTAAAAACGAAGAAGGGACGAAATTGTAGTTGCAACCGCAGAGAAAGAGATTCAGCTGGATTCTTGCACGAGCCAAGATTGATTTCCTGGAACTAAATGCGTCATCGAGCCGACCGATCATTACAGGATCGTTACACGCTCGACATCTCAACGGCAGTGAAGTCAGCAATCATCCGGGGAGTCATTCTAAACGTTTCCTTCCACTCGGAACGAGGAAAAGGAGAAAAAGGGGGACAGCGATCAGGCTTTCACCCTCCGTAGATCACGATCGCCCATTAATTTAGACATGTATGTGCGTTTAAGGAAACGCATTCTCAAGTGCAACTAGGTGAAAAACTCGTATATCTTTATATGGGGATGAATGTTGCTCAACGGAGAGTCGATCGAACGTATTAATTATTCTGTGGAGTGGTCTGGTGTAAGAACCCTAACACTTCAACGACTACACATTTTCGAGCGAACTTCTCATCAACAATTCTCAAATTTCCAATCTACTCATTGATCCTTTAAAAAAAAAAACCTGCAACTGTACCTTGTAAATAGCATTCAGATCTTTCGATCGCACATATTTGCCGGCGATTAATTCGAAACGAGCCGAATAATCAGCACTGTTGATTTGAATATTCTTAAAGCTTCTTAAAAAAGAAAAAGGCTGAACTTTTCCGCGTAACTATCATGATCGCTCAAAGCTAGCACTGTGGAATCATGGCCAAAGTATTCGTTACAGAATTCACAGCTACGTTCCGCTGTAATCCGGTGTGTATGACGCTGACACGGACCATAAACTCCTCGGGATTAACGTTACAAGGAGCGCGCGCGTGAAACAATGAAGTATCTGCTTTCACGATCGGAGATACAATAACCGATACGGCGCAGTACGCAAACAGATGTTAACAGTGCCTCGAATGCCTAGGCGAGCAGCTAGGCTGAACAACAGAAATCGACGGAGAGCGGCAAATTGATCGGCTCCATTGGCCTCGGTCGGCTGAAACTTCCGAGTCAGCAATCGGGTTCGGCTGGATCGTTAATTGCCGATCTAAGCGATCGGTTAATCGAGCGTGTTACCAAACTGCAGGGCCGAACGATTGTAACGAGCGGGAAGTAACCGGTGGTTATCGGATGAAATGACTTCTTAAATCAGCCACGGCTGTAAAACACTCATAAGTTATACATACCGCTGTGCCCTCGAATCGCGCGGAACGCTTCGCGTGGCTGCGCTAAACGCTGCAATCTATACATGACCCTGCATCTGCATAAAGCCCGGCGTGCATTTCGGCGAAGCGTGGCGATGCTAAAAGAAAAATTTATAAAGAATTGCGCAACGACGATTAATGCTTCGCTTTGCCAAAATGTGCGACGACCTTAAGGGTTACCTTCAGACCAAAGGTGAAATGTAGAATTAGTTGAGAATTAACGAGGAAACTACTTAACTAGTCTCTGATATTCTGAAGTTTTCTTCGACATACGATAATAAAGAAACTTCGCGCAAACACGTGTTCTATTTTAATTCTGTGTCCACGTATACAATGTTCCTTTGTAATTCCTTTACAAAAAGTGATTGATAGTCAAACTGATCACCTTGGTCTGGGCGAAAGATTTTAGTTGGAACGCAGAGGTAAGAATTAATCATGACTCCTCCCCATCACAGATTCGTATACCGAATCTAGGGAAAGCCTTCAGGGTGCAGTGGAAAGCACGAAAACGCCGGCATCGTGAATCCCCAATATCGATACTCTGGTCCCTCGAAGCGCGTTTTTGATCTCCTTACGGTCGCGTGTGCGCGGATGCGAGCACCGAGGACGCGTCCGTTCAGGAAAGGAAGACGAAAGGGAGGAGATATTCGCGCACAGGCTTCCAGCATGATCACCAGGTTCAACGACCCGCGGGAATGCCAGGGCACACCAGCAGACTGCCGTCTTAAACCCGGAGATCGCATAGATGCGACTGCGTTTGGGGACGCGCGTGCAGGTGTGCGACACCGTGCACACAAGCCGCTCGGGACCCGCGACGATCGCGCGTGTGGAGATGTGTGGAGATGTGTGTCGACGCGTGGATAACCCCCGAAGCATCGTGGAAACACAGGGAAACGTTTTCCCGAGCAGGGAAGCTGCAAGAATCTCTGCACGCCTGTATGAATCTCTGGAAATTTTGGCAGCATAGATACAAGCAAAGGAGCGCATCGATCTTGATGAATGATTGCATACAACTGACTGGTATTGCCATATTGGATTTAATCTCAAGTTTCTTGCCATTTGCACTTCCAAGAATATCGGAATTCTAAAAAATACGGAATGCCTGCACGGATCCTCTCAATTTCCCATGAATATTCGTTGAACGTACCTATGCACGTGTACGCGTATGAAGCAGGATACTCTGATTTTACAATGTTTACTGATAAAAATATTACCGCTACAAATATTGATATTCCGATCGAATCATCTTCGCCAAAGCACTCGTCAATATTACCAGGCAAATATACAAATATATACAGTTATTTTAATCGAGTTCGGAACTGGTGAATCGTTGGGAAATTCCATGATGCGTCGCGAGATTCGCCGAGTAGCGTGAATCCCACGGGCGCGAAACGAACAGGTACAACTGTTGCCTCCGAGTGGCAACTCGAGGTCACCCGAACAGCCTCCGACTCCCTTTAAAACGTCGTCACGAGGGTGAATGCACCAAGAAGCGCCAAAAAACGCGCGAAGACGCGCACGAGAGGCGGAACAATAGCGCGCTGGCGAAAATGTGGAGGCGGTAATGCGGAGGTAGGGTGGTGACACGTGTAGGCCTTACGAAACAGCGCGCGGCTCTGGTACAGTAATGAAGATACTGGAAGGCCGCGGCGAGAGCTCCATGGAGAGGACTCCCGGTGGTAGAGAAAATTGGAAGAGGACGAGTAGACTCGACAGTGGGTGTGCAAAAGATGGCAATCTACCCGGAGCCATTGAACACAGCTTGGAGGTGTTTAATGAGAACAGCCGGCTACAAGCTACGCTTGGCCTACATAGACCGTGGCACAGACGACGTCGTCAACGACAACGACGACGATGACTGTCGTCTGGCAACGGGAAACCCAACTACGATGGCTGCGCCAGTTAGGCTCTCAGGATCGTCGGTGTCCCGACTTTCCACGATTCCTCAATGGTTTCCCGAACAATGGAAATTCGAATCCACCGAGCTGGTCAAACGGTCCGTCGATTTTTATTCCGAGCAGTTCTAGCTGGACGCTGAGAGATTAGAATTCCGCCGCGGCAGCGTGTGTGGAGTTAAATCGGGCCCGCGCTGATCCTAATGTTCCCTTTGCACGGGAATTCGTGCGATGATAGTAGAGAAAGGCTGCCCGGCGGAGTTGAATTGAAAGAGCGAGGCTAGCAGTCTTCGCGGCTAGTTCCAACTTTTGCGGCGTCCGATTATGTACCTCGCGATCGTCAAAAATACCAATATACATACGGGAGGCATAAACCGAACGCGATAGGCGAATAAAAGTGCATCGAGCGCGTTCCACGTCTGCGAAAAATATCAGAATGCTGGGGGATGGAATTAAAATATAAATGATCAATTAGGACGGGGACACATCGGGGCGCCTCGAACAGAGAAATCTGTAACGAGAAAACTTTTTAACGAGAATCTCTTACCGAGGCAACATCGGTGCGTCGCCGAGCAACGATGGTCGGTGGACCGCAAGCAGCATCCAGCATCCTAGCGACGGTTGCAAGAAAAAAGAGAGAAAAGGACGAGCTTTCCGCGACGATAATCCAGCGGGCAGACCGTCGAGAGGTTGTCTTCGCGGAGGACCACGTTGCGCGTTCAGGAAGTCGTAAATCGAGCGTGTGCGCATTAAATCTCGCCTACCGCGTTAGAGAACACCGCGGCGGAGAGCTTAACCGAGCTGTAAACGCGTAATTCCATTAAAAGGATACCGCATTCAGGGGGCCGACGAGGATTCAACTTCTGTTCCACGGGGACGCTTCTCCGGAAGATCTCCAAGACACGGGGGCGAGGGGGTGGAAGCCCGGATGAATTCGACACCGAGGAGAAAATAAAAGGAAAGACAGAGGGGGAGAAAGGGGTGGAAGACACGTGGGTCCGCGGCAATAAAAAAGCCTACAAAAGATCTTTCCAGAGGCGTGCAGGGAAACAGAGAGCGAGGAATAAAGAGGCAGCCCGCTCCAGGGGGGATAGACGAGCGGGAGGTAAAGGGGGGGTAGGGGGAAAGGGGGCTGGAAAATGACAGCTCCAGCAATTGCGTGTAATTGCACCACGTCTTGCACAAAGGAGCCATAAGCCTCCCCCGGAAGTTTCCTGCGCGACAGGTTGTCCTTCGTCCTGATCCAAAGAGGAGAATCTCATCAGGGATGCACGTCGACTTGCCACTCTGGTGATTAGCCTGCATGCGAACGGCGTTTAGGGAGCGAGATTCTGCCGTGGCATCGCGAGGCGGCTTTGAAATTTAATGCGCTCCTTGGAGAATGACGTTCGCGAGTTCTTCCAATTACACGACGGTATAAATATTTGTAGAAATGAATTTTTCCGGGTGAGTTTCTGGCGTTTCGGGGTTCCAAGGGAAGGTGCAATTGTACGCTCTAGTGCTCGTCCCCCTTGGGATGAATGCTATATTGTATCTTCTTTTTGTTGTTGCATTTAGTGGCTTAAAGAAGTTTAGGATAAAAAAACACCGAAAGAATGAATACTTTATTAGCGCTTTTTAATTGGAGATTATTTCTGATCAACAGTGACGAAGATTATCCGTTGCTTTATGCAACGTTTTCTACGATCCTTATATCGCAGATATATTCCAACGTCGAGAAACATCAGATGTAAACAAATTTCGTCGATATTCAGAACAGAATGGGACATATTCTTATTCACGAGCGGAGGGGGAAGGCAGAGAAGAAGAAAGTCGTTTTATGCTAATACACCGTGCCACCGTGGAATGTGTTTATTGGATTTTTCTCTCCCGATCCAATTGCATTCCTCCATAGTGGCGGACCATCGATTTGATTTTGAATACCGAGAACAGAAACCAGATTCTTCCCCGAGGCAATTTCGCGCGACACAACGCGACCACGTTCAATTAGTTGGCGACGCAGGGGCATTCATCATCTGTCATAAGGAAATCGATTCTACCGCGGTATCGAGGTTACTTGTATCCGCCACTAAAGAAACGACGTTGACTATGCAAATATATTATGGGATTCAATTTTGGAATTTTTCAGTACTGCTTCGGGTGCTGTTACAATTTTTACGGTAGGTTCAGTCAGGGAAGAACTCTGCTCTGGAATCTTATCGACTTTTACATATTATTTAAGGGACTTAATAATTAATCGTTCAATGTGTTGTTCCTAAAGTCAGAGATTGTTGAATATACGTAAAATGCCCCTTCACTGGACGTTTCGCGAAAAGTTTAGACCATCGTTTGACATTCTGTGTACGTGGCCAATGTAATTGGCAATTACAGCAGGTGGCTTTGACAAGCTAGCCGCGACGCTCGAATTTTGTCCGCGGGCTGCAGTGTCCGATGAAATTGTTCGCAGAAAATCGTTCTCCAGCCGACAAATGAATTCCCGTTAATCTACACCGTCATTTTTCCCTCGACCGTGCACCTGCTAAATGTTCTTCATTTAATTCCAATTCTACGGGATGCACATGCAATTTATACTGTCCGCATCTTCTGTTGGAATTTTCATCTGGGTTCGACGAAGAAATTTTTCGCACGATCCGTGAATATTAAATCTTATTAATACATTTCATAATTCATATTGCACGAACGAAGAACGTCACAGCTCCGAACGGTATTATAATTGAACATCATGAAGCACAAAATGGAGTAGATGGAAACGAGGAGAAAGGAAACATTATTCACAGAACTCGTGTAAATATGAAAAACATTTTCCAGCGGAACGCAGCCGGAGCCAAAATTCCAGCGCTTTAACCGAAACATTTCATTACGATTTCCCTGTTTCATTATGCCGTAGGCTCGTGTAATGGGAGATGCATGCAACGACGATAGAAACGGACGGACGCGTTGCATAATAAATATAAACGCGGCCTGTCCAGACAAAAAGTAACCAACAACCGTGCACGGGCAAACAAATATCTGCAAGCTCGCCCGACTCGGTAAATATCGCGATATATTTCGATCGCGGTCTTCGCGCTTCCGCCGCGCTCGTAAAATTTATCCCCAACACTAGCCCCCAGCAAGCTACGCGTGTTCGGTTGTTCAGGCATCGTTTAAAATTTAGCAAACACAATTTTATTTCGCCCGCGCAAATATTGACACGCGTAATAGCCGCGGAGGTAGCCGATAATAATCGAGTTTCGTTTATTCGAATCGGAGCCTGGACCGTTCCGATCCGCCCCCGAGGAGGGCGAGGAGGGCATCGAAGAAAGACGCTTGCGAGCGGATTAAAGCCCTGGATCGGCGCAGTCAGAAGAGGACGAGCAGACAGGCGAGGCTGACGATACAGAAACGGCCGAATTATCGAACGCGAATTGTCTCTGGCCGTTTTATTGGCCCGTAAATGCCCTGCAGCGATAAAATACTGCTCGCGGACGTTGGACGATGAGTCTCTTATACGGAGTCCCTCGGAGAAACGTACAAGTCCGAGTTAACAGAGACGGCTTGACGAGTCAGTTGTGTACGTGAAACTCGCCGTTTTACGAGGCAAATAAATTATGTATACTGTACATTATGCTGTCGATACTCGATACTTCTTGCACCGATCAATATTTTGTGCAATGTATCCAGGGATTTTATAAACGTTCAGTTTTTATGTTTCTGGAAGGACTCTTAAGTATTGGATTTTACTGATAATATTCGAGCTGACAAAGTTCGGTTTTCACGATGATTTGGGCCTTGTTGTAAAAAGAATAACGAAGAAATGTGGGAGCGACTAGGAAGGAGATACCCTCGGGATAAACGTTAATAGAAACACAGTGATACAGGAAAACTGTTCTCTCTCTGTCGACGGAGGGGGTGGAAATGTTCAGCTTTTCCTTTGCTTCAACGGATTTGATCCGTTGTGCGTGAATAATTAGAGTGCACTCAGAAATGACGCGTAGGCTTCTGCGTAGCGGCGCGACGGAAGATTTTTACGGCAGGAAACCGCGCCGTTTTCGCAGGAAGCAGGGAGGAAGCCCGTGGAATGGCAAGGGGGCAGAATACGCTTTATTATCTTCTGCAAAACACCAAACCCACCCCTGCGCAGCTCGAAGAACAAAGGGGACAAAGGACGCAATCGAAATATTACGAAGACAGAGAGAAAAAAATTAGAGAGTAACAGCGAGACAGTAAAACAAAACGAAGGAGAAAGAAAAGGGAGAGGGGTGGAGGGTAGCTGCGATGGAAGTTACATCCAAGTGATCGGCATTGTTCCTTTGATTCGGGGCCAGAATTAGTTAAATGAACGTCGATTATTGTACGAGGTTGCGGTTCGTTTGCTACCGACCGCGAAACTCTCTTTGAACGTGTATTTTCCTTTCTTTCGAGGCAGGTTTATCGTTCGAATCGAGGCGAGTCACTGGCCCGACACAACAGGTACTTAAAACTCAGGGAAAATTTAAAACGAAAATTAAATCCACACGCATTATCCATTTTTTATTAATTCCCGCTGCTTATGATGATCTCCAGTGAATGTTAAAACAGCGGAGGATGCGAGGCTTCTTTGTCTCTACCATTGATTCCACGACTGAAAACAGTTATGGTAATTAGATGATTTATAATCTGCGCTGCTACCCGACAGCCAGAGCTTTCCATAAATCGTCACGCCTCCCAACCTCTGTAAATTTACAGCTCGTACTCACTGCGTTACAGTGCACATCCATCGAGCCTGTGTCAATACTCGAATATCGGCGCTGTCCGCCTTACGTGAATGATGATGAAACACCATTGTTCAGGAATACCTCTCGCGCTTATTTTTGTAGCATTTAAAATCCGACGCGAAGATTCCCGTGGAACAACGCGTACAGATGTGCCGACATACGTACTTCCACTACTACGTTTTCCCGGGGTCGAGACTAATCAGGACCGAGTCAACAGTTCGATGCGCCGTGGAAGCGCGGCGGAGCTTTATTAAACAGGAACTCGGTAATCACGCGAATTCAGATCCAGCCGTGACTGGAATTTTAAACAGGCGCCGTGCATCTCTGGGTCTCTTAACGCGTTTCATTAATTTCCAACTCGGCCGCGGAGACACACACGATTTAGTGCGCGCGCGGACCGCGCGCAACCATCCCGCAGGACCCTCGTCAATTACGCTTTTTATTTCCCTTAAAACTCGTTGACCTTGCCCGAGACTCGCCTTTCCATATCTTCTTTACCTCGACGCCAGCGTATAATGGCGCTCCGCCAGGCGAGGAATCGACGAGAATTGACAAGCCGCGAGGCGAGCCCAACAGAGGAAGAAGAAGATCCCGCTCTGGATAGGAGGGCAACAAGATAAAATTATTTAACACGCGTTAATTCGTATCGATAGCAGGCTACACGACGTTTACGTCACGCGATGCACTCGCAACGGATAACGCGTAAATCGATAGCTCGGGCTGGCCTTGCGAACCTGCGGCTTACATACGCTCGTTTATCGCGTCTTCTGTAATTCAAACGAACAACTGCAATTAAATATGTTAAATAAACAGCTCCAAAAGAAGCTTAACGAGGAATTAAACACGCAAAGGAGCCGAACGGTAGCCGACGGATATTAAAATTGACGGATGAGTCCGAAGCTGAATTCTTCATATTTGCGTATCTAATATTGGATTTTGCTTATCACGTTGGTATCACTGATCTATTCTGGGGAATCCCCTGGCTATATGTATAATGCAGACTGCGGTCGTGACGCTTTAAAGCGGACCTCTTTAAGTCCTCTTTGAGGCCAGGCTACGGCTGGAACTCGCGGAAGCTGGTTTCCGTCGATATTAATGACTTCGGAGCGGTTAACCTGGAATTCTTTGACGGAGGACACGCCAAATTCGGGGCGAAATGTAATACGCGGGGAACGCCGAGGTCCGGGATGAAATTTCGGGCTCCGGGATGAAACTTTCCTTCTGCAGGATGAATCTAACCAGCGCGGTGGCATTTTTGAACGGCACGATAAAGTTTCTAGACAGCGTAATGAAATTTCTAGGCGTCACCAAGTCCCGTCCTTTTTGGGGCACCGAATTGTCTTGCTGGAAAAGTTGCTTGATAATCCTCCATAGATACGAAGTCGAAAACGAGAACGTTCATGCATATTTTGTAGCGAATGAGGAATTAATTTACCATAAACTCGGTTTACAGCGTAATATCGAAAGGTTCGGTATATCGATACTGAAAGGGCACGAATAAGAAAGTTCCCGAAGGTGTGTTGCGCAACAGCGATCGAAAATTCTCACACGCGATGGAAAGCGTATTTACGCGAAGCGAGAGGATCGGACGTTTTTAAAAAATTACAACGCGCAGGAACGTGGAAGGAAGAAACATTGAAATTCGCAAGAGGAAAAATCAGAGATAAATGGGAGCAGCTTTATTCCCCGCTGCTTGGCACGAAGCAGCGCGGGATAATATTGTAGTAAACGCAGACTACTCAACAGTCTGGTTTATGCTCGTCCTTTTTCACTGCTCTTGCCTCTTCATTTCGTTTCACCGGCCTCAGTTCCTTATTTGAGCATCGTATTGTCTTGTAAACGGAGCAAGAAATATTAACGCTCCGTTGACACCAAGCTGTCCTATCTTCTAACGATTTACCGTTTCCTAAGTGACTATCAGTCTGTGACTTGATACAGACAGGCGACCAAGGGAGTGAAATCGAGGCAATATTCCATTCGAAATATTCTACAATTAAACCGCAGAGGAAGGAAACGCCAGAGTTTAATGCTCGTTTTCGACGATGTTCGAAGCTATTGTTCCTGATACACCATCCAGCTGTATTCCCATGCAACGTTCGCGCAGAATATACGGAAAAGAACATTGCCTCGCTGATATCAGTAGCAGCGAATAATTTTCACCGCGTCTTTTATCCAACCGAGTGTGATTTTCGCCTCATTTAGCCCCGGGAAATAAAATATGAACGCTGCAAAGGTGATGAGATGGATCTACACTGTCGACCAAAAGTTTGAAATCTCTGCGAGGCTACCGTAGATTTCCCTATGCAAATCTCTAATAACAAACTCTTGCGTTATCGGTATGTTGTTACAGTTTTCGATGAATATAGAAATCAGAAGTTCTTACATAATTCAAGTTCGTGGTTTGATTTAGTTGAAATCGTGCAATGCACACGTGGAATTAACTTTTCAAAAGCGCGAGGCCCTTTCCGTAACAAACAGTTGAAATATTTCATAGTACCTACTTCGATCCAAGGAAATATTGCACATGCGTTCGTGTTGCAGTAGAAATTTGCAAGTGATTCGAAACTTTTGGGAGGCAGTGTACATTTGCAGCGCGCTTACGCTAAGCACGGCTTTACAAGTCGGTTATTCGTGGAGGGCAGCCGTGGACGTTGCAAAACGTAGTCTAACGACGAATAACTTTCATCCTTCTATATGCACCCGAATATATTCTGTACACCTGCAAATATTCCCTTCCTCTGATAACGATTTTCGTACGGGCGTTCAGAGGAAAAGCGTAACAATGAGCGAGGGCTTTGCGAATGCAGCATTGCCTCCTCGTTTCACAGAGCTGTTCGAGAACAGTCAAGGTGTTTACTTTAAAATTTTCTTTCCACTGCGATCTGTCATTAGAGCGAAACGCAGACGATACTGTTGAAAAAGAAGACGCTTCGGGAGAGTTTCAATGATGACCGGATAGGTAGAAGGACAAAAAGTAGAGTTCCATCGATTCCTTGTAGGGGATCTCTCGGGTATGCGAAAAAATCTGGTTTGACGAGTGTAGCGTGCCGTTCGCTAAGTTCCTGGGCGAAATTTTAGATTTTATTTGACACGCGGGAGGATTGGGTTTCGAGTAGGTACATCGGAATTTAGCCGATGGAAGTAATTGGGTGAGACGTTTCGAGGACCTATGGTCCCGGTATTTAGAAATCAAACCACGAACTTGAATAGGTATACTAGAAACGACTCCGTGTACATTGGAATAGCTAACATTTGACTCTATAACAGTAATATTACCTTCACCCGATAAGATTTCGATTACCGAGGGATGCGAATAGCCACAGAAATGGTACACAAGCTTGGCTCCCCGAGATATTCCAGATCGAAACGCCGCGGCAGAAAGTATCTATGTAGAATGAGGGGGACAGCAACGTGTAATACACTAATGTCTCGTTATCAATCCTCGAATAAAGCTCGCAAGAGGCACAGCCGTATCTTCGACACTCCTTTCAGGATGAAAAGGAGCGTGCCCTTAACAGAGGAAGCAAATCGCGGCGTGCATTCACGGGAATCTGTCCATCAGACTCTAATGGAATACCGCGAGATGTTCTTTAATGCCTTCATAAAATTTCAGCTTCATAATTCCCGTTTCACCGTCACGAACTCGCTCGGTGTGCACGCAAACGGGCACGTGCGTACACGCACGCGGAAGATTAGAGGCCGACAGCTCTCAAACACGAGAGAGATTTCCCTTTCTCCCTCCTTCTCTCCCCCCCTTGCTGCCAGGCAAATATTCAGCTCCGATGGAAGCTCCGTGCCGAAATTCTGCTGATCCCTTCAGGGTCGGTAGTCATTACTAGGTTTGCCAGTAACAACGCCGCTCGCAATAATAAGCCCCGGCGAGCGAAGTTTATTCTGAGCCGCGAATCTGTTGTTTGATTCCCTTGGCACGCGATTATCAGGCACCGTAAGTTCGGGCTAATTAGTTAAAGGAACGCGGCCGGCGTTAATTGCGTCACGAGGCGTTCCGCAACAGACAATCCGCTCGTTTAGGAAAGGCTGTAGGGTAAGTGGTACTAATAGACGTTTCAGCCGCGTCTGGTGAAGCAGCGTATAACAGGGGGGATCGAATAGTGCCGAGCTTCTGTCTAAAGCCACGTTTCCACGTTTTGCAAAGGGTGCCACTGATACTTCGAAGATTCGATAGAATTTAAATTAAGATGCGTTACTATTACTTTCCGCGACAGTGAATAATAGAAAATGAGAAACATGGCTTGAGTGTAAGATTACTCCATTAAAGGCAGCATCAAGGATCCTTTTTTAATCAATTATGGGACTATTAGAAGTCCAACTAGAAGTAACTCAGAAATACCAAATTACTTAATCTACCTATATTGCCTTCGGTCAACAGCAACCCTTGAATCTACAATCGTCCAAGGATCTAAGTGAACGCGCTGACTATATTACTCGAGTGCTTGCCCGACCCTGCCCGACAACCTCCCCGAAAGGATCCATGAACTTTAAGCAGACCCCTCGTCTACTATTTCCACTGTCACTGCATAATGTGCGTTGCGCAACATTGGACACGTCTGCGCCGATTTGAATATAAAACTCGGGATTCATCATGCATGCAAAACCGGAAAACAAACAGAGTGAAAATGGAGCCCGGGCCATGTCAGGCCATTATCCTGCCATCTTATTGATTCTTATTATGCGACGAGGCGTGCTGGAATAATCGGTCCTTTCGTGTACCGGCGGTCGTCGCCGCGGGAACAGTCGCCGTCTACGCGGATGACAAGTTTTATAGAGGATACGGGCCGATCTCATTCGCGAAACGGGACGTCGTCGAGAGAAGAATACTGTTCGAAAGGGTACTCACTCTGAGGGTCTCCAACTGGGAGCGGACGTATTCGGCTCGGTTGTCTATGTCGGGAATCGCCACAGGAAACGAACCCATGTACTGTAACAAGAGAAATTTTGCTTTAGTACGATCTCCATAGGTCGTGATATAGATATTACCAACAGATAACATATAGAGATCTCTGAGGATACATAGAATGGTATTGAATTTTGCTATTGAAATTCTACACTCTACAGAATCGATGATAAGTTCGGATTTGAATTTTTCTGATTCATTTTCCTAAGCTTTTTATTCGACCGTTAGGCTTAAGAGGCACAATGTGTGTCATTTTTATCATACATATACTTCTTGAAATCTAATAAGGAGTTCGAGGGGCCGAAACGAAGGAGAAAACATGTGGGTAGAATACAGGAAAAGCTCCGAGGAGGTTTCGAAGGCATCCCTCTCGTCTGGTCAAACACGTCGTCCGATGATTATATGGCCGATAAAAATAGCGACCCTCCTTATAACGACAATAAATAAAAGCGCCCCAGGGGGAGGGTTAAATTCCACGGACGTAATAAATAACGGTACCTAATGCAATTATGTGCCCCGTGGTCTGTTCCCTGATAATACATGCGCCGTTTTCATTATGGCCATACGCCGCGCTAGTAAATTAGTAACGGAGATGTTACTCGTGTCCAGTGATTTCGCCAAAGTGTATACGCAACGTACTAATTTTTCTCGGTCGCTTGTTATCGACTTGACGTCCGTGGTCAGCCGTCAGAGTGGGTGAAACTAGCAATTATGATGCCCCTTAAAAGTATCCTATTCATCATTAACGTTGAAAGTGTAGTTAATAGTCGATACTCTCGCCCTTATCGGATTATCTAAGCACTATAAATCCATCGATACACTTGAAATAATATTTATTGTGAAATTAATATTTCCTTTCTGTATAATTAATCGATAAACAATGAATTTCATCAAGATTCAATACCATCCTACCAAACGTCATGAAAGTCTTGTTCCGACAGCTCAATGCACAATAATATCGTGACTCCACCCAAACGTATACAAAGTGTAATTATTATGGAAGTCGCGTCGTAAAAATACATCGAAACACGTTGAATAATCGTAACGACAGGAAAAAATAAGAACGCGGGATTTAATTGCGACGCGTGCAGCGCATACAATTTGCGTGCTTCAATCACGATTTCCATGGCTGAAAAATCTTTCCTCCGCGCGGCATTTCGATTCAGGATACTCGCGCCACAAAATAATCCCCAGCTTTAATCCCACCGGATGATTCTCATTGTTGTTTCATCGAACTTCTCCGCGAGAGGAGATCCTCTCGGAATCACAGGGATTTCCCAGAAATATTATACCTCGCTTTCCCCTCGTGGCGGGAACGATCGTCCCAAAATTCCTCGTAATATCGAAAGTTCCAAATGCGAACAGAGGCAGTGATAATAATCGTCTCCGTAACTTTGTACGGACACACGTTATACGGATAGAATAACGCAACAAACACGAGCCTTTTACTATTTCATTCGTGCGACGATCAAGCTTCGATTCATTTTACCAGAAATTATGTTAAAAATCAACTGAACTGAGCTTACAAGCTTAGAAGTAAAATTTAGAAGGCTCCTTAAACTGAGATTAAAAGAAGTCTGAGAAAGGTGTGAAGATTGCTGAGGGGATAAAATCTATGATCCATATTCGTTTAAGAGGAAATACAAATACTAAATATACACTTGCTCGTGGTTCCATAAACGAGAGCACCTGCTTGAAATCGCTATTAACTGACAAAACGAGCCGGACATGATACCGAACAATACAAGTTATTGCTCTCGCCTTCCCCCGAGCTATGTACGTGATCTCGTTAAAAATTAATATGACAGCGACCTTCAAATGTCACTTACGAAGGTGTCCTTCGCTATTCACTTCACCGAGACTGCGTAATCAAAGGTTTCTTTGAATCGATACCATTTTTTATCGCATCGCACGTTAAATGATCCTTCTCGGTTGAGCCATATTTAATCAGAACCCGTTACCGTGACTGGCAATTTCGCAATCGCCTTATTTGCGTGCTGTGGAACTGTAAGACTATCGTCAGCGAGCGGTGCTCTCATGGCTTTACCATAATTATTTAATTGGATAGACGATACAATCGCTTTACTGGAGGCTACGAGCTCCAACCTGGCGATACTCTAGACGATGCTGATCTTATTAACGAGATTATTCCGAGAAAAGGGGAAAATAACGCCCGTGGAAGACATAATATTTAAAAAGAAAGCTACGAACACTTATTTCTCCACGTATGCAGCTGGAATTTTCAAGTCGAATGCTCCTGTGAGCCTTCCGCTCGCGTGCTTCGAGGGGGAAATTGAGAAATTC
Source organism: Andrena flavipes (assembly GCA_963971345.1). Taxonomy (NCBI): domain Eukaryota; kingdom Metazoa; phylum Arthropoda; class Insecta; order Hymenoptera; family Andrenidae; genus Andrena; species Andrena flavipes. The sequence continues at coordinate 60,883,123 of OZ020482.1, read as the reverse complement.
CTATCACGGTGCCGATCGATGCATTGATAACCTTGGCGTGACAATTTTACCCACTTATTCTCATTAAATGACTCGTAGCCTGCTGGCGAGAAGAAACGCCGGTTTACAAGCCGTATAACGCGAATGATGTAGAGTTGAATATCTTTCTCGCGCACAGAACGTGGCATTAAATTGAAGGAGAGTCAAAGATCGCTATTGAATTCGTAAACCGAGAGCTCCATTCTCTCCGTTTCGTTAGCCGTGGCTGCTTTAACCGTTCCAGGGAAAACTTACAAGGAACTCTTAATCCTATTTCTGGGGCCTTCGCGGAAATTCTCATGCAATGGGAACGGGGCGAAGATGTAGCGTGGATAAAGCTTGTAATTCTTCGTATTTACATATGGGGCGAAATGCATTTTATACAATTGCACGTGGGAAGATCTTGTCAGTTGTTGGAGATCATTAATCAACGTGTACATAGGATTAAGTGCAATACCCTCGAGAGTTCTCATAAATCGCAGGCAATCTACGTCTGTTATGGAAAATCTGAGAATCTCGACGGAAGAAAATAAAATACATGGACGAATGACAAGAACAAATGAATACAGCCACGGAGGAAGACGCGCCGACGTGTACGGTATTAGGCAGGCAGCAAGTGAGAGAGAACTATGTGAAGCAGAAAAAGCTGATGCGAATTAGAAAGTGTCAGGGAGCAGAAAAAAAAAGCTATTATACGTGACTTATGACGCAGGTTCGGGATAAGTATTGCATATTACGCCTCGCGTATGTACCTTCTGTCTACCCTCAGGCGAATATCTTCATCGTACTCCATTATTTGAGTGTCTATTTATAGCTGTTGAAATCGGTACGATCGACGCAATGAGTGAATCGAGCATAGTATGAATTTTTATTCGACGTCCAGCAACATTCAGCGGTTAAGGAATGTATCTGAACATTGATCTCAATTTGGGGCTCAATCGAACGATTTCCCAATTTGAATGATCCAAGAGGTTAGCGACGGGAAGCCATCGTTTATTCTCCACTACGTTTCGAGAATGACATCTTCTCTAATTTACGTGACTGAATGGGATTTCCCAATTAAAACGGAAGTGTACCTGTACACCGTTGAATATCTTGAGGGTGGCTTCCGGCATGTTGGTGGCCACGACCTCAGCCTCCTCCTCCTCCTTTCCACCCATGAGTATTTTAATTATCCCCGCTTGTCGCCGCTCTTTAGTTGCATGTTTCGTCAATTCCTCGGCGTCTCGTTCTCCAACGATCGGCCTGATGTCGGGGGCACGTTAGGCGGAAGTGATCATCCCCCCTCGGATCTCTCATCGTTGCGATCGGGCACGGACATTTAACCAGTTAAATCCATCCAAGATTCCGGTGCCATTCTTAACTGATACACCAGAAGGAGGTTGATCCCTTTTCTTCAGCATTGTACGATTCACTCTCGTGCTTCGCAGAACTTACATTTCTATAGCCGGCGATGAGTGACCGTTACGAAAGAGTCCGTTGATCAGCATCTGGACGTAATTCGACGCTAATCATCGCGCGGCCAACCTGATATCACCGGCGAACTAGGAAGCCGAGGATCGATTTAACGAAGAGTAATTTACAAGAAGGCTGGCGTCGTCTCGCCTTTCCCGCGGCGTCCCGATAAAATCGCGGCGAAGGGAGAGGACTCGCTTTCACCGGTCACTTGCCCGCAACAGTTTCGTTCGATTCCCCGCGAAATAAGAAGGGAGTCCCGCGGCCGAGCGACACGGGACTGTGCGCAGCAACAGTGATCACTAATCACTGTCACTTTCGTCTAAACGTGCTCGGCCGAGCGGCCTGCTCGACGCCACTTTTGCGGAGCGGGGACCCTGCGCGATCACTTACGTGTCATTAATCCTGCTGACCACGAAAACTAGTTTCGAGGAACGCGCTCGGGCGTTTCGCAAGTGGACTTGATCGTAACGCTGCAACTTTAAGGGCGGCACTGCTGCAGCTGCGAGCCGGCGACCCTGTGACGTTTGGAAAATATCGAACCTACTCCTTCGATTAATCGCTGTTAATACAGGGACACGAGGTGTCCTAAATTAAAGCGTGGCGACTGCAAAGCGAGACTTACTTAGTTGGAACCGGAAGATTGATCTCTCACAGTTCTCCGCGAGGAACAGTTTCGGTATCTCACCTCTCGAAACGATCGAAACCCGATGCCCTAATTAAACGAATAGTATCAAATGTCGGCATTAGCGGCGCAATGGTGGTAAGCAAATATCGAGGAGGAAGTGAAAGCCTTGGTCGAAACGATACACTTGTGCCAACGGCGAAGGGGCAACGGGGCAATGAATCACGTTCGAAAATGGCCCGACATGCTCCGGATTATTTCAACGGCGGGTGTTGTAATCGTGCCAAAGTACGCGTGTTTTCCGTCGTGACGGGCGGGTTCGTTGCGTTATTGCAGGTGAAACTGCATCCCCGTGGACCACGGGGCCACCAGCGCGCCTCGGTTACCGAACTCGGTCACGTTGCAACCGTTGACATTTTCGTGGCGTACCCCGGCCTGCAAGTAGTCGTGACGAAGAATCTCGACGCAGGATGGCCGGGTCGTTGTGTAAAACGTGAACAGCATTTAAGCTGGCCTCGATGCATCGTTGCGCAACGAGGGACTCGCGGGGATCATCAATGGGGTCGCGGTTCTCGATCTTCGGGCATCGACGGCAAGATCCGTGGATCACCGAGATTCTTGCCACGACGTAGCGCGGTTGCTTCGAATTTCTCGCGATCTTATCTTAGTTTGCATGGACACGGGGAGTTTCATCGGTGTGAGTCTTATTAGAGATGGTTTGGGAGTTCATTTAATGCTCGACGGTAATATGTAATTTTGTATTAATTGATTACTTCGGTGGAGATATAAATTTAGAAGGGTTCGAGGGTTGAGACACGAGTGATCGCTGCTGAAATGTTAATGGATTGGGTGGAAAATGCAGGGCAATGGAGTTGATAAGTTCAATGAACGTTTGTAAATTGAAAGAGAGACTGCAGGTGAAATGTTTGCCCCGCTGGGGTGGATAGGAATTTTTGAAATCGATTCGCGTGTACACGGTAAGTTGTAATTAATACTTGGCAGAAACACCCGTTATTGCTTGGCGTGATTGTAACAGTCAGCGTAACGATGATTTTTAATGCGATAGTCAAATCGCATCACACGCAAATATTCGCCCGGGGTCCGTTTTAATTAATCGGCACTCGTTTAATCACGGACACTTGCCCGGTTTAATTAATTACCATTCATCTAATTATGTATGTGCGCTGCGCGCGTTTCATTGGATTATGGCGGGCGCTTTAATTACCGCCGGCGTTCGATTCCAATTGCGACCTCGTCGTAGTATTAATAATAGCCGAGCGATCCTATTTTAAGTTTCTCACGGGGATGCCATTCCTATTGTTTCGCGAAAATCACTGGCTCCATTTAACGTAAATTGTGCTCCCGACTCTGTTAAACAGAACCCATCGGAGGATTTAAACGATCCTCGAAGTTTAACGGTTCTTCGACGCGTCGAGTTGACAATTTCGACTAAAAATCAAGTGAAATTTCAGAGCGCTTAGGTACTTTGCAACCTGACACCGAAGCAAGTTTCGCTTTCGAAGCGACGAGAGCGTGTGCGCAAGGAAGAAGGCGCGTCGCGTGTCAACGATGCATTTGCATCCCATTCAGTAAACACTTTGCTAACGAATTATGACGCTGGAAGTCTGACATTTTAGAATCTCGATTGGCGAGACGACGAAAGCGAGCGTGTCTGATTACCTCTCAGACATTCTTTGAGCTGAAACTAATTGCATCAATTTCTATCTGAATCCTGAATTCATCTAAATCCTACGAAGCTCGAACTGGAAGATTTGATAACGTGCATGTCCTACATTTTAATTTCTCTATAATCCACGAGGGTGATATATAATTTTTCTATCGTCAAGCTAGTCCCGCACCGGGCCAATTAAGATAGACTAATTACTTCTTTACGCGTCCACCGTGAGGATTTAATTATCCGCCGGTGGAGAAATGCCGTGGAGCGCGCGTGGACACCGGGGCAAAACAATCCGTAGCGTCAGCTTTGCAGCGCGCACACCGCATAATAATACATTTCGTCACTTATCCGAGCGACGGAATCCCCCGTCGATCAAGTTACACGCACTCAATTCCACCACCATTAATCAAGATCATCCAATCCTTTCATTAGAGCGCGCGCCAACGTCGTTTGATTGTCTACTCGTCGTGGAGCACGCAGGCGCGGGCATGCATTGTCGAGGAAAGCAACTCTGCCCGTCAGTCTTGCAATGCCATTTGCATAATGATGCCTTTCACCGGGGCAAAGTGAAAAAGGATCTCTTGGCGCTCTTTCATTAAATCCCCTTAATGACGTACCGATGATCCGCGCGTTTGTTTAACCGGGCCGTGAATATTTCGGCGAGAAAGCCGGAGTCCAGAATTAAATCGACGTGCAAGCGGGCGGGGTTCCTCCGGTTCCAAGCACAACGCGACGACGGTAGGTAGGTTCACAGAGGAAATCGAGTTACATACTCTCCTGCTCTGATTCTGGCCATTCAAGGGGGCCACGGGTCGTCGAATGTCCTTCCAACGATTGATCAGCACCAACAACATCGGCGGGGGATTCGATTAATGTCGAGGAGAATTTCGTTACCCATCGACCGGTCACTGGAACTCTCCGATGCTCGTGGGACACGCGCCCGGTTAGATCGGAACGAGACGAGTCGCAGGGCTCGCGTGTTCCTCACTGATCGATCGGCATCAAGGAGAAGAGATGGGTGGCCATCCGTGCGGGAAACGGTGGTAACGATCCACGAATCCTGGATCGATCCTCTCGATCAACGACCTTCGAGCGTTCACCCAGGCCGCGCGCATCGCGAAGAAACGCGCGCGTCACGAGTCCCGGCGGTGCGTCTGCATCGCGTTATCGCGGAGCGAGCACGCGTGCATGCACTCCACGCGTGCACTAAGTGCCGCAACGTGCGTAATAAGACGCTGGCACGGCCAGACTCAACCGGTGCTCCTGCACAGGGCCGCCACGACGGAGTACTATGGGGACAGTGGACGGGTCCACGGCGTATGCCGGCCACTTCACGAACACACGCCACACACGCAGGCCTACACATGCACGCGTACACATACACGCGCACGGGAGCAGCAAGGTCGTCCCCGTTGGGGCTCCCATGACTCCCACCACCGGCTGCTTCAATCATCCTACTTTCCTGGCCGCTGGGCCCTTTTACTCCTACCCTGCTCGACGGTCTGGGCTCGAGTAGCCACGAAACGCGAAAATTTCTCAATGAGGACACGATGCTTTGCTGTATGTTTCATTTTTTTTTTTTTTCGTATGGAACGACTATATCCGGGTATGTAAATGAGGGCTTTGGGGGTGGTTTCTTTTTTAAGGGCGGTTCGTGGGACTGACGAGGAATTATATGGAGATGGTGGATATTCGGTGTCGTTGCCGAAGATAAGTGCACGTTTCGTGGCGGTGGTTTTGCGAAATTCCAGCTTTTGTGCTAATTTTCCGTGGAACTCTGAACGAAATCGTAACTCTTTGGCAGGTTGTGTATTACAGTTAAATGGGAGTTTGATAACTGTGCTGTATGACGCGTTGGAGAGAGCTACGTAGGTTTATTACACCAGAAGACGTGGGTATTTTATTGTTAATAAACGTGCCGAAAGGTATTTTACTTGTAAGTGAAAAGTTGTGATACTCTATTTATTCGATTACGGTGCACCATGGCATTCTATGAAACTTCCGTCGTTACAAAAAACATGGATTTAACATCGCTGAAGCGGTGAACCGGGTTATAAATTCGAAGCTTAATTAGAGTTTACGAACATTTTTACTGCGTGAAATAAACGCTGGATTCCGTGTTGGCCTCGTGTAAAGTACGGTGAGAGTTTTAATCTAGAATGAGGTGTACCCTTTTACACTAATGGGATACCATAAGATACCGTTATTTAAACTGTATCGCTTATTGACTGGAACAAGAGAAAAATTTTATTACTTCCCCGTTGAAGACGGAATTTATTCAAATCTGCATATTAAAATTCAGCGAATTGTGTGCTTCAATGGCTCTTAGATTTACCTCGTGAACCAGCAACTTTAAATGCGAATTTTTAAGACACCCCGTATGTGGAGGCTTGATCGATCTCTAATGTGTGCGCGCATAAGTCATAAGAAAGGGTATAAGAAACCGCAAAGTGCGGTAAGATGGATGTACTTGTGTTAGCTACGGTCGCAACAAAGTGTAACAATGAATTAGTACGAAGAAAAAGAGATACTTCATTCTTCGTGTCGTAAATCAAGTGATATTCATTTCCGAAGTCTCCGTAATTCAATCTGTCTGTCGACAAAAATATTTTTACGTCCTGCACAGCTACGCAGATATCTTTTATGCTTATATCTTTCTTAATATTTCCCGTTTAAAGCGTCGCAGCTTATTATCACAGCCAGCGTGACGTAAACACTACCAACTGGTGGAATCGGCGAGGTGGAAAATTGTGTCAAACTACCACGATTACTTGTAAAAAAATATCCAAGCCCTTATGCAACGGTTGCTTCGTTCTGCCGAGAAAGTATCAACAGAAACGTTGGAGTTTCGGGGTAATGTGCTCGCTAGAACAAAAAAAAAAGGGCGGAGTGGAAATTGAAAGTTGCCTTCGCTAAAACAATAGGAAAAAGCAACGGGGGGCAAAAAAGGAACGTTTGCGTAACTGGAAATAGTTGAATGGTTCGAGACCGGCCTTTATTCTCAATGATGCTCATCGAGGAGTGTTAAATTACGCGGACATTGTACAAGGAACAATGTGCTTTCCGTATGTCGGGAATTACTGTGAATAATAGCGAGTACTTCTCGGCGAGGCATACACGCAACAATGGTCACAGGGAGGATAAAAAATTGTAGGGAAATGCTTTGCCGGATAACCGACAGAACATATGATTATCACTAAATTGCAATTTCCATCCATCTGTGATTTAAGATTTCGCAGTGAAGAATAAATTTCGCTGAGAAATCGATAAAGAAGTTGCGGTGGAAGTTTTGCAGAATTAATAAAACTCTTTAAGTGATAGCACTAATTGAGAAATATATGGTCGAGCAGGAAGTCGACTTGATACTAACGACAAATGCCATACAAGGTGCAGGAATGCGAGGAAGATGTACGCGAAGCCTAACTTCTGCCTGAAAGTCCCTTCAGCCACGTGTACTCGAAATAATTACACGTTTACGGGACAGGTCGATCTATTTTGACGGCGGCACATGCATTTTTCATCCGCGACACTCGGCAAAACACACTCGCACGGCAGTTATTAGTCAACAGACGTCGCTCTAATGATAGACATCCATTAGTCGGTGAAAAAGCGGGCTGCCCACATCGCCCACGGGGCTAAAGCTTTGAAAATCCGATTTGCATATATGCAAATACAGAAGTCCTGTGCGCGGCTAAGTACCGAAGCGAATCGCGAGTCGCATGAGCCAGGCCACTGTACTACCAAGCACGTAAAAATAGTTTATTGGAGGCATCCTCGAGTCGCCACGGTAGCCAGCAAAGAAATTGATTGGTCTTCGGCTGGGGCACGTACCGCGGAATGCAGTTCGCGGAGCTACGATGAGGAATGTGGAAAGGAACGTCGGCAATACGGATCATTTTTAGCTGTGCTTTATCTACGATTACGACGGAGATTAAAGATCGAGCGTGATCGATAGGGAATTGATGTTGAAAGGCTCGAACCCAAGCAACTGGTATTCATATTTATCAAGCGGACGATTCTAACTTCGTTACAGGAATCCATCGATGGAAATTTCAGATTATCGATCGATCGAGATCGAGTTCTCGATTGCAAAGTGCTGAGCTTGGGGGAGGTGAAGATGAAATCTACCAAGCACTGTTACTTATTGTAATCGAAGCTTTCTCTGTCTTAGTTTATTTTTCTTATGATTGATACTAAGGATGCAAATGTGTTGCGTATTTTATCTCCAGTCAACGGAATAGAAAAAATTCGTGGTAGATATTTTCAATCGATGGTATAGCGATGGTGTTGGTACACCGTAGCTTGGAATGTTTAATAAACGTTCGAGAGATACACAGTTAATTTGCTTCGTCCTGACCTGATTAATGCAAATCGTTTTCGTTCGATGTTACTGGCACGGAATTCTCTGTATATCAACCGGGCACATAAACAAATACGAGGTGTTTCTTTAATAGCGCGTATACCACTGAAGGAGAATGTACCTTTTACTGTCAGACAACCTGAGCTCGCCGCTCGTAAAGCATTGCTCTGCTATTAATGTGCAAGCACGACCACAGTGACCCACAAAACACACTCGAATTCAACCAAGATGATCGACTGCCACCAAATTGCACGATTATGCAATTTATGAAAGCAACGTATTAAATTCCTCGAGACTACCGTGGAAACTGATTTGCAATATAAAAAGAATTACGTGCCTCGCCGTATAAAATGCTAATCAATTTTTATCCGATCTAACTCCTTTCTGTTAAAAGCTTTCACAGACACGTGAAAAAGTATTAAGCAATCTCTCTTACAGACTAGAAATTTACGCCCCGGCGTGGAAGAATTCCGAGTAAAAGTTTCACGATGAAAGGGAAACTGAAAATGCCTTTAAAAGAATGGATCGTACGTTTCTTCGAAACTTGAGAGAAATCGAATCCTCCGCGATAACCGTGGCATGCACGTCGGACATCTATTCTCATTTAGCACTTATGTACACAGAGAAATCAATTACGTTCCCCGCTGAGGCGATGCTGCGAGATTTACCGTACGCTCAGGCGTTCTTTCAAGTCCGGACGGAGCCGCGGCGTAAGAATTTTTATGTCCAGAAGAAAAAAAAGAGTAAGAGAGAATCGATCGTGGCCAGCACGCACACGGCTGAAGGTCGAATGAAATATGCCCGATTTTGTAAAAATTCCCGTGCGAATTCGTGAATCGCGCAGCGCGAAATTTATGGGCCGGGCATGAATTGAAGTTGACAAATAAATTACCCCGGGCGAAAGTGATATAACTTAAGAAAGCATGAAAGGGTATATCGAACGGGTCGCGGTTGAATTGCAAGTAGACTCGCGAGTCTACACTTTTTGGAAGCTTAAAAAATGGGGGATGAAGAAAGCGCGATCGCATAGATAATTTTGAATCGAGCGGGGAAGCGACTATCTATAATCGTAATTTAATAAATAGTCTGACTATTCCTTATCCCATATTCTCCGGCTTAAATGACCGATATGAAACGCAGACGTTCTCCTTCTGATCGGGAAGTCATCCTGCCGCGAAATATTACCGGAATCGTTCGATCAAAGTATCCCGTAATTTTTCAATCCCGCGGCTCGATCCGAATTATAGATTATCCGATAAGACGTCGTTGAAAAAGGAGAAGGCACAAGGGGAAACGGCTCGTGCAGGCCGGACGAGGAGTTGGCAATTACGCGGATCCTCGAATTTATTCCCTTTTCGTTTTCGAACGCCGGGAAACGAGAAGGATTTGAAAGAAAGAAAACCTTTGGTGCACCGACCCATTGAATTTGCAGACGTGCGCGCACGCACACGTACACGCGACCGTCGAACTTAAGCGTAAATGCGCGCGATCGTGTGCTGGCGGTGCGCGCGTGCAAACTCCGATCGTTTCGCTCGGACCCATTCGGAGGAAGAGGAAAGAAAGGAACGGAACGGCGGAGGAGAGGAAAGAGGCGGGTGGGAAGGGAATCGTACATGAAAATTACATACTCGCTGGGACCTGCACTTAAAAGGCCTCGAACGTATAACCGTAGGCAGCTAAAAGCTTCGCATACGTCAATGCCAGGTTCGTGATATTTCGTAACCCGTATGGTTAAGCAGGGAGACCGACCGTTTCTTTTAATTGCAAATGACCGACGAAAATCGTTCCCCGATGCTGCTTGCTACTGCGGAACGTCAGCCCAAACAGTCGTCCCGATACGCCGTACCTTGTTACGCTCTGGATCATTGTACGAGGATCTTTAGAATCTTCCACGCCATTGATTTCGTTCCAATTTTCTGACGCTTAATGTAACTTATAAAATTTTACGTGCAAATCGATCGAAGTCTTGAAAAGTATGATTCTTAATTTACACGGTGTAATTAAGAAGAGTGTGATTTTTCTAATTTAAGGGTTAGTACGAGGATGTTGAATAAAAATTTTTACGACAGGGTGTCAATTTGGTTTCGTTTCGTCGAGGATAACAGAAAAGCGAGTTGAATCGTACCTTAGCTGTGACGTATCTCTTCGAGAACGGTTCTGCCATAATAGGTAGACATCACTTCCCATCTGGTCGCCACTGTTTCCGGTATGTTTCACAAAAACCCTGGCCACGTAGATCGCAAAGAGAACGCACGTTCGACAGCTTTTTGTTTACGCGTTGCACAGCACCATATCACCTGGTCGATGTTCGAACTTTTTGCACTTCTTCTCTAGCCGCGTGTAAAATGATCACTCTTTCACTGTACATCTTTATTCCATGCAAGAGTGTGAAGTTGAACGTCCGCTTCGCGTTTACACTTTCTTCCGATCGAGACCATTCAAACGAAACTCCTGACTGTTTTTTAACAAAGTGTGCGGAAACATTATTTGCAAGATTTCTGTGTAAAAGAACGACTTTTCCAGAATACGGATAATACGTCGATCGAACGCTATTTCGTTGAAACGGACGCTGCAGAATTTTGCGCGAAAGCTGTGGAATCGATCGCCACAAATTAGAGCCTCGAAGAAACTATGAAATTGCGAAATACCTGTTTTAAATCACGTTTGGAGAAAAAATTAATTTCATTCGACTGACCGGTTACACTGTGTCGGGAGGAAATATTTCATTCGAAATTTATCGCCTGGCAGAGGGAGATTTTTCGGTTGATAGATGAAAAGAGAATTTCGAGTGTGATTTCTATTTCATACCGACTGACATTCGAGCGTAATATAATTCTACATTTCTCAAAATGGTATTATCTTCAGCGTAATCGACGGGAAGCAATTCGTATTCGACGGGCCAAGTGCCATTATGCACTTTAAATTTAAATAATTACGAGCAAATTTCCTAGTGGGCACTCCATTCTAATAGCATCGAAGTTAACGAAAATCCGTTTAATCGAATGAAATGATCTATTCGAGTTTAATTATTATGGATATAATTCGATATGCGAGCGAAGTCTAAATATAATGACGCAATCTATTGACTGACACTCTATAACGATCTAACCGCAACGGCGGACAGCGAAATACTGAGGTATCGACAGGTTAAGCAGTTGATCGTAAACTGAGTTTGACAATAATGAAGTATGCGGAAGCACGCGCGGACAGAGGTTTGTTTATTTCCAATCCTCTATACCTGGTAACACAACAAAGCTTCGATTTCGGAAACTAGAAATAATATCTCCAAATCTAAGACCCTTTTAATTTCAATGCTAAATCGATTCTTAAAGAAATTAAAGACACAATGATTGTGAATTTGAAAATTAAAAAACGTTAACAGACAGAACTACTGCTAATGAGATCATCGTTTAAATCCAGATACCAGTCACTGAGAGCCCAAAATTTTTCGTAGCTTCAAGAATTTTCACTAAAAAGTGAAGAGTGGAAAACGGAGAATGCTTTCAAGCCTATCGAACAGTTCGATGCTCAAGGTCAACTGTTCATCATCGCGTCCATCCGACGCGAGTAGAGTCAGTCGACTCCAGCTATCGCGTTTCTAGGTCAGCCATCATTAAATCACCGTGACACGTGCGAGTGGAATGTCATCTCATCGAACACTACTGCAATCATCGATCGTACCACGGTCGATCTGGAATTATCCGAATTCGAGTTCGCCGCGACGTAGGATCGTTCCACGAGCAGTCCAATTTTCGACAGCTTCATTAGCAAGTCCTTTTAACGAAGACGGGTATCGTCTGGATCGAATGCTCGCTAAGCTCCTAGCAGTGCAGCCGCGCCTATCGATCATACGATCAATTAGCGAATGTCAGCGAGGGTCATTAAAGCCGCACTTACCGCGGCTACGGGTTCGTGTTTTACGTTATCCTATAAACTGGCTAACAAGCTAGAATAAGTGAAATTCAAGCGTGCCCCCGCGTCGTTTATGCAAATTGAAATCCGGAACGGTCTCGCGGGACCGCGAACGCCGGCCAGGTGGCGAGGCGCAAGATTGATCGACAGAAAGACTCGGAGAAGCTTCTCGCTGACACGCACGTTGAAAATTCTTCCCCTCGCTAACCGGGCGAGCGGATCCGCCTGCGATTCGAGCGCGCCACGAAGATCTCGCGCCGGCGGAACTGGACGGCTCGCGTGATTCACCGCGGCAGCATCGTGGTGTTCCACGGAGAAATTCAACACCCACAAGCTCGATATCACTGGGCACAGCGGGTAGGCGTTTCGTGGGACAAATTCCATCAACTCGACACCGATAGCGGACGAAGGGGGCACGATTACCACCGAACGATCACTCACAAAACACTTGGCCGCGTCAGCTCTGAGCAGCCCGGGCGAGGAGGAGCCGCGGCAGAGGGTCGCATCCAGCTCGCGCACCAGGCACGAGCCTGGCTCGTTGGCCAGGAGTTGGTGAACTGGCTGGTGTCCGGGTTATCAGCGGCGTAGATCCGACAGACGGAAGGTCGCGGTCGTAATCCGCTAAATCACGTGGCAGGAGCGACGGAGGAGGTCCGCGGACGAGCGGAGGACACGGGGACGGCTCGACTTGGACGCGCGACGAACGACTGGGGTCCGGAGGATCGTAAGAGGTCCCATTACTGCGAGGCCTGATGATACGGTGGACGGCAATCGCTAATGGCCAATGGCACGGATAAGAGGAAAGGACGAGGGAGCCGTCGAGAGGTTAGGAAGAGGCTCGCGGGATGGAGAAAGAGAGACTGAGGGAGCGGACGGGGCTAGCGAGCAAGAAACAGCCGGAGGAGCGTGTCCTGGAGAGAGAGAATGGGCGAGGAGAGAAGCCGGGGCCTGCTGAGGAGGTGGAGGTGAGTTCGGCAAAGGCCGGTCGGGCACCTGGGCGACACTACCTCCTCACCTCTTCCAGCTACTTCCCTTTCTCTCTCGCCCTTTCCCTCTGTCTGCAGCCTCCGCGGACCCTTTCCCTCGCTCGCGCTGCCCGCGATGCCCTAACCGTAGTCCCTTTCGTCTGTGCCTCGCCTCATGCTCGGATCGAGCGCTTCCTGATTTGTGGAGACGCGCCCGGCGAGGGACCGCGCCTTCGACGGCCTCGTGAGCGCGCCACTGCTCTTCGCTCGCCGCGCCGTGTAAAATATTAGAAGATTCTGCAGGGAATGTGGCATGGATCCAGCACCGGCTACCTGTTCCCGGGGAGTGCCGACGTTAGATCAACGGAAAGATACAGGGTGTTCTGGGCTTCGTTGGGAAACCTGTGCTGGAACGTTCTATGAGTATGAATAAGGGGAAAGTGGCGTAGAAACGCGGGTCCGTAAAGACCTGTACGGACGGGTAACTTTCGAGGACTCCAGACTGGTATTTCGGACCTGTTTACTCGACGGACCACTGCTTCGAGGAAAATGGAATGAAATTATAGAACACGAGATGCGTTACAATGCCGATGTCACTGCTTTCACTTTGAAGTCAACGAAGGTTGAGAAATAATCTGTGCTTCTTCGGTAAAGTATTGGTTGCTGAGCCGTAGGCAAACTGATTCTTACCGCGTAAAGCGCCGGAATAATTCATTCGGGGGATCAAGTATTCATCAGCCGACGCATTAGCACTATTTAATAATCGATGCACAGCGAGCCACGCCGCTAAAGAACCGTGGTGCACCGTATTGTGAACGGAAAGCCAGATGCTGTCAGGCTAAGTAAATTTGACGAAGGCTACCCTGACACCTGGGTCACGCTACTTTCCCATGTGCTCCAGCTGTCCGCAGATGCTGTTGCGTGCACACCGTTGTACTTTGTATGCAACTTCGTGCCTGGCTCGCCGGTTCCATCTATTACGAAATTATGAAGATAAATTCGAGGTTGCAAGGATAATTACATATCGCGTGGCATGCGAACCGTGCTTAAGATGGAAAAGAACTGATCCCGCGTCGCTGCTCTTCCGAGTAATTAGCGGAATTACAATATATAAGTCCGCGGAACGGATAAGAAATTCCTTAGAAGAATATTAATTCCAAATACGATGAAATCGCGTGTGAACTTTATCTGCCACTATGGAACGCGAAGGGATTTACGAAAAGGACACGCGAAGCAAGAAGACTCCCTCGATCTCGCAGTCCTTGCTTTCCAAGAAACGATTTCACGTAATACTTATTCACGACGCGATGCGTCAGACAATTCTGCGAGACTTACGGTGTAAGTAGACGTCGGATAATCTACTCCCAACAATCGAGAGTCCGCGGTTTTATGCATCGTGCTTTAGGCTCGCTATATTTACGCTCCTTGTATTTATGATAATAACGAAGAAATTTTATGAAATCGGTCACGTACTAGAAACTCCCATTTTCAATTAATACCGCCTAAGTTCTTTACCAATTCCCAACTATTTACTCAGCGCGCAAAAATCCCGTGTTCCACGGTTTTTAAGGCGGAGAAAAATGACGAGCGACGATTATCTGGCCGTTCCTCAAATGTTGATATAACGTTCTGACTGGTCTTTGCTTTCCATCCCATCATCGTGGATCGAGCTCGTTCGGTTCGCTTCGACCATTAAACATAAGGAGCCGAGGGAAGCACCACGCATGATTATCTCCGTAAGCGAGCATGTTAATGTGTCGACGATAACCACCGTGCATTCTCGTGTCCTTCATCGCTTACAACGTTGTACATGTTTATCGCGACCAGCCTTGCAACGAGCAGGTCCGCGGAGTTCACCTGGTGGAGTCTCTTCGAAGTCCTTCGACGATTCTTTCAACCTTCCTTTCTTTTCGTTCCATTTTTATTTTGCCTCCGTTGCGATTCTGTTACCCGGTTCGGTAGGCCCACGGGCAAGTCGATCAGTTGGCATCAGCCTCGGGGAGGAAAAGACTAATTAGCAGCTGATTTAAATATTACCACTTCCTTTCGCCTTGTTACTTCTGCTAGGTGCTACTTTGTGGCGTGCGATGATATAATGCGTTTTTGATGATTGCTTTTGACGCGGGCATGATGAATAACCGGCTATCATATTTGTAAGAATCTCGAGTGTCTTAGTTTAGTAGGCTGGAGTAGTATGGACTTTGGGATTGTAATTATACTCGTTTGAAATTCATGGGGGAATTAGTACGTGTCACCGGGGAAGGAAATACGTATCTGAAAACTGTTCCAAGAGACAAGTTTCTCTTAATTTGAATTTATTGGCCTGTGTGATTCAGGAAATCACGGGTTCGCTTTCTACGAAATTGCTTCATTCCTCTTAAACTCGAGGGAAATACGTATTCTTCCTACGGAAAGTTCAAAGGAGAAAGTGTAATACAGTTTACTAACAGGGAACGAGATCAGAAGTGGTGGAAATAATTTTTCCTGCAATTTCGCGATTAAGTAGACACTGGTGGTTCATACCGAGACGTCAACTACTTTGGAAAGCTGAAGAAATTTATATTGGAGCGTAACTTAAGCACTTCTTCTTGCAATCTTCGTTTCATTTTCACTTCCCCAACGTCTATCAGAGCCACGAAGAACTCTACAACCAAGGCATTCCTCAAGTTTCGCCGGTACACTTTAACCAAACGCTTCGACGATTTCCTGCGTCCTTTTTGCCGTCGCAAAAAGTTGATCGGTCAGTTTGTACCGCGAACTTCGAATGAAGAAAAGAGCTAAAGTATTTAATAACGTTGTACCAACGAATCCACCTCAAGAAACCTCACAAAATTTAACTCTAAAACATACCTCTGATACAAAGTGTACGATTAATAATTAAACTAAACGTGTGACTTTCCAGTGCAAGGCTGCAACGTCTCGATGCACCGTTCCTCGGAAACAATTCGATCTACAGCCATCCACGTAAATTGACCAAATCGACTGGAAGATACAATCCAAGAGTCACGTAGGCGAGACATCAGAAATACCCAACGAAGGAACTCGCATTTCATCGCAAACGATCACATATACACGGTGTCTTGAACTATGTCTCAAACCGAGATATAAATCTTTCGTACAGAACCGCCATATCTATCTTTCCTTTTCCCCATTAAGGTCAATTCGCGGTTCCACGTACACTCTACATCTTCGCTCTATTTTTTTACGACTACTACCTGCCCCTACGCCCTTCGATCTCTTTTCCAAATATCGGCCCTTCATATCTGCCAGGTCGAGCCAATCGAGCCGAGAGGTTGACGGGATTCGAGCGTTCGAAATGCTCACGGTTCGTGTGCAACTGAAACGGTGAATCCGCCCCTGGCGCCATGGTGTGTGCCTGGAGATGTGCCATGGTGCGTGGTTGTTGGTTGCTGGCCGATGCCCAGTCTCCAGTCTGGCTGCAGCTGCGAACCGGTTATATACTTTCATCTGGCAGTCTTAGCACGGTCCCTAAAAGAGACTCCGATGACTATAGCCAGAGAGCGAGCACCAGGGGCAGAGAGAGAGAGAGGGAGAGATGGAAAAGAGAGGGAGGTTAATACCTGTACCAAGGCACGCTTATGCATTGGAAGAAAGGACGTCCAGCGTGGTCTTCCTCTTTTCTTTCTTTTCTTTTTTATCCCTCCTTCATCCGACCTGCTACTCCTTCTGGTGTACCAACGAGCTCTTTTTGGTAACGTTCATCTTTCACTTTTTGCTGGACGGCGCACCAGCCGGGCACAAAAGCCCGCGAAACTGGATAAATGGGGAATATGAGGGAGGAATTATGGTCGCAGCACGGGGGACGACTAATTGGCGGTGCTCTCGATGAAATCTGTCCCTGATATCGGGGGATACTAATGGCTGACTGGACCAGCGCGCATAGAGATACGCGGAAGGTTATCGATAAGGGACGAAAACCGCGAGGAGACTACTTTCTGACCGTTGGACGAATGACGTTCGGTAGGGTAGCTCTGCGCCAGATAACGGCTCGAGGAGATGATTTGTTTGGCAGATTTAGGAGGACGTTCCATGGTTCGTTGTGTTCGATGTATCAGGAATTCCTTGGCCGGAGGATGCCTGAGATGCTCACCGCAACGATCGGTGGTAAAAAAGATACCAGATGAAGAATCCCAGGTAGCCACAGTGATAAATTACCGAAGTGTACTACATAATGTAACGTTTCGAGAAGCGGAGCGATCGTTCGGGTTCATTCGATCGCGTTTCAATGGAATCCTAGACGGGGCAAGGAAACGCTTTAAACATCTTTTTTTCGTCGGGTCATCCTTGACATTTCATTCATATTCCGCCCACGGAAACGAGTTTCTTCTCTAGGTGAGTATCATTGAATTTCTCGGATGCTTTCTTATGCCTGGCATTCCATATAAGTGTTACCAAGGTCTACGAGTTGGATTTCACGATCGCGAGGATCTCGTTGCTATCCACGGGTTATCGTACAAAAGAAAAAAAAAAGAGGATCAGATAATAGAGAGGAAAATCCACGATACGAATACATATGCGATTGGTACGCGAGACGAATACGCGCGCCGTCGATACTTAATGACTGGAACGTCCAATGGGAATTACTCTATTCCTGAGGAGATACGTTTTTCTGACTCCGGGGCTAACATGTAAGCGGAACATTTTACTTGCCGCAGTGTCCAGTGTAACTCCCTGTCCCTTCCTGACTTTCTTGACCCCCCCGAACCACTCTTGTACCTTCGTGCTTCACCCCCTCTTTCTTGTGCCTCTTCTGTATTTTCTACCTCCCCTCCCGCCTTTCTCCTGCTCCTCCTATCTTCCCCTTAATCCTCGCGTCTCCTAATTCCCTTGTACCTCCATAACTCTTCCCCTTGTATCCCACTAACTCCCCCCCTCGGTTCTTTCTGCTGTTTCATCCTCGCGCATCTTTCCATGGCTCTCCTTGTAGATTTCACTTTGAAGAATGCACTTCCTCGTGAATTCTCCCCGGCCAGATCATCGCGAATATTACGGCGCAGAGTAAGCGGAAGATATTGTGTCGCTGCGCAATAAAGCCTGGCGAACGCGAGGCAGCCCGCGCATGAGCAAGAAGCAGGCAGCGTAAAATCGAGTAGCGGTTACGAAGGGGAATTCAGGATCCTAAGATGAATGCGCGTACGCGTTACGTTCGGGAGGGATGGCTACACAGGAACTCCATTGTGAACACGGTGGAAATAAAAGTCTCGTATACAGTTACCTCATCCTCAAGTACGTAGAAGGGTACGGAAAGGTCAGTCCTGTTGGAATTCACCATGCGCGGAGTTTTTGACCGAGGCTGCCTCTTACAGTAACCGTCACGTAACGCTCGGCCAAGGGAACGAGTCCCTACGAGAAGAAAGACCTGTCTTCCTTAAATAAAATCTGCTCGCTATCTCTGTGCCTGCGTACGTGCGACCGTGGAGTCCGATCCACTGAGTCACCGAAGGGTACGGGTGCATTAACGAGCAATTGAAACAGCAGACTCGAGGTGGTACCTCTTTGATTCCTACGTTTCTCCTTCGTCACGTTGTCTTTCATGGAATAGACAAGCCCCCTGCTCCATCAGTCCCTTCATTTTAAATTTCATTTAACTCGAGGGAACTTGAAACGGGCGATTTAAGGAACGACGGTGTTCTTTCAAATCTCTGAATCATCCACTCGGAGACTTCGTTTCCATCAACCTTATGCGCCCCCCCTTGAAATCGCACAACTTCTCTGGCGGAGAATAATAATTACGCCAGGAATGTAGTTTTACGTCGTGACTTTTCACGGTATGCTTATCTTTCGAGATTTAATAAATTCCCTCTTAATTAAACCAGTGTAGCGAACGACTACCGTGCGCGACATCTGAACGTGGCTCGGGAAATATCGCTGGCTCGGCGAACCAGTTCAACGAACGGAACTCGCGGTAGGTACGAGAAGCAACGCATCGATAAGATTAGAAGGTGATAACACCCAGGTGCATGGATGCACCTGAATCGCAAACGAGGTATGCAGACTCGCCTCGCCCGCCGCGCGCATACCATGGAAGAAGTATAAGTCGGTATGTTATCTCGTCCCTCCGATAACATCTGCGCACGATAAAGCAGGGAAATTCATAGTTGGTTCGGTCGGACTGGTTTACCCTGTTTTCACGCCAAGCGGAATGCAAGGCACGCGCGTGCATTCGTAATATTCCACTTATTACGTTACATTCGTTTAGACACCGTCTATTAATTCTAGAAACCTCTTAGTACTCCTCTGTTTTCTTTCTTTCTTTTTAATTTCACCTGCAGCGATATGACGAAGAGAGAGACTGACAATGCCGAGGATGCGAAGAGGGGAAGTCCCGTCGGTGCACGCCTCGGGGAACACGGTGGGCTGAATTCAACTCCGAACAAACGTGCGTTTTGTGGTGTTCTGTGCACGGTCAGTGCTCACACCGCAGAACGAACGCCGGCCACCGATCTCCGTCTCGGTTCTGCCTTCAGTTTGCTGTCGTGAGCTCACCTGGACAGGTGACCAACTCGATCGTTCGATAGTCCATCGCTGATCAATAGTTTCACCATCGATCCCCATGCTGACACTTTTCAAACACCTGTAACTACTCGCTTACACGGACAGTTCGATCCGTCCCTGGAAAAATCGTGAATTTTCTACGAGAAATAAGATGACAAGCTTCTACTGTCAACGCTCAAATTTCGAATCAGAATTCACTCGGCGTTAAAACTGGGAAAAGTGAAGTGAAATTTCTCAGTTCGGTATGAATTTCTGAACTCTCCATTGTTATTTTAATTCTGAATGGGAAGGAGAGAAGAACAGAGAAACATCTTCCTCCCGAAGCTGCTGTTGGAATCGTTAATTGGGACGAGAAATAGACGATTTTGAGCGTAGAGTTCGCTCGAAAGCGAGAGTCAGAATGTTAATTACACCGGAGAGTTGTTGGAGACTCGTGGCACCTGCGAGCTCAGAGCGAGGGTGATCGACTATCGTGGGTAAATCGAGTTTATTGCCGCAGGGGAACGCTCGGTGTAACGCCGCGAGCTCACCTGGCCAGGTGAACACGCTTCGTGTGCTCCGCAGTTTATCAGTAACGTGCTGACAGTCCGCACGGTGCTGCGAAAAGCGTGGCTACCCGAACAAAATCTCGCGTTTAAGCTAGCCTGAATGCTACCCCGGCAAATTGTCCTTTCGTACGGCTATTCTCTGAATAAAACCGCGAGTGAAACAAGTCGTGACTTTTGAACGGAGTGACATGCTGCCAGTGAAAGTTTAGACAGAGGAATTTGTCGCACAGTGGCATCGAACAGCAGTTCGGTACAAAAGGACAGGTCGAAGCCAGGCACTGCAAATGTGCGAACACTCGGTGCATTTTTAAATGGCAGAAATTCGGAGGGAGGAAAGAATGTGACGAATTGAACGCATCATTTACAACAGTTCCATGGACATTGTAAGTATCGTCCAATCAAACATCCTACGAAGTATGAAACTTAATTTCGTTCGAACGTTTTGGATAAACAGATAACAGTTTTAAATCGTGACAGAGGGAGGGTGGAATTTCATAAATTCCCCGACGTGTAATTAAAACCGCTTCCGTAGAATTCAGTGATTGTAACTATCGCTTAAAAATTTCGAATAACTGAATAGCAAAAGAAGTTTTACTAATTTGAAGGATCGAGTCTCACCGATGCCTACACAGGTATTTCTCAAGTAAAATGGAAATGAAAATACGCGATGAGTATACAGATGCTGTAGCCACCCATTGTGATTACCAGCGTCCTCGATTTATTTCGCAATTCTGCAATTAATAATTAACCGCTAATAATCGTGATGCAATCTCGAGTGCAACGTAAGGACGTCATCGTAATCACTTTTCGCCTGTGCCACATAGCACAATGACATTACGAAACGACATTTCTCCTTCGCATTTATGACAGAAAATAATCTGGGTCCCTTGCAATTATTCCTGAGACGGTTCGCTCTCACGGGCTACATACATTTCATTTTATGCAATCGAAACACAAGCCCCAGATTGATCTTAAAACAGATTTCGGAAATTGGATGTTTAATTAATCCTGCTAAAAAGAACAGGAATGCCGCGTGCCAACATAAAATACCACATCTAGATAGATAGCTACACTCGATCCCTAACTCCTAGAGCCGGAACGGTAATAATATACCACGCGGAGTATCTCGTCTTTGGAAATCACTTCCCTACGATTATCATAAATGTTGCAAGTATAATACGAGCGGTATCGCTGAACATCTGATGAAATCTGCCCGCTCATCGGTCTGAGCATTCGAAATGCTGCATGAAATCTTGCCATTCGGCTGCACTCGAGTAAATCGGACGGATTCCAGCCGGTTGAAAAGGGATTTTCTTAACTGTAAAGCGGCATCAAAATGAAAATTTCTGCAGCCACTTGGCACGAGTTCAAATAATTATCATCGTAAACAGCAATTTACCGTCGGCGCGGCGTGGCTCGCGCTAGGGGAGACGGTGATGCGTGCCATGGAAGGAGTCCGTCACGCAACGATATCCCGTGTATGGGGTGGGCTGGGATGCCAGACGGTATAGCGTGGGGTGTGTCAATACCCCGTGCGGTGTTATCATTCGGAAGCATGCATGGCAGGTGTAGGAAATGACGTCACGCGCCTCGGAGTATCCCCGTTCGAAACACGACCTTACCCGTCCATTTTCGTCAGAACCACCATGCATAGAAAAACTTCCTCTCTGTTCTCCCCCAGGCTGAAACGCAACAAAGGATAGCCTTGCCCCGTTGGCTTAACAACCATAGCCACCGATGTACATATCTTGTTTAGAAATTAAAATGCGAGAATTCGTATCTCTCCCCCTCCTCCACTGTTAATTGCTTTCTACTCATCACTCACGAGGGACGGGGTACCTGATTAAATCTCCGCGAGCACTCGATTTCGCGTAACACTTTCGGCATATTTTTTTAAACCGAGCGCACACTTCAGTACGAAGTTTTAATTCAGCTTCGGGTTGCTCTTTATTCCGAGCTCGAAGATCGAGTTAGACACGAGCTCGCTAAAAAATTATGTTTCTTACGCTCTGGCCGGGGAACCTTGAACCTTGGTGGAATTGGGTCGATTCTTAAAACTTCACTTGCATCGATTTATCAGTTCGACGGACCAGGAGGACGCGCGATTCTCGATGCAAATTATCTATAGTCTCCCGCGTGGAAGACCGCATTTTCAGGCAGCGGGAACAAAAAGGAGGTAACTGTACATTGTAATGGGCGTACTATCGCCCCAGTTGTTGCGTTGCCTTTTTCGGGCCGTCTGAAAACGGCGAACCTTCGAAGTGCTCTCCTGTTTAGCAGTCTTAAAAGTCAAGAGCGTGGCCGACACACTCTGTTGGCAACAAGAACACCACACGGCATATATCCCTGGGTGTTCCTGAATTGGCGATCTATCCGTAGGAAACATCTCGACGCGTGCCTTCAAACCTGCTATTATCTTGATCGTTCGTTGGGTCGTTCAAAGCCACCGCGTTATCGTCCCGCGAGCCACCGACATCATACTTTTCCTACGTTCAATTCGGAATGGGGCGACCTTGGCATAGAAAGCGAGAACCGAACTCCCCTCGATTAGTTCGCTTTTCCATAATTGTAAACACGAGAGGGGTGTTTGTTTTAAGAGGAGAGAACTTTCAATAAATCCTAGCTTTTGAAACTTGGAAACTTGGATACGCATCTCACGAAATAGCAGTAGAATATGTGTGTTATAAACAGACTACCTCTTAGGGCTTAAAACGTCTTGCCGATGTTCTGGTGCTTTTGCAGTCGCGACGCCCAAACCGTTTCCAGTTCAGCAAGAGAACGTTCTTGGAAGTCATGGCCGAGAGTGCACGTTCCCTTTGGCGTAATTATCACGCAATAGCGGTCACGGGAAGAAAAGTGGTGGAGTGTGAACTGTAATTTTGAGGAAGGGAGCTGGTCATCTTGGTCACGACTCCTTCCGTAATCTAGATGCTCCTCGAGACTGAATTAATGACGTTTCGTAATCTCGCCTAACTATCTGGTTTCCGGGCATCGGCCTTGCACACCGCTGACCACGGCCGGATGCTTTTGTCTACAAAGAGCGAACGAGTAGCAGGAGGAGAAGCCGGTGAACAAGGCTCTAATGAAGTCAGCTTGGTTCAACAACCGTCGAACACCTTTCGACTCAGCCGAATTTCATTTCGATGCTTCTGAGTCACGGTGGCCAATCACTCGTCGATATCGCCGAGAGATAGCGTTTTCCTTTCATCCAAACGTGTGTGAACGAAGCATCGGTAATTTTAATTATAATGAAAGAAAATTAAATTCATCGAACCTTGTGTTTTTACTGACGGGATAAAATATTAAAACTTCATTTTTTCGATAGAGTTGTTTTGTGACATTCCCGAAAGTATGATCACGCTATTGTCAATGAATCTAAGCAACACCTGCCAAGACTCGTTGACTGACGCGCGAGAACTGTCAATCTGAACTCGGGAATTCGAATCTCCATTCAACGGGAACGAAGTATTCTGATTAGCTGTCTAACACGTGGCAAAACTTGCGTGATTTAGATCTCATCACATGCCTGGCTGGGGATTTAACAGTGGAACAGTGGAAAGTTGTCCTGAGTTTGTCCTATTCTAATCAAATTATGTAATAATAATACATTTGATCTAACATACAAATAGTGAGATTAAAGATGAAGAGTCAAAGTATTTCCCCTAATATTTTCATCCCCTTTCCACTCCTACGCCTCATTGTAACAACTATCCAACATTAGAAACAGATCTTGAACGCTGCAAAATAATTCCCAGAAGCACCGACTCGAAGATCAGTTTGAAACGACTAATTCTAATGCGAAACACTACAAAGGGCCAATATATTTGATTAAGGGAATTAAAGAGTTCCAGCGAAGCGTATCGCCAGCCACGAGGCTCGAGCTAGTGAAAGGGGGGAGCTCATAGAACAAATCATCTGTGATGAAAATTCGAGGAAGGCGAGACGAACGAATCAGTCGATCGAATCAGCTTCTCGGAAGACGAGAATCTGCTCTGTCTTTCACGCTTGTATTACGGTTATGTGGTATAACACCGACGTCGCCGTGGGAAACCAACTGCGACTTCCGGCGAGCTTTCACTTCGGTTAATTGTCCTTGTGGTCACTCGCGGCTCTTGACAATCTTGACATTGAACGGAGCGCGCCTCCTTGTTGGGAGAAAGCACTGGAGTACCTGTTTATCACTTGTCAAATTAAACGTAACAGCTGCAGAGATAATTGTCACGAGACTGGCTTTGTTTGTTGGAGAGGTTGATCGTCATTGTGATCATCGAACGCTGGATTCGCGAATTTCGCATGGACACAGAAAATGTAGTAAAACGCTGCAATGTCTTTCGACGATATGAAAAAACTGAGCGTTTGTAGTCAGAATTTCTGAAAAAGCAAAGTAAGTGGTGCATTCAGCTATAGTTGTCATTTCAAATATCATAAAACTTTTTGAAACGGATCAAGAGAGACACAAGGCGAATTCAAAAAATATTCCTGCGATGTAACTGTACCAGTTAACCACCTACAGTATTTTATTATCCGAACAGTATCAACTGCACGCCAGGTGGAACGTATTAATTGCACGATAACGTAGTTGAACAAACGATTCATAAATAAAGAGTCGTCGGTTGCTCAAGTGAACGAGACAGGATGCCTAACGGAATTCTAAAATTATTGCTTCATCAGCAAAGTCCTCCGATAATGGCGTATAGTTGCTGAGAATATTTTATATAATATGTATTCCTTACACTTCACTGCGCTTTTCACTTCCTATTACACCATACGAAGCCAAGTCGCTGTCCAAGGCAAGTGTTTCCAAGAAAACCCCATTATCCTGAACGATTAATCTCAAAATCGCTCGACGAACGTCGATTCCCAACTATCGCGTAATGATAATCCCCTAATAGAGAAGCTAATGACGAAAGCTAGCGACAATTAAGGCTCATCGAATCGTTTCGAGGTAACTCTAGAAAAACCCGTCGATCCACAGACGAATTTTCTCCTCTTCGGAGAAATCTGCTCGCGTGCCACGAGAAAATCCATATCCTTTTTCTTTTCGTAACCGGTTTATTCGCACTTTTCACCGATTCGCAATACGCATTGGCTCGGCGCTCGATCTTCCTTCCCGCGTTTTCACTTCGCGCCAGCAATTACGGCGCTCCGAGAAGACCCTGTCTCTAATGTTGCGCAGTCGGGTTAATTAACTTTAGGACCAGAGGGGACCGAGCCTAGGTTCCCCGAAGACAGGAGGATCTCGACGGGGAAAATCGCACGTCGGCGAATTAATACGAGCGTGAAAGTGACACGTGCTCTCGAAAGTAGCGCACCACGAGGCGTATCAATTCATTTAAATACATCCACGAGCATATCTTTTTTTTTTCTAGAAAGTAATTACATTTCATATGCTCTTTTCAAATGCAAAGTGGGCCAGGTTTTTAATGGTTTCATTATGGAACTTATCAGTGAATGTTAATGGTTGAAATTATGAATGAAATAGTGTCGCGGGTGTTTCTCCGAAAAGCTTTTCACTTATAATGAGACATCATATTCTAAGATTGCACCTATTTGTTGAAGCTAATTACCTTCACGGACACAACTCTATGGGTTACTAGTATCCCACGGACGAAATTGTAAATTATTATAACCTTTCGTATTTTAGAAACTCACACGCCAGCGTGTAACCCATCAGGAGCACCACAATCTACACAGAGCGCATTCCCATTCGGCGGGGGAGAGTAATCATGCCAATTAAGGGATGCTTGCCACCAAGATGACCTCGACGAAACCAATCAGCACGGTTTCATGGCTGTTACGTTCTTACAAGAGGCGCAGATACAAGCCCCAATGGCTAGCGTTCGTCTTCGTCTGCCTTTTGGCGAGCTGCTCGGCGCGGAACAATCCGCCTCGTTTTCTCATCGACGGCCAAACGGAAATTATTCTCAGGCTGAAGGAAGGGCCTGACACACCAGCTGGTAAGGACATATGGAAAGCTCGTTCTGCTTCGGTGCACACTGGCACACAGCTCAAGGTACATCGACCGGCGAACGAAGGCTGGGTACACTTGTTAACACCTCGAAGCATCTTTCGAGAAACGTTGACCCACGTCTGTACACATCCAATATCCCCGGTGTGCATACGTGGCTTCAGGGAAACGATCCTGCTCGTTAAGAGCTTCGCTCGTGGGTGTTTGATGTAGCAAATGTTGCAAGCAACGTGTAGAAGCAGTGTAAAATTAGCAACGTGAGATAGTTCAGAATTGAATTACTCGTGAATGCCGCGGTGCTATTGTTCGCTGGGTATCTGCTCTCGATCGGATTAATTTAATAAGCTTCCTGCTCTTTTATTGCATGATAGGCTATAGAGTAATGGCACTTGCGTTGCGACGTCAAATTCTTATGTCGTCCCCTTTGATTTCTGGAAGCTTCTGTGTCGTGTTTGGCAGGTTCTAGCTTCGTCCTTCACGGCCTTAACGTGGACGGTCTTCCGATAGCCATGTGCCAGTGTGCAATGTCTACAGAGCAATCAGCGTTTCCGCGCATTTAAATTAATTACATCCCTTTGCTCGCCGGTGCATCGCGTTGCCATTCGTGCCAACTGGTTTCTGTTGCAGGCAGTTTAATTTACAGGCTTCGCGGCGTCGATCCTGACGGTGACAGCCTGACGTTCGGCGTTAGAGATCAACCTGGCAGCGACGTGATTCGGGTCGAGAATATCAGCCCGAACGAGGCCAATATTTACCTGAACAAATTGCTGGACAGAGAGGTAATCTCGTTCCCTCGATATGATCTATTTCGTCGTGACGATATCTCGATCGACCGCAATACCGAGATCGCGAGATCGCTTCGAACGTTGCTGGGAACGTTTCGCAGTATCTGAAGCGTGGCCACTACCCTCTATCGATCTACCAATCCGAGATCTCTGTGTATTATAATTTGCAATCTCGATGCAGCAACCAGTAGGCACATTAGTAAAAGATCAAGCAAAGCGGAGGATGTAAAAACGAGCAGGCTCTTTGCGTAGTATTTAGGAGAGGGAAGAAGCTCGCGGATAATTATGAAACCTAGCTTGCCTGAAAAATCTTGGACTCACTTAGATCATAATTATAGTTAAAGACGAGCTAACGACTAGTGAGTACCAAATGGCACGTCTCCAACGGAAGAGTATTCTTTCGTCCATTCCGCTAAACCGTAAAGGATAGCCTAGAAAGCGATTTTTACCTTCGCTCATTTTGCACGAGAGCCGACCAAAATAATTTCTACGTTCGCTTCCTCGGACGGGGTCGCGTTCCTTTTTGCATCTCGCACGAGTGCCCGCCGCTCTTTGGATACCTCTCACGCACCGTGTGCCCGATCGCTGTAACAACAACGCCGGACACGTTAAAGAGAAACTCGGGGACGCGCGGGGGAACCGCACAACCGGTGATCTAGGGTGGATCTACGTGTGGAAGTCGTTATTTTGTGAAAACGTGTCCGTTAGCGTGCCAGTTAATTCCATCCCAGAGGATACGACGCGCCTCGAAATTATTAGTTGCCGGCTTCGTGTATGGCGATCGAAGATTGTTGGTATTGAACTATAATAATTGAGACGGCGCCGTGGCTTTTCATGCGACAAAGTTATTTGCATGCAACCCGGTTTCTCTAATCGTTCGATGCTTTCCAGTCGAGTTTTTGAATGGGGAACGAGATAAAGGAGAGGTAAGATCTATATAAAGCCCCTTGACAAGCAGCAGAGATCTCGATTTACGCGGTGCAAACTCGGTTTAAATAACGAGGAATGATGTGAAAATGTGGATGGCGAAGTTAAGATATCGGTATCTCTGCAGACTAGGGACGAGTACGCACTGGTGCTGACTCTGTCAGACGGAAGACTAGGGGAAGGAAACTTCATCACGCAAAGCCTATTGATGCTGGTGGAAGATGTTAACGACAACGTACCCATCTTTCGACCACATCCCACCTCTTTGACAGTGAGGGAGGACTCTGGCCCAGGTATTCTGACAACTGTCGAGGCAACGGATGCGGATTTAGGAGCGCACGGACAGGTGGTGTACTATCTGCAAGAACTGGACGGCGAGAACGACGTGTTCAGCGTCTCCACGGTCAATGGGAAAGGCATCATCCGCCTTGTCGGTCGTTTAGACTACGAGAGAAAGTATTTGTACCAGCTTAGGATATTGGCGATCGATCGGGCGATTAACGAGAAGGTCAGTTTCTAATATGCGAATGAGCTGAAGTCTCAGGGACATTAGATGTTTCTGCCTCGATTATGAGGGTACTGTATACGGTCTGTTCGAGATAAATCCCCCATAACGTAGCGGTAGTTATCTACGTGATAAGAAGTAGCCTTGTAAAGTACCCCAAGGATAATGAACTTGTTAAAAGCTACCACGCATCGTAGACCATTTGAGAATGTAGTGCTTTACAAGTATGCCCGAACTCACCATCCTATTCCTTCGTAATTATTCCAGGTAAACACAGGAACAACCGCGATACTCGTCAAGGTTCAAGACGTCGAGGATCAGCCGCCAGAGTTCATCACCATGACGCCTGTTGCCAGAATCAGCGAAAATGTTAGGATAGGAACGTCTGTGCTCCAAGGTCTGTTCAATCACTGCCACTGAACTGACCAAAATTCTTCGATACACGCATGTTCACAGTACAATCACACCACAAACTATAATATCCAACATAATTAAAGTATCCAATTATTGTGAAAAAATATGGGTAAATTTCAAAGTCCCCAGAATATAATCCAATAGTTTTTTGATTAAAATTTTATCACAGTTTTTGTAAAAAAAAATTAGTTTACCACATATCGAGCGAAAATCTTTAAAAAATTGTAACTTTTACAAATTTTAATATTAGATGCTAAAAATCTGTAGAGTTGAGTTAGAAGATAGAAGGTACAGAGCATCAAAATCAGCTAATGGGTGGCTCACACCCCGAGTGTCAGCGAAGGGTTAATGAATCTCCGAGTACCTCGTTCCCAAACTTGACTTCGTACATTTCCCGTGTTAAACCGAATCGTACCAATCTCGGCGCACCCTGCACAATTCACGAAATGATCTTTTGCAGTTCGAGCGGTTGACGGTGACAAGGGAATAAACAACAGAGTGACATACAGCATCACCCAAGGGCCGAGATACCTGTTCGACATAGACGCTACTTCCGGCCTGGTGTTCACCAGGGCGCAACTCGATAGAGAAGCGGAGGAGAATGCCGAGGGCACTTTCGTCCTGGAGATCACTGTCAGGGAGGTGTCGAAAATAGTGCCCGCGCCGTCTGTGTCCACCGAAGTGACCATTATCCTGACGGACGTGAACGACGAGACTCCCAAGTTCCGAAGCCCGAGATACCGCGCCGAGATAAACGAGAATGCGCCGCACAATACCCCAGTTAATTTCATCGGGGATGCGGTGCCGGAAGTCTACGATCACGACTTGGTGAGAAACGGACGTTGGATAATTTCGCCAAACGATTGCGGAATTTCTGCGCCATCTTCCCCATTGGCAATTTATATTCGGCGAATTCCACGATCGTATAATCCGAACTTAGATCGCGTTTCGGGTAGAATTTTAAAATTCAAATGACCCTCGGTGGCCAGTTTCGATATATGATTTCTATTTGCTTTCTAAATTCCTGATTACGTGATATTAGTACATGTGAAACTTTTTATTTCTCGTTAATTAGTCAGTATCGATGAGTACAAATCTCTCGCAGTGCTCCGAATTTTATGTCTGTCGTTATGTAAGCGTGTTTTCAAAAGGTAGAATTTATTCGAAACGCGATATGTATCGTTTCTGTCATTACGAGGAAGTGTTTCGATAAAGTTCAGTGCACCGCGTTTAAAAGGAAAGATCTTTATTTATGAGACATTCTTTTCAGGGAACAAATGGAACTTTTCGAATGTTCATCGATGGTGGCGATGGGATATTCGACGTCACACCTTCGAGAGGAATTAACGAGGCTCCTTTTCTGATACGAGTGAAGAATTCTAGTAAACTCGATTTCGAAACGATATCAGGTAATTTAATGAATTATTCGAACGCACTGTGCGCTAATATTTCTCACG
The DNA here is from genome assembly GCA_963971345.1 of Andrena flavipes. Classification (NCBI taxonomy): domain Eukaryota; kingdom Metazoa; phylum Arthropoda; class Insecta; order Hymenoptera; family Andrenidae; genus Andrena; species Andrena flavipes. Next base: position 60,852,990 of record OZ020482.1, on the reverse strand, counting down.
TTTACCTTCATCTTCGTTCCGTTCTTTTAGAGGTGAATTTTACGTTGATCGCCAAAGAAGTTGTCCAAGTAGCGCCGAAATACAGCACGGTGCCTGTGACAGTTTTCATAAAGGATCAAAACGACAACTATCCAGAGTTTACCGAAGACACCTACGAGGTCTCCATTCCAGAAAATTGCGCTGTGGGGACTACAGTGGCCTGGGTACAAGCTCTGGACGAGGACAGTGGGAATTTCGGGACCCGTGGAATCAGATACACCCATTTGGGAGGAAGTATCGCTCACGTGTAAGTAGAGAAACGCAGAATAGTGTACAACTATTTCCACAACATTGTTTTTGAGTGAGCAAAGTATAATCAAATATTCTTCGTCTTGTTTCTTCAACGCTAGACTATCGATGGATCCTCTGACTGGTATAATCACGGTTAAAGAAGCTGGTCCGAGTTTTGATCGAGAACTAGTGTCTCGCCATTATCTAACGATCGAGGCAAGGGACGATCTCGGCAAAGGCAATCGTAACGCAGCTCAATTAATCGTCAACGTCAACGACGTTAACGACAACGCCCCAGTCTTCCTGCAAAACAAGTACGAGGCTGTGCTCTTGGAGAACGAGGAGCACTTCGAGTCGCCACTGACCGTTGAAGCGTTCGACATCGATCTGAATGGTGTGCTAATTAATCGCTTTCCAATATCGACACTTGAATCAACAGGAAATATAAAAACACCACGTTTATTGTAATTTCCATAGGCACCAAGAACAGCGAGGTGGTCTATGCTTTAGTATCCGGGGAATTCTCGCGGAACTTCAGTATCGATTCGAGGCGAGGTGTAATCATCCCGGCAACCTCGTTAGATTTCGAAGCATTGCCCATCAGTCAAGGCCACAGAGAGACTTCTGTGCGCCCACTGAGATTGACAGTGCGAGCCAGGGACATGGGTGCACCTAGCCTGAGCACCGACGCGCCATTAATTATTTACTTGAAGGATATCAACGACAACGCGCCGGCGTTCGAGAGAACGCTGTACAAGAGGAGCATTCCTGAAGACTTGCCCGGTGGCACCAGTGTAGTTCAGGTACGTAGTGCCGTGAAGGAATTTAATAAACCCATGTGCCACTGGTGTACCATAAACACTTGTTACAGGTGAAAGCTTGGGACAAGGACTTGTCGTCGCCCAACAATAAATTGGTGTACAGAATTCAGAGTGGAGCCGGTGATAAGTTCGTTATTAGTCCAGAGACAGGTGTGATTAGAGTTGCCCCAGGCTCCAATCTGGATCCCGATCTCACTTCACCGAAGACTACGAGATACAGCTTGAATGTCCTCGCGATAGACAGCGGAACGGAGGTTCAAAGAACGGCCGAGGTTCTCGTTAACATCACCATTGTGGATGTCAACAATAAGCCACCTGTTTTCATCGATCCTGGCACAGTCACCATTCGTGAGAACACTCAGGTGTGTACTTAGGTTTGACTGCTAAAGTGTATCGAGCACAATACAGTGTCGCTTAACGGTATCATTCTAAATTGTGGTGACTGATGACCGTACATGATGCATCAGGTTGGAGCGTACGTGCACCGAGTTGTAGCCAACGATCCAGATATAGCGCCGATCTTGCGCTACCGCATAGATCCGAATTCGTCCGAGGCGAGGAACGAGGAAGGGACGTTAATCAAGATTCAGGAATACGACTATTTGTCTGCTTTGGAGTTAAACGCGCTAGACGGCTTGCTTCGAGTAGTGAAACTGCTGGATAGGGAGAGAGTGGAGACGATAAGATTGAGCCTCGTCGTTGAGGACTTGGCTGCTGTCAGGGGAGTGCAAATTGCGTTCGGTTGGTATCTATTAGAAAATCCACATCTCCAGAATTTTTTTAATATATTACTCGAGATCTCTGCTTTTAATTTTAAGCTACGTTGAATATAATAATCGAGGATGAAAATGACAACAATCCGAGGTTTCGAAGGCCGTTTTATAGACGGTCAGTGACGGAGAACAGTAAAAACGGTGTTAATATCGCTAATATCGTGGCCGACGATGCTGATAAAAATCGCAGCATTACGTACTCTTTGGAGAGTCCAAGGGAACTGGCGGATTTGGTGCACCTTGATTCTGAGACTGGCGAAATGGTCGTCGCGAATAAGATCGATAGGGAGCAATATTCCTGGCTGAATCTAACTGTTAGGGCTACTGACTCGGGAATACCACCAAGGTAAAGTTACTTTAATAATGCCCGATAAATATAGTTTTCCTTTAGCCTTCCTTTGAAATTCAAAACTGAAGAATTAAGAGCACCCCTAAAGTAGAAACAACGCTTGTGAATGTCCTGTGAAATAATAACTCTTGTAGATCAAGCCTTGCCGACGTGTACGTTCAAGTGTTGGATGAAAATGACAATAATCCATATTTCGTGACTGATATCAATAACTTGACTGTCATGGAGAATGCCAAGAAAGGCACAGAGATAGCTGTCATTCAAGCTAAGGACCCTGATACTGGAGACTATGGAAAGATCACTTATCTGCTGGACAGAATGTCGTCTCAGGCAAGCATTCCAACAATCATTTTAATTTTACAATAGAGGATAGTTGAATGGAATTGATTTTTACGTCACAGGGAACATTCGCCATTCATCCTGAATCTGGTGCTCTAACAGTCGCAGACTCCATCGACTGGGAAGCTAAGCAAAGTTACGTTCTAGTCATAGAGGCTTGGGATAACTACCAGTTTGGCTACACCGCTGGTGAATCGAGAAACGCGTTCAAACAGATCCAGTGAGTTCGACTGTCTCTTCGTTAAAACATTAGACAAATAGGAGAGGCAATCATCTTAATCGATAATCTACAACAGATAAAAATTTCGCTTTTCAAAGAGTCACCGTAACGGATGTCAACGACAACCCACCCAAAATGGACATACCGTCAACATGCATCACTATATCGGAGTTCCATGACGTCAAGGACTTAATTTTTGTTATCAAAGCGAAAGATGCCGACGATCCAACGACACCCAACGGTCGAGTGAAAATTAGAATCCTTTCTGGGAATGAGTTAGGTCTGTACACTCGATATTAAACAATGGTCGAGTAACTTTAGTTTCAGAGAAGTGATTACAGCGATTAAAAATGCAAATTCGTTTATATTACAGGTTTGTTCATCCTGGAACAGAAGGATTATTGGACAGCCAGTCTGAAAGCAGCCCATTCGCTTCGAGGGAAATTCGGAAATTATTCGCTGCATTTGGAAGCACGCGATCTTGGCAGTCCTTCTAACAAAGACACTTCAGTTTTGAATATCTGTGTCACTGATTACAACGATAATCCGCCAGTGTTTCTTAGCCCTCAACATAACACAACTATTCGCGTGCCAGAGGTGATTAATGGCTATTTATACTGGTATTAGTTCAATGAATTATAACGTTACTGAGTAATTCATCATCATAAATGTAAAACTTTACAGAACGTGACAGTTGGTACATCGATCATTCAAATCGAAGCCGACGATGCTGACACCGGTCCAAACGGTGACGTTCATTTCCGTTTGAAACAAGATTTGGCTGGCCATTGGAGGTCGTTTGAAATTGACGAAACAACGGGAGTGATCTCGCTGAAACTTCCGTTAGACAGAGAAACTCAAAAGTTATACGAGGTAATTAACAAAGTTGCTAAGAACCGAAGAGATTTAAAGAAGAATATCATCGGTAATATTTTCAAACACAGATCAGAGTGGAAGCATACGATCTAGGCACTCCAACTCCGCTCAGCTCGGATCTGGATCTAATAATCTACGTTCGAAACATCAACGACTACGAGCCACAATTCCTAGTGGATACTTTCAACACCAACTTCACCGAAGAGCAGCTGCCTGGGTCAGAAACGGTTCTACTTCCACAGACCATCGACAGAGACGAAGTTGACGAGCTCGATGATCCTCCAGCTAAAGTCTGTTACTTTATAGTGAGTGGAAATGACGATGGTCTGTTCGACCTCGACATTCATAAGCACGAGTTGAGTGTAAGTTGACTTTTCGTTCTAAATATCTACCGACAGATTATAAATTTTTGTAAGAACTTAGCATTACATACTTGTTAATAATCACTACAGGTTGCCAAAACGTTGGACAGGGAGCAGCAAGAGCAGCACTTGCTAATCATAAAAGCAACTGAAGATTGCAACACGGTCCCAGCGAACGAAACTTTCTTCGACGAAACAAACGACACCACGTTGAAAGTCATCATAGATGTGGTCGACGTGAATGACAATCCACCGAAGTTTGTTAGTAAAATATTCACTGGTGGCGTTACGACGGATGCTGACTTTGGCACGCAATTTATGCACGTAAAGGTGAGACGCCAAGAGCGAACAAAACAAGCAAAGTGACGTTACAATGTAAACTGAATGACTGTTCTAGGCGATCGATATGGACGCTGGCGAGAATTCAATAATCAATTACTATCAAGTCGGCAAAATGCACATGACATTGACGGAGGGTCTGGACGATATCGAGCTGCAACCATTCCTCGTTAACAAGCTTACTGGAGTAGTGAGTCTAAATTTTGATCCTCAGAGAGGAATGAAAGGGTACTTTGACTTTATGGTACGTCGAATCGACTTGAGGAAAATCTACGTTCATTTTCTAAGATTTTCTGAGAAGGACAGATACCGTTAACGCGAATTCATTGATTTAAACAGGTTTTAGCTAACGACACACTCGGTCTGCAAGACACAGCAAGGGTGTTCATTTATTTATTACGAGAGGATCAGAGAGTTCGTTTCGTGCTGAGGCAACACCCGCCGGAAATTCGGAACAGGATAGAAACGTTCCGAGTGTGAGTTCAGGAAACTAAGTTTTCATAATTAACTAATAAAATTTTAATTATTCTTGACAGCCACTTCTAAGTTTTTAAATTTCTAAATAAGCATTGAAATTTCACGATCTTCTGCGCGAGACATCGAACTCCACAACTAAGTGCTGAATTTTTTAGAACACTGGGTAACGTGACCGGCGCGATAGTGAACATCGACGAATATAAAGTGCACGAGAATCACGATGGCTCGGTGGATCGAACGAAAACCGATCTCTATTTGCACCTGGTGAACCGTCGCGACAATTCCATCCTCGAGGTATCGGAGGTCCTTGAATTGGTCGACAGGAACATCGAGAAGCTCGACGGTCTGTTCAAGGAATTCAATGTTCTCGACACGCAAGCGGCGCAGTATCAGCCGATCGTTCAGTACGAGCAAGCAGGAACGACTTTTTGGCTTTTGACTTTGACCCTGTTTCTGGGCGCCCTGCTAATTCTGTGCATAGCCCTGAGCCTTTCGCAGAGAGCCTCGTTTCGAAGGCAATTGAAAGCAGCGAACGCGTCACCTTTCGGTAACTATCGATATCTACTACGTCAAATCCTAATTACTTACTCTACTAATTCTACTTATGGAACTAGTCCTACTGCAACGTTCTCATGGTTCCACCACCTGTTCCCTTTCAAAGGGGAAGGTTAATACGTTTCTCCTACCTCTTCCAAGGTACGTCAGACGCAGAGTTCATCAGAGGACCTGGACGCGTTCCAAACACGAATAAACACAGTGTGGAGGGATCAAATCCAATATGGATGCATGCCTATGAGAACGAGTGGTTCAAGAGCGACGAATCCGTCAGTCACACGTCCGAGAGGGATTCTCTGGATGAGAATGCGCTGAACAATGAAGAGATGATGAACGAAGTGAACACAAACCAAAGGAACGACGATAAACCGTACTACATCGAGCCAAGAGTCTCTTCCATTTCGAGGTAAATATTGTTTCAGTATTTCCACCTCTGAAATTTAATCTTGCGAAGAGGAAATTATCTATCCTGAACTTTAATCGATATTAAGTATATTGCTGGGTTTAGTGCGATATGGTTAGCAACGAGGAATATTCTTTTTAGCTTGGAGAGCATCGCAAACATTCCACACGATTTCCATCGCCATTCACCCATTCATCGAGCACAGAATATGATCGTCAACCCTCTCGGCAAGAAAATCGAAACAACAGAGCTGTAGAACTGCGACAGGAACACCCCTTGGTTTAAGCGTTATAACACTTGCACGCTCGCAAGGAAACTGTAAATTTAGAAGCGTTCGTGTAAATAGTCAGCCCGTACAAACGATAGAGATATTTAATATTTATTACACGGTAATTTTAAACGCGACATCGACGAATATTATTTATTGTCAAGATCGTAGTAGTTTATCGACTCCAATAAAGCTGAACGATTATCCCAACGTACCTCATTTTTACCGTATACAGGGTGATTTCGTACGAAACGAATTTAGAATAATGATCTCTGCACGTTGCGAGTCTATGTTACATGTTTTGTACACCTTTGTATTATTTTCTGAACAGTAAATAAATCGATTAACGTTCAAAATTCTGGATCGTTTTATATTATAAGCTAAATATTATTAGCTAAACCATATCTTCCCTTTCTGGATACAACTATAAAATTATAAACCCCATAATTAATTTATACCTCAAGGGCATAGTTCTGTGAATGTAAAAACTATACAGAACCTTTCGTGTAACTCATCTGCCGCGCTTGTTTACCCAACGCAGCGTGTAAAAAATGCATTCTCACGCTCGGTTACAGTAAATTAGAACATGCAAACTGGGGTTGTAGAATAAAGCCAAACCCCGGAACCATCTTGCCGCTGTTCACCCTTAACTGGGTCGCATAACATTAAAGTGCAGAGGAACTTAACACGAATCAAGCCTGAATATCGACTTGTACGATCATGCCTTGAAATTCCTCTACGATGATGTCCGCCTCGTTCAAGATCGGGCAGAAAGATCCCCGCGGTATTTTCGTTAAATAGATTGCTATCCGAGGGAGGGCCATCGCCAGGTGGGTAACCCGTGCAGATAATATCGCGGCACGGAATACAAGTGAAAGAAGAATCCATTGTTTAAATGCAAATTAACTTGGACGTACAGCTTGACCTCGGCGGGTCAGTCACACTCTGGGGTCCCTTTCACCCTTGGGAGGTCTTATCGCGTGAGTTAACGCGGCAGTTTCCCATTTAACTGAATTTTAATGATGCTCCGCTGACGAATCACGATCGGGCACGAACTCTCGATCATTCTTGATTCGGTGGAATATGAACGAGTGAACATTTTAAATCAAACGTGCTAATTGCCAAGGCGAGGTAGCAGTGTACAGTGTATTATGGATTATTCAATAGTGCTATACAGGTCGCGAGAACCACCTCTCTTAGCAATGAAATCTGTACCCTCGATATTTCACTGCAAACACCAAGAAGTGGCGACCACAGAGTTTCCCTGTTTTCGCGCGCTACCGAAATGTAGATTTCCTTGATTATCAGTAAACATGCAACGAGAAGTGGACTGTGTACACAAATAAAGAACGGTATGCTTAGGCACCCATTAGGAAACATTTCCACAAAATTAAACACGAAGAAGGGCAGGAAGACTTCGCATAAAAAATTTCTTTCAAATACGATGCAGTAACGTGTTCGATACAGAAAATTGGAGTACAATAAATAAGGCTCGTTTCAAGCCTCCTTGGGACGGAAAATGAGCCAGCAAGGACGATGATTGAAGTAATACGCACAGTCGGCTGTAGGTTGCGAGGTAAGGAAACGGGCACGTACCCCCTTATCGTATTCCTGAACGTCAGCCTCGCGTGTAACTGTATGCTAATCTTCGGTGGCTATATAAGCGACTGGTCAGTGCTCGAGTCACTCCCCTGCGTCGCTCCCTTTCAACCCTCTACTGGCCCAGACTGCCTGCAGAATAACCTAGTAGAGTTTCCACCGAGGATCAGTAGCGTAGCAATCATTAATTAACAGAAAGAAATATTCCCCTGCCAGTTGCAGAGCCAACCGAGCAACCAAAGCGACAATAATTTATCTTAATCATCTTCTAACAAGCTATTTCTCTTGTCGTCGTTAAATTTTACAAATAATCTACGTAGTTGCAAGAGAGGAACTAGCACGTGGGTTTCCAATAAATTATTTACCAGCAGCTTGTCTTTTCGAAGGATAGAGCAAAGAATTAAGAATCGTTTACGAGTCACGTGCATGTGCCGACTTCGTTATCCTCCGAATATGCATTAGCCCCTCGATCTTTCCATAAAGAGTGTCCCATCATCGGTCGAGACCCTCGGGAGGCTGGCCATTTTTTTTGCTCCAGTAAGTGATAAATAATCATTATTTCCTGGGGCTATATCGCCTCTAGACCCGATCCTGTATCACACCACTACGACACTTGCAGCGGCGCATTTATTCTACGCGCGATTTGCATGCACACGGCCCTTTGTGTGTACGTGCCGCAAGCTCGACACGCCATAACAGTTCTCCAAACGCCCCCATTCCGTTGCTATCATTTTAGCCACTGACTCGCTCGCCCGCACTGTCGCAAATTATTTCTTCACATGGCTAGATTGCTTCGAGCATTCGCTAGGTACCGTATGTTTTGTAAACTGAGCAGTTAGCAGTCGAGTTCCCCAGAATTGGTCATTTCCTATGCATTGGATGCACGCAGTGAATTTTCGAAATTCAGGCGAAATTCTCTTAATTTCGAGGGGAAACGATAGTGCAACGTAAAAGCGATACAACCACTCTGCGATTAAAGCTAATTCTTACTGGCATTACCATCATTTATAAACTTCCTCGACATTCTTAATCGCGCGGGCGTTACGTAGTCGGAAGCAGTGATTAAAGAAGAAATATCGAATAGTGAGATGTCTATCGTCGAAATTTCTACTCTGTACTCGACAAATCACGCGACCCCTGCGTTAAAGCCACCCTTCTTATTAGGGGCTGCGTAGCTGCTAATGCCCCGACTTCTCAGCTCCTGACTCATCGACGTCACGCTGCCGTTCGGTATTACATCGATAACTGGCAGTTTCTTTGTTGCACGCATTGGAAAGTCAATGGCTAAATCAATTCCTATGGTAGAGCGCCTACTTGCCAGGCGGGGGTGCATTCCTGCACTTTGAAAGTAATCGCAAGTTTCAGATTTCTGGAATATACTCCTGTATAGAGGAAGACAGTAAACACTTCATGGACCCTACAGTTTTAAAGATCTCCGCAGGTGTCAGCCCACGGACACTTTTCATCCACGAAGTGTCGGGAAACAGGACACGATCGATGGCTCGAAGAAGAAGATCGGCGATCTGAGAGGAAAGGTGGATGCACCCTCGGCAACCTGTGGAGGGGGTGGTCGGTGTGACGCGACGTACACGTGACACCATCGTACAGCGTTGGCGTCGGGGGTTGAACGAGACAACCCCTTCACATGCGCGGCGCTCGTGGCCACGTGAAGTGTTGCGCTCCTCCACAACCCTCGAAAATGTCGACCCTCGACCACGGTTAATTCGCGAAGTGAAGCACACCCTATTTTGTTCAGACGACTAAATCGCGATACCTTGGCGCAACGATATCTCTGAAGGATCGAGGATCCATTAAAAAAGCAAAGACAGTGGAGGGTTAATGACGATGGACATTCTGCTAGATGTGTGCTGTGAAGATGTCATGTTAACGTGAAAGTGCTTTGTTGGATGTCTTTTGATGTTTACTAGGATTCCGGGGCTCAACAGTTTCGTTGATTACCGAAGCATCGAGGGGGTGGAGCTTTGTTGAGGCGAGCAGCAATCGAAGAGAAGAGGGAACGACTCACGAAGAGTGTGTATCGTTGAGTGTATGAATTATTTTGCGCGGGAAAAGTATCCTTGGAAGATGTTTTAAGCGAACGATCGATGGATGCCCATTCGAACATGCATTGCTTCACGATCTCGCGGTATTGAATGATTCTGCGATCAGGCAAGTTGGAACGAATATTTTGTCTGTTAGATGTTACTTTTTATATTAAAAATTATTTTTGTTCTTAATAGCATGAATGTATTAGTACTCCTACCATCAAACAGTTGAAATGTAAAGTGTGTATATAATATTAACATAATGCGATGCAATAGCCTTTACTGGTAACAAACTGGAATTTTTTTAAAACTGCCAGGATAAATTAGCCTTTATACATTTTATCCCGCACATTTGAATTTCCAAGCAGCCCCACACATTGAATACATCAACCGAAACGTTTCAGTTGACGCGTGCTGTTTGCTTTAAGCCAAAGTGGCATGCCAGCACGACATTACGTCTCCTACTAACGAAGATATTTGATCGTCCCACATTTCCTAACCGCGAAGGGTGTATGACCGTTTAATAAATACAATATTAATAAGAGGAGTCTTCTGCCTGATTGAAATTCAATCAAATGAATTCATTAATTATATGACTGTACTTAGAGATCGTGCCAATAATTAATCACAATATTACTCGGAAATCTTTTGAATTGTACTCGTACTTAATATGTACTCATAAACAGTAACCAGTGATTTCCCCAAGGTGCTTATAAACGCGCTAGGAAGAGTATGCTTAAGCTTCAGCAATTTTCTATTCTGATCGAAGCGCACGTAAATTGTACCGAATCATTCGATAATACCGATGCGTGCCGAACACCAGGAGAAAAAGGAAAAGCAAATCGATCCATCTAGAATGGACATTGACCGGCAGTGATACCATTAAATTCTCATGCACGATGGGCGAGTTCAAGCTCGTTGCTTTGTCAAAGACCCGATTCCGGTATTTGCATATTAATAAGAACCGAGGATCTGTCAATATTTGCCGCTTCCATTGCGAGGAAGAAAACCGATTGAAATTTAATGCATTCTAAATAGTTAACAACAGTGTTTGAGACCTCGTCATTCGTGAATATCGCGTGGAAGTTCCTTGAACCCTAATAGCAATTAATATTTCATTTGGGGGTGCCCTTTTTATTATTTCAATGCGCAGAATGTGTCTCTAGATTATCTACACCTGGACACTTTGAATGGAAATCATAAAAGATAATTGTCAAGGGAGGAAATTTATATTAAACCATTTTCTTTGCAGTATTATATAGGACTGATCCTCGATCCTTGGTATTTTACGGTATTTTTTATCCTCAAACTTATCGATGAAACGGACAGAAAAATTCGCTGACCATTTCGTAATAGTAGTCGGTGACCTACATTTGCCTCTATTACGTGCGATAACCTGTTCCCCAGTCCAATATAATAGTGAAGTCATCGGCACGTGGCAGGCGTGTGTCAAAGTGCGAACTACCTTGATGTGGGAGAAGTGGTTAGCCAAGGCAGGTGTATTTTCAGGTTCTATCACTTCAGAACCTTCGAACGGACAGAAGGCAAACGTTAATTACTGATGCCCTTTTATCCTGATTGTAGAGTGGACCTAAAAATCGTAGGATCAACCCACTAATCTCAATTTCGTTTGTCCTAAATCGTCTCGTGATACTAACCCTATCTAGCTCTCAATTGAAAGTTCTCTCTAATTTTTAGACCTACGAATTTTATGGAAAACAGCACTAATTCTTCAGAAACCCCCGCTGTGACGAGATCTCGTATTTCCTTGTTGCATGAGATCCTCTTTTGTTATCGAGAAGTCGATTTAAATTTTCAGTTGACACGTTGAACAGACCGTCGCGACTTGACGAGGTCCGTTGACTACACGCTTTAGTCGCGGATAATGAATGGTCACGACCCCGTTTCTTGATCATAAAATCAATATTCGCGATTTTATCGGATCCGCGAATCTTTTTGCGGTTCATCTAGATTGCTGGCCAGCAGGAGCGATAGTATTATTAATTTTACGGTCACACGGGGCATGAAGACTGAAAATTGTACCGCGACGAATCGTGACGGCACAATTCTTTTTTCAGATTAATTCCAGATAAAAACATGATTATTCGCGAACCTCGTGGTGTTGCACGTGTTTCATACGTAGACTGGATAAAGCGATGGAATATTTGGAGGAAGAAATTGCTTCCGGTTGGGAAATGACGTGGCGTTCTTGAAAAAGTACTGCTTCGCGTTACCATCCATTGATGTATAATAATCGAAATACGAATTATGCGTGAAATGGGAAATTGCATCGTAGATGTTATAGCACGAGAATTATCCAATATTACCAATTACTTAGGGTTAAACAATGTATATCCGACGAGCGCGAGTAAATTAAGACTGTTGCTGACGGAAGTGGGTGATGTACGCCCTATCACGCGGCACCGAGGAATGACCACCGATTTCCATGAATAATTAGTAACTCGATAAGTGGAATGACTGTCAGTCAATTGAGGGGGCTTGAACTCGCCCTGGCTATCCCTGTAATATTTAGAAAAGACACAGGGGAACTCGTCTAACGAGGTATCGATCTTATCGTTAACGCGACGGATCGTTAACATGAAGTATTACTAATCTCTGGCAGTAATTCGATTATCATATCAGATGTTTTATTCTCCTCTTTTGCATCCACTGTGTTATTAATTGTATAATTGATCAAGAAATTTATTATCCAAGTTCCTTTAAACAGAACCACTGGAATTTATTGCTAAATAAAAGCAAGTGTACTTTGTCATCGTTGGAAAATTATTGATAGAATGTTTATGGAGCGGAGTGAAATGCTAGAAGAGCGAATATTCTTTTTGCAGAATGCCCTTTGCAGGAGCATGGTGCAAAATATGGATTTATTTCGGGTTCGTTTTTGCATGGACGAAGGGGGCTCGTCCACGTTTTGATACCTCCACGGATATGGGGTTGGTACTGATCCCGTCGGATGCGGAAGTAGACTCGGTGATTTTTCGACTTCGCGCCACTGACCAGGACGCGGATTTTCCACTTGTCTTCGAGATCACTGGTAATCCTTCGCTAATACTAGTTCCCCTGAATACTTTGCAGCGGCTTAAACGTAGATTGTAAACTGAGAGAAAAGAGATAATAGAATGATTCTGGAAAATTAGGATTGACAAAACGTGACTCACAAAACGATAATGAAATTCGTGCAAGTGCTACACCACTGAACGCACCTTCTTCCTCTCACTTTGTTCAGCTACGATCACACCTGTTGTAAGGATCGACAATCTGCCGTGCACGTTGTACAACAAAGTGTGCCAGGCGAACGTGATTCTAACGAAACGATTGGCTACCGGACGCCTTCACGATTTCGCTGTGAGAGTTAGGGACACGAAGGGGGACTCGAACTCGATGCAAGCTACTATTTCTGTGACGAACGCCACAACCCCGCGTGATAAAATATTCCCGCACATACCGTCCCTGATAATGGTGCCCGAGGTAATTATTTATTTGTCTCAACCACTGTCGATTACCATCGTCACTCGCGACATCGACAATTTTGACACCATTTCCTCTTGTGATGGAACTTCTCCACAACAGGTTGCTATGCTTCATTCTTCGTTTTAGAGAATCTTCATAATTTACTGATGAAACTAATCGTACTCCAATAGAAAAACTCTACTTTTAATATTATATCACTGGTTCGGTGCGATATAATAATTTCTTGACTCGTTATAAATTAAAAATATACTTTCTCGTTCAGGACACTAAACCAGGCAAAGAATTGGATTATCTTCTAGTAAGAGCCAACTCGTGGAGCGGGAAACCTGTCTACATTGAACTCTGGGTGCGTTTTACAACCGAACAGTGTTTATTACTCCTTTCATCCCGGTGATATAGCATTTCCACTTGATACTGTTGTTACAGCAACCGAAAGAGCTTTTTACTATTAGACAACGACAGACGCCCACGCAAACGAGAGGAATAATTACTCTAATCGGAGAACTAGACTTCGAAACACAGTCCGTGTACACTCTGACCATGTACGCCACGGTATGGAGGATCGAAGCTTATGATATTTCCTGAAATCGCCAAAGAAATTTTGCATTCAACATTTCGTTCCCCAGGACCCTTACACGGAGCCTGGGAAGGACACTAGAAATATCGCAGGCTTGAACGTGGCAGTGGTAGTAACCGATGTTCAAGATGTCCCTCCGATTTTCACGTTGGCACCCCCTCTCACCAGAATTAATAATTCCGTACAACCCGTGAGTTTACCCTTTGATTAAAGGAATGATAAATATAATCAGAAATGTCCATTGTATTCAGGCATGGATTTCATTTGAATAAAAGAACTTGTGGAAGTATATTTATATGACGATTTTAGGGCGATACAGTGTTACGAGTACATGCTGAAGACGGGGATAAAGGAGTTCCACGTGAAATAGTGTACGGTCTCGTGTCCGAGGGCAATCCTTTTACGCTATTTTTCAACATTTCGGAATCAAGCGGTAAGAAAATATACCACGAACTTTTGAAGTAGGTATCCTGTTACAGAGCTGAAACAATTATCGCAGCAAGATTTACCGTTTTCAAGCTCTCATTTTCCCTTCCAAGTATGCAAATCAAATCTCTCCTACAAAAAGTTATTACGCGGTAAAAATTGTGTAAAAATAGTGACCACGGGTTTGGTCAGGAAATTCGCCGTACCTACATCTAAAATCTAAGTGCGATTTAATAGTGAATTACAGGGCGTGTAATTACATTTTACCGCGGCGCTGTCAGTGAACGAATTAATCTACCAAAAGGTACGCAATCGCCCAGAGATACGGCTGACAGCCTGTGACCTGGTTTCCAATGAATTATCCAGTCGATGACTAGGGTATCAAATTAATTTACCACCTCTTCGATCTCCGCTGCTTTCCAGCGCTGAGGCGTCAAGGAATGATTCATGCCCTCCGCTCACGGACTAAGTCAGTCAACACGGGAAAAACAATTACGTATTCAATTCTAGAGCAACGCAACGTGAACTCTAATTATACCACTCGAAAGACTATTACGAGCAAAACTCAACGGTCATGAACAGCACGTTATTCTCTGGTAGATGCTCTGATCTATATGAGTTCTGTACTATAAACCACTTAGAGAACTTTATCCTGCCTGAATTTTTCGCAATAGCTCAACGTTCACCTGAACCGAGTTCACCATGCGAAAACTTGCTCTACTTCGGTTCCCTACAGATTCTTCGCTAAGAAAATTTACTCCATTAGAAATTTCCCCGTTAGAAAACATCCCCTATGTGAAAATCTTCCTTTAAATACTTCGCCCCATACAAGTTCTCCACTAAAAGTCCTGCCCCGTTCCTGCTTCGATACCATCTTCCATTTACACGTCGCGTTTTCTAAAGTCAGCCTCCCTTGTCCTTGGGAAACTAAAGGGTGCACGAGGGGGTCGCGTAGAAAGGGGTGGCTTTTTTCACGGCAGTTCTCGCATGATTACGTAGCGCACGAACCGCGTTATCTGCCGTCTCGGATCGGCGATACGGATTTCTTCACGGAACCGAAAATGAGTCAGGCAAGGAAGTGGCCAAGAGTGGTCAGAGGTAAGGTCTCTGACGGTCTACGGCGCGGTATCGATCGTCCTTAGGGGTCAGTATCTGCTTTCCAGGCTGCGATGCTTATCATTTCGTGACGTGAGGCATGCGACCTCATCGCCGCCGTGTGTGTGAATGTTGGCCGGTAGAGAAATGGTAAAAAGGAACGAGCCGTGGCTGGCTACGAATAGAGGAGATAAACGCGTCCACTTTTAGGCCGCATTATCGTCTTGGAACATTAACAGGCAGCCGTAACTTTGCGCGCCACCCCGCAACGGAAGGAGCCGATAACGCGGAGCCTTAACTTTTTAATTACACCCGCGAAATTTATATTTCGTGGGGAATTAGCGTGTTTCTGTTGAGCAGGAAATTCTGTCTTTTATGGGGAGAAATGAACGTGTACTTCGAGCACGTAATTCGAAGAATATGATTTACTAGATGCTCTTCAATTTTATTTTATCTTTTTGTTTCGAAATTTGTGGCTCAGAGTCTTGTGCGCTTTCAAATTGAACACCTTCGTAACGAAGGGCGAATCAGTTCGTGATGCAGAAGGAATCCTTTTGTCGAGATTCATTTCGTGATACATTATGTAAAATTTCTACAGCGGAACACGCGTGCTTTCCACGTGAAACGCAACAGAGGTCGTTGACCGAAATGTTTTATTCATAATAAAAGTAATTTTATAGCGGGGGATGTTGAACAGTCTGTTGCTCGGAATTACGCGCAGAATAAAACTTTCTTCAGCTAATGTTATGGCATTCGAATTCAGCAACGCTTACTGCGATTCTACTCAAAGCCATGAAACAAGTAGCTATGCCTAATGAAATACCTTTAAAGCGTCTACATTCTACTTAATCGCTAGGTGAAATTATTCTGGCGAGGCCTTTGGAGGAGTTGACGCAAATTACACACGTTGGTGCTCCGATTGTACTTACCGTGGTTGCCGAAGAAATAAGGAGAAGCAGAGAGGAGCCACCTGCCCAGGCCACGGTGGTCGATGTTGGCTTCCTCCTCGGAGAACCGGGCAACAGTCCACCGTATTTCGAAAGCGATAAGTTGGTACCTGAAACACGAATAATTTACAGTCTTAGTAAACGTTGATTGGTATAACATTTTACTTGAGTGTACGCTGAACATGAAACTTAATCTGTATGGGCCAAGAGAATGGAAATAAACTATTCTATTTTTTCACTGTAGCTACGTAGCCAGGATTGACGAGAATCCAGAACCAGGTACAGAGATAAACTTTGGTGAACAATACCCGACCAAAGTGAAAGACGAGGATATTGGCAAGGCGGGAGTATTCGCATTGAAATTGGAAAACAATAACGGCACCTTCGAAATAATCCCAACGGTCGCGGAACGAACAGCAGATTTTATCATCGTCGTTCGAGATAACACGCTCATTGATTATGAATTATACAAAACCTTGTCTTTTAAGGTAGGTATAAATTATGCCGCAAAGATATCAGAGTCAATAGAAGTGATATGAGAAATTTATAACGCACAAGTGTTTAATTTATTATAGCGTATAATTTATTATATCTAAAGTATATTATATTACTTAATATTTAACTCTACTTATACTTTATTCGTTCGAATCTAGATTGTTGCTCAAGAAGTCGGCCCAGCGACAAACCTCTCAGCGTCAGTGCCTGTTACCATACATCTAAACGACGTTAACGACAATCCGCCTATATTCGACGAGGAATCGTACGAAGTAACATTATCCGAGAACGTCACTGCAGGCTCACGTGTCGTGCAGGTAACACGTGCCCTATAATTTCCAAACCTCGACACATCCACGACAATTCATTGCACGTAAAAATTGTAACGTATACCAACCAGTATCGATATCTGTAACAGGTACACGCAACGGACGTGGACACGGGGTCCTACGGGGAAATTCGATACACCGGTGTAACGGGCGAAGGAAACGAGTCTTTCAGCATAGACCACGGCACGGGATTAATAACCGTCGCCATAGGATCTTCCTTGGATCGTGAAACCGCCGCGAGACTTGAATTATCCGTGGAGGCTCGAGACGAGAGTGGGAACGGCAACAAAGGCATGGTGCCTTTGATAGTGAATCTACTCGACGTCAACGATAACGCGCCTATATTCGAGAAAGGCGTCTACGAATTTATTCTGAACTCTGAATTAACAAACTTCACGTCGCCAGTTTTCATAAAGGTACAGCTACACATTTGCTAAAATAGGTTTCTTTAGCTAAGAATCGAAATTCACAGGCTGCCGACGCTGACGCAGAACCGCCTAATAACGTGGTCAGGTACGAGCTGATTCACGGGAACTACGAGAACAAGTTTTATTTAAACGAAACCAGTGGGGAGCTGATTCTTCGCTCGCCGATATCGAAGATTAGACGGAAGAAGCAGAGTACTTATGATAAAATCGCGAAGAAGGCAGGGAAGGAATTTGTTAGGGGTCAAGGGAAAATTCAAGGTGGGGTGTTGGAGATTGAGCAGGGTGGATCGATGGATAGTCGAAATGAGAGTGATTCGGTGGGTGCGAAGGAGCAAATGACGAAGAGACGGAAACGAGATGGCAACGATGCGCTGTACACTCTTACCGCCAGGGCGTACGATTTGGGTGAGCGTTTGGGATTCTCTCAAGATATGGGCATCGAGGAAGGATTTCCTGAGAATTTAACCATGTATGTACAGGTATACCCCATCTGTCGAGCGAGACGCAGATTCGGATCGTCGGTGGAGTCGCCATGGAAGCTCGTATAATGATGTTCGTGGTGCCAGGGGAGCAGCCGAATTCGACAAAGACCGCTGAAACACTGGCCACTATTACTGGCGGCAGAGTAACTGTTTTGGAAACTCGCCCTTACGTGCAACAAAACCACACTGGGACTGCGAGCAACGTTTCTACAGGAGGGAAAAAGTTGGTGGTTCATTGATATCGTGTAAGATCATATAAAACATTTTAATAAAACATGCTCTATTGCAGGAGTATTATCGTAGCACGCGTCGAACAGACGGAGCCAGGCACCCCTTTGGTGGATGTAGAGAAAATTAGAGAGACTTTGGCTGCTAATGGCGTAGGAATTATCGGTGGCAACGAAACACTTGTAGCAACGAATGCCAGCGAGACGAAATCACCTGTTACTGGGATACCTCATACCAACGATGGCCAAACGACTATCATTAATAATACCATCTATAGCGTGCAGAGTGAGGAAGTGGTGAGTGCTCGAGGATAGATTAATCATTCGGGATAATATCATTATCGACTCTTTGCCAAATCGTTTTCAGACTGTGTACAAAGCAGAAAACAAACTGCTCTTCTGGCTTCTGATAATCCTTGGCTTGCTTATGCTCGTGGCGATCGCTATATTGATCATCTGCTGCATCTGCCCTGGGTGCCCATTCTACATGGAGCCAAGGAAAAGGCGAGTGCACTCCTCGGAAACGTTGCTGGGAAGAATGGATGGGAGACCGAAACGTCACCTTCATCGACAGCCAGCAGCAGGCGTTGATGGTAAGGCGCTCTGACAGAATGTTAAGTTTAAGTGTATGTCAAACCTCTGCGATATTAAATTTCAGTATGGAATGGAAGGAAGCAAGCATGGAGCGCCGACCCGACAAGACGGAACTGGCAATTCAACAAGAGGAACGTGAAGAATTGCTCGCTTCCTGGCGACGTTGCCTTCATTTCTGGTCAACCAATCGACGTCCAGATGAACGTGGAAGCCCCGAGGCTGAGGGACACTTCCTACGATCACTCGAGGAGGAGCAGAGCGGACGAGCAGGAGAGAATGTACATGGAGGAGGTGGAGAGGCAAAAGACGAGAGGCTACGACGCGGCGGAGTTGGATTCCTTGCAGCGACAAGAAATGGAAAGAGGTTCGGATGTACAGCGCCAGGGTTATAGGCAAAGGTAGGTAAGCTGTGATCTGACGTCCTCCAACTGCTTGTAACAAGCGTTCCAATTGCCAACGATGTTGAAGAAGAAACGAGGAAAATTAAATTTAACTTGATTCCGGTGCCAGATTCATGGAGCACAATGCGAACAAAGAGGCGGCTATCAGGGAGCAACATTTCTACCGCGAAGGGAACGCCGAAGTCTTGAGACTGGTGACCAGAGGTCAAGTGGAAGACACGGCCACCAGCCATCACCATCGCCATCACCATCCCACAACTTTAATCGTGGATGGCAAGGACATAATCCTCCAAAGGTTCATAGAGGACCAGAAGTCCAGGCACGAGCTGTCGATGCAGGACATCGAAGCAGCCCGCGTGCTGGAGTCCCATCAACGGTCCAAAGAGACTTTCCAGCAGCAGCCAGCCGAGATAATTCTGCTACCAGACAGGCTGGACCTTGGGCCTAGGCAGCACGTGGAGGAAATAGGTCCGAACGTGCAGAGGCTGGTGATCGACCATGGCGACTACGGATCTCAGAAGTTAGAGAGCGAGTCGCAGGTGAGGGAAACGCTTAGGCAAGAGAGGCAGGTGGATGGTGTCGCGGTTATTGCCTCAGAAAGGCCATCGATGATAACCAAGGATCAGCTGGACGTAAACAAAGCGCAATATTCCTTCAGCGACTTGGAACTAGCTAGGCAAAAGACTCTGCTGGCTCGACTGTTGCTGAAGAGGGAGCATCGACACGCGGAATGCGGAATAGCGGATTCCACCAGTTACTTGGAGACTCAGAGCCTGCCTGGGCAAGTGGCCATCGCCACTCAAACGGACAGAACGACGGCCACACAGACAGACCGCCAGGTGAGAAGTAGAAGCGACAACGACGAGTCAGACGAGGACTCCAGGCACAGGAAGAAGTTGAAATCGAGGAAAAAGTACGGCGACGGGGATTGGAAGAGGACTCGAACTCTGTGGATGAAGTCGCCTATAGAAGAGGAGGGTACTCCTCGATTCGACAAGCGACTGAGCATCCTGCGAAAGAAAGTGAGGGAGGTGAAGGAGGATAGGAAAATCTCGCTGGAGCCTGAGGTGCTTCGAGAGATTTCGGATTCCTTAGACGGGAATGGGAGCTCCGGTAAGGGGGAGGAGGACGAGTCTATGCAGACGTATCGGAAGTCGACAGAGCAGACCAGCATCAGCTACAAAGTGCTGAACGAAAAGGAGAACGATTCGCCATCCTCCATGGAAACGCGTAGGAATAAGCCTGACAAAGGTTTCAGCGAGAGGAGCTTCGAAGAAACGAGCGACTGTCGTAAGATGAACGGTACCGAGTCTTCGTCGCCGGAAATAAAGGCTAAGCGCGAGAAACACGGCCGCGAGAAGGCGGAGGAGAAAAGCCCAAAGAAGGAGGCGAAGCAGAAGGCGCAGAAGAAGTCTGATGGAGTGATAAAGCCCAGCTTCAGGATTCTCGAGAAGGAATTCACGATGTTGACGAAGAAGCTGAGCAAACTGGGCGACAAGAAGTTCCAGGGGAGCACTGGCAGCGATAGTACGAGCCAGGAGAAGCTGGAGCCGAAGGAATCGAAGAAGGAGTTGGATCAGAAAGCTTCCAAGAAACTCGAGGCTTCCAGTTCCCAAAGGCAGACTGAAAGTGGCCCGAGTGCCTCGAAGACTGAGCAGAAAGGGAAGCAGAAGAAGGAGGCAGCCATCGCCAAGGCGAAACAGAAGCTGAAATATCAGCTGACTCATGTCATGAGCACTGGAAGTTCAGAGTACGACGATGGTCTCGATAAAATGAAGAAACAGAGTGGTGCTCGTCAGGAAAGTGTGAAACAAAAGCTGCCTTTGAGTGTTCAAAGTCATAGTAAAGGGAAACGTCAGACACAGGCGGATCGGCGAGAGGCCAAACGGCAAATGACTGAATTTAGGGAGGAAGAGTTCGAAAGGCAAAGGGCTGACGGGGCTGTAAAGGAAAGCCTGAGAACTGAATCGAAACCAGAGAAGCATGGAAGAGGAGTGACGCGAGCTTCGAAACTGGCTATAGCATCTCGCAGAGAAAATGTGACCGAAGACACCAACACCAGCACGAACTCTGATCGAGAAGGTAGGAGAGACGCGTTTGCTCCACCAGTTCCAGAGAAAAAGAGCAGTACAGATTCTTCAGGGAAGGATTTCAATGGCGTTTACAGGCGTGAAAAGCAACCAGTCGGGGGGAAAGTGGTTCAAAGATTCAGCGACGACTTTGTCGAGGGATCGAGAATGGGAAGCACGGAAGGGGAAGCGAGTGGTGCGGATAAGGAGAAGAGGAGTGTGGGAAAAGAGCAGATAGGTAGAGGAAAGAAGACGGGTACTGATTACAAGGTGCAGTCGAAGGAAAATGGGTTACACGATAATAAGTCTTTGGCGAAGAAATCCACAGAGGCGGAAGGGCAAGTAGATGCAGGAAGACTTGGTGAAGATTCTGCGATTCTTCGGAATGTTGCGCAGCAATTAATTGAAAGTTGTGTAATTACTGATCCCACACAGGTGAAGGGGGAAAAAATGATTGGAGCTGTCGTGGAAGATCAAAAGATAGAAGAAAAAATTGCAGCATCTAAAACTGCATCTACAGCAATGGAGAAACCGATAGAATATACAGCAGAAGAACAGTCAAGTGATGTTGGAAGTGCTGTGAAACTGAGTGGAAAAAATGGTGTAACAGTGGAGAAACGAAAGGAGGTGATAATGAATGGAGGTACAAAGGATAATGGAAAAGATAAGCAATTGGATGATACCAAAGGGAAAATGCACGAATTCAAAAAATTTGCGAAGGAATTCGATGAGGAGTTTGAAGTAGTGGATAAAATACGTGAACGTGTGGGAGAGGAAATGGAAAAATTGACAGAGGATGAGGGAAGGGAAGGTATGTCATTGGGTGAAGGTGAAAAAGAAATGAAACTTGAAATGCCATCGATGATACCGAAACAAGAGGAGACAGACATGCTGTCAAGTGATAGTAAAACAGGTGTAGAAGTGAAAGATCATATTGAAAGCGAAAATGAAATGGAAAAAATAGAAGAAAGAGAAGTAGGAGTCGAAGGACCAGCAGAAGGAGAAAGCAATGGTAAAACTGATTTACTACAAGAGATTGCCCAATCAGTTGAAGAGAATGTAGATACTCAATTGTTAAGTGATGAAAAAGACAGAATAGAGCAAGATATGAAAAGTGACTTGAAGGAATGTGAGGAAGAATTACATGGGACGCAGGAGCAGACGGAGGAGTGTATAAAAAGTTCAGAATCCATCATTGCAGATGAGGGGAAAGAAGATACGACAGAAATTATAACCGACGATCGTGAAACGGAAAGTGCCAGTTTAGATACAGTGAAATCTACCTTCATGAAGGAAGAAACTGTTGCAAAAATTGATGATCAAGGTAAACAAGATATTTCCTTAGAGGGGGAAGAAAAAGTTGACGATGAAGAAAAAAGGGGGCCCATAGAAATCGTAGTTCACGACGAAGGAAACGTAGAGGAAATTGAAGAGGAAAGAAAGAGAACTCCTACAGAAGAAACTGCCTTTCCAGATGACAAAGAATTACATCACGAAGAAAAAAAAACTTCCATAGAACTTATGATCGATGATAATGAAAATAAAGAAGGAGGAAATGGTTTGAGCAAGGAAGGAAGTCTCCTAGAAGGAAACGAAGCCGAAATATTTAAAATCGATAAAGAAGAAGATGTTCTTCCAGATCAAGCAAAGAAGGTTGTTATAGATACTACAATTGACAATGACCAAATTGCTAAAGAAGAATGTATTGTTCCAGATTCAGAAGAATTCTTGGATAGAAAAGAAGAAGCTATCATAAAAGAGGCTACAATCGGTGACCACGAAGTTAACATGGAGTTACAAGAAGGTAATATCTCGTTGGACAAGGAAAAAGAAATATATCCTGCAGAAGAAACAATTGTTATGCAGAAAACAGAAATTCCAGATGAAAAGGACGAACAGTGTAGTGATAAGGAAGTAGAAGTTACTCCAGAGATGCAAACTGTTGTTTCATCTACTGACGACCATCTAATTACTGGAAAAGACAATGCCACTCCAGAAGCTTCGAAACCTGAAGAGCATCCTATTAGTGAAAATGAGGATGACTTAAAACAAACACAACACGACGACGACAGGTTTGGACAAGAAATTACACCCCAAGTGTCCGACGTTAGTGATAATGATGTTAATCAAGGAGAAGATGGTTCTTCAAAAGCAGATATTATTCCCGAACAAAGTGTCCAAGAAGATGGTGCTTCCACAAACGTTCCTACCTCTGTTGATATCGATATTAAAAAGGAAACACCACCCGTAGAACGTACGATCGAAGGTGAAGCTGATAAGAAAATAGGCTTCCTATCAGACGTGCTTAAAACTGTTCACACATGGACTGATAAATTAAAAGGAAGCAAAGGATCTGTAAGCACAAGTTCTGAGACTGAGATCGAAGATTCTGAGCTTTCACCTCGTTCTGATGATAAAATTATTAATCACAAAGATAAAGACCAGACAAAAAGATCAAAAAGTAGCGAGCCTCCTCATTTAAAAGTGGAGGACCAATCTTTAAAAATGGTAGAAAAGGTAAGGAACATTGAAGATATAGAAAGAGAAGTAAAGGATAAAGAATCCATTACACCTGCAGATGAAAAAGTGATAATTAGCCCAAAGGAAATGATTGAAAAGGAGTCAATAATTGGTGTAGCTGCAGAAGGAGAGGAAGCCGAAACAACAATCAAAGATACAGAAGAGAAAGAAGAGGCAAGTGCGATTACACCTGCAGAAGAAAAAATGACGGTCAGCCCAAAGGAACTGACTGAAAAAGATTCAACAATGGATGTGGTTGCAGGAACGAAAGAAGAAGAAGAAGAAGGAAGTATTAAAGAGGTAGAAACAGAAACGGAAGAGGAAAGAGCTATTACTGGAACACAAGAGCAGCTGACAATTATGCCAATGGAACTGATTGAAAAGGATTCAGAAGCTGATGCAGGTACAGGGATAAAGGAGGAAGATTACGAAGGAAGTAAGGAAGGGTCATTAAGATTAAAAGTGTCTGATGAAGCAAGGGATTTTGATATACCCTTAGCTGACAAAATGGAACCTGAAAAAATGGAGGAGCAACGCGATGCATTGCACGATAAAGGAGAAGAATTAATGCAAAAGGTAGTCGAGGATAGCGCGAGGCTCGTGGAACTCTCGGATAATAAAACGATAGATGGAAAGCTAGTAGAAGCTGGAGAAAAGGACGATGACTCTCGCGAACCGCTAAGTGAAGGGGATTATACTTCTCGCGGAACAGATTTGCTTGGAACTTCTCCAGTGACGTCTGAAACGATCACAAAGGAAAAGTTTGTATTCGATTCAATTACACCAGAGACTCCAACAGACTCCCCGAAAATAGCCGAACCTGCAGAACCCATCAAGTCAGGGGACGAAGAAATGGAATTGCAAGAAACAGAGCAAACTGTTGGAAGAGAAAGCCGCACCGTGGAGCCGGAAAAAGTTCAGTCGTTTCTGGAAGACCAGCCACTTAAAGAACAAGATACGCCAATGATTTCCCAGGGTGAATCAAGCAAACACGATGTAATCGAGGAGAGAGTGGATGAAACGTCGACTCTGGAGGATAATGTCGCGATGAAGAAAGAAAGGGAGGAAACTATCGGGCAACAGTACGCAGACGTAAGCCTTCCACTTTTTACAAGTGTAATACGTACAGAGGACGATTCGGATGAGAGTGATTCATCGAGTGATATTTCCAGGAAGACGACGTTAAACACCACACCATACCAGACACCGAGACACCGAGCTCGACAGTCCCCCGAGAAGACAAGTACCGAAACGATGGGAAACATTGAAGCACTGGATGTCGAAGGTGAAGAAGAAGCATCGTTAACGATCGAGTTAACGGAAGATGAGAAAGATGAAAAAATTATTGAAGATACTGCACAGACTAGTAAAGAACAGCCTTCTGAAGCAATGCCAATTATGGCACTGAAAGATGTAGGTGCCAAAGTCAAGGAGGAAGGTGGTACGTCTTCTAAGCATAAAGAAATAATGCCGCCAGTAATATCAGCTGATAAAGGACCAGGGAGAAAGCAATTAATACCAAGGCTTAGTTTAAAACCTGATGATAAGCCAGCGAGTATTGCGAAGGATGATTCGTCATCGGTTCCCAAACGCGTTGAAACTGTGCCTCTGAAAGCTGGTGACAGGAAGGCGAAGCAGATGGAAAAGAAAAGAATTCCCGCGCAAAAGAAGAAGAAAAGTACTTCCGAGGAATCGTCCGGTGAAAAAGCAGCTCATCACCGCGATCAAGCGAGTCATTCTCGGCACCGACCTCGCAGGAAGCTCGTGGATGGTCAATCGAAGCAAAAAGATGCCGATCCAGCGAAGCAGTGGAGAAAAACGGAGGACGAGCAACGACGGAGGCAGTCCACGTCGAAGATGAAAGCTGAGAAAGATAGAAGGGCGTCGAGTAGCAGTGATAAGCAAACGATCTCGCCGAAGACAGGTGACATCGACACTAGCAAGACCCAGCCAAAGTACATGGCTTGGTACAAGAAGAATCGGGAAGAGATGGAGAAGAGGCGAGCTGAACTGAGGGCGACGGACGACGAGGATCAGCTTCCTCGGTGGCTAAGAAGAAGCATGAGAAGCCAGAAGTCAGACAAAGACGAGAAAAGGAAATCCGAGGAGAGAAATCTGGACACAACTCCGCGAGGGAAACGGAAAGTGAAGCCGTTGGTGAACGTGGAGTCTGAGCAATTGAAAGCTATCGTGCGACAGGGAAGGAAACTGAGGAGAGCCGAAGGTGGAAAGAACGAGGATCCACCTGTTCAGATATTTGCCACTACGCCGCCTGCGCAACCACCGCCAGACAGCAAACACCATCTGGTGCAACATTCCGAGTACAAATACGAAAAGGTCCCAGCGCCGTTCTACCTTCATCCACCCCCTGCTCCACACCCGTCCCCCCAAATGTCTCCGGAACGTTTCGACGGTCAAGCAACGGCGGAGCACAGGCACGGAGATAAGGATTTCGATCCCGGGGTCCCGATATCGTTACAGAGTGGCAACAGGCTAAGACATCAGCAGCTTCTGGAGAAGAAAAGCGTGTTCGACATCGCCTACAGCGAAGCCGCGCCCCCGCAACTTCGCGCTGACAGCACCACACCACCGTCTTGAATTAACGGAAAGGACTGATATTCAATCATAATTCCATCGCGCACAAAACAGGGTTAACTGTATATTAGACGTAGATTCTGAAGATTGTTACGAAACAAACGGTAGATGACTCTTTTGGTAAAAGATAAGAGATCGATGGAAGATCCAATATGTATACATATTTATTGAAAGAATAATATTGAACGAAAACTGATAGAGTCTAATGCACGGTTGCATGTATATTTGAGACTAGCATTACGGAAGGTTTACATGGATCACTCGATCAGTTTTCTTTTCTAGTACAAGGGTAACCAACGAAGTCTATCGGAATTCCTCTACGAGAACGGATACTGTTTTTATACTTTGCGATTTGGGATTTTGGAGTTTTGTTATTAATGTTACTGCCGTCCGAAGGAAGAAACAAGCACGCATCGATTATCAATTTTCTATTTCGATCGTTGTTCTGATATTATGATGTTTATAAGTATCTTGTAAATACATATGTATAAAAATTAATGTGAGTTTTCCTTTCATAGATTTTTCCAATATGACACCAGCGTACAACTTATGTTAAAATTAGTACCTCGAGAATTGTCTCACAGCCAGCACAGAAATTTACAGTAAAATCTAGTTCTTTAAAGCCTCGTGCCAAGTTGCTGTGAGAAAGTAGAAGCAGTTACTTAGAAACCGTTTAAGCATTATAATTAATACTTCGCGATACGTACAAGTATTAATATTTATCTAACGTGTAAACACCGAGAATGAAATAAAACTCATTCGACGTACATAATCATTTCAAAGTCCAAGTCCAAATGTTATTAATTGCAAACTTTGGATTGGATCGTAAGTTTGTTGCATTTCCGTTTGTAGGTAAAAATCAATTTCTCTCATATTTAGTTTCAGTTCCAACCGCCAGTAGAATTGCGATCGAATTCCACTCTGAATTGATAACGTTGCACGCGACACGCGATGCTGACAATCTCCATTGGGTATAAAGGCTGTTCTACCTATACCTCGCCTGCGATAATGATGACGTGCTTTCTGACGCAATAATTACTTCGTGCGGCCCGTTTTGGCGACAGACGTGACGTTACCGATGCAACTAACCTACCGTAATCGTGGACAGAATGGTGCATCAAGCATAACCGAAGTTTGGTAAATCTTTGGACGGGGAAAGCAGGAACGGCGAGTTGGTCGATCGACCTTTGATTGCTGACGCACGGAAAGCGCGGCAATTTTGTATGCCTCAACGCTAATCTTTCGTACACCAAGATTTCCGTAAACAATACTTGTGACTGTAGAGATAGCATTACCGAAGAAAATGATTAGTTATAAAGGTGCAAGATAGTAGAATGCTGTAATGTTTGTCCTACATTATCAATTATGGAATATCGCGCCAATACGCGGCGCAGCTGGCACGAGAAACGGTCACCAATTTTTGTCGATACTCTCCTATTATCGAGAAACCTAATCAGCCGGTCGTTTGCGTCAAATCGAGTTTATCGTGCCTGCGAACTGGCAACAGTTGTGCAAACCTTTTGGTAAAAGTTTCATAGGGTTTATATAGAATAATACTGAGAAGAAGAGATTTGAGTTCAACACACTTCTTTGAGTTGATGGTTTAATTACATAGGAAAGCTATTTAATTCGTGTAATAAATTGACGACTTCTGAGGCGTGAATCTGTTCAGCATTATAGATAAATATTAATTTACATAGAGAAACGAATAGTTTATTCCACATACCGCAATTGTTAATGAACGAGATCCTTACTACGTGCTTCTTATATAAGTAGGTACCAACGAAGAAAACATATTTCACAATTACAATTACACATTTTACTTGTATGAATTCACTAACGTCCAAGAATAATGTAATTTATATTTTATAAATATTGTAATATTATTTAGATGAAAAATATATTGTGAATTGTAAGAAAAATTCACTGATTTCTATTACCTAACACACTCGTAACAAACGTGATAAAATAAATGTTGCAAAAGAGTTTACTGTCCCATTGTTACATATAATATTATAGGAACAACGTACTCGTAACAGACTCCGGGCATCAGTTAACAGCTCCCCTCGTCTAATTTTACAATTTACACTATGTTGCAAATATTACAACAATAAGAAAAAACGACAATTTGTGCCCAAGACTTCCTAGAGTCACAGTAAAGTATTTTACAGTCCATTCCTCGATGTCCTCGAAGTAAGCGCGCAATTGAAATATGAAAGAGTCAGCGGAAAGCGGCGGTATTTAAACAATGGGTAAATGTTAATTGTTGTTAATAAAGGACACACATGTTGCTGATGCAACGGCGAGCAGAGCCGCGGAAGAGGCTGCACCTGTAACACCAGTACACGAAACGCAAACACACCTGGAACCTTTGACCTTTTCATAGACGCTGGCTTCTACCCCTCCCCTCGCAACCACCCCCTTTCCCTTTCCCTTTAGCAGCTGTAGTTCGATGAAAATGTTGCAGTACACGCGACAGTATATACAAGCAAATCGGGTTCTACCTCTTGCGACCGGCAAGATCTTAGAGACGATGCTCCCCTTGGTGGTAAATCGAATCCTTAGAAAGTGTTTAGCCCTGTTTAGTCACAGAGCTCAGGGTGAAAAGTGTGAAGAGTTTCCACTGCAAATTGATCTCCCAATTTGTGTCATGAAAAGGGAGGGGTAGGTGAGAGGATCTTATTTTATGATCTGCGTACCTAGATGGAATTGTATTTATCAAAATGGATCCTAGCCTGATTGTGCAATTTCTTGCAAGGGTATACACAGAAGACAGTCCATCGTCCACGAGAAAAAAGTTCGATCACGTGATTCCAATTTAAACTTTACGGAAAGTACAGCTATATTATCACGGATGAATGAGACAGTGATAACATTTAAAACCTCTGGCAAAAGAAACTGAAGCGTGTAAAGCAGCTACACTGAAACAGAGTTTTTAGTTGCCTCGTGGCACCAAGTTCCCTTAGATTCGTCCCTGCTTTCGCGTATACATGTCCACCTACACGTGGGCGAGTGCACACACAGAATAGCGAATAATTTGCAAAGGGAAGGGCAAACGTTTGGCCGTTTTCGCATCGCGAAATCGACTGTTCTTCCAAAGGGGCCAAGTTTGGTCCGGGCATTAATAGCCATCAATCATTCCGAAATTTCGGCAACGTGCTGGACAACACCAGCGGCAGGGTACCATCACCAAAGTAGAGTTCTACGGGACCACTGGCTTAGGGGAAGTGGCGATGAGGGGGGGCAAGGGGCCAAAGAGGAGGGACCAGGAGGGACGTGAGGAACTCGTTCGATACCACCGAAAACGCGGGAGAACCCAGGTTGTACCACCACGAATTCGGGAATCGCGCCCATGTACTTCGTCTATACGCTATGATAAAACTTGGGAGCCTAGGTACGAGTGAATTTGTAATAAGTATAAAGAATTCTTCAGCACACCACTTAAAGCAGGTACTTCGGTGATAATTCATCAAAGGAAACTGAGAAATTGTGAGTAATAAAATATACGACTGGAGATCATTTCGGTATTATTGGAGATCTAAGGATAGTCTGATTTGTAATCAGACGCCGGGTTCTACATTACGTATCAGTGGATATTATGACAAATTTGTGTCTTCAAAAAAATGCAATGTACACTTAGGAGATGATATGAATAATGAGAGAACTGAGGGGAATTAAAGCGAACGCTTTTCAAACAGCTTGTGATTCCCGCTTTAGAAGAGTCGGAGCAGGCTTGAACCTCCTGCGGTTCATGTTATCCTAACAAAACGACGACAATCCGCAGATGACTCGCGCAGTTTGTGCGCATGTAAACACGAATCACACGCGGTAAGAACGTGACGTGACTGGCATCAACGCGCCATTTTTACGCAACAAGTTATATTAATGACAACAATTTTAAAAGAATTAACGTTCAAACAAAGAATAACTGAGAATTGTTCCTAATAAACTGAATATGTCATCGAACTGAATGATCAATGTATATTCGAACGATCTGTTACTTGAAATATGTATGTCTATTGTCATCTGAATCCTTGCTTATTATCATCACTTTACGAAAAATACGTAATTCATTGAAGCCGTTAGATGCCACTCTTCAAATATTAAATTTGAAACAAGAAATATTATACTGAATAATTCAGAAATATTTCATCCAATACGAATGCATCTGTTGCACACTGAAATCAATGGTTTTATTTCTCGTATCTCAATATCGAAGCGCGTGCGTGTCCCATCAGAGTCACACGGAACAGTGGGGAAAGCGAATGAAGTGGGGAGAAAGAGAGGATGTTATCCGCCTACAACCGTAGAAGGAGCCCGCGCTTTTACTAGAAAAGCATGACATGCTAGGAAGTTACGCTTTACTAACTGATGTTCCTGAGCTCCTGATATTAAGGCCACGTGTTTTGTCGAGGCACGTCAAGCCCGCGAGCGGACACAGATGCCTTTCAACCTCCATGCACCTATGAAAGCCTGATGCTCGGAAGTTGAGATTAGAATGCACGTGGTCATTCTTCTGGACTCTAGCTTGACACAGTTGACATTATTGTCAGTGATAATCTCTTTATAGCACACAAGCATCTCCTGAAGTAGTTTTACAAACAATTTTTCAACAGCTAAAATTATAGAGAATCTGTCTACAGGCACGTTTAACTCCAAAATATCTCAAGATCCGAGCGAAAGTATACGTTCTTATCATTGACTTTAATAAAAATATTAAATATTCAATATTTCATCAGCAAATTTTGAACGGAACATGATTATTATTAATAGAAAACATTCTTCTAATTAATTCACAGCCACTGAAGTGTGTGTTGTATTTCAGCACATATTTTATGTGCAACAATCCATATCACAGTAGCTGCGTGATAAAATTGACGATAAAGTAAGAATAAATATTGTTAATTGAAAGAGAAATAATGCTAGTTCTTAAGTATCACAGACTTTATGTGTATGCTATTTCAAGAAAAGTACTACTTCACAGAAGAAATGATACACGTCTCGATTTCTTTTCAAATATGAATTACTACATTAAACATGAAATGCGCGAGCTACTTCGACTGCTAACGTACCCATCAGAAACAAAATCAAATAAAGATACGATTTCTATTGCTACTTATCAGTTTTAAACCGTCCGGATATAAATTCCACGTGTGGAACTTTAAATCGCGATGAATTATATGATTACGAAATGCATCCTACAGAAAAATCAAAAGACCCATGCGACAATTTGTCTTCAATTATAAATATTCGTGCACTCGTTCTCACGTACCTTTAACCTCAATCAGTTGAAAAAACACGCCCTCTCTTACGTTCGACTGAACAAGTCTGAACGCGTTTGAATATGCCTGAATCTGAATACTTAGGGTACGATTATGTTGGAGCTGCGATAAACGATAAAAGCGAGATGACTATATAAATGACAAACGATAAAAGCGTCGAGAAACAAATATTTCTCTTTCTTCGCTATTATCGGAGCTCCAACATAAACGTACCCTTGCAAATCCACGCGCGGAACTTTAAATCCAGATGAAATACTATGTAATATGTATACTCCAAGTCATTTTAGAAGGAACTGACGACAGACAAGTTCAGACCTGTTTAACAAGCTACTATTGGCTATAGCCCAAACAAACGCTCCCTCGGAGCCAATGAGCTCATTCTACATGCGCGAAATCAGGTCCTTTTAAAATGACTCGGAGTATAACTGCCAAACGGATAGATACTTACGTATATGACCCTTAGAGCATTAATATATGCCGGCATGTTGAACTAGTTGGCGGGAAAACGGCGGTAGACACGATACTCCGCCATGTTGAATGTGCTTCGCTGCCCTCTCGACGGCATGGGATCCTGGTGAAAAATCCGCGGCTCGCGGAATCCTTGCGGCGACATTACGCGTCGTTCCTCGACGTGGTCGCGGTTCACGTCGTCGAAGATGCACGGAAAAAGGCAACGGCTGGTCCTCGGCCACGATTACATTCCGATACACACGCGCCCGTATCGTTGACACTCGCCAAGACTCCTCACCTGCCCATCAAAAGACGTAAAATCATCCACATTGGCCACTCGCGTACGCGGCACACACGAGATCGAGGAGGACTGCCGCGCATAGCAACTCTGTTACGTAGCCTAGCAACGCTTGTTAACCGCTGCGCGGTAACGATGCGCAGTGGCTCGCGAGTGGGCGCCTAGCAACAAGCTAACGTACGCGAACTTCTTACGCGATCATGATCCCCGTGCCGTTACTTGGCGAAATGTGGACGCCTTTCGGGAACTGTTTTTCTTGGCACCCTGAAGTGTACCCCGGGTGCGTCCAATTACCTGTAAGGACATAGTGGAAGCTGCATTTTGTCAACGACAACCTGAAATAATTTCTGGAAACGAATGCTGCTGGGCGACACTGTTTTATCGTCGACGGTCGGTAAGTCGATTTCTGCGAGATATCGATACTTGTTGCCCAGACGAGGAATAGGATAGGAATAGGATATCACGTAATGTAATTTTGTGTCAATTTTTGGGGGGCTCGCGAGCTTAGAGCTATAACGGGCCCTACACGATAAGATTTGTCTTGAGACATGTCCCGATATAGGTTTCTCTGTCTTCTTCTCTCCACCTTGCCAGTCTCCCGGAAGATATAGAACGTGGGAGATGTAAATAATTCACGGGTGAAACCGGGTAACGGGTCAACTAGTAATTATGATAAGGAGGTGGTGTGATGAGAAAATGTACCTTTCCTTGGCAAAGATATCGTATAAAATTAATGTCTTTTTATTGCTAATGAATCTTCTTATATTTACATTGGAAGATGTTTCTAGGTATCACAGCCGTAACAATATTATAAGTGCTAAAACGTTAACTAGACGATTGAGGTGAGCTCGGATCGAAGCTAATCAACGCGATTCTAATACTTTTATCACGGCTTCGCAGGTACGCGTCGTGTCTAGATTATCGTACGCATTTCGAGTTGTTAGAAAAATATTTCGAGAGAGATTGGGACTAAGTTCTCCTACCCTTTGCTTAGAATGAATTAACGTTCAATTATAATCTGTCCGTGGGCTTGTGTGTCTCGTCCTTAAATATACGAGGTCCTCCTTTCATCTTGCATCATCTCCGACGACCGTTCCCACTAAGATGGGCGAGGCACTTGATTAACGCTCTAAATGTAGAAACATCTTGCAAGCATATTTACAAAACAATTCTAGATACATTGTTCGGTTTACATCGATTCGATAGTTCCGCGATCACCTCGGCGGCGTTCTGCGTTACTCTAATTGCAACAGAAAGATATGCAGTAGAACTTGGTATATACGTGAATGTTATAGACTTTCGAACTCCAAAGGCGGTAGCAGTTCCTCGTCATGCAATATTATTTTAAGTACGGTAACAGTCTGATAGTTAGAAGTGGAAATAATCATCCATTGATACTGCTTATATCCCCATTGTTTCTCGCCAAAAGGTTCTGGGTCTCCTCCCCTCTGAACTTCGCTCGCAGTAGCACGAAGATACCGATGAAAATAATTAAAACACCGATACCACAGACACCGAAGGATGTCACGCCACCCAAAGACTGAGCGATCATAATCATTTTAACTGTGCTAGCATAGTCGGACGTCAACGTGGCTTCTTGCGTGAACCACAGCATCGGTACAAACGTTTTCTTAATGTTCTTGAACATCCTAGAAGTAATATCACCTTGAAACTTAATTTCACTTAAAAGATTCGCTCGCGAATGCCTCGTATTCTAATCGGGAAAACGTCAGAGATATCTTACGTTATGTAATTGTCGGGTTGAAGCAACAGGTTCAATTGTAATTGCGCGCTCACTTTCAGCGGGACTCCCGTTTTCTGCAAAACGTTAAAGTAGTCGTATAGTATGTGACGTTCAGCGATGGTCGTTCGCTGTTTCTCAATAGTTACCGGCTCTAGGGCTATCGAGAGCTTGTGCTTCGCTTGGTCTGGGTTCATACCGGCGATATTATCTCTGTAACTCTGATCCGCCGTATAAAAGTGCGGCAGGCTGATAAAAGCCGGGGCGCCCCATTTGCACGATGATATATTTAACGCTCCTGAAGGTACGCAGTCTCCCTCACAGTAACACGCTCGCGACGGTACATTTGTTCCATTATCAAATATATTACCGTCGTTAACGTAACTTACGCCTCCTAATCCTTCGTGTTCTACTGTGCCGTTATACACAGCCTGCATACTCCTGTTGAGAAAATTGGGGAGAATTATTTCTTCGTTCGTCTCTTGTACCTTCGATAAACGATTCTATATACTTACGTGCAGATATCAGACACGAAGAAGGAAACGGTTTTGTTATCGGGCAGCGGTGGCCACAAATCGCCGTTCGTTCCTTTCACCACTCCACACTCTCCAGGATAGTAATTCACACGATCCTGGTAATTCCATTGCTTCACAATTCCTAAGTCGAGTCTGTTGGTCGCGCCGGTGAGCATGTTGAACGTTCCGTCGTAACTGGCGGAACCGTTCCTCTGCGAATGTTAGCCGACTATTATTTTCTTAGAACAGTTCGCGCGTTCCTGACGAGTTTTCTTCTATAACACAACTTACGCCGTAGAACCAAGCGAATTTATTCATTGGAATCTGCGTGAGGTTCAGCTTTCGAGCAATCAGCAGCATCTTATCGTTGAAACCTTCGAAGAGCAACTCGTTGACAGTCTTAGTAATTATTAGCTTCTGTCCTATCGACACCATCACTGTGTTTGCCATTTCGCGGAGAAACGATTGTTTGTACCTCAGCGTGTACGCAACACTCTGAGAATGTAACAGATGGATGTAGAGTAACTCTCGTAAAGTTATTCGTGTAGAGGACGGCGATACTAGGGAATACGTACTGCGGTTACTGGGTTTATATTTGTCACTTCGTCCGACAAACTACCGTTTGACAAGGACTCGTCGAAATGCCATATCCTTTTCCTTTGAAATGTTATAGTGCCATTGTCGTTCCATGTCTGTTGGACCTTATAGTCGACTTCCCTGCAATGAAGGAATATCACTTATAAGGAGCTCAACAGAACTCGCTATACTTAATGAAAATCTTAGTACTTGAATACGTAAGGACCCATCTCCACGAAGGTAGGCTTCACTTTTGAATTGGGTGTTGTCAATGCCTCCGGATTAGACAAATTAAACATGTACAGTTTCAAATACATGGGGATTGGTGTTTCCTTCCATAGATCATAGTTAGTGGACGTCGGCGTCAATGTCAGTTCCTATGAAAACAGATCGTACATAAGAATCGAGGAATACTTGGAAATCACTAGCGACATTGCTTTCGGACTTACCCTGTTCAAAATATTATTATACAACGAGGGCCAAAGTATCCCCACAACCAGTCCAACGATTGTTAACACTAGGCCCACTGCGAATATGACGATATATTTTATCCTACCCTTCCACATTTTGCCCGATAGTTCCGATCTGGAAACACAAGCGCAACGTTGTCAAATATTGTCTCTTATTCTGATTTATAATTCCCAATACGTTTAGTCAGTAGATGCAAGCGTTAAAGCCTTCTACTTGGTAATATTCTTTAGATGGTATCGTCCGTAGTATACAATGACACCAAGGACATTACAAAATCATGGTGCTTTTCATCAACAATCATACATTACCTAGGGGAGAAATTTCTTAAATTTAAGTCCCTTCTAAATACATTCTGCGGTATTAGCAATGCAGCTCGTGGAATGTTGAACACGGGATGCCATTTATTGACGAGCGTGCCACTACATCATTGGCCTGACCGAGCTTAAGCACGTGATCCATGCTTTCTTTGGAGACTGGAGGAATAGATCAGAGCACGATTGGAGCATAGCTACGTATAAAGTGCCATGATACCCGTCCGAAACGGAAAACCCAGATATCGTTATGTCAGTGATCTTTCGTGCGATTATGTCGTGACGCCGGACATATTAGGGACGAATGACGCTGATGTTGCAATACGAAGCATTTTAAACGAAAATTCTACGCCAGTTTGCTGTTAGTCGAAAAGAAGCAAATGGAAAGTGTACTTAAACGGAAAAGTGAACGGTCCGAGAAGACATCTTACGATTGACAAAGGCCAACGTATCAATAGCGCATGATGCATATTAAAATGTCGGCGCGAACGTTTGAAGCTGTATTAATGTCCGCTTATTTCCATACACGGAAACCAGTTGATGAATGAAAAATTCGAATGATCTCATAGTCCAGGCTCGTAATATTTGTTTAACTTCTTTCACTGCCATTAGGTGAGTAACTCGGATAAACCGATCGTTTATTTCATTCGATCCTCGAACAATGTTGGCCATGAAGTTCGTGCCAGCAATCTCATCTATATACATTAATCATCGTTTCGTTAATCACATTGTCGCATCGCGACGAGATAAATTCCTTGTTCGACATAAACATTTGCTCGACAAGATCTACGGCTCTGATGCCAGCGAAAAATGTTAGGCGATCTCTGATCAATATTGTATTTTGTACCGGATGGCAGTTTTCAAATCGTTACGTATCTCGCGTGTTCCGACATCGCCGACTTAACAACTCGCCGGGCTTGTTAATTCGCTGCGAAAGTGAAAGTGAATAGGATGATTTTCTAAACGATTACCAAAAGAAGAAACAGGCAGTACAATCCACTCCAAAACTGAACTTATGCCCCGTTAAAGATCACTCTTTTGCACAACACTCTGTTCTGGAATGTAAACTATTGATACAGGCATTATCTAATACTGTGCTTGAACGATATTATCAGTGCAAGGGATAAAGAATTACACGAATTACTTTCGATAACTTCATGATCAGATAAACTATCTATGATAGAGTTTCTATATATATTTAATGCAAATCGAGCACTTGAAGCTACTTTCACAGGCTAATTTGTTCTTTCCACAATTACTGCTTCATCATAGTGCATTTCGACTTATCTCATTACTCTTCTTTAAATATTATTATTTCGTGCGCGACAAATCGTATCGCGTACAGAAAAAGTAGCCGCGCTATCTCCCCTGATTGTGAGTGATAACAAATTTCGCGATCGTTTTAATGTCGATTATCTAGCAGCTTTCATCTTACCAACGTAATCGATGGTTAAAGTAAGTCACGTATCTCAAGTCGAAGGTTACGAAATATACATATTATCAAATAATAACTTCGATGTTGTTGATTGATTTAAAAAAAAACAGTGCCCCGATGTCATGACGCAAAGACCATGATTGCCTTCTCCAGACAGATCCTTGGAAAAGAAT
The DNA here is from genome assembly GCA_963971345.1 of Andrena flavipes. NCBI lineage: Eukaryota > Metazoa > Arthropoda > Insecta > Hymenoptera > Andrenidae > Andrena > Andrena flavipes. The sequence continues at coordinate 60,815,368 of OZ020482.1, read as the reverse complement.
TAAATCTTAACTGATAAGGTTGTTTGCATGTGAATCATTAATTGCGTTTCCAGTAGCCCGCCTCTCGATTTTTATTAACGATAAGCGAACATCAGCTTATGAATCTAATTTCACGAAAGTGGAAGCCAGTGGGGGCGAAGAAAGTTGGAGTAAACCGCGAAAGCGTTAATTATCACGCGTTAGGGCAAAGTTCAAAATTGCTCGACTGATTTCGCTGCAAGAGCGCAGAATGGAGATAAAAATTACACGCCACGTAATTTTAACAGCGAGATGCTTCACCCGTATACACTCAAGTATTATCGCCCCCGACTGCTATAATCCCGGACAATGAACAGCCATAAAAACTCCGCGCACGACTTAATTCATGCGGCGGCATAATTATTGTTGGTGTTTGCGTCTCGGAATATATACATGTATATTTTATGTTTTATTAATCGCTCGTACGGCCGACGAATTCGAAAATAAATGAGTCAACCACTTAAACGATTACCTCGCTCATTCTCGTTTTATTCGCCTGTAGCAAAGTCGAGTTAAAAAAGAGGAACGATGATTTCACTGCTCCCGCGTGAATCTCGCGATGATTAATCATGCAACTTCTCATCGCGGGGAGGAACGCGTCGTAGTACAGCGATTGTCTGTGCAATTATTACCGCCTATTTTTATCGCAAGAGTGCCGCGAAAAACTGATAAATAGTAAATTACTTCGCGCATTACCAAGAGTCGCGAAAGTTTTTTGCCCATATATTATGATTAACGCGCGGTGATCGTCGACGTAAGTACAATAAAAATACGTCTCTAAAATGTCGTTGGAACGAAGCGAAGTAAAGTATGTATGTGAAAGTCGAGAGGATAGATCGACATCAGATACCATCTCTCTGCAGAGGAGTATCTCAGACTGGAAAGAAAGTGCATCCTGTCCGAGAGATACAGGAGTCGGTGACCCTTGAATGGCACTCGACGTTCGTGCGTATGCGGGACTGAAAATCCTTTTCAATCTACGTAACGCGTGAAAGTTTTTCCTTCTTTTACTGTTTTAATTACGCCGATGGTTCCTCGAGTATTATGCCACCGGTAGGTTTTAAAATGACCGGTGGCACGACGTCGGTCGATTAATTGTATTAAAATAAATTAGGGGCACGCGTGCGGGTATTAATCTGAACGGAGAAGTCAGCTAAGCGAAGTTAGTGCTATCGAATTCGCTGGTACTGTTTTAATTACGAACCTGGCTGTGCTGAATAATTCCCGTAAGGGGTTCGCGACGTTGTCGCTTCACTGTCGTCACCCGTTACCACCGGCTACACACGGTTCCCGTTGTTAAAATACAGCGGCCGAGCTGTCAACGTCCAACCAATGGTAACGTGAACGCGAAAGATTACACGACGACTGGCCTGCGCAAACCTTCGCTCGTCCAGTTCGCGGACTGTTAAAGCAAGGCCGGCCAAGAAATCGCCCGCAGAGGAGGGATCACTGGGTGGCGGAACAGCGCACTGTTATTAGATGCAATTACGGGGTTCTCCCTTCGATTCGAATCGTCAAAAGACCCATTAAAAATTACAATTTCTTCTTCGATCGATATAATATCGAAATAGTTGCGCTACTCACACTTCGAACATGAATCTATCGTAGAGGTATCATAGCAAAAATAAGACAGCACAGGTGTTTGGGACAAGTTGTTTCTAGTCGTCAATTCGACAGTTAAACGCGGACAGAGTTGTCCTAGTCTTACGACGTTCCACTTTAAGGCTTCGTGCAATGTGCATCCTTCGGTGGGAATGGAGCGAGAGGCGCTAAAGAGCGAGACACGTGCTCGTGACCTCAAGCAAGGCTCATGTGTTTGTTTTTCCTCGTTTATTTTCTCGCGCCCACTGTCTCGGCGCTCGGAACGTCTTTACGTTAACGCCCCACTAGCTCACCGACGACGTCTCATTCTGCTGACCATGCACGTGTTGCAAGTAAAATAGGGAAGTGTGTTGGACACGTCCATGTGTCAAGGTAAACGGGTTTCGAACGTCTAGACAAGGTCGAAACAAAAACCGTGGGAAAATAAAGAGATAGGGTCGTATGGAGCTCGTTTCCAATCTCATTCAGTTTCTACTACGTACTCCCATTGAACGGTGCGCGGTTGCCTTGGATGGGACATCGTAAACGGCTCTCAGAATCCACTCAACTGTTGAAAAGTTTATTTATTGCGATTTCATCGGCGTGAAAAATAGTGCAGGATCGAACAATCGGTTTTCAGTGCGTACAAACTTTACAAAGACGATGCGCGAGGCAGATGCTTCATTGGACCCTTATTAACAATCATTATTGTTTGCGAAACATGCGTAAATAAATATACTGACACGGCTCCGATAAAACTAAATATCACTTTTGGTGATATTGTTCAATTACACGATACGAGTGATAATAAAGATTTCAGTTACCCGATAACTTAAGTTATCGCGATGCTGTTTGTGTTGTTCATGTCTTCTTGTAGCTGAGTCCGATCCCGTATCCTGGCGCACATTAAACTGTACTCTAATACGCCGATTCGAACGTTCATTTCAGAAATCTCGGATTTCATTTTGGTTATCGTCTTCTTTATATTGACCAGCGGAGCTGTAAAAGAGCAGATGCAATCCGTGCGTCACGAGTATGGCAAATCGTCGTACTTACTTCCATCCGTCATGCTCGATCCTCTTTCATCCATCTCTCTTTTTATGTGTTCCAATTCCTCTGAAAGTTTATTAAAGATTCTTGTCCTCTCCGTTACGCCGCCGCTAACGTCGCGATATTGTTCCTTGACTTTCGATAGTTCCTCTTGAAGCCTTTGGTATTCTCTCAAAATAGGCTCCAGCTGCCTATTCAAATACGATTCTCTGGTCTTTACTTTGTCTAACGTATTCGTTATATCGACGTGTAGTTTGTCCAATTGACTTCTGGTTCCAGTGAGATTTACTGCTATGTTTGTACGGAGTTGCTTCATTTGATCTATGTGCGACCTCCAATCCCTTGAATCTGAAGCGAACCTCTATATCTAAATCCTTTCGGCGAAATTGTTTTTTTAAATATTTACCAGACAATCTGTACCTGTTTTAATAGTGACTTTTAGTTGTGGTAAAACTCTCTCCAGTTCTAATTGCCACTCTTCTCTGTTTGTTTTAGACTCTAAGATGTCATCAAGCCTATATGTTTCCTTCTGTAAACAATTACCAAGTAGTCCCACGCGTAATCTTTGTTTTATAAACCCCAGTAAGGAATGTTTACTCACAAAGTCCTGCCCATAAAGTTTCGTGATGTCATCAACGTGTAAAATATCTTCGTCCTCGTCGTCGACCTCAGCCATCATTTCTTCCTCCACTTTCTCCAAGATGAGCTCTGCGTCGTCATCCTCTATGTCGGGCTCATCGTTTGGCTCGTCGGGTGGTATTTCTACCCTACGAATGTTTGTTCGCATAAGACGCTCGATTAGATTCCTGTTAAATATAATTTAAAGGGCTTACTTTTTCCACTGAAACTTTTGTGTCTTCAGTGCTTCGTCCGCTAAGTTATCCAGAACATAAATAGCATGCTCTCCGCTGCCTTGTTTAAGTTTATTAGGTGGAAATTCTACAGGTACATTCAGGTCTCTTAAGTGATCTAACGTTAAGGCTATCGTAGAGTTAGGATCGTCCGACTCTTGCGGAGGCTCAAACTTCCTGCCAGTCTTTCTGATTAACCACGCAGCTAAAGATGTAAATGTATAAAATTGCTCTCCTGGATTTGTCTGCGTTACAAAATAGTTCCTGCATTTTGAATGGACACAGTTCTCTTATAGATTCGTAGAATGCGAAATGGAAAGTTACATATACAACTGACATAACTACCTATTTATAGCTTTTATTTTAAACTCTGATAAAAACTCGGTATCGTAATTTAACAACTTCAACTTTTCTAACAAGTCTTCCATTCTGACGTACATAACATAGGAGGTAGATGGAGAAGATCCATCTTCTATAACGATCTTTGGAGTGTCTCGAAACATTTCTGTAATTATGATTTAATCGTGTCATCACATGTGCCGGTGCAAAAAATACATATAAGTCTGTGCAAACCATAAATCTTTATTCGCAGAGTTGTATATGTTTACCTCTTATTCTATATTATCTTTTATGTAAATTTATTTATATCTGTGAATAAAACACAAAGTCCAGTATACTAAGTAGACATTTCGTAAGTGTTTATTTTAATCATATGAGATCCCATGATCCGACGACATCGACCTTTTCGATCGCGTGGTCACGTATATACAACTATATGCAACATTGCGAGAGAATTATTTATACAGTTTAAATGTCATCCATCGGTAACTAGGGACATTCGTATTCGGTTTGCAAAAAAAGTGCTGGTTCACTGCGCCGTGAGCTCGCGGAGGGACCTCAATAGTTGGCAGTGCCGTGAGTTATTCATTTTGTTGATTTTGACAATCGGTCATATTCAGTTTTCTCTTGCATTTATTGAAATTTCTACGTGCTGGACATTTCGAGTGTATTGGTCCACAAGGAGAATACCTATGAATTATCAGATTCGATCCTAATGCAAGCAAACGTCCACTTGTACTAACAGATCATTAGAATGGGTCCAATATCCGAGCCGCTGTTGTTCGTACTAGCTTTAATCGATACCGGTTCGGTACTTTTCCTCCTCGTCTACTTCGTATCCTTTTATGCTTCATAATCGCATTGGAATTTACGCAATATCTCGCTTCCTCTTTAGTTAACTGTGCCACACGGCCGTCGAGTTCTACATGCGTGTATTGTTAAAAAGACGTGGCTAGGGATTTCAATGACGCACTGTTTGTTTTTCTACTTATAACAGTACTGGCGCCACGTTTAATCTTCTGCTTTTCGCAACATTCGTTCTCTAGCTTTGTTGGTGGCATAAAAAGCTGTAATTACTTTCCTTATCCCGATTTCATAGGTGATTACTTTATCGGATTTAGAATGCGACTACTTGAACGCTCAACAGTGTTGTTCAAAGTTGAACACGGTAATTTTATTGAGTTTCTATTGCTTATATTCATATGTATAACTGTGTATCGATCGGATCGCTATAAGGACTAATATTTTACAGTGGGTAGTACCAAAGCTTATAGCACATTCGTTCTTAGAGTTTTTATTGTTAACGCACGGGCAATTGATATTGTGCTTGGTAAATTTACCAATGACACTGTGGTTGCTCTATGAATATTACGGAGTGCCCAGTGGTAACATGGGAGTTTATGATCCCACAGAGATCCATAATCGTGGGCAACTGAAAAGGCATACGAGAGATTGTATGATCTATCTTGGATATTATCTCATATTCTTCTTTATTTATCTTTATTGGTGAGTATTTCAAGCCCAGTTACAGGCAACAGAATGCTATTGTTACCCTCCTTCGTGTTTCAGCATGATCATTGCGTTATTAAAAGGAGATCCAATCAATAGAAACGAAGCAGACATGGTGGAGTATTAAAAGTGGAATTATAATACCCATAATATTGAAATTTTTATATGTCTCTGTATTTTACTTCAGTCATTTTTTTTTATTTTTTTCCAGTTTTTTTTCAGTAAATACATAATTCATCTATTCTGCCCTCCTTAGTTAAAACGTCCTATCTAACATTTTTTCATTCACCCTAACTGCTTTTCAGATCGTTTTACTAGTTTATAATGTCCTATGTATTATCTATTAAATTAGATTGTCCTAAGTGTACATTTGAAATGCAGATGGGACATTTTATTGTAGTATGTATGCTGCCATCAGCACGGCACTGCCAAACAAAACAGTATCTTACTGTCGAGCAACATGTTAGAAATTAAATATTTTCAGGCCGGACATACATTCATGTCTGCCGATTCCTTCCACCATCAGGTGGAACTTTCTTTAAAAAGAAAACATAATGATTTTAAATTTGCTGTGCAGGAGGCAAATTCTTCAAAAGTAGACGTTTGTGAAATAGACATCACTAATTTTTTTGATTGGGAAGACTTCACTTCTCAGCACAAATTAAAAAAAATTTCTCCTAGACCATATCTTCATGATTTTGTACATGTTCAATTCACAAGAGGGGAAAAAATCATAAAATATAAAAATGATTTTTCTGCTGAATTTCAGGAGTTAAATTTTCTTAATGCAAACACAATGAAAACAGAGAAAAAAGAAAATTTAATTTCGAAATTGAAGCCAATCATCCCAGCCAATCGGCTTGTCTTTTGGGAATCATTAAAAGTATCGAACTTTCAGCCGTTTAAGTTATATGTATATGTTTATGTTGATATATTTATTTTTAATTACCTAGTTTATCTCAATCTTACTTTTGTTTAAGTTGTACATTTAAAAGTATGAATTAAATACGATTTTAAGTGTTTGCTATATTAAAGTATTCTATCTTACTTTCTTTACTAAGTTAAAATATCCTATCTGAAACATTTAATTAATTACCACGTTATATGCCAGTACACCTATGACAAAAAATTATATTAGGCTGCTACGAAATAACGACTACATATTTTAAATTAAATGACGAAAAACAAGGACGGCAGAAAGGAAATTATTAAACTTCAGTTTTCTCGGATGTTTCGAAAAGTCAGATAGGACGTTTTAACTAATGAGGGCAGTATTTATTTTTATGTTGTTAAAATCAAATGAAACTGTTAAAATATATAAGAGAAGTGTCATTTGTCAATCACATTAGTATCTTAAGCTTGTATTATATCTCTTTAAGGACCGATATTCCTCGAATGTAAGACATCTATGTGATTGTAGAGGCTTTTATGATAATTCAATTGTAATTACACATGCATAGACGATACGAGGAATTGTAATTGAAAAGAAGTAAGGTACCTAATAGTAATTGTTTAATATACACCGAAGAAGAAAGATTGAATTTTCCAATATTCGTTCTTTAAATAATGTATTAACTATCGCGACATCGTCGGAGCGTAGAGTAAAGTATACTCAATGGGTCGTTTATTCATCGAGCGTTAAATCAAATTGACTCGAGCTTAATGGTCGCGGGACAACAAGATCGGATCGATTTAATGAACTCGGTGCAGCTGATTAGTTTTTCTGCGCGGAGGGTGTACATTTATTTTTAGCGAGCACCAAACTTGGATGACAATAAAGCAATGTGACGAGATTTACTCCGTTAGCGGGACAGGGCGAATAAAAACGTGCTCCTCCACGCCTCTCCGGTAAAAACACCAATTACCAAATCGATTATTCCTACTTATTACATATACATTCCTCTCTTACGATTCCCCTTAATCATACGAGATCGAGATCGGTAAGAGTCTTGTAATTATTACGTAGAATCTATCGGCGAGTTAAAAGCGTACAACGTTCGTCAGAGAAGAAAGGGTTTCCCCGTGCTCGACGGTGCCGATCAATTAAAAAGGGAAGAAAAACATTCGCGGTGAGCTGGACGATTAGAATAGAAGGGCGATAAGCGGCGGGACTGATTGAATATCAGGGTTCGCGTTAAAATCAATTTGAGCGCGACGAGGCGCACGTGTAGCGGCGCGTTCTAGCATAATCCGGTGGCGGCATCGAAACAGTGGTGAGCGCCTCCTGGCGACCAGGGTAACGGGTGACGGATGACGGGTGACGGGTGGCGGTGCTCGGATCTCCTCGGATCGTCTTCGGTACGGCGCGGCGCGCGGAAGGATGCTTTTCTGGACCGAGAAGTGAGTGCGCGAGTGCTGACGAGTTACGAAAACTTTCGCGGTGCATATTAATCGCGACTTCCTTTTGCCGCGCACCGACGGGAACGCGGTAAACCGTGCCGTTCCGATCCTCCCCGTTCGTTCTGCTCGTTATAACGTTGACAGTGGCTCGGGGATCCCGCGGTACATTGTTTCTCCTCTCAGTAAACGCTCGACTCGCCGGGGCTACGTTGGCATCGTCGATGTTCGACGGAACCACCACGCACCTCTTGTCGGTAATCGCAAGGGGACGGTACCCGCCAGAATTTCGCGACGACGGCGACGACGACGAGCTCGTCGTCGAGGCACGCTCGCGTCTTTCAACGCGGATGATCGGGCAACAGCACCTGTCGAGGTAAGCTGGTTCACCAGGTGCGCCTGATGCTTAAGAGGTTCTCGATGAGGCTTTCGTCGACGTCGCCGTCGCCGTGGTCGCCGCTGCCGTCGTCGTTACCACTGTACCTACCATCTTCACCGCCGCTGTTATTATCGCCGTCGCTGTCACCGTCGCCGCTGCTGTCGACGTCGTCGTCAACGTCTCGCTCCCTGTTGCCGCTGTCATCGGCGTCATTTTCGTTACAGCCGTCGTCGTTGCGGTCACCGTCTTCGTGCTTGTTATTGTTGCCACTGGCATAAGCAGCTTGTGTCGCTTCCCCTTTTACTGCTGTGCCCGTGCTAAGGAGCTACGTTGTCCATCGCCCAAATCTGTTCGCGATATTCGGTGGGCACGATGGCGGGCAATAAGGTGATGGGTAGTGTCTTGCAATTCAGACCGATCGAGGTGTCTCAGCAGCTACAGGACGGAGAGAAGTTCGTCAAGTGGGACGAGGTATGGGTTAAACGAGAAATCTCATTGAAAGGCTACGGTGTAATTTAGTTAGAAGGAAACTAGTGGTTCCGTCGAGCGGAGTACACTTATATGAATTTTTCCATAGGACTCTGGTATAGCTACTCCGGTAACGTTAAGGGTGGATCAGTTTGGGTTTTATCTGCACTGGATCGATCAAAACAATGAAATGGAAATGTTGGATATCGCTATAATAAGAGATACTCGAACTGGAAAGCATGCTAAAGTACCAAAGGTATCGAATCCAGAGCTTCGCGCAAGTATTATTAGGATACTTCGCGTCGCGTTTATTGCCGAATGTTTATAACCTGGTCGCTATAAAAGCCAAGGATAGAGTCGGTCACATGTGACGCTTTCTTACTTCTATGTATCGCCGCTCGGAGACAGAGGTGTCTCGACTTTCTATAATTATATCGTGCCTCTGCGTGGATGCTAACGTGCGTAAAGCATCGCTACATGATAATTATTGACAAATCTATAAATAGAATATTACCTACTTTATGCCACCGGCGTGGTTAATTCTTTTTTACTCAGTCACACCTATCTTTGTACACAATGGAAATAATCATAGTTGCATAGAAAGCGGAGCAATTCTTATCTGCCTCATTTTCCTATAAATCAATACGCAGTTTATAGAATGGCTTTGCACGGTGCAGCATAGCTTTGCATCTTCAGCTTATTGTAACGCGAGCCATTGTTGTTAACGCGATACGTGCAAGCTAATTATATGTTCACGACCACTGAGTAGAGCCTTGAAAGTTTGTCGACGTCGAATGGACTCGCTTGAACATTGAAATGGTTTTCAGGATCCTAAATTGAAATCCCTCGTGACAATGGGCTCGCAAGATTCATTAGAGGAAAAGACAGTGACGATTTGTTACGGATCTGATTTTGTCAACATGAATTTTATTAACTTTTGTACAACGCGCGCGGAGATCGCACAACACTGGACAGAGCAAATCTTTCAGCTTGCATATAATTTAACTCTGCTCAATACTAGCACAACAATGTTCTTGCAGAAAGCGCATACAAAGCTTACCCTTACAGCCGATAAAACGGGAAAGATTCCTGCGAAGAAGTGAGCACAATTTGTATATATGTGTGTATTGAGATTAATATGCATATTATACGTAAAGCTGTGTTACCTTATGTATTGTCGTTTCAGCATAATAAGAATGTTCGCGCAGAATAAAGAGGATCGCAAGCGTGTCGAGAAAGCGCTCGATATTTCAGGTTTTCCATCTGGGAAAGTGAGTTTAATCTTCTTACGCGTTTAAATATAAGCCTGATCTCCGAGGATTGCAAAGCGTTGTTACTCTCCTTTCCAGACCGACGTAATACCGTTGGAAAAGTTTCAATACGAGGATTTCTTTAACTTTTATAAGTCTCTTACGCAACGGACAGACGTCGAGAAGGTTTTCGAAAGCATCGTAGGCAATAACAAACGTAGATTAATGTCCGTCACGCAGTTCGTTGACTTTTTGAATAAAACGCAAAGGGACCCGCGTCTCAACGAGATCCTGTACCCGTACGCGAACGAGGCGAGGGCAAAGGATATTATCAGTCAATATGAACCAAATAAAAGTAATGCGAATCGGGGCCAGCTGAGCTTCGACGGTTTCCTGAGGTATTTGATGAGTGAGGATAATCCGATCGTTGCTGTGTCGAAGCTCGAATTGTCGGACGACATGGACCAACCGCTCGCGCATTACTTTATAAATTCTAGTCACAACACATACTTAACAGGTCTGTAGCTTTCCCGATCTTCCACTCTGGTTGATCGTGCAGGCACCTCGCAGCGGTTCTCAGTATCCACCCGATATATTTCGTAGGACATCAACTGACCGGAAAGAGTTCCGTGGAGATATATCGCCAATGCCTTCTGGCTGGTTGTCGATGCGTTGAATTGGACTTCTGGAACGGAAAATTTGATGAGCCTGTCATCGTTCATGGGTATCATTAGTTTAACGATAAATCTATTATACCAGCTGTAACGCGCGGTTCCACACGCAAAACTGTACGGAGAAAAATTTCCCTTCTAGATATACATTTGTACCTGAAATCTATGCACGGGACGTAATCGAAGCAATCGCTGAAAGCGCTTTCAAAACATCCGAGTACCCCGTCATTCTTAGCTTTGAAAATCATTGTAATCCAAGGCAGCAGGCTAAGATAGCCCAGTATTGCAGGGAACTGTTCGGCGAGATGTTGCTCGACTCGCCTATCGAATCTCATAAGGTATTAACTTAACGTGGCCTACGACTCGACGCTCGTACCATGGAACACCGTAAGTTGAACCGTGTCTGTTGTTTAGCTGGAGCCTGGTCAAGAGCTACCACCTCCGAATCTGTTGAAACGTAAGATCATAATTAAGAACAAGAAGAAGCACCACCATCACCACAAGAAGCATAAAAAGAAGCAGCCAACGCCATCGGCGGAGTCTGAGGAAGGGGTTCAAGAGAACGAGGAGAACGGTGTGACGAATCAAGCTGTTGACGAGGACAATGGTCTCCCAGACGTTGTTCCCCCAGCTGAAGCCGGCGATAGCAGTGACCAGCAGATCGGGAACGGCGATGTGCCGCATCCGCCGATGTTGCAGCAGAGGCAAGGCAGCAAAGACAGCGCTCAAGACGAGGATGGTTAGTGCTCGACTACTACCCACGATTATCTAAACGTATCTTAAGCCAGAGACTTCAAAGCGTTTGCCACTCTAGATGAAGAAGAGGAGTCGAGTACGGAGGAGGACGAATCGAACGTTGAGGATATTAAATTAAGGATGGATGATAAAGTGCCTGCACCTGATAAAGTAGCATCTAGCGCCAAAGAAACGGAGGCCGGGGCAGAGATTTCGGCTCTGGTTAATTACGTGCAACCTGTACATTTTAACAGCTTCGAATCGGCTGAAAGTACGTTCGTAGAGCATCCGGCTATTAAGATCCTCCCGTGCTTGTACACATTATACGCCGTAATCGATTCTTGCAGAGAAAAATCGCATGTACGAGATGTCATCGTTCGACGAGAAGCAGGCGACGACTCTTCTGAAGGAGAAGCCGTTGGAATTCATAAACTACAATAAGCATCAACTGTCGAGAGTGTATCCTGCAGGCACGCGTTTCGACTCCAGCAACTTCATGCCCCAAGTATATTGGAACGCGGGTTGTCAGCTGGTCGCGTTGAACTATCAAACGCTTGGTACGCTATGGCATTGATATCTAACATGGCCCGCAGGCTATTACCTCAACGATTAACCTATCCGAGCTTCTTTCTTCGCCAGATCTCGCGATGCAATTGAACTTAGGCATCTTCGAGTACAACCAACGATGCGGCTACCTTATGAAACCAGAGTTTATGAGGCGAAAGGATCGGCGACTGGATCCTTTCGCGGAGTCGACTGTGGACGGCATCATAGCTGGCACGGTACACATACACGTGATATCGGCTCAATTTCTAACAGATAAAAGGGTGGGTACTTATATCGAGGTGGACATGTTCGGGTTGCCAGCGGACACGGTGAGGAAACGGTTTCGCACGAAGATCGTTCAGAACAATGGTATCAACCCTGTATTCGACGAGGAGCCCTTTGTGTTTAAGAAGGTAAATAGCGATAGTGATTCTTTCCACCAAACTGTAGGCCCCTTAATGCGTAAACACAACAAAATGTTGATTACATGTCCATTAGGTGGTGTTACCAGAGCTTGCTTCGATCAGAATTGCCGCGTACGAGGAATCAGGCCGTTTGATCGGTCACAGAGTGTTGCCAGTGGTGGGGCTGTGCCCGGGATACCGGCACGTGGCCCTTAGAACAGAATGTGGCCAGCCATTACCGCTGGCCAGTTTGTTTTTACATGTTATCGTGAAGGATTACGTCCCGGATGGACTGAGCGAGCTGGCTGAGGCCTTGGCGAATCCAATTAAATATCAAAGCGAGGTGGAGAAAAGGGAGAAACAGCTGTCCGTTCTCACCGATTGTTTGGAGGATCCGTCGGAGGAAGTTGATGTAAGGTTTGAAACGCTGAGAGACTATCACTCACTAACACGGTAAATCACTAACAGCCGCGCACTAACATTTTCTAGGATAAGCCGAAAGTTATTAGCGAAGGAGCGAGTTCCTCGAAGCCGACTGTAAGTCGATCGATTGTACGGCGTCGAGCGACGCGAGTTAATTTATCGCTATGCATCCGTAATTGTGTGGTTTGCAGGAGGAAGCCGTTAAGACAAAGAGGCTACAGTCCGTGGGGGAGCTACCGGCACTTGTTCTAACATCCACCAACGTGCACGGCAGGCCATCCATCGCCGGTGTCAACACTTCCGACGTGCAAGACACCGAGGATAAATCGCCGGCCCCCCCTGCCCCGGTAGTCGACTCGTCCACGAACAAAAGTCCAGTGAACACTAGCGGCGGTGAGTGTCGGATCGATCGTAACGTATTCGATGAAACTCGGGGATTATACATATTTCATTTTCTGTCGCAGCCGGCGACGAGATAGTGGCTGAGTCGTTGGAGAAATTAATGGAGAACAAGCTGGTCAGGGAGAAGAAGATGGAGCTCGAGAAGAAGCTCGAGTCGTTGCGGAAGAAGCACGAGAAAGAGAAGATGAGGATGCAGTCGCAGAAGGGATCGCTCGACGGTGAGAAGCACAAGTCCAAGTTCTACGTGAGCCACAAGCTTGTCAAGCGATTGTCGAGCAGAAACATGTAAGTGATAGTCGCATCATCAGGGCAATGGCATTTCGCGACCACGCCTTGCATCGTGTAGATATCGTACGCTTTCCACGCAGCTTCTCGAGCGAGGTGGGATTGAGCACGTTGGCCCTGGCGGAGACGTCGGAGTGCACGGACTTGGAGAATCGCGAAGGAAACGGGGGAGCGCCGAAAGGGTTGCCCAGGAGCCAGAGCGAGCGTTTATTGGCTGTGTGCAAGGCTCACGTTCAGCAGGAACGCGAGCTTCAGGAGAAGTATTACGAGGGCCTGTTCGTTACCGTGGAAAAGGTCATGAAAAATTCGCAGTCGACGCAGCTGAAGACGCTGCGGGTTTTATTGGAGCGGGAGACCGCGGACGTGATGAGGAAACTTCAGGCCACGAGGCACGGGGAGGTGAAACAGTTGGCGAAAGTACACAAGGACAAAGCTGAACTGGATCGTATGAAAAGAGAGGTAGCGAAGTCGACCGTGGAGAAAGGAGTGAACGAATGCACGCGGCTGGCGAATATTTACGAGAAGAAGAGGGCGGAGCTCGAGCGCCAACACGAGGAAGTTCGCGGCAGGCTGGAGGAGGAGAGGGCTAAGGTTCGAAATCGTCGGCTTCTGTTTACATCGGCGGCCGAATTGTTACTGCTGTTACCAAAGCAAATCCCATTTCGTGTTCCAGGTCAAAGCAACCCTCGTCGCCGAGTACAGTAGTCGTTGTAGTAAGTTCGAGAGTGGCGAGCTGCCTTTGTCGCCGTCCGGTGGTACCAGTATGCCGGAGTCGCTCAGCGGGAACACGTATTGACTGAAACGGTCATTGACTTAGTTTATCGGAGTCTGAAAGTGACACGGTTCCGAGGATTCTCGCAAGTCCTCCGTGGCGATGAACCGTTCCTTCGCCGGAAGTGCGTATCGCTGGTACGCGAAGACGAGAGTAACGGGTCCACACGTTACTCGATCGGATCGAAGGAGAAGGGACGAGAGAGCGCGTGTGTGACGATTGTAGGGAATTCGTGAGATCTACGCTGTTACCTGTGTTTTGCTAAACGTAATTTTATCCAACCTCCGTGAAAGTCTTTTTCGGCGATCGTGTACAGCATTTAAGGAGGGGACACGCGAGGATGTAGGGGTGCAGAGTTCTTCTGCCCGCCGAAGCATTTGGTAAACGCCTCGCGTGCAAGGAAATTTCATCTGAAACGACTACGATAGGTATGTGTGTACGAATATATGGCATTCGATGGTGTATTTTACTCGTGGGTTGGAAAGAATTCGGGGCCGTCTAACGCGTTCTAGGCGGCTTCCACTATTTACTCGATGCCCTTTGACTCTTGGACGATCGACGAAGAGAAACGCGGGTCGATCGATCCTCCGATCGATCGTTATGATCTCAAAAAAACAGGGGAGAATAGTAATTTGACCGCGTCGCGTGGAAACGCCCACCGCGGGGGTGTGAAGTGGTGTCGCTCGTGTTCTGTTCTTTCTCGATTCGATATTAATTTTTACGCACAGTATTAAGCGCACTGTTTTCTCGTTGCATTACTCGAGGCCGTGGCCGCCTGAGTCGAGATTCAGTTATGTTCTCACCGTTTTCGATACGAAACTTCGGAATGGCGCGAGTAGAACGACCGCGTGGTACAGGTACACGATTCTAAATAAGAGAGTAATATCTTTCTAAGTGCTACTATTTAATCTTGTTATTATATGTATAAGGCGTTATTTAATTAGCGAGTCGATGGCGAGTCGCGCGTTCCAAGATACTCTCGGGTAATTCCTTAACGATGCGGGAATCGATCGATCGCTACATAATCGGACCTCAGGAAACTCAGCGGGAGGGGTGGGGAGGGGGTTGCGCGTACGTTGACGAGGGTGAAATCTCTTTGGCCTAGGGGGTGAGGGGACAGGTTTAGTCGAGGAGGTGTTAAACAAGTTTCGGATGGGCGCGAGCGTGATCTGATATATTTTTGACTGAAAGTACTCAAAGACATTTTTTCGAGTAGCCTGTATCCGTAGACACGCTAAAGAGATCGTATTGTATAAAGAAAGCAAACCAAAAACCAACAAAAAAAAAATGAAGAACAATTAAGGGGGACAAAAGAATTATTAACGGGGAACGTTTCCAGCCGTTTTTGTACCGTGGTTTCTGGCTACGGCCATTTTGCGGCCGAAGCGATACGATTTTGGGGGTGAGCCTCTTTTAGGAAGACAATCAAAAATGTTACCTCGTAACATTGTCCTTGTTGTTTCTAATCGTACGATATTTTAAGCAGCTCGATATTACACATACATATATATATCTTAATATATATATATATATACATATACATCTATATATTCTTAATAGCTATTAAAAAAAGAGAGTTAGGATTACAAATCAACACGTACTTGCGCATTGTAAATTTCTCTCGTGTGATCTATCTCATTATTTATTTCGTAAAGAATCGCCGAGATACGCGGGAAGTATCGATATAATTGCGAGCTTTTGCAAAAGGAAATGAGACTAACATGCGTGCATATATCGTGCCCATGCACACACGAATATACGTACATAGATACATGCCATGCGCAAGTAGAGCGTGATT
This sequence comes from Andrena flavipes, assembly GCA_963971345.1. NCBI lineage: Eukaryota > Metazoa > Arthropoda > Insecta > Hymenoptera > Andrenidae > Andrena > Andrena flavipes. The sequence goes on along the minus strand of OZ020482.1, from coordinate 60,799,550 downwards.
ATTATCAACGCGAAGAAAAAAAAAAGGGTACCTTTGATACTATACAGTGTGTTTCAAGATACGTAGTGCAGGTCGAAAGGACACGGCTTCTTTAAGAAGAACGTGATTCTCCTTAAAGGATTCGTACCCTGTTCTATCGCGTATCGAGGTGCCCTGTATATTGTCGTTGATTACGTTACGTCGAGGGGATACAAGCAGATTAAATTCCCTTCGATTTGGAGACTGAACTCGATCCTGAATCGTTGATAAACTATCGTCTAATCGTTGGATATTTTTGCCACCGTCGGTTTCTTTATTTAACGGGGCGGCGTCTTTCATATCACGATGTTCATGGATCCGCGTGTCCGATATAATAAAACACACGAGACGCTGGCGCCAGCACGCTTAAGTGTTTATTCCTGGGATCTAGAGGGTTGTTTCGTTGCACAAAAAAAAAAGGGTTTCGAAGGTTCTCCGTGTTACGTACTAGGTACATCATAACGTTTCCTTCAGAGCGTTTCGTTACTTCGACAATTTTGCTCAGGATTATTTTTCTCCGATGCCTTTCTGGCGACCTCGCGGCGAGCCGTGTAATGTTCTCTTCAAAGCACACGAGTTCTCCTTGAGCACAGACACGCGAATGATTCCTATATAGGATACGCTATTAATACAAACAAAGAAAACAATCTGGCAGCAAGAATCGCGAGGGACCTTCGTGGCACAATTCGTTGCACAATTTCAGCGCATGAGAGATGCATCTCATTGTTAGTTTATCGTGGTTTGGTATTACGAGAAGGAGGAAGTTGGCGTTTAGGTAGTCGAGCTTAAATCTCCTTTCAAGCGCAGCTTTCAGGCGTCCGTCTGGACGGGGGTCGATATTGCGCGACCGGTTACCAATTTCCTTTAATTTACGCCTCGATTTATTCGCCATTACATTTCCCCCACGAGTTACCATTTTCTTTTCCCTCCACCAACGAGAGAACAGAAACTAATCGTACGTCGCGGTGGACTCGATCGATGCGAACCGATTTAACCGGGATGAAACAGTGATAATCTATAGAGAGAGAAAGAGAGAGAGAGAGAGCGAGAGAGAGAGAGAGAGAGCGAGTGAGTGAACGATAGAGGATGAGAATATATAACGTAAGCGTCAGCGGGTATATTTAATTAGCAGCGGTGGCCGCACCGGGCTACCTTTGGCGTTCAAACGCGAGGGAAATCAATAGTACATTATGCTAAGTCGTACGAGATTATCGGAAGTTTATATATACATACAGGGTGATTCTTATAAATCGATCGACACGGTGGTCTTCGAGCTCCTGGGACACGTGGCGAAACTAGGATACTCAGTAGTATTCCGCTCATTTCTACCGTCACTAATTTTGAGTCCCCCAATGAAATTATACAACGCATGCATGTGAAACTTGAAAGACTTCGAAACGATTTGAATTCGACCTCGATGTTTTCGCATAAAAAATAATCATGCCCACTCGAAAAGCTTGCGGACACTTAGGCGCGATCGCGTTGGTCGTTTCATAAGAGTCACTCGACCTATACATACACATATACACCTGCGTGTGTCGATGTTTCTCCGATCGTTTAGTCGCAACGCTGCACGCCCGTGGTCGACCTCGGTGCCAGCGCGTCTCGTTTGCGAGAGGATAATAAAGCTGTTCGCGAAGGAAGACGGACGCGTTGGCATAGCGCTCGACCACCCAACGGGCCGTGAATTCTTCCAACGCGCTTCGTAGTCGAAAGAGCGAAACGTTCACGAGTAAACGGACTGCGAGAGCTTGTTCCTCGATTAGCCAAGCCGTTGATCTGTTTCGTTGGAGCGGAGAGGAGATCGCCCCGCGATTGTTCGGCGCTTATAGTTTCGGCCGAGAGCGTTCGGTTCGCCCCGCGCTTCCATCTCCCTTCGGCACGACAGGCTCAAAAGCCCTCCGCGCGAAATTTCCTCGAGCTCGGCCCTGGGGAGCAGCTATGCATTTCCTTCCTATGATTTCACTTCCTCCGCGCGACTACCGCGGCGCGATTCACGCTCAGGACGAAGCTACATTTCGTCCTCTTCCTATATTCCCGTAATGTGCGTACCGCGGGTGGCACGCGGGGTCGCGCCTTTGAAAGCCACCCTCCAACGTACTCGTCGCCCGCGCTACGTACATTACACACGTGTACCTAACGTATGAGCGTAAGAACTAAGCTACGAGGACAGATATTATATATATATATATATATATACATATTATATTCATGTTGATATATTATGTGTTGTTGCTGTTGATGTTGTTAACGGTAGCGTAGGGAAAAGGTGGCAGTACTAGTAATACTATAATCGTTGTTCATAGAGTTAACGCGTGGACTAGGTTCTGCGTTACCCGTGGTACATTCGCGAGACGAGTGGACGCGTGGTCCGCACTCGGTCGCGACAGCGTCGCGCGTAGCTTGCCAAAATCGAACGTTTCCCTTACCGAGCGCGACGCTGCCGATCGGATATCTGCGTGGCAGCCGGTGCGAGCCACGCGCCCGCCAACGGGTGCAGAACGTGTACATCGCGTATAAGTTGTATCTAGTGTTGAAACGGCCTATCGACGATCGTGGCGGTCCGGCGTCGCTCACGTTCCTCTTCGAAATAGTCTCGCGAGTTCCCGAAGGGACGTTTCCCCTCCGTTCTCTCGCGGAGCATTCCGCCGGCGAGACGCGCCCGGGTTTCTATACCCGGCACCAGCAACCCTCGACACGCGGACGGTCGCGCTACCTCGAACATCTCGCCCGTTCTATCGCACCGCGATCAGATATCCTTTTGGCTCTCTGCTAACAACGATTCTTCGTACCTGACTCCGACGATTCTTCCGAACCGTAATCGAACGCCGAACGCGACATGAAACGTGTACATGCCGCGAGAATGGGGCACGCTTCTCTTCCCCCGAACCTCCGCCGTTCGCGCACGAGCCGTTCTTTTGTCGAGGATCGCCAGCTTGTCAATTCTTCGATGCTTCGAATATTCTTCGATGTTCAATGTGATTCTCCATGCTAATCGAGAACGTTATCTGTCTGCGGGATAACCGTTTAATTAATCGTTCTCTTGGTGTCGAGCCAGTGCCATTTCGTTCGCGATCCGCTGGTCGATTTCGCGGTTACTTCTCGCGCGTGGCTACCAGCAACCGATCTCGATCTTTGACACAGTTGTCTCTGGGAGGCGCGCGAGAGTAACGACGGGAGGAGCCAAGGGGTCGTGCTTGTTGTATTGTCTAACGTTTCTATAGTCGTTCATAGATTCTTGCCAATGATTATTATTCAAAGCCGTTGCTCATGGATCCGGAGGACGCGGGGAGCAACGGGCGGTATCGACGTCTATCGATCGCAGCATGCATATATACATGTATCACTCTTTTTCTTCCATTTGCCTTTATTCTTCGAGGCTGTTGAAGCTAAATTTATTGTTCCCTTCGTATCGCGTAAGAAGCAGCACGCGTTTATCGATCCGAACGGGAATATTTACGGACGATTAATAACGCTTGGTCCGTTTGTCTCGCGGCACGCTGGCGCGCGCGCGCTCGCCTCAGAAAATTAGAACGACGCGCGGCCGTTTGTTTTCCCTCGGCTGCCAACATCGCGGTCGATTCTCTCCTCACGTCCGTCACGCAACGCGCCGTGAAAATTGAGGGTTTCGTTGCTTTTCGTCGTCCGCGAGCCGCCCGCTCGACGGTTTATTGTTAATTGCCCGTGCACGAAACCGTGCGTACCTATTAGCCGTAATTTACGAGTCGCTTCCACATTAGATCGGCCAACGGCGAGAAAGGGAGAGGATTTATTCGTTGTAACGTTGCCGAGATTTTTCGCCGATACATATTTTAAAGCAGCCCGGCGCACAGGACGCCCGCGCCGCGCGAATTGATTTAGCGTGGCAATTTAATTTTCCACGGCGGAGCAGCTCTCCTCGCGATACGCAGGTGCGGACGCGGCTAACGCTCGCCGATAAGTTCTGAAATTCCCTGGTCGAGGGACACTTTACTTCTCCCCTTCGCAAGAATCTCTGGTTTTAGATCGATTGTCTGTGATCATATTTCTTTACCCTTCTGTAAGTTTAAGTTCACCTCGGAGCAGCTAACGTCTGCCGAACTCATCGACGTAGAAACTTTTCAACCTTCCGGGTGATTCTTATTTCGATTCACCTGTGATTCTCCCTCTGTACTTCACGAGCTCCCTCTGTATTTTCCTGCTTCTTCCTATCATCGAGACCACGCAATGTGGTCAGGCTCAAGTACTCTGCCACGCACACGCGCACACGCACGCATCTTCCTTGATTCGTCTAAACGTACATCCGACTATTGGCGTCGATCTCCTTGACCATCCTTTTTCTCCGTTCTCTTCCGGCATTAAGTGTACGCATACTGCACGATCGATGTGTCCTGCTCGCGATGCACCGCGACTCCTCGAGATCCTCGCCAAATGCCGACGCACACACCCATTCAGCACGTCCTCGGTTTTCTGCTTCAGTCGTTCAACGGCGACGTTCGCACACAACTTTACGTAGCGATAAGAATGTTTTTGAGCCGTCTTTTTTATATACGCATCTATACACCTGTCTTTCGAACGCGTTCCCCATTGGACTGTTCCCGTACGTTTCGGACTATTTTTCGATTTCGACGCATTTACATTGTTTCGCTTTGGCTAGCTCTGTGTGTGTGTCTAGGTGTGCATCTAGGGACGGTGTGTCGTGGAGACCCCCGCGGAAATGAATCTTTTTCTACGCAACATCGACGTACGATCTGTTAAAAAAGAGAAATAGAGAGAGAAAGTGTGTGTGTGTTTAGTTTCCGTTCGTTCTGGCGACGGGAGAAGAGTCCGCGAAGCGCGGCAGAATCTCGAGTTGCTTCCATTTAGAGTTTCGGTGCCGCTTTCGACGAAACTTTCGAAGAATTTCACTTGGGACTTTGCGGCTCTTCTGATGGGACGGGAAAAGCGTCCACGGTCAATCGAAATCTCGTGTCGCGTTGGCGCTGTTCGGGACGAAATCGTCCTAGTCGCCCGAGATTTTTTCCCGTCCCGCGTGGTGATTACGTCGATCGGATGTCGAGGATGCGTGTCAGGGTTACCGAAGCCGGTAGATGTCGACGGTTTCTAAGCCGACTTATAAACTTGGGTGTATTTTTTAGGAAGAAGCGTTAGATAAATTGTTACCCCCTGTAATATGGATACCGTTAAGCACCGCAACAGATCCACTTATATCCGTACGACGATATATGAGTTTCAACGATATTCTATAAATGGCTGTACCGTATTGTAAAATCAAAGATATATAGTGTACAATAAAGTTTAGTGTTGTAGAAACGACACCGAGCTGCGCCTTCCTTGGACCACACGTTCTATCACGTTTCAGATATCGCTGACGAAGATCGGTAAGTGGCACGGGCCGATTTTTAGATAACTTTCTGCAGTTATTTGTTGGACAAACCTAAGAACTTTGTCGTACTTGGCTGGCAGTATTTTTGTAATTTATAATTCATAAATTACAAAAGATATCGAACAAAGATTTACATAAATGTTACACAGTTTCTGCAGGCCTATACATATATGTATATGCTGGGGAAAATTTGGGGAAAAATTACTTTTGTTACGAAAATTAAGTTTCTCTTTTCTCAGAATCATTTTCTTCCAGAAATTTTCATTTTTTCCTGGAGAGTAAGGGCCTGTTTTTATTCTAAATTCAAGGATGTATAACAATGTGCAGTAATGGTAATGTCCTGCGGTTATCGCTCCATTTTTGTGTATTCCGGTTCGGCTGTTATCATAATCGACATTCCCTGAATCATTAGACGCGCGTTACGAAAAGTAGCACATTTCATTTCTTTTACAAAGAGCAGCACACTTCAATCTATTACGAGAAGAAGCACGTTTCAATGTTTCTGCCGATAATAAGCGAATATACCAGGAGAACAAGCACGATTCACATTTCGCCACGAGCAGTAACACATTTTAAACGCTGCAGCGAAAAGTAGTACGTTTTATTTGTTTTCCAAACAATAGAATATTTCAGTTTCCAAACAGTTCACAGTCGACGTTGATCATCTATGAAACGTGATATTTTTCGCGGCTAAAGGCAAACAGTGCTATTTTTCGCAGCAAAGTACCGAAATGTGTTACCTTTCGTCGCGAAAGAACATAAAATGTTATTCTTCGTGACGATGAATTAAAACATACTACTTTTCGAGAACAAAATCGAAACATTCTGTTTTTCGTGGTCAGCTTGAGCAGAGTGCTAGTCTTCGTAAGACAAATCAGCATGTGTAACTTAACAACCTTACCTTGCGAGACGCATGTCGCAACTATTCCACGCCTAGAATGATCCTCGTAGCCAAACTAATTCGCAAATGAATCGGAGGAGAGAGTGAAATAACGTTTTATTCGTTTTCGTAGTTTTATTAACGAGTATGAAAGAGAACAAATTAGAAGCTTCCACGAGTCTGTAATGATTTCTTTGGAGCACAACTCAAGGTTTTTTGAAGTACGTCACGAGAATGTGATATCTGTCCAAGATACTGTACTCTTGTTGATCGTTAATCTTATTTTGGAATCGTATCTTTCGGCTGGCCACCTCGCAGCCCAAATCGTGCTGGTATTCCATCAGGAGGTTATCGGGGAACCGCTTAATAAAAGGGTTCACGGCGACCAAGTGATCTGTAATGCACAACGAACAGAGCCGTCTTAACAGTATTGTAGGCCCTGGGAAAAGCGATGCACCGGGGTGCACCGAGGCCCACCCACAGAAATAGGACTTAAAATCAGACTTGCTAAAACAGACGCACTGACAACGAATGGATTGACACGATGAGTAATGTCTCGAATCAATAAGGCTGTGTAGCAAAAGCTTTTGACTCGTCGTCAATAGCATTCTACGCGGTTGTAACTAAAAGCTACGCCGCGACTGAACGCGCACCTTTCAATGCTTCCAGGTTCAAGTAGACGTTGCTCCTTTCCCTCCTGCTACAGTGTAGGACCTCGAAGCCGATCTCCTCCAGTATCTGCCTCATGGTCGCCCTCGAGTCCTCGCATCGGTGGAAGAAGGGCATGTAGCGCTCCACATCCTGAAAAGTAAAATCGTGCCAAGTAAGTGGACGAAGCTCGAACGGAGTACTCTGTCGCTTACCTCCATGTACGACTTGTACTGCGGGTACTTGGCTAGCCTCTCGTACGCATCGAAGCCGTCGTTCCAACTCAGGAACATGATCAGTGCCTTTCCGCCTGGTTGCAGTAGTTTATACACGTTCTTAAAGGTCCGTCTGAATTCGATAAGACGACTCGTGACGAAGTTGCTTATCAAGATCTTAATCAAAGGGAAAGTAGCGATCGTCGGTACCTCATATCGTTGCACCAGTGCAAACAGTAGAAAGAGAACACGCCATTGTACTGGCCAACCTCCTCCTGGGGCAGATTTTCTGTTTGTATGTCCAAGCTGATGAACGACAGTCGCTTCTCATCGCGATACTTTTGCCTGGCGTAGTCGACCATCTTTTGCGATATGTCGGCCCCTGGAAACGATAGTACACCGTGTTTGCGATGCGTTAGATATAGATCCCTCGCGTCTCTTACCTACTAACTGAGTCGTCTCGTGTAACTTGGGCAGGAGCAAATTGTAGGTGACTTGCCCAGGTCCGCAGCCGATGTCTATGCATTTCCCCTTGATCTGCGACAGTTCCTTCTCGAATTCCTTCACAGTGTCCGACGCGTCGTTGTACTGCGCCTTGCTCGCGTTCAAGTACTCCTCGGGCATGTACATGTTTCTGGGTCGATTGTGCCGATTCTCAGATAGAATGATTCCCCGTGGCGAACTGTATCACCGTTCGTGGAATGCCTTTATATCTCCCGGGCCTCGATATTTTTCAACTCCCGAATTTCGAGCGTTCGTTGTTAATAAATTATGGCCAGCTGGCAACACTTATCTAAGTGCGGATTAATCGGAGGAAACCAAGGAACTTACGTAGCGGTAATACACCGTCGGCTCCACTACTGCTGGCTTTTCATCCCGGCATTGGTATTTATATTCGGCCGACTCGCGCCCAGCGACTTCCCATCTCTCGCGACGCTCCTCCCCCGTCTTTTCATCTTCCACTCTTCCCCCCATTCTTGTTTAACTCGGCTCAGTCTGTGTCGCGCCTCTCTTTTATTTCCCCCCTTCCCCCTCCCCGCCCTGTGACTACCTCAATATCCAAATTCTTGGTCGGCCTCGCTATCAAGATCCACGGCCTCTTAACCTATGATCACGTTCGGAAGTTCAACGACCCTGATGGGGACGCTGGAATGCGTTGAGCCCGGGGGGACCGCGTCCGGCGCCTAGGCGTCCAGAACCACCTTCGAGTAGGGCTCTAAAACGTCGGGGAGTCGATGACCTCTCCTTTCCCCCTTTGTCAACGATATCTCGCGAGCTTGTTCCTTCGAGTCCTCGACCAAGGGAACGTAAGGCCAATCAGCTCCGGCGAGGAAGTCGCGCCAGGTGCTCCGGTCGGCGTGCTTCGTAGCCTGAATTAGGGGAGTCAGGGTACATGAACATCCAGCTAAGAGGATGAAGTGGTTCCTGAGGAGGGGGGAACAGGGGGAAGTCGTTGCGGCCAGTTTTCTAATCACCCCCTTCTGCGTATGCTTCTCCTGGCGCATGATTCTCAGCCAGCACTCCACAAGAGTGTTCTTTTAATCGCGCTAGTTCGATGCGAACGCGTGAGTCACTGTACCTGTCCGTCCCATTCGTTCCTCGCGCGCAAATATTTACCCGTGCGGCCGGGGCGCTCGCCTTGCTCGGCTTGCTCGCCTTGCTCGTCCCTTCGCGACGCATCGTTAAGGTATCGTTAGGAAATTGAACCGTCAGCGTCGCCTATCGTCCGCGCAAACACTGTATTTTTCGCTCGATTAAAAGCCGCCCTCGTTATCCCGACGGCTCCCGTTATACGTGTATTCCCTTTCTCGCTCGTCCACGGCGTATTTACCGCGCTCACGTGTCGCTGTTATTTTTATATGTCCCGCGCCCTTTCGCGCCGCGGAGCGTGATTAATAAATTAAACTGGAGCGCGACAGTGTTCTCGCGACCGGCTCGCGATCGTCGTCTCTACGCCGCGCTCCAAGGGTACCGCCTGCCCCTTCGGCGAACCTTATCTCAGGGTAGCCACGTATTTGCGATTTGGACGGCGCTGTATTTGCGTATGCGTGGACACACGCGAGCCACCCCTCGCGGGGGACGATAAGCGAGACATTTTCTTAATCAAACAGATCGACCGTCTCGCGTCGAACGAGCCCCTCTTATCGCTCGCCTCCTGCTTCCATCTTGGACGGGCTTTTACGAGTCAGTCGATCTTCAGACCGCACCTTTGAACTCTTTAACACCGTGTATAAATAACGCCACCGGGAAATGTCTCCGGTTTTATACATTCCACAATTGAACGCACAGCTGACCCGAATATATTACCAGCTGTTATCTACCATCGATTCTGCCGGTAGCTGGTGCAGTTCTGGTCACGTTGTCGCGGGCGTGAATGGATCCGGCGTGGGGGTGTGAATGCCGAACGCTCGACGTTTTCATACGCAAGAATCCGACGGGCTGCGTCGACCGTGTACGCGACAACGTGAGAAGCGACGATCGATGAGGAAAGCGGTAAAGATAAATAAGCGAGCGCGGGGGTGTATTAGGTGGCGGAGAAATCGTCTTCAGCTGGTGCATCCTTGATCCCAGGGGCGAGTAGAGCGCGGCTCAACGAGTTTGCAGGAGAGGCGACAGAGATATCCCTTCGGTCCCCTATCGCGGCGTAATTCGAAGGCAGCCGGAGAGCCAGCGAATCAGCTCGTCGCTGGCCGGCTAGGAAATATTTATGAAAGCCTCTCCGTGGGCTGACCCGTTTCACCTGCCACCGCCATGCCCCTCGTTCCTTCTTCCCCGTTGCACACAAGCCAGCGCGGTGCACACGTGGCAGCGTCACTTTCGACGGTGGCAACAAAAGCGACCGGGCGACCATCGCGCACCTACCTTCCGGGGTTTATGCAATCTCGCCGGCGTTTTCTTGCCCGGCAGAAGCATTTCCCCGTGACTACTCTTTCGGCTCTGCACACCTCGGGGAATCCTGTTCGCGACGGAACCGGGACGAAAGGGGGATGGAGAAAGAGGAGAATAATGCCGCAGCATGGCGGGAGCTGGTGCGCGGGAGGGTCGAGGGGCGAAGGACGGAGGTGGAGGAAAAGGAAGATGGATGCGAAACTCGCGAGGCAATGATAGATAGAGAGCGCCTCTGCCTCGCGACCTCTCGCGCCGCTTCTTCGCCGAGGATCTTCTATCACTGCTCGCCTCGTGCTCCACCGGCTACCCCGTTACCCAGAATCCCTGCCTTTTTCTTCTTCAAAATCGTCCCTGGAATACGCCCCCTCTCTTTCGCATTCGGCTCGTCCCTTTGCCGGAATCCTTTCCCAGGTCCGCGCGGCGGCGAGGAGAACCGAGGGCTTTGATAAATGACCGGCGCGGAAAAAAATCCGCGTCGATACGTCTTGCTCGAGAAGATGCCCGCTCGAGGAAGGAGAGAGACGTTGGAGAGATCCTTCCTGCTTTTAATCCGGAGGATGAACAGGCTTCTGTGGATCTTAACGACGCAACGCTAGACTCAAACGTAACTCGATGAAAAATCGAACTTTTCCGTCCGAGTTCCCCCGGAATGTCCGCTCGAAAGCAGAAGGAAGCTACGAACGGGTTTCCAAACGGCCCACGAATGTTTGATTCGGTGATTCTAAGGCCCCGAAACGCGGAGGGATCGTCTGTGACTGGCGTGGCGGGTCGATGGTCCTCCCACGGATGCGTGCTTTATCGGAAAACACTGAGTGAGATATATGGAGGGATTATACGAGATGGCGTTTCAGAATCGAACAGGCCGCTATTCTACGCTCCGTCAATTATGCTAATTTCGATTGCCGCGAGATTAATGGAAGAAGGCGGGCGGCGTCCCCTTGGTGTGCTCGCCTCTCGTAGCCCCGACGTCCTGACGTTCCTTCCGCGTTCGACCGACCGTGCATAATGCACTGGACTTGTAATTATTGCGGGTTACACGCTGACCCTTCCTTATACCAGTCGCGAGGCAATCTGCTCGTCCGTCGCTGCCCCCCACGAGCGCGATCATCTTTCCTTGGAACTTTCCTTTCGATCAGCCGTCGTTTTCGTGGACAGCGGTCCTCTAACGAAACGAAAACTCGCAGGCGGTAAGGAAAATATCAATAATACATGCCACCCGCTACCAGCATTGCCTCTGGTCTCTAGATCTTTCCATCTCCCAAGCTCCTTTCCTCTGACGCAGATGACCTCTCCACTTTCGCGTCTCCCTATTGTTCGGCGTCACCATTGTCCGCGACCAAGACCTCTGAATTCTTCGACGCCGCGAAGCGACGAGCTCCTGGAGACGTCGCGTTTCTATTACATCGTCGCGTCTAAATAAAGACCGGAGCGAAACGAATTCGTGGAGAGGCTGCGCTTCGGGTTTCGCTCGCGGCGCGTGGAAGACGCGAAACAAGAGGTGGTTTCGGTGAAAAGGGGGAAGCCTCCCGCCGTGAAAATATTCACGGGTCGCCGCCACCGCCTCCCGTGCCTTCTATGCACGGCTCCTCCTTCGAGGAAGGTATGAAAATCCATACAGTCGCTCGGAGAAAATATCCGTCATTTAAAATGGATGGATTTAGGTGGATATAAAAGTGCGAGGGGTGGAAGAAACCGGTGGCAGTGCGAGAGGGAGGCCCCCTGGCTCGGTCACGGGAGGTTGGGTGAGGTTGGAGGCGACTACTGAAAGTCGGTAGCGCGCCTGTGGAGGTGGAGGTCGGAGATGGTGGCGGCGGCGGCGGCGGTGGTGATGGTAGTGGTTGCCGGTGGTGTTGGAGATTTAAGGGAGACATTTTAAATGGATGGTTCTCTCGCTGAAGCCCGCCGCCTCCGGTATTATCCAATACCGTGGCTCGTCTCGCGGCCCCGTGTTTCTCCGCAACAATTCGCGAGCACCCGGACCAAAAAAATCGCGCCCTGGCCTTCCATGGCCCTGATTGCTACCACCAAACAATTCTAGGTACTCGCATTGTCCCTTTGTAGGATTATTCAGGCATTCGCTTTCTAGAGAATATTTATTAAAGAGAATGTAGATTATACTTTTACACTAGGCTTGTGTTATCTCGCATGCTGTTTCTCAGCTGCTTTTCATTGTTCAGGGGAATGATCCTCTTCCTTCCCAGCTTACCAAGAGGTTCTCCAGTTGGGAGGAAAATTCTCGAACGAGGGAAAGTTTGGCGGAAATTTTTGCGGCGTTAAAGCGAAGGGGGTAGTGGAAAAGAGTAGCGAATTAGGGGCCGCGGGATTTTAAGTTACCCCTTAGAGACACTCTAAGCAGCGTGAAAAAAATACCTGTGCTGGTTTCTACTGTCTTTAAGACGACCCCGTCGGCCGACGCGTATCGCGCTGTATCGCGTGGAGGAAGATAGTGCTACATCCCTTTAAGAAGACTCTGTTTCAGGATCGATAGGGAACGCAATCGCATTCAACACCTCTGGCATCTTTCGGTGCACCTATTTTCGCGTTAAAAAATAGTCCACGAGGTAACGACCCTCTCGCGCCCACCCCCTCAGCCACGAACTTTCTTTCGTCCTCTTCCTTCCGCCCGAGATACTCTTGGAAGCTTTGGAAATGGATTTCCAGGGAGCACCGTCGTTCACCGTAATCTGCAGCTTTACTCTCTTCGATATATCTCGTTATCAATGGCTATCGTTCCTGTGGCAGTCCTTCAGGATCACAGCCGATGGTTAATCACCGGCTTAACCCTCTCTGGGCGCTGGTTCTCGCGAGCGAGACGTTCCTCCTTCGGGCGTCTGACCTGTATCGCGCTCGTGCTACTTAGACTGCTTCGCTGAAATCGCATCCGCGCGAGGTAAACGGCACCGGTGTGCAGATGAGAATGCGAGCGCGACCTCGCTCCTCCTCTCGGAGGTTCGTCGAAGGACGTTTTCCTTTCCGCGTGGAAGAAGGAAAACGGGCGTGGACCAATGGGGGATCGAGGGGGCTGCTTGAACGACCAATCGTCGAGTTTCCAGCATTCGGATGTGACTGCGAACAGGTGCGGCGAAAGAGGGAGAGGGCGGAAAGAGAGAAAGGGAGAGAGGGAGAGAGAGAGAGAGGGAGGCCTGTGCCCGCTCGAGGGGGTGGATATAAAGCGTCCGGGATGAGCAGGCCCGAAACCAGGGGGATAGCAGTCCTGCGCGATCGGGAGTTTCCACGAATTCGTTTCGCCGACCGGAAGTCGGCATCGTATTTGCGCTTTCCATTGGGTTTCCGAGTGTCGTCGGGACCAATGGCACGGCGAATGCCGACTGTCGGCGGCCGCGATGCGGATTCTAGAGGGGTTGGTTACGCCCCGCGCTCTACCTACACCATCGAATGAAACGGCCAAAGAGAGAGGAACGCGGAGGAACGCGGCGGAAACGGGAGGGTGGATGGCTGGGGGTGTCGCGGGACGGAGGGTGACGGGGAAAGGAACGGAGCAGCGAGATTTCCCTTCGTGTCCGTCTCCCACCCTCCTCCCCGTCCTCCGTCCTCCACCACTTTACGTTCCCTCTATCTATCTGTGTATTTGCCGCGCGGGAGGGCGAGAGGGAGTTTCTCCCTCTCGGAGTCTTTGTCCGTGTACGTAAGCGGGGGTTGCTTGTGTACGCGGACGTCTGTGCGCCCTCGTGGAGAGGTCGAGAGGGAACCGGGGTGGAAAAGGAGAAGGGGGAGGGGAATGGCGATGAGGACGAAGACGAGGACGAGGACGAGAGAGGGCAAGAGGGCCGCCTTGCTTCGATCCGAGAAAGAGACGCAGACAGAGCCGGTGAGCGAGTCCTGGCTTCGATCCCACAAGTAGCTAGACACTCGGTAGCACTTAAACTCTCTCTCTCTCCTCTCCCTTTCTCCACCCTCTACTTGCCTCGCCTCTTTTCCCTCCGCCCTGCAATCTGCCTTCCGCTACCCTCTCTACTACTTTATCCATTCCATCCCTCTTGGTCGCGGTGCTATCTCCCTGTCTCCCGTTCCACGCTCTTCTCTCTTCTTTCCCTCGTTCTTCCAGCTGATCCTCCGTTCGTTTTATTTCCTAGGACCTTCTCCTTTCTCCACTCCTCGGTCTCGCCGTCCTGGAGTAAGCACCGCGAGGCTGACTAAACCTTCTACGGAGGATCGGAAGCTCCTTCCACGCTACCAATAAATGCTAGGTATGCTTAGAAAATGTTCGACCGAACACTGTCTGCGTAAACTGTTTTAATAGTAGTCGCGGAGAATCGTAGCGTAAGTGTACCGTCCTCCTTAATTAAAACGTCCTATCTAACATTTTTCATTTTTCAAGACATGTTGAAATATTTAAAGTTCCACGTGTCTTTTACCTTTTAAGTGAAGTTAGAAAACACTACGTACTTCGTAGAGATCTAGAAGTAGTTTTTTAGATCGTTTTACTAGTTTATAATGTCCTATGTATTATTGTCTTCAGTTTACGTAAGGTGTTTGATTTTAATGATTATAAATGTGCTGTGCACATAACTGTTCAATTCACAAGAGGGGAAAAACTCTTTAAATATAAAAATGATTTTTCTGCTGTATTTAAGGATTTAAATTTTCTTAATGCAAAAACAATAAAAACTAAGTTATCAAAATCAAAAGCCAGAGTTCAATGTAAAGGAATCTCAGCAGAGAGAAAAGAAAATTTAATTACGAAATTGAAGCCGATCGCTTTGCGAAAAACAAGGACGGTATAAATGAAATTATTAAACTACAGTTTTCTCAGATGTTTCGAAGTGCTAGATAGGACGTTTTAACTGATAGGGGCAGGGATTTTTCATACTGAATTTCTCAAGAAGAAACGCCTACCACAGCGAATAAGTAGTAAACTCGTTCGCAGACGGTACCAGTGGAATAGAAACGTTCCTCCACCGACAAGGCTCCCCTGGTCGTCGTTGGACATTTAAAGGATACTCCCCAGAAAAGAATGTGTGCATGGCTGCGTTAATCCAATTCGTTTATCCCCCAAATTACACTCTACCGCGTTTGAAACGCAGTCATTTGATAAGCACGGCTTACTGGTCGAGAATTAGGAGGGGCGCGATTAAAGCGTTCGTTACGGTGAATCGCGTTGGCCGTTTATTTTTATAAGTCAAGGTTAGCCGTGACACCTGTACGCGCCTCCGGCCACGGGGATCGAGAGCAGTTTGGGGTTGACATTTTGCTCGCGCTCCTATAAACCGGAGGGCTCGTACGGCGCGTCGTTAAAAACGAGCTAATTGGTTTCATCAAAGCGCTCTTCGTGTCGCTGGGGGAAAACGAGCGAACCGGCCAACGCCGTGTCGCTTGATTTTTCGCCCCCACCCCCCATCCCGCCCGTTCATCCCTGGCTAATCTTCGTCGAAACGTCTTTATAAAACCCGCCCCGCGCTCGCCCTTTCGTCTCTTTCTCGCTGCTATTTACTCGCCTATTCCGTTAAACACAATCCCGCTTAATCGAATTTCAAATCACGCGGCTGCCGCCGGTATTTTTCTTGCCGGGGCCGGGACGGAAACTTCGCGAGCGCACTCTCGACCTCGGCCCCTTCTGCGTCGGGCTCGGTCCCTTTTCTTTCTTTTTTCTCCCCTCTCTTTTAATCTTTCTCGCCTCGGTGTCCCCGTAACCGGCGACGGAGAAAGAAGCCGGGCGCGAGGGCAAGCGTGGGTTAAAACCCTTTAGTCTAGACCGCAGGATCGGTCGGTTGGCTGGCTGAGAGTTTTCTATTCGACGCCACTTAAAAGCGAAGCCCCAGAAAGAGCCTCTCCCCGCGACCTTTACGGCGGAATCAGCTCGGTCTTATCGGCTATTTCAGGGAAAACGGCACGGTGGGCGTAGAAAACGAGGACGCGGGGAGTTGCTCCCCGGTCCCTCGATTCCGAGAGCAAGTTTGCTACCTGCACGCTACCCGCAGCATCCCTCGGCTCTGCCGCGGTCGGAAGGTTTCACGCGTCTCGGTTCTCGGCGGACAGTCGGATAGAGGAGAGATTCCGTGGCAGCGAGGCATGAATCAGTCCCGGTCGGGCAGACCACTGGAAAACGATGGCGTCGCGGGCGAAGCAGGGGCGAAGGTGGAAAAGACGGAGCAGCGGAATAAGAGGAATAAAAGGAAGAGGGGGATCTTGAGAGCTGTCCCTCCCTGCTCCCTCTTCCCCTTAGCTGGCAATGACAGATACAAATAAACGATCCGGCGGTTTCGCGCAAGCGCCTTTCCAGAATCTAGCTTCTACCGTTCGACCACCACCATCCCGTCCCCGCCACTGCCGACACGGCTACCACCTCACCCCCTCACCTCTGTTCTGCCACCCCCCGCGGAAGCCGGGGGTAGGCAAACGCGGGTGCCACCCTCCCTCTCCCCCGGCACATCCACCGCCACCTTGGGTGGAGCCTCGTAACCGACGTCATCAGACGTACAGACAAACGGCACAGACGTAGAAACCAATGCGCGAGAGGCCAGGTGGCTTACGTCTGCGTACAAATAACCCGACTACCTCGACCACCCCCGCAGCGGACCCGCTTGGAGAACCGCCCCTATTCGAGGACGATTCTCGCGCTCCGCTGGTCGCGGGGCCGAGACTTTGGTCCCGCCTGACTACCGACTACCTTCGCCTGCCATTGCTAGCCGTTTCCGCTGCGGAATCCAGACCCGGAGCAGAAGCGTTTACCCTCCCTCTCGTCGCCTAGAAGCCAGTCGAGTAGGTCGGCTGGAGGGCTGCTTATAGATTCGAAGGAGTCGATGCCTCTGAGGGAGCTCGATGGCCTTTCGGGGACTTTTTCATCGCGGAAAGGCGCCTCAAAGCTACCGATTATTCGTCCCGCTTAATCTCCGCCCGTCACCAGCTCGGTTCACCCTGCTCCACGTTCTGCATAGACTCGTTGCTCGCTCCCCCCCACGACTCGAATGAAGACACGAGGTTATACACGCGAGCTGGCAAGCAGCGTAGCGTAGTCTGGTCTCGTCTTCTTTAAACGAATCCGGGGAGGAGGGGGGTAGAGGGAGGATGGACGGGCTGGAGCTCAAGGTCGCGCGATTGGACGATAAAAATACGCGATGTTTGATGTTCCATTAGACTAATAGCGTGGGAGAGCCGATGGAATTGATGCGTCGCGAAGGCGAAGTCTGTCGCGGCAAGGTGAATTCTTAACTCGTGGCGGAGCTACCCCCGAAACTCGGCGAGTCGCTGGGGCCTCCCTTGCGACACTTGTGCGGAACTGGTAGCGCCGATAGCAGGAGCACGCGAGTGGTAGTCGTTGGGGAAGTTGTATCGGGACCTAGTGGCAGAACCGCAGGAGGGTGGACGGCTGGAAAGGCGGCCGGTCGTCGAGGGGGTGGTTTTGAGGCGGCGGAGGAGGTGGGTGGCGGGAGTAAGACAACGAGGGAGGTACGATCGGTAGGTAACACCGTGGCGATGGTTGCGGGGAGTGAGAGAATAGAGGGAATACAGCAGATAGAGGTAGCTTGGAGTCGAGTGCCCGGGGCTGAATCGACCCGGCTACATACAGCACACCCCAAGCTAGTCCCTCTCTTACTCGTGCATTCGCTCGCTCGCTCCCCCTTCGCCCCCCGCCCCCGTTGTTCCTCCACCGTCTCACCCGACTCACCGACTCACCCTCTTGCCCACCTGCCGACACCCACCCGCGCCTGTCCCCTTTCCACTCATTCCCTTTCTAACCGTCGCCGTCTCTTCTCTTTGCTTCCTCTTCTCCGCTCTGCTCCGCTATGCTCTTCTTCCCGCGTCCTCTCTCACCCCCGACTCCGTAGTTCTCGCAGTCTTGTTCCCTTCTCCGGTAGGCATTTCGGTTCTCGCTTTCTCCCGCGGCGCCACGACTTCGCTCGGTTTCTCTTTCGTTTCGTTTCCTCGTGTACCGTTCCGTTCTCTCAGCCAACGTTTACCACCCCCCGGACGCCCGCCACCCCGTCCCCGTCGTTGCTCTGTCAACCACCCGTCTCATCCTCCCCGTCTTCGCCCCCTCCCCCCTCGCCACCCCGGCCACCCCTCGGTATCCGCCTCCTCGTATTGCGAGGCAAAGCCAGCCGACAACATCGAGCCACCAATGGCAAATGCAACTAACGTCGAGAAGAGGATAGTAGTTGGTGGGAAAGAGCGACCTTCCGTTGGGTGGATGGTCGGATGGAAAGGAAGATCTCGCTTCCTCCCCCGCTTTCACTCCCCTTTTTGCTCTTTCGCGTGCTTCTTTTTTTTACCCGATTGGCTTCCACCTTTCGACCCATCCGTTCTACCCGTCAGCTATTCCGGTGTACGCGCACATCTCTTTCGATGTCCTCCTCCTCCGCCTACAGAGGTGGCTTGGTCCCTCGCGCTCGTGTGTTGCCAGCGTCTTTGTGCCCGCCTGTCTTCTTTCCGCGAAGCGGGGGGGGGGCTCCTCGGTCTCGGCGCGATGCACTTTACGCTCCAGTTGCTGGAAATTCCGAAATTTCGTTTCTCGGTCCTTCGTCGGCCGTCCCCGGAGGATCGCGAATCTCTGGAACGCCGGCCGTCGCTGTTTTCCTTTTAATCGGTCCGAGCCAGACGACGGAAGCTCGGGATGGTAAATTGGTTGGCAGGGGGGTTGCGCAGCCGATGCGGCGAAAGAGACGGAGGAGGAAGGGAGATGGAGGTGCAGCGGCTGCGTTATCCTTGGATCTGGCGTTCGAGGGCTCTCGGAGATTCGTCCTCTCGTCGATTAGGCGCATATCCGATCTGGAAAATTCGCTTAGATCGTCGGATAAGCGTGGAGAGTAGGATCCCTGGCGACCAAGCTCCAGGCCTCCAGGCCTCGCCACTCGAGACGCGGAAAGAGTTGGTCTTCGAGGGGGTTGGCGAAGACCAATCGACTGCCTATTTACCCGCCAAACAGAGCGCGTCGAACCGGCTCCTCTTTCAAATTCACCCCTTTGAGACGGCCCACTCGTGGCGGATCGCGCCTCGCCTCGCCTCGCGCCTCAAATATTCGCCAGACAAAACGGTCTCATTCCCATCTCAATCTATATTCGCACGTCCAACACACTCGAGATTATGAATGCGTGGGGTTAATGAAACCGGGGAAGGCGTCTGCCTTTGCACCACCGACAGCCACCGCCCACCCCCATCCCTCCAACCTCCACCCAACAGAGACCCTCGAGTCTTGCCTCTGCACACCTCTCCGCGCTCTTCGCGCGGCTCTTCCTCTTCATCCTCCGGCGGCTTCGTCATTTTCCTCCACCTCGGCTACCTCCTGTTGGCCCTCCACCCTCCGCGCTCTACACTCTACGTGTTCGTAGGCCGCGGCGGGGCCAGCCCTCGGTCTGCCCGCGGTTCTACCGCTTTCCGGGGAGTAAACATAGTAGACGCGGGCGCGAACTCGCTCCACTTCGCTTTATTTTTTCAAAAGATCGTGTACGCGCGTGAAAGAGCCATTTCACCCCTCCATACAGGAGAGAACGTGGCTAGACGACCACGAATCGCCTTCGGTCCTCGCTGCTTCAGTCGATTCCGAGGGGCGAACACCTTAGAACACATCTACTCTATCGAAATATAGCCGGCTGCCAATTAAACTTGCAATAGAAGGCCACTCTCGCACGTAGTCGTGTCGTTCGTCCGGGGAAGTTTCTCTCGAATCTAAAATAGTAGGCACTACTGTAAGCTAAACAGATAATGTTTCACTATCCCCGTTCGTATAACATAATTTTCCGCAACACGGGTCAAGTAGCTGCCAATTAAAACCAGCGGCAGAGGGCCCACGCGAAATGGTACATTGGGACAAATATTTAAAATCTTTATACTTCGGCGCTTAACAACCCCTCGTGGACGATGGAGGCGCTTTAGTATGCGACAGGAAACAGAGTTGATCGGTTTTCGGTGAACAACCTTGTCGACGCGATGTCGACAGTACGGGCAGAATTTTCGTTTAATTTACTGTCTCCTGAAGTTTTAGTAATTTCGCGTGCCAGTGCCGGGAGTTTCAGTACCGGCCGAGGGAAATCCATCCTCGCAAGTTCCCAAACAGTCCGCCAGATGTCGTCACCAACAGCGACCGCGGCGTCCAGGGACATCGAACGCGTGATCCGCGAGCTGTATATCGATCCTTCAATCGAACGATCAGTTTCCCTGCCGGCCGAAAGTCGTGTTCGTTTCGTGTGCGCAATGGGGAATACAAATTCGCGGTGTATTTCACGCGACATCCGAATTCACTCTTCCCTTTAGTCTTACCAGTGACATCCTTCGCGACTGCACTTCTGCCGTTCGTGTAGTGCTTCCTTTTTCCGAATTGCGAGTGAACTCGAGGAATTCGTCAACCGTCACTCGTCGTCTATGAACGGTCGCCATATTGTCAAGTCGTTAGGATTTTGGCGGACAGAGATTCTGTCGCTGGCGAGGATTATTCACGTTATGAAATATATCGTGAGGAGGTACGATTCCCTTTCAAGCTCCACTCCACGATTTCTCAATCCCTGAATCTAATAACCTCACTTGTCGCGCATTAAGCGTGCAAGTTATCAGTGAAGTTTAATGCGATTTCAGGCATCAGGTACCAAGCTGCTTCGGCGGAGTAGCCAGCCGTGCGCAGAGTTTGATGGCCGAGCCGGCGTTCAGGAGCAGACGTCGAACGGTGGACGTCGTCGTCGCGATAGAATAAAATGGATGGAACGCAGGGTGAGCTTATAAAGATTTTTATTCCGTGGGTGTTATCCTCGAAGTAATGGCAGCAGTAAACCACGGGAAGCCCGGGATGGACCATCGATTCTAGGAGGAGGATAGAAGTCCCGCATTACCTTGACTTAGAGGTACTCGCGGCGTTCTTTCCTCCCTTCGGCGGGGGGGATACGTTCCGTTACCCCTTCTCTCGCGAAAAGGGGAGATCGTTCGATGTAGAATATATTCGAACGAAATGATAGCCCGCGGCCGGAATTTATTCTAAAAACGCAACCGCGCGTTCTCTGGATGGAATCGCCCATTCGAAAGGAAAACTTTGAACCCTCGTAACGCTGTGGGCATTTAATACAACGAAGAGGGGGGTGCTTATTGTTTCCTCCACCGAAATAGTCAACGGCTAAAAAATTATACTCCTTCCCCGTTTCGAACGATCCACGATATCGTCTCCAGCTCGTTCCCAGAGGACCAGGCACCGTGGGTCTCCGACGAATACAAGAATAATGAGCGTCGAGTGTTTTGGTTCGATTAGGACCGCGCATCGATTTTTATCGTGGCTTCCCCGGCGGAGGAGCTCGTCTTCGAGAGGGGTCCGCGGGCCTATGCAAATACACCGACGTGCAGGGCGACGGGGTCGGGGGATAGGGCGGAAAAAATTACGCCAAAGTGCTAAACGATCGCGAAGAGAGCGACGGGGTGACGCGGGCTTGTATTTTTACTGGGGACCGGCGGTGGGGGGCGACAGAGGGCGGGGGGCAGGGCGGCACGAGGCCACCTTATGTCGAGTGGGTGACTTGGAATGACACGGAGGGTGCGGGATTTTCAGGTCGGTATGCAAATAAGCCACTCCCGGATGTCTCGGGGGTTCGATTCGGTTTAAAGTTATTGCTCGCGTCGAGTGGAATCATCGTCCTCGGCGAATCGTTGCCAGCGGCGCGAGCCTTTCATCCACCGTGCCGGTTTTAATTCTACGCGCGTTCTTCCGGCTCGTCTGTTCTGTCCAATAGCGCCGGGACCTTAGCTCTGCCTTGCGTCCCGCCGCCCGGGACGCGGCAAGGCCCCGTAACAAGGCTATCGGAACTAATTGCAAGATAAATGAATCTTCGCGGAGAGCTTTGGGAGATAAGAGGACGGGGAAGAAAAATAGGCGGGAAAAAGGCGCCGAGACGCGTTGCCTGCTGGTCGTTGAATGGACGACCGCGGTGCCCTCGAGTGGAAAGATTCGAGAACAGGGCTTGGAGTTCTACGGGGGAGGGGTCCTTTAACATTTTTAATCGACGAGGGTGATTACGTAGTTTGGCCGCGTGCTCGACGGTGGAAGGGAGCCTTGATAAACCGCTGGTCTGGACTGAATCCGAATGTAGCCTTGACTCTGGACAGTGGCGAACGTTCCTAGGGGCACATTTTTCGGGAATATGAAGAGACAGTTTGCTAAAAATAGCTAGGGTAAATAAGGAGACGCGGTCGAGTCGCAGAGTTGGTCGAGTCGGTATATTTCAGAGTCTATACGTGAAAATGCATTAAAATGCAGACTAATTACTTCTCTAGAAGCCAAATAGTTAAATGATTAGCGTCGTTTCGCTTCCTTCTGTGTTTTTCTGGATTTATAGGCTGTGAAAGGTAAATTGAGGTTACATTTAATCTCTTTTTACAAATAGAGGTGTACAGAATTGTATTTAAAATATACTTCTAAGTTTATTTTCGGTTAATGTTTGGAATAATAAAATACTAGAGATATGTAGTGACAATGCAGCCAAAGTATTTGGTCATATTAAGACTTTACGGGACGACAAAACGGAAACGACAGAATTTTTTACGGAAGTACATTTATAGAGAGCCCTTAGAGACAAACGACTTCATTAACTGCGGTAAATTTAAATCCATAAATT
The DNA here is from genome assembly GCA_963971345.1 of Andrena flavipes. Classification (NCBI taxonomy): domain Eukaryota; kingdom Metazoa; phylum Arthropoda; class Insecta; order Hymenoptera; family Andrenidae; genus Andrena; species Andrena flavipes. The sequence continues at coordinate 60,776,990 of OZ020482.1, read as the reverse complement.
CCAACAGGATACAATCGTATATTTTTTTCCTTTGAAAATCCGCAAATTGACTACGTCGCGTCTTAGCTCTCTCGCTCTCGCCACCGGTGCCTTTCTTCTAGTTCTGTCCTCGATTGATCGGTCGCGTCTGCGGTCTCCTCGGAGGGGCTCGGTCGTCGCATAAAGAACACGCGATACCGCTGATTAGCGTGTCCCGCAGACGGTTAATCCCGGGGAGCGTGGTTGCTGCTGTAAATGAATATTGATCACCGGTCGGAGGAGGACCTCGTGCCCGGAAAGAATCGTATCTCGAAACCGCAAGCGAGTGCCTTTAAATGGGAAATCAAACGAAACGATCCCCCGGACCGAGGCGGTTGTCCCCCCCCCGGCCTCGGTAATGAATAAAAATTATAATTACGTTTCCCGTCTCGTGCTCCGCGGCCGGTCGCAGGAAAAAAAGGAAGTTAATCAATCACGAGGCGGGCGGGAGGGTGCCCGGGGACCAGGTTTTGTCTTTCCTCGCCGCCTCGTAGCCCCCTCGCGAGTGGCAGCCCTTCTTACGCCGCTGTCTATCGGATTCCATCTACAGAGTGGAGGATTCCGAGTCGATCAATTAGCTCCTCGAAGAAGACGCGTGGTCGGGGCGAGTCGAGCTTCGAGCGGCGTACAACTCGCTTTCCGCCCGAGAGTTTAAAGCTTCTTAGGAAATCCGCGCCCTCCCGCCGCGATTCCGTTCTCGCGCCTCCCGCGGCGGCATCCTTCGCAGGACTCCGTGGAAGGTCGCGACGGGGGCGGAACGGCGAGGGGAGGGGTTGGCGTATTGTCAAATATCGGGAGGCCGCTAGTGAAACGTGGAATATGCAAAGAGCCGCGTTACACGCATCGCTCACCGCGCATCAAACGTTTATCGCGTGAAACCATAAGAGAGCAGTTGGCGCGGATGATTCATGATGCTCGGAGAGCGGACGGACGAGAGAGAGAAAGAGACCTGACAGGCTTCGAGGGTGGAGAGAGCGTGGAGAAGGGGGTTGAGGGTGGGAAAGAGAGAGAGAGAGAGAGAGCAAGGAAGGGAGGTCATAGAAGAAAGAGGCTGCCGACTGTATATACCTACATCATGCAAATGGTTCCAATCATAAGCGAAGTCTATAATCGATCTATAAATCTGCTTACGGGGAAGAAAGGTTCCAGGGGTAGTACAGGGGCACGTTCTCGAGTGGGGGAGGGGTGGTTCCACACCACCGACACCACCACCACCACCATCGTTACCTACGTCGACAACATCGAGCGCACCTACTAACGCCGAGCCACACACCACCATAGACAAATGTATCTTGTTAGCATACCATTTGTATGCATGGGGTTTTGCGTTCTCTCTCTCTCTCTCTCTCTAGCTACCCCCCGTCACTCTCCTTTGCTCCCCCGCGTTCTCCAGGCTCGGTTACCGTCCCTTACGTACAGACATTTAGCGCCCAACTTCTTCGGGCAAATCGAATGGAAATCGTTTCCCGCTCGGCTGATACTTAATCGACGCTCTCGTCACGCGGTGATTCTCCTCTTTCAACGCTTCGAGCGAAACTCGCGCTCGTGCCTGGCATTTTTCTGTAGCAGTTGGTACTTTGGGGCATAAATACTTCGCGGATCGCTCGATTGATTAACCCGAGCGAAGCGTCCGGCATCGCCGGTGTTTGCCGAGAGTTTCGCATCGGGCGCCTTTTTCTGCCGCCTCGCAATTAGAGAGCGCGACTTCGTGCATCGGTGGGCGAGCCTGAAAGAAATCGTGGGATTCCCGCGATTCCGTGGGGAGAGCTAAAAGACGACTTAAAGGCGGCCGATAATTACGGGAAGCTCGCGGGGGCCTTCCTGTTTCTTGAATATCAAAGCACTCGACAAAATAATCAGCGAAGCAGAGTCGGGGCTGGGCGCGCGGTCGAAGGGTTCGCCGGAGCTCTCGCGCTAGGGAAAAGCCCCGGCGATATTCTTTGCATCATTATCGCGATTTAATTATGTCGAGTTCCTTTGACTCTCTTAATTTAACCGTCGACGTTGCCCCGCCCGCGATTCCGCCTGTAAATATTTTTCAGACCGCCCGGCCGACTAATCAGAGCTGCCTTTTAATCAGTCTTCGGCGGTAATCAATTCCGCCGTTCGATCATCAACGTAGCTCGGCCAGCTGGCGATAGAGAAGGGAGCTCTATCAAACCGAACGATCGAGCAACGATCCACGGCGCTCGCGGAAACGCGAACGGGGAGCGGGGCGCAAACGTAAATAGCGCGGGGTGGCGCGTCGGCCAGTCGGGGCCGCTGGTGAAATTAATTTTAACTTTAAATTAAGACTCGTCCGATACCTGGTTGCCTCTTTGTTGCCGCGAGTGGCGGCGGGGGCTGAATCATCCCCAGGAAGCTGGCGATCCCTGGGTGGGGTTGCCGCTACAAGTTTTCCCGCGCTTTTGTCTAGCGCGCTCTGCGGGAACGTTCATAATGAAACGGGGGATGCCGTGTGCCCGGTAACGAGTTATCGCGCGCCCGAACCAATTTTTTCGCGCGGAATCTCTACCGCCCCCGTGGTCCCGGGACTTTCCTCGCGGAGACGGGGGATGGGAGATAGTTTCTCGAAAAGCTTGAGGAGGGGAGAAGAGGCGCCGGATCGCCAGGCAGTAATTGCCCTGCGATAACGTGGTAAATGACACGAGTATGGCCGAGAGACGGACTGCGATGGATGGGGCGTTAAGAAAAAGCGAAGGGAGGGGAGGAAGTCGCGAGAGGCCATCGGTCAATTAATCAAGATAATGAGAGGCAAGTCGAGCCACGGTGAAACTAGTAGGCGAAGACGAAAAGGGTGACGGCGTGGCTGGATGACGCGGAGGACAGGGGCTGCGATGTTAGACGGTGGCGAAGGGGGTCGCGAGGAAGGAAGGATGGATGGATGGACGGACGCGAGGAAGGAAGGAGCAGCGTCTGTACGAGACATTCGACACCTCGACCAAACCGTTGCCGACAATACCGAAGATACGCGACTTGGCGGTAAACTTAGCTCGGCGAGGCTTCCGGATAAGCAGCCCGACTCGAGCTCGGAAGGAGGCGCATGATTAATTAATTAGCCCGGGCTAGTTAGGACGGCGGAGGCACCGCGGGCCGTGTGTATATACGTGTGCCCGTCTCGCTTTCCCGCTTGGCAAACTGCAGCCACCGATTGCTCGCCCCGAGAGCCCCCAGAATTCTCCGGATAACGCATCGATCCCCGGCAACGCGTTCCCTAAGAAGCTGGACGAAACGGGAAAAGAGATACACCGGCCAGGCTTCACCCACAGCGAAGTCCCACTCGCGGAAGCGTTCGCCCATCTCGTATGCGAAGATCGAGGGCCCTCGGGTACGGGAACGTCGCGGTCGTAATTTATGAAGGGTGGAAGGTCCGAGGAGAAATCTAATCCGAGACGAAAGCCAGGCCGGGCCCTTTTGTTTCGACGCGGTATCGTCGCGGATCTCGTCGGAGCGCGTGCTCTCGGCCGAATCTTTCATCGAGGATTGAAGAGTCGAATGAAAATCGACTCGGGGCCAAGTAGTCGCATGAAATATAGAGCGGACAAACAGCCGGGAGAGAGGGCGGCAGAGAGGGAGCGGGTAAGAAGGGTGGAGTGATAAGGAGAGAACGATCGTCGTTATCGCGAGTATACAAGTGCGCAGGACGAGACACGGACCGCCGCACAATCCTATCTCCCCGATCCTATCGGTCGGCAAATATCACCCTGAATGACCACCCTTTGGATGTTAACTTTCGCCAAGTCGTGCGTGAGCGCGCGTATCCCGGAGATCCCGCTGCGTTTACTCTAGATACCGGCGAGAGGTCCTCGCCGAGGACACTTAGTTTCTCGTTTTTAATGGTCATCCGACTCACGTAGGTGGGGAGTGGTTGGCACAGTGGTTTACGAAATACGTACGAGGATCCCTCTGCGCAAACGTTTCTGCGATACACCAAATGGAATTATAGCTAGGGTAGAAGGGGTTGCCAGTCCCCTATCTTTTTCGCCTCGATAGTTACCTGCTGCAACGACGATGCTTCGGCCGCGAAGATCTCCGAAGCTTTCCTGCCTCGAGATAGTCGAACTCGGATAGTCGGAACGCGAGATGGAAGCTCGAGGGAAGGTCTGCTCGGCGGAACGAACGGTGAGAAGGGCGCGACGGGAAAGGGGGATGAACCGGAGGCTCTCTCCGCGCGAGAAGGTTAGGTTACGCCGGTAGCTAGTTCTAGGCTGGGAGGAGGCTAACGGTGGCACCACCGCGCGTCACACATTAACATAATGCTAATTATCTTGCCAGCTCATTAGCGCCGGTAAACTGTCCGAGGAAACTCGGCCTCCCGAGATAAGGAGGAGGCGAGGTCGGTGGCGTTGGCCAGGGGGCGGTCTGTCGTTCTAGGAGTTGGTTGCACGCGCGCCTGCTCCCGTATACGCGGCTCTTCCTCCTTGTCTGGCGCTGGCAAGATTAAGGTCCCGGCTCCGACGACCCCGACGACGCCTTGACGTGGGTCCGTGCTTCCACCAGTTTGGAGAACTTGCCGGAAAGTGTTTGGACGCTTCCTAACGACTTCCTCCTTCCCCCTATCGCGCCGCTCTGTTTCGAGGGATCGCATTTATCAAACGCCCGCGAGAAATCCCTTCTCATTTAATCCATTATTTTACGGTTATAGAGATTATGCAAATACACGGGGCCAGCCGCGCGCCGTCGCCATCGACGGCGCCGATAGCCACCGAACCGCGATGATTTACCGACTTCCGGGCTCGATATCGCGATCGATTAGCTCGCTCCCCGTCGATTCGTGCGCGATAAGCTTGTTACCGGCCCAATCACTGCGCTCGAGTTATACAGGTTGTTCACCAGGCGCCTGGTAAATTTCCCCGGAAATCTGACTGTTACAGGGATGAATTTAAGAATTTAAGAATTCCTGTGTTCGGTGCTAGCCGCGGAAAGGAGTTCGCCTTTCTCGCCAGGCGATACGATTAGATTCCCGCGGCAGACTCGAAGAATGGCGGCTTTCGTAGAGAGCTTTAGCCCTTCGGTGTAATAACCGTAAAGTAGTAACGCGCCCACCAACCACCTTCGTGCCTCCCTTCCTCCCGTTCTCGTTGCCGCACCGTTGCTTTTTCCTCTTTCCCCGGCTCGCTCTCTCTCTCTTTCCCACTTTTTCTCTCTCACGCTGTTTCACGCGGTTCCGTGCTCGCCCTTTCTTGCCCGCCTTCCACACCCAGCCTGCACATATGCACGCACACGGCCAGGGGGAACCCCCGTTGGAAAAATCATGGCTTTACGCATCAAATCGCGTATGCATATAAAGCGGTATTATTTTGTGCGTTGACGCACCGCCGCACCGCATCCTCCGGCCGCTACACCTATGCGCCTGTGTTGCCGCCTGGATTCTACAGGCTACCGCAAAACTCACGGATCTGCCTGAGCATCTGGCGGAAGAGAGCTATTCCGAGAGGAATTCCCTTGTAAAGCGTATCTCGTCGAGTCCCCACGCGTCGTCGAAACGATCCAGGAACGAGGCTGGACGCTGGTCGATGGTCCCGATTATCCTCGCGCCCGTCTCTTTATCGACGCTGGGAAGTTCGAACGAGCCCGCTCGGCCCCTCCTAGAGGTCGAACGTCGCCGATAATTCTCGAAACTTTTAATCGAGTGCATTCTAATTGGCGCGCCCCGGACAACATCCTGGCGGCCGGCTAATTCGGGGAGGGCGCATCGATTAGCCGCGATCCTCACCGGTGAATGCAACGAAAGCGAACTTGATGCGCGTTGATTTATTCCTCGGCGAGAGAGTAACTCGTTACGAGTTCACTTTCCCCGGCGCTGATAGAGAACCACGAAACGACCAAGGACTCCGCTGCCCCCGGACTGGTGAAGCCGCGGCGACGAGCGACCGACCGACATCAAAGAGGACCAGCGGAGCTTCCGTATAATTAGCCTCGCTAGTATTTGCATATTGATTGAAGCGAGCGTGTCGCCGCGACGCTCGACTCACTGCCCTCTTTTCGCCGCGACGCCTGCGCCGATTTGTCTCCCCGCCGTTCGAGGACTCTTCTCTCCCTGAAAACCCACCCTCGTCGCAGCATCTCACCGAGCATCGAGGTGTCTGCGTCTAATCATTTGGCTCGATCTCTTGGGAAGGAGTCGTTTCAATTCCTCGAGCAGAGGAATGGAAAGTTACCGCGAGAAAATAGACGGCACGGACAGAGGGGGACGGGCTGAAGCATCGACGAGACCGACAGGAACATCTTGTCGCGAGAAGTGGCTCGGAAAATCCGCTGGATCCCGCGGCTGGCGCGTGTTCCCGCCTCGAACGGTCGGCTGGCTGGCTGGTACGGCGGGGTGGGATCGGGAATGCGAACCCCTTGCAACCCCTGCGTGGCAGCGGGCTAACATATGAACGTTTGGTGACTCCACGATTTTGCGGCGTCGATTCAAATTCAAGCCGGCACCGGCGAAATCGGTGCGGATTTAAAAAACGCGGGGGCGGAGGTCGAGGAAGCGACCGGAGAGAGGGACGAAGGGCGGGCGAGCCGCCACCGGGCGGGAGAGACAAAGAGGACGGGGAAACGGAACAGGAGGAGCAGAGGGGTTAACAATAGCTTGCAAGTCACTGGATAAACGACCGGGAATCGTTAAAACGCGACGCGGTCGTGACTCTATTTTCATTTCCCAGCGTGTATCGGGGCCGATACGTTCGCGATAAAGGACAGAAGCAGGGAGCAACGAGGAAATTCTAATACGAACGGTGACTCGAGATATTCACCCGCGAGCGATACACCGTCACGGTATCTCGGGAATCGGCGAGACCCAAGTGTCCCCTCCCCGGAGTCTGTCCATCCGTTGACTCCAACTACTATCTCGAATACACGTAGCAGTGGCTGCGCTCCGATTCACGCGGTGAGTGCGTGAAATTGGTGGCATCGTACGATTCCCTAGAATTTCTCTTATTTGCCACCGATACGATGCCACTTCCGGTGCAACGAACGCAGATCTTTGATTATTTGAATTTCTCTTTTTCCATATATACAGAAATTCAGCTGATACAATTTAATGAAAAATGATAAAATCAATTAATTCCCTAATGATTACAATGCCAATTTTCTACGTTATTATTTTTAAGAAACTTCATCTGATGTTTCCTTACTATCTACCGAAAATATTCTTCGAATATTATTCTCGAATATCTCGGAATGACACGTTCTCCATAATTTGTCAATTTTTAGGCAAACATAATCTGAGTGTTTTATTTACAATTAATGATATGTACTTAGGTATATTAATTCCGATTCTAAATGGCAAGTTAATATCATATTTATTTTCGCTATCACAGTTGCTGATTTCATTAGCACTATTGTTTAATAGTACCGAGGTTATTGTAACCAACGTTTCTTTCTCCATAGTACCATTCACTTTGATTTCGCACGAAACACAGGAAAAAGCGTTTCGTTTTCAAATTTCAAGAACACATGAACCGCAGTAACGAAACGAAACGATACGAATGCGTTGCGATTTCTGCCCTCACTGCGTGAATCGTAACGCACCCAGTGCCATGAACGCGACACCGTCCGCGGTGGGGTTCTTTAATTTAGTCATCTCGCCAATCGGAGTATCAATTACCCGGGCGAAAGGAGCGGAGCGGAAATTCTTGAAATCTCCGGCGTATAATTTGGGATGCCCAATGGACAGATGGGATGGTAATTACGAGCCGACCTTGAAACTCGCATTGGCCGCGTTAAGATCCCGGGCTCTGGGCTTCGTCGTTTATTTTTCCAAATTATATCACTGACGAAATAATTATCCCGGGACCTTGAAGCATCCTCGGGGAAGCTACCCAGGCTTGACGCGTAAAATTCGTCGAGCGGGACGCAGGCTTGTTACGCGAAGCACTCCTTAATTTACGGTGTGACTCTTAATGCCTGATTCGAAGTGTTCCTGCAGAACGCGTAACCGAAACCTGTGTTTACCAGAGTGTGCGGCTAGCTCGAGGGGTTGAATGCGTTTCGGGGGATGGAAGGGAGGGACCGTTGGAGACGAATGCTTGGGAGGGTCGGGCGAAGATACGCGAGCCAGCCGAGGCGGCCGCTCGCGTCTTGACTAAGAGATCCCGCGGGATGCGCGAGTTGGATGTGCCCGTGAAGGATAGCCGTGGGTCAGGGGCTATCGCCAAGTTGCTCATCCTCGTGCTGGTCTCCTCCTCCGCGGAGGATAGATCGAACCCTCGAGACCGGGCTCGTTCGTCACGTTGCGGGAACACCGCCTCGAGGCTCTTCTCCTCGGAGGCGGAAGAGTCTATATATTTATTGATTTCGATTACAATCCAATTCCTCGCGGCGGGGGCGCGGGCTAGGTTCCGAGGGCTGGACGCGCCCGGCCTCGGCCCTTTACCTTCTTCTGGATTATTCGGTGAGCAACGATTCGCATGCATTTTTATGGGATCGATTGCGTCGCTCCGGAAAAAGGGGGAGCCGTCGAATTTACGGCGAAATAAAAGGCCCTCGGTGGCTTTGCGAGCAGAATCGCTTCCTCCACCGTGGATCGCTGGCACAGTCCGTAAGCATATTTTCCATAAATCACTTCCTTTCGAACGTCCCTTCGGAACGGAGTAATTTGGCGGCGAAAATTAGTCACCGTTATCGTTATCAATATTTTTCGATGCTTTCGTCGCGCGATATCGCCGAAAGCGGGGGTGGGCTGCGGAGCCCGGGGGAGCGACGAGGGCGGCGGAGGTGAGGGGGGGGGGTGGTGATGTTGCATGGAGTGTGATATTTACAGGCCGGTGGGCACACCGGGCCAACTCAAAATAAGCAATTGACCCACGATACGCACTTCTCTCTCGCTCTCGCTGCCTCTCTCTCGCTCCCCCGCCCCCTCCCTTCTCGCCGCCTGCTCTTTCGGCCTCTCATTCTCGTGGTAACAAAACCGTTCGTTCGGTGCGCCAATATGCGGCTAATTTGCACAACAAATAAAGCTTATTCTCCGGATTTGCATGTGTTTGAACTGCAGTGTAATTGGGTGGTACGCTCGGCTCGACGTTGTCCGCTCTCTCTGTCTCTCTCCCTCTCCCTCCCTCCCCGGCCTCGCCGTCTCTCTTTCACACCATTTCTCTCTCTTTCCACACGCCTCCGGTCCCCGTGCCCCCCCTCGCCTTTGCCCTTTCAAAAGTCTCTCCATTCTTTATCTCCCGGAAGAAGGAGTTTCGCGATCTATGTCTCGGGCACGGGACAAACGAGTTCTGAAACTTCTCGACTGGGAACGAGGGAGGATCGAATGGTCGCAAGGGGGCGAAGCCCGGGGATCGAGCGATCCGTGGATACACCGCGGGTTAGGGGGCTCGATCTTCGCGGCGATCAAACGCCGCTTTGCCTCGCGACCATTCGTGACACGGGCCGATATTCGTGCGTGAAGAGAAAGAGAGAAAGAGAGAGAGAGAGAAAAATGGCGACCAGCCACGGGGTAGACCCCCTTCAAAATGGCGAGTGGTGCACGCGTTCAGATCGATCGTCGGATATGAGTTCCGTGGCAGCTGCGGGTGCACCGTGCTAGACTTCCGACCGTCTACCAACGACTTAACTTTCAAAATGGCGCGCGTGCACAACCGCCCCCACGCCTTCGGACGAAATCAAGGGGTCGCGGCTCACGGAGACGCGAGACCCGACGCCTTTCCCGGCTAACCACCCTCCGGATCCTCGATCGCAGAAATCGATCGGAACCAGACAAGCGTTTCGAGCGTCGGCGGTTAACGGGCAGCCAGAGATCCCAGGGAGAGGCAAACCGAGGGAGAGAGAGAGGGAGAGAGAGAGACAGAGAGACAGAGAGATGAGCGACCGACTCGGAGGCTGTAACGTTGCCGTATAAAGTGGTATAGTGTGCAATGAACTTGTAAACCAGCGACTGAACACACAATGGCCGACGACGGACAGGGTTTCTGGCCGGTTGGTGACGTCACCACTTTGTGTCCCGTGTCCGAATTGCATCGCATCGTAGGACCCTTACCGCCCCGTTTGTTTGTCCTCTCTTTGATGTCCACCTCGGCCTGGCGGACTTCAGAGAGGCTGCCTCGCCCGGAGACCCGGCCGCTAGAAACCGAACGGAGTGTCAAAAATTCTCGTTTTCGGGGATCGCTGGGACACCCCCTCCTCCCCCCCCCCCCGTCCTACCCTCTGCCCATCGGCACAAAGTGTTCCCTCGCTGTTGCCACGGGGGTGGAAGAAGTATTAGCGAGGCACACCGGATTGGAGGCATTCTGTCGGGCGGCATCGTAAATTGATTAGCGGCGAAAAAGTGGACGGATCGAGTCGACCAGCTCCTGACTCCACGGTCCACCGTCTCTTCGCGTCGCGCTGTTTCAACGACCCCTCCCCACTCTATATTTCTTCCGCGCCACAATATCCCCGCGATATCTCTCCATATTTGGCTCGCAGGTGGCCCCCCGGTGATTACGGGAACGAATATCCATCGGGAATTTCGCGCGAATAAATTATAATCCTCCGAAGAGTTATATACGCGTTTAAAGAGTGTTCGGGGAGAAGTCTGCCGGGGCACGCGGGGGTGCCGGGATAAAAGGAGCACGGCGAGTGAGTTATCGAATGCGAAAACAAAGAGGTTCCTCGCGATGTAAGATCTGAAAGGGAACGAGACGGGGAAGGGCGTAACCCTTTCCCGCGCTCCCGACTCTCCGTACGGAACAATTACATTTTAATTAATATTTCCTAAGAGGCCGAAAAGCTCGGGCGCCCTCCCCCCGCCCTTCCTCGAATTTATGATCGTTTTATCCATTATTAGGGGCGGAGGCGAGCGAATCTCGCGAAAACCCATAACTTCGCCTTTACGGCTCCTTTCTCTCCTTCCATTTTCTTCCCCCCCTGGTTATCTCGCGCGCCTACTCACCATTGCTCTCCTTTTCTCCACGTTACCGCTTCTCCCCGTTGGAAATGACTAATGCCTGGAATCCTCGCAGAAACCCTTCTCCGGTCCCCGCTTCAACTTTACGCGTGGATGTCGATGCCCTTTGCGATTTAAGCGCGCGTACAGAGCGTTCTTCGGAACGCTCACCGGCAGAACGGTCGCCGAAATCTTGCGTGCAGCGTGCACGGCATGCCGGAGCTATGTAAACGTACCCTAATAAGACTCTGCTCGGTCGTGTTAGCGCGGAACCGATGGCAGAGTTACTCTTGGCTTCGGCAAATGTTTCGAGTGGTCGATGATGCGCGCCTGGCATTATATTTCGATACGCCGTAAATACGCTCCACGATCGATAAACGATGTACACAGGCACAGAGAGGGACAGGGAGAGAGCGAGGGAGGGTTGCAGAAAGGGGAGAGAGAGAGAGAGAGAGAGAGTGAGCGAGAGAGGGGTATAGAGCGTCATGGATGGCGGCGAGTCCAGCAGAAACTTATTGCTATTACCGGTAAAACGTATCAGAGGCCGCGATGTACCGCGCGCGCGGTACGCTTTGAATTCATAAATATGCACATACGTAATTATGCAAATCAATTATTAAACCGGCGAAACTGGCGAGCATCTTGTTCGCAACCGGCATACGCAGGTTTTTGTTGCTCCTCGCTGGATGGACGGACGGACGGGCGGACGGACAGGACGGACGGTATCCCTCTCGGCTCCGTCCAATAAACGTATGTTCGCCCGAGGACTTTTCGGCTGGGATTGCGCGACGAGTCAACCCACGGCAGGAGGGAAAGACAGAGAGAGAGGGAAGAGAGATAGGAGGCCGAGAGAAGCGGAGGACCAGCGCACCCCGTTCCAACGGAGGATGATGCGATGCGTGGGACGTTAAGTCGAGCAAACGTGCCCCCGGGATATCGTGTGGTCAGAGATTCCTTCGTGGCTCCGTCATCGGGGATGGCTGAAACTTCGCAGTCTGCAAGACGAGAATGTCTTTGAGTCCCGGAAGGCATGCTGCCCTCCCGGAGGGGTTTCGCGCGGACTCCTCTAGCCCGCCGCGAGCAGCTACCACTCTCGTCCCCCCCCCCTACCAACGACCCTCCAGCTCGAGTGCCGTGGGCTTGCGCCCGAGAAAAATGCGTCTCTTACGAACTATGCCGTCCTGGGTACACCCTGGTATGCCAACACTCTCTCCCTATCTCCTTCCCTCCCCTCCACCTCCGCCAGCAGCTTCCGTACTCGCGCACCCTCGTTACTTTGGTCAGGAGTCGGCTTCCCCCGCGGTGCATCGCCGTCTTTGCATCGTTCTCGCATTTATAACCGAGCTTCTTCCGAATCCTCGCGCGAGACGCCCGATCGTAAGACTTCGGATTTCCACCTCGACCTTTCGGCGTCCACCCCTTTCCCCCCCGTCAGGCCCTCCCTTCGCTCTCCGCCCCTCGAGTCGTTCCTTTGACAAAGAAGAAGGGGGGTTGCCGAAATACGATCTGTTACCTTCGAGGTATCGACTGGCAAGTTGGTTGCGAGGCTTTAGGGGTCGATCGGGGGCGGACGGGCGGGCAACGTGGGATGGGGTTAGCAGCGGCAGATTGACTAAGTTTCCCGAACGGAGTTTCGACAGGTTGAAATCTGGTTGCAGATACCGAGCAGCTTCTTCGAACAGCTTCCAAACTATTTGTCCACGGAGAGTGGGAAAGAGGGGCGGGAGGGCGGGGGTGGTCGGAGAGAGGACGAGGGAAAAGTGAGTCTCGCCTGAGAGCCCGCGGCGACGCCAGCCTCTCCACTTCACTTTGGGAATACGATCTGGTCCGCTCTCTTAACAGCCGACCCCCGAATAGATCTTAATTTTAATCTCTCCTCCTTGGTCGCTCCTCTGGAATTCCTACATTGATTTTACGAGCCTACGCCAGCTTGCGACTTTAAAGGGTGATCGCCGGAGAGGAGGGGGGTAAGGAGAGATACTCGGCCTGTGTCGCCGAGCGCGGATCCTCCGTGCTGCGGGAGGGGAACGATATTGTTGACAGGCGTCTCACGAAGTCATCCGGGTTTCGGTACGGCCGATGACGCGCACTTTTTCCCCCGCGGTGATAAATGGCACCTACCTGCTCCCCCTGTCCCTCCCCGTCCGTGCTGGCCCCATGCCCTTGGCAGGGCTGTATCCGAATCGGATAGAAGGGCGGTTGACAAGGAGCGTGAGAGTCCTGCTCGAGGGTTATCGCGGATGTTTCCGGGTAGAGGAGAGTTGCGTGGGCAAGACACTGCTCTGATTGATACGCATCCTTCTCCCCACCCACCCTCTCTCCCTCTTCTACTCGTGAATCATCCGGCTCTCCTCATCCGTGACTCTTCCTCTTCGCACGAAGTAATTAAGAACGCGCACCCTTGAGCGCGCCAGGCGCACAGAGACGCGGCAGCGCGTTTAACCGTCTCGCGATGGTCTGACCATAGACCAGCAACTATCTACTGGAAGGAGGAACGAGGGAATCGTAGGTAACGCGGCGCGAAACGGACGGCGGGGAAGATGAATTTATTCATCGGGATGGAAGGCGGCGTATAAATGCAAAATTGCCAATACATACGAAATCTCCGGGGCTGGGGTAAAAAGGGGTGAATACATTAGGCCCGGAATTAACCTCTTTGAACTCCGTGCGTCTGCAACGGAATAATTGCGATGCAGCGCGACGATTCGACGCCGAACGACGGGGCGTGCGAGCGCGTTCCTCGAGCTACGCGAGCCTCCGAGGGAGGGTGGGAATCGCGCGGCTGAGTCGGGGAATTATGACGAGTCGGAAGAAGAGGCTCTAGCCACTCTCTCGACGATGAAGAGAGAGAGAGAGAGAGGGAGAGGCACGCGAGAGGAGATGCTTGCTGCGGTCGAGGAGTACCGTTGTACGTTCGGCAGAGTGCAATTTGCCGCGAAACTTATGCACCGGCATGCGGCAGACATCTCGAAACGAGAGATTTATTCCGGTACATGCGGCTACGCCGGAATGCAAGATACTTTGTTTTAATCCGACCACCGTCGCGGTATCCATGCACTCGCATACATTACGCCCCGCGTCGGTTTGATTTCCGCGAGCCGGGGGCTCAAAGGCCTTTCCTCGCGGCGAGTAATGAAATAATCGGGCGCCGCTAATGAAGCTATCCGAGATAAGTTTGCGAAAACGACCATCACCGTAACCCACCGCGCTCTGCGCCTCTTTTTCGCGCGTCGCAATTTATGGATACGGAGGCGCGCGCGAGAGCCACTCGATACCCCAGCCGGGGATAATCGATATTAAGCGAAGAGGCCGTGGGGTCACTCGGAAATTAGTGGTACCGAGGGTTCCCCGTCTTTGGCGATCGCGCGGATCCGAAAGGGTTCGCCAATCTGATACATCGTACGCGCCCGTGTATTCCGAGTGGCTCGACGATGATTAATGGCTCGTTCTACGGTTTTTTGTTAATTAGTTGATTGGGAACGCCTAGTATGATATGCAGATTCTCGCCGAGATACGCTCGGCCGCTTTTGCGGCTTTAATTTCGAACGTTGCCTCTCGACAGCGGTTACCCCGATTTTACCGATTCCATTTCATCGGCTGCCCCGCTATTTCGTTCCTCGCCCCTCCAAGCTCCTCCGTCCCGGTCTCTCTCGTCTTTCCGCATTTTTTCGATTCCCCCCAGCCGCCCCCCGAGGAAACTAATATCGGGAAGGTCGCGTCCAGCTCGGTAAAGGAGAGAAAACGATACGTCTCGAATAAAGCTTTCAGCTTCCGTTATTTTTCCTTTTTTTTCCCCCTCCACGTCGACAGCAAGTTGCACTCGGCGTTTTTTCGCCTAGACCTGCCGTCATCCGATGTGATTGATTTTTATACCGTGCCACGCGGACCCCAGGGAACGTGGCCGGCTGCACATGTTGTTCGGTTTGCACGAGGGTTGCCCGTCTTTCTCGTCTTCTCCGAATCTCTCCTTCTCCGTCTCCTCTCATTTTTAATATCTGCCCGATCCAAGGGACCTCGCTCGCTCCGTCGATCTATAATTGTTCGCCAAAAACGCTTTGCGCTTTCCCTCGGCTACGGCTGGGGTTCGTGCAGCCTCTCGATTAATCGGTACCACGGCCGATTTCGCGGGACGTGAAACGGCACGGCTGTTTCCATTGTATTTTAATATCGTGAAACGGCCCTCCGATGGATCCTACTCCCATTCCCCGTGCTTTCATTCGGAACATCTTTTTTTCTAAGCTATCAAGCCGGGCCCTGTAAAATCGGCGCGCCTCGGGCTATCCTTCTCCACCCGAGACTCCTCCGGAGCCCCGGCTTCGCAGCCTCTTACGACCCCGCCTGACTTTCGCGACTCCTTCAGGACGACTGGCCAATTTTTGGCAATTACCGAGATTATCTAATACACCTCGCGGCTAATGATTTCTCATTACGAGGTATAAATCTTGAGGGGGCCTGTTTTATTGCCACGGACCTCGTATAAATAAACATAAGCGGTCGTGAGTCGTAGATGGACAGAGGGTCGATCGGTGGTAGCCGTCCGGCTCGTCTGCCTTTCTTTACGTAATAATCTACGGCAACCCACGGGAAACACGGTGACCCGTAGGACTGGCGTAGACCTCGCGGGGGCAAGTGTTTTTCGGTGGTACTTTTAAAAGACCCCTCCGCCTCGGACACTCGCTCGTTGCCCCCGCTCGGATAATTACATTTGCTTCAGTTATTACCGGGACAAAGGCGGGGACCGTGATAACGCCGCAGGCTTGCTATCGATTATTCGCTACTTTGGCGATAATTAAAAACTGTCGCCGCTGCGTCGAGAGCGAAAGGGTTTCCGTGTTTCTTAAACCCTGACGGGTAAGGGAGGTGGGGCACAAACGCGCCACTCTTTTTTCTCCCGTTGCTCGTAGACGACGCAAGTTTCCCTCGTCTATTCCGTGCTGCGGGAAAGAGGTGCCTCCGGTTCCCCGTGCCCCATTTAAATTGCATCCCGAATGCTCTCTAGGAGCCGCGTTGCGCTGCGAGCATCGCTTTTCAATTTAATTCGAGAATTTTTATGGTCACACGGGCACAAAGAAGGCAGAGCCGGGGCCGGGGCCCGGGCCGAGCGCCAACAAACTACCCATAATTACAAACTCCCATAGAAAATTGCGTCCATTCGAATCCCTTAAATGGACGCGCGTCCATTGTCTACACGGGACCGGGCCCTCGGCCGCGGGACTCTTAAAGGAGCGAAAAGCACGTAGGCCCGTGAGCAGCGAGCTTTGATTTATGAGTTTTCGGTTTCGTAGTAAAAAATACGAATTAGTTTTCGGGATGATGATCGCACGGAGATAATGGTCCCGATTAAGAATCCGTGCTGGCCGGTCGAATGGGAGAGAAAGGGCGGGTGGAGGAAAAAGAACGAGGAGAAGGAGCTCGGCCTGATCTCTCCTCGATGGACAGGGACGAGCAGCGGAGATAGAGGAGCACGAGGGGGAGGGAGAGGGATAGAAAGAGAGGAGCCAAAAGAATCTGCCTCGAGGGCGAGCGGGGTTGACTCCCTTTCGTCTTTGTTTTACAAAACTCGCTTTCTACTCGGAGCTGCACCCTTTCGCGTGGTCCGCGGACTCTCGGGCCTTGGCAGGAGACCCTCGACCCTAGCTTTCACGCTCCTACGAGCTCTGTCCCGATCGCGGTCCACTGCCAAGAAACCGGAGGAACTGTGATCGTAAAATACGAGCAGCTAATTAGGAGAGCAGCGGCCGCGGTACTCTAGCCCGAGGATGATTTACCGATCCCAGCTACCGGTCGCGGAGCGGCCTGGATCGTCGAGACGCCGCGACGCGGTGGCTGGCCGGGCGCGACGCGACGGGACGCGGCTCGCGCGACTCTCCCGCTAATACCACAAATAGAAACGTCAAATTTCAGGCCGATAGCCAGCTATTAACCGTTGCGACGCCATTTTACCAGGGTTCGAGGGTCGGCCATTTTGAATTCATTTCCACCAATCAAGCCCGCTACTTTTTCCACTTATTTTTTTCCTTCTCTTCTTCCTCCTGTTCCTCCTACTTCACCCCCTTTCCCCCTTGGCTCTCTCTCTCTCTTTCGCTCGCGATCGTCTCTTTCTCCTGCTTTCGCGCGCTTTTGCTCTCTTTAGCCGCTCTTCCTCTCTGTCCCGTGGCGAACGCCGTCGTTACCGATCTATATAGATACCGATGCTGCCCAGGGACTCCAGGGAGGCAGAAGCGCGCGGTGCAAATACGCGGGGCGGCCCTGTGTGCGTGCACGCACGGGGGCACGCACACCGCCCGGCTACCGAGCGCAGAAAATCGAAAGAGTGGATAGGGGAGGACGGAGAGGAGGACGGTTGGAGAACGGAGGAGATAGAGAGAGAGAGAGAGAGAGAGGTCGGGAGAGCCGAGGATGAGAGGATGCTGGGCGATGGTGATGCTGGTGGCGGTGGTGGTGGTGGTCTTAAGGGGGCCGAGAGGTATAGGTGAGCGAGTGCACGCTGTCCATCGTAATGCCGTAACATTTATTTTGCCCTTTCCCGCGCCATCCGACGCTGGAATATTTTAAACGTGCCCCCGCGCGCAAGCGCAAACGTGTAATTTGGCCGCGTTTAAAACTGTAACCTAACACGACTACCTGCAACGATCCGCGTATATAACGCGCAACGTTGTACGACTACTATCGATCCAAGATGGCAGCCATATAAATTGGACGACGGCGATGGCTGGGAATGCCTGCGAGACGTAACGCAGCGCGCCTTCGATGAAAGAGCATCGTCGAGATCGCGAGATCGATCGACCGACCTCCCCCGACGTCCGCCGTCTTTTATTTGCCTGCCCCCCCCCTCCCCCCTCTATCGTGGAATTTCGCCGTGCTAATCGATCCCGTTCTCTCTTCGCTTCCCGTTCTTCCTCGTCGCTTAAAAGGTCGTGCGTGCTTGATGATCCACGGCTGGAATACAAATTCGATTCTCCCTGCAACTGGCTTTCATTTAGCTGCTGGCGCTGTTTTCATTCGAAAGCAAGGATTCTCCTTGCCCAAGATGCGGAGGACACACAGAATTCGAGATCCACTGGTACCACGGGGATCGATGTCATTCCCTCTCACGGCGGCGGCACGTAAGACGCGCTGCACGCTCGCTCGAGGAGCGAAAGGGGGCGGTTAGGTGGTGGATGAGGGTACGAGCCGACAGTACGGAACGGGGTGTAGAGAACGTTGCAGAGCAAGTGCATGGAGGAGGCAATAATCTGGTTATAACTTGAGAGATTAGGTCCGGATTCGATTACCGGCGAGGTATCAAACCGTTAAACAGTCTCCGTGCTAATCAAAACCGAACCTTATTATCAACGAGCCCGAGCCCCGGATTCGTCCATCCCGTCTCGTTCGCCGAAACGTTTCTCACTCTGCAGCGTGAGTTGGAAAAATTCGCACTTTCGTTGGTGATTCTTTTCTATCGGGTCTTCGACAGATACCTCGAGGTGGAGAAACATTCTACCGCGCATTCTTTCCGCGAACATCCAACGATAAAACTGCGATCGGCTCGACGAGGCGATGGTCAGAGCCGATTAATCGCGTCAGAGTATTTTCGTGGATTAACGAGCCAGCGAAAATATGCTTCTTCTCGCCACGGGCGTGGATAGAACGCGTCCTGTCGCTTGTGTAGCTCGACAAGGGACAGGGTCCGGTTATTCGGTGGCGGGACGATTTTCTAATTATTGCCCCGTCGTCCGAGGCCCGGGGGCTTGTTGCCGCACCGCCGAGCCGCCTCTGCGTACACACACGGAAATCCGTGGACCGTGATCCAGCGGCTGGATTCGATCCGAGCTGCTCGATCGCGTGGATCCCAGGCGAAACCGCCGCGTCCCACCTATCTAGGGTAAGTGCGGGTATTATTGCGGATTTTTAAGGTGGGATAACTTTAGAACACTTGATACGGTGTTCAAACGAATGGAAGTTCCTCCATCTTTTTTTATAAGAAAGTTGGGACCTTAATAATTCCATAAAAAAATATGAGGGCGGGGGAATAAGCACGGTTAATTAAAAACACGGAGATCTGTCGATCAATGTCACTGCAGGAGTTACTGCGGATATGCATGCGAAATATATATGCGGTCTGATGTTAGGCGAAACGTAACTTTAGTTCAAATATCACTTGTAGATAGAAAAATTATTTAAATTTCTTTATTTACTAAAATCAGCAGAAATGAGTAATAATTTAAATCTTAGTAATTAGTAGCATATAGTAAAGTACTGCACCTAATACTGCGGTGAGAAGTAAAAATTATGTACTTTCCAACATTAAATACGATCTGTGTTAGAATATCCGCAGTAATCGGGGCATCCGCAGTAATACCCACACTTACCCTACGATCCGCTGCTGCAAAGATGGCCGACGTTGAATCGCGAACGATGGGCAGCCGGAAAGCTGTTTCCAGAGTGAATGTTTCCTCTCGTATCCACCATGGCTTCTCTTTTTGCAAAACATTAAACTTTGCCCGTCGATTCCGACTCCTCCAACTATTCCAAGGGCACTCCTGTTGGAATAGGGCCGGCACATGCCACCCAGGCTATATTCCACCTTTCCTCCAAGAAGTGGCTGATGGCTGTAATCATTATACAGCTAACATGTCCATATACCGAAGGATTAGCGCGCGCTATCTCGTCGTCTACGCCCATCTTCCTCCCTCCTCGGTCTCTACCGCCCGTCGACAAGCCCGCCGCGTTATCTCGCCCGGCGATAAGTGCATTAACTACTCGTATCTTCTCTAATAGTTTTCAGACACGCCGGGAAAGTCTTGTCGCGGTCGAATCTCGCCCCCGGTGCGCGCACCGGCAACGATGCCCGATGCTATCTCGGCAGCGCGAGCGCCGTCGCTGCGCCCATGCGACGAATAACGGGGCGACCAGTTGTCTTTGCGCTTACGACTTCGCGACTGGTCGGGCCCGCCGCTTTCCGTTGAATTTGTCCGCCGGGGTGGTTTATGCGAGGACCAGCTGGCACGGTGGTCGGCGGTCGAACGTTCGCCGGCGCGAGGGGGGCGACAATTTCTTTTAATTACGCGCTCCGTGTAGTACAGCGCGGTTTTCAGACTCGCAGAGATTGCGATCTATGAAAATGCGCGGATAGCCGAGTCGGCGGAGGGGATACGCGAGTAGGCGAGCGAGGCGCGAGAAATTGGTTGCCGCCGCCGCGGAGGCCGAGGGCACAGCGCGGGGAAATTAAGTGCGAGAACTCGCACGGCAAAACGATCCGATGGCATGTCAGGGGCTAATGCGATTACGGCCGAAATCAGATCCTGTAGTTAGCCAATTAGGAAGAAGCGCCGCGTGGCGTGGATCGCGCGCGGCCGTTTCCGTGTCCCGATCGAAAAAGCTGCTCCTTCGCTACCTTCCTTCCCCTCGCACATCGATTTACAGGTGTCGATGTATGGACAAGCTCGACCTCCCCCCCGATTTCGGTTAAACTTGCCGTCGGTCGGGGCCGAGGAGGACGAGCGCAGGAAGCTCGGAGTGGTCGATAAACTCTTTGCGCCGCGGTTTTGTTCCTTTTTCAGCGCCCCCTCAAGCCCGTGTAGACCGTAGACGGCGGAGTTAAGGCAGTCGTTTGGCCGACGATCGTTGCGAAGCGATAATAAACTATCCGAGGGTATGGATTTCAACGCAAATTTGGCGGCTCTTGAAATTTCCTGAGGAGAGCAGGCAGGCACTCGCGGTGAATAGCGCTGAAAACCTATAAATTCGAGGCGAGTCGCCCGAGGTGTATACGCGTACGTCCCGTCCAGCCGATCGACACCGTAAAAATTAGGCGGAGGGCATATGGCAACCGTGGAGGTAGCGAAACCCCATTACACGTCGCCTCCTCCCCTCTCGCCCGTCCTCTTTCTCATGCTTCTCCTTCGATCAAAGCCGGAATAATCGAAAGCCTTTGGCACCTGCCACTTTGGCCCGGACACACCGGCGACCAGCTCTTTCGTCCCGGCCGCGCCGCCAATCTCACTCGCGGATCGGGCTCGGAAATTACGATTATTCTTGTAAAAGCTCACTCCCAGGCGTGAAAAAGTATCTCCATTAAATTACGAGATTATCATTATTCCCCGAAAAGTGGATTCCGATTTATGGACCGTTCGCGCGGGGAAGGGGAGTAGGGGGTAGGGGCGGGGGGAGGAGGGAGAGCAATTACATATCCCGATTCGGCGGCTTCCCCTCGAATTCGTGATTCGCCTCGATTTGCAGCGGGAGGTTACGACCGCGGCGGTTAAGTAAAAATTAAGCCAAAGTAACGATTCCTTCTTTTTTTCTTCGTCTCCCTCTGCCCCTCCCTCTGCCCCCCTCCCCCCGGCTGCCTCCCTCGATCAGCGTGGCCTAATGAGCCGCATCGACGATACCGCCTCGGTTACCGGTTTTTCAACGACCTCTTCGTGATTATCGCCGTGCGGTAATTGCCACGTGTCTGCGGTATATGACGCGGTGTAATACGTGCTGAAACCTCGCTTTCAAAACGGAAACGATACCGCGCCGGAAGGTGTCCGGCTACAAGGAAAGCCTTTCCTTGGGGGTTGCACGGCTCTGCGAGGCCAGGTACCGGCTTGGGGTGGCTAGGCACTTTGCGAACGCCTACGAGTAGAAAATAACTAGGGCCACCGTTACGTGACCACCTTGGGCGAGCTACTCCCGTCGCCGCGTCGCTCCTTCGTTATTCTGCGTTTCGGAAACGGCGATTAATCGATTCCCCCCTCGCCCCCGGGGTCGATAGCCAGCGGAGCAGCGCACCCCGGAGGAGTGATTTCATCGAAGCACCCGTCACGACACAGCGATACAGCCGACACGATTTTTATGCGATCGTCCGGCGGCCGTGGCTGAGCGGGACGCCCTCGCGATTCGATTGCCAGTCGATCGGACGAATCTTTTTGCCGAGAAACGCCACCCCCACCCACCGGCGCGGCCAGGAAACCCTCGAGGTCCCCAACGCTGAAATGCGCCGCAGAAATAACGTCGTAACACGCACCGACGAGCTGATGAGCGGTGGACACGCGAAACCGATCCCTTCTGGGAACTAAATAATTTCCACCCGCGTCGCTCGTGTCCAGCCAGCAGAGGCAGGCGGGCACCGTACGCAAAAAGCGACCGTCATCGACGTCCTCCCACTTTGCTTCTCTCCGCTCGGATCGCCGCTCCGTAGTGGAAGGCGTCGGGAGTTCCGTGCACCCTTCCCTGCTAATTAATTAATGCCCGATAATTAGCAATTATCCCGTTTGCGCCTGTGTTATCGTGACTTTCCTCGATTCTCCGCGAGCCCGGTAATCACACCCCTGTCGCTGTAACCACCTAATAGATTCGTCCGCCCGCGACAACCTACGAACTCCTCGCTCGGGTCCCTCTTCTGGAAGCCAGCCGTGACTACGCGCTTTGGAACGTGGCGTTCGACGGCCTTCGAGGCCCCCGGTAGTCGTTGGTCTCAGCTCGCAGGATACGTAGGTATCCTTGATTTCTGTTGAACGTCACAGTGCCAGAAATCACTAAACGGCTTTGTCGCGATGAAAGGTTCATTCCGGTTCTCGCGGGAGCCGTGGACAACCAGGTTCACTCGTGGACGATTTCTGGAAATCGCCGAAAACGTGATAAAAAAATCCTTACGTTCACATTTCACACTTTATCATTACGAAGATAGTCATTCCAGGGGTTTATGGAGTCGCAGAATTTGATTTCGAGATCAAAATTTTTATTAGATTAAAACTAAGCTTTGTAGGGAAGAGGAAATGTCCATAAAATAACGTTATCTTTTGAGAGATAGCGTTTTTATGATAGCAAAAACTATTGAGCATGCGGAAAGTTATTTTTATATATTTAACTTTAATATATTTAATATATTTTAATATATTTAACTTTTTATATATTTCAATAACCTCGAATGAATGCACAATTTTATCTTATGGATAAATGAAAGCATTCTCAATATCTCAAGTGTGAATTTATACAAATTATTGACCTTCTAGTTTTCGCATGCTCAATAGTTTTTGCTATCATAAAAACACTATCTCTTTTAATTTTTCAAAATTTGATGCCGTAATTAACTTCAAATACCGTAATCAAATCAGACAGTACTGTTAAACAAAACATAAAAACATTATTCCCCTCCCCCATAGTTCCTAGTTTTAATCTAATAAAATTTTAGACCTTGGAATCAGATTCTGCGACCCCCAAAACCCCTGGAATGACCACCTCACCTTCACAATGACAAAGTGTGAAATATGAACGTAAGAATTTTTTATCACGTTTTCGGCGATTCGGACCACTGTGAGTCGATCCTAGATAGAACGAGGCTCCCTCGCGAGTGAGACGCGCACGAGATACCGATACGCGATCGCGTCTATAATATCTAATTTCTAGGGACAACGTATCGCGGTAATGACGAGGCTGTAGCATCGGAAGGTAGGCTCGCGTAACGGGAAGGCGATCGTTGATGTGCGTCGAGTTTCGATCGGTGGAGCAGCGCAGAGGAGGATGGCTCTCGCATCGGATGGCATTGTCGTTGGCGTTGTCAGCGTGCTCGTTGTTGTCGTTTCTCAAGCGTCCATTGCCCGAGCTGTGGACCAGGGAGAGGAGCAGGTAGGAGTAGGGGGTGGAGGTGGAGGACGAGGAGGATGAGGAGGAGTGGTATCGAGCCCGGGGGGTGGGTGGGGGGGAGGGTGAGCCGGGGGTTTGGTGGTTTGGGGGTGTCCCCGGCTAGGAGAAGAGGGAAACGGGGGTGGTGTAGCCGTTGGATGGCGGTGAAGCCATCGAGGCAGAGCGGTAACAGAGGCAGATCGACGCGGAGGCTAGCAGCGGTGGCGGGTTGCGCGTGCACAACGCATAACGTCAACAACAATAGATTATGCTCCAACATAGAGAGGGCTCGCTCTCGAGAATCACGTACGTATTGCGCGCTCACACTCGCGGTAAGCACGCGTTACATTACCGCCCTCCGTTAGAGCCAAACATAACCTGGACGCTCTCCCACCGAGCCACCCACCCAACAGCCTCCCTATCGCCGCTTCCCCGCAGCCATCTCGTTGCGAGCCCGCTCCAACGATCGAGTCCAATGAGATTCCATTGTCTCGAGTAATTAATATTGATTACAATAGGTTATACCTGCTCGGTCGCGTCTCACCACCCCTCGCCCGCCACCCCGTCTCTCTCTCTCTCTCTCTCTCTCTCTGCCTCTCCTACTCCCAGCGTCACCCCTGCGCCCCTGATCTGCCTCACCCTTCTGCGTCGTTCTCCGTCAGGACTAGTGGCTTACGGCTTACCTAGCCGCGCTTATATTCCATGCATTTCCGCGCCGTTATATTAGGATTTCACCGATCGGCTCCGATCGCAATTATCGTTGCCTCGTCATCCTCGCCCGTTCCCGCTGTCCCCGCTGCCCCCCTCCCCCCCCCGGCGTCCCCGCCCGCGCTCTCTTCGCCGACATCATCGCCACGCCACCCACCCCCGTCCAACCCTCCCGACTCCTCTGTTCTTCGCTCGATATTCTCTCTCGTTGCTCCGATTACATCGAGGGACGCGTTGATTAAGTTAGTAACGAGAATGCTCTTCTTTCCTCCCGCCCCCGCCCCCCGTTCCCGTCCTGTACACCTGCGATTCCGCTCCCCAAATTCGTGAAATATTCAGGCACCACGCTCCGCTGAAACCCCCCCGCTCATCTCGCCATCATTCGTCAGCGGTAGCCCAGGCTGTTCTCACCCGAAACATGGTACGAAGAAATCCTCGGCGGATTGTTTTTTCCACGCCGGCCCGTCCTCTCGATGCTCCCTCGGGCTCGAGCCGATTACCCGTGGCGCGATGTTTAACGTAAACCGATCCAAAAGCGGTTAATTCGAGCGGCGCTGGCACGTTGCACGCACGCACGCGCGCTATTGGGTTACGCCGGTGCGTGCCACCGCGATTTCGCGTTTCCCGATCTTCGCTGTGATCGCGTTCGTGGCTTTAGTCCCGCTAAAGAGGATCTCCGACTCGGCCGATATCGCGTTACACGCGATCGCTCGCCTCCAGCACGCGTTTGCGTTTCCGCTTAAACCGTTCGCACCGCTGCGCCACGGCCACGACGTGGAAACACTCGGCAAGGGGTGGGGCGAGAAAGCTTTCGATCATGATACAGAGAAACACGGCTTCGCCTTCTCTGTTATCCCATAATTAGTATTAAAAAGCGGTAAAGTGACAATCCCGCGGAAGATAAAGACGAGGATGGAGGTGAACGGAGGTGGATACAGGGAGGGAGGAGAAACGGGGTTGTCGAGGGCAGGTGCGAAACTCACGGAGGATCGTTGATTAAAATACTAATAGCGATAGTAGTATATAAACATTTGTCTCGGCAAGTTGCTCGTAATTACTTTAATTACAAGGTTCCTCGCGTCCCGTGGACTTCCGCCAGTATCTACCTCGATAAAAGTTTATCCTTCGCGCGAGCGTATAATCATGGCTAATCGACGAATGGCATCGAACGGCTGGCGAACTGTCCCGCGTCACCTCGCCCGATGACGAACGAGATCGCGATACACCCCGTTCACGAGAGAAAACCTGGACGACAGAAGGGTGTTTTGCGAGACGGGGTTGGGAGGGGGCTGGCAGAGGAGAATCTCGATTTCGTCGCCGGATGATTTATCGATCGGACAATGCGATACACGATACTACCCTTATGGCGAGGCGATCGCGGGGGACCGTCCTCGAACGTTATTGCCGGCGGTGTGGATCTCTTTGTTGCGTAAGCGGCTGCCACCTGTGCTGCCCGCATCGTGAAACAAAAGACCCCGCGAGTCCTGCTTTCGCGCCAGTCGCTCTTCGTTTTCGATGGAATATTGAGTGACGCCGAATGGAATTCGGTTTCCCTCGCCTGCTGACACTCGGGGGACGGCCTCGCGTTCCCGCATCCACTTCGGGCCCACTCGGTGTATCCGTTCCGAGCGGGCTCGCAGCTTACGCGCCTCGGAGGCCGTAGCCACCGAGCGGGCCCTCGAGAACGGCGGCTCGTACCTCGAGGGACGTTCGCGATCTTAATTTCGCGCGGGGCGTGCTCGACGTCGGTACTGACGGAGCCGGTGGGACGGGGCCAGGCGGTCGACGAAACGAAATTCGAGGGATTAATTAATTCGGCGGGCAAGCCTGGGCAAGCCGAGGAGAGCCGCCCGGTGGCCGGTGGCCGGTGCTCCTCGAGAAACGGCAGATAAGCGATTCGATGTTTCGCATGACGGAGGCGGCGACCGTGCCATAACTCGCTCGAGACTCGGCCCGCGATATCGCACACGCGGCCACCGTCGCCGTTCCCCGCGTTTAGCATATAGAGTGCAACAATTAACTCGGCGAGTACCCGCGGCGATACACGCGGCCCAGGCTCGCGTTTCATTCGGCTTTACTCTTATTGTCGTCGCCTTAATAATCAGCACACCGGGTAGATTAACGCTCGCGGTAATTGCTCGTGGCTCGTTCCCTCGTACCTCGCCCCTCTTCCCTCTGGTGACTAATGACGAGTCGGTTTGTCGTCCGGACGCCTTCCAGATGTCGGCTCGCGGAACGCTCGCGAGGGACGCGCGATCCTCGGGACCCCGCGGCTCAATCTTCCGCCGAGAGGCCACCGTCTCGCGACAGTGTTTTAACGCGTAAGGTAGGGGAGACCGGGGCTGGTAGGATAGTTTCTCAGTTTTCGATTTTTAAGCAATTATGGGGGCGAAATAGCATTAAACCGGTTAGTGTACCTAATATCGACAGGCTAAAGTTAAATCGCTGGCAATTGAATAATTATTCATATTTTTGCATGCAGTTCGGTTAAAAGTAAAGAGAAATTATACAGCTTTTATGTATTTTTATCCATCTTTGATTTCATTTTTATTAGAAAAATGTAGAAATTTAAAAATATAAATTTTTAAAGTGTTTTATTTTTTAAGGAAAAACACTATTTTCATTAGGGAAAATATTTGAATCGATTTCATTCCTTAAGTACACCATTAATTAGATATTTCTAGTAGATATTCTTGCATTCACGGAATTATTAGACTTACCTTCTCCGAATGTGGTGTAAAATTGTGGCAGTCCAATAAATTTTTACACTATTAAGATTCACTAAAATACTTCTGTTTCTGTAATTGTTGAGCACATGATGCTGGAATTACAGTATATCTTCCTACATATGTTTAGGTACTAATTCAGTGCATAACCGGTAAATATTAGTGCTTACTTTGCGAGATATAGCGGGTGGCGATATTAGGTATAGTCACCCTATTTGATAGGGCATACATTTGGCTATCTGATTAAATTATTAATGTTGATTCACTGTGACAACACTTAAGGTATTTTAAAGTTTGTCTAACACCTTTATGTTATTAATAATTTATCTCAGTGGTAATAAATTAACACTAAAATGTTACTAAAATTTCGGTGAGTAGAAATGCGGAAATCACGATGATTCACTTCACCCCAAATCTACTCATCTGTTTTTCACTTAAAAAAATTAAAAATACCGAAGAATCTAAATCCAGAACACAATACGGTATCTGTTTTTGTTATTAAATAAGAACTTTCAGTAAAAAGACTATTTTCTGCCCAATTATCGAAAACTCATAAAGTCTCTTGTTTTAAGAGATGTTCGTTGCTTATGCTGCGCTTTGTTTAACTCCAAACTCGTGCAACACTCGCGCAAATGTTGAAATAATTTTAGAATTCTTTCTTGCTTATAATAATAAGAAAACTGCGAAATGCGTAGAAACGAGTACATTTACCTGACCGACCAACAGCCCAACCGGTTTCGCCTGAAATTTCCACCGCGGAGGATCCACTCTGTGGTCCAGCGGGCGAGCGCCTCGTTGCGCCATCGAGAAAAATTCTGCCAACACTTCCGTCTACCCCGGGGTTCCATTATCACGTTCGAGCCGCGAAATTATCGTGGGAAAGCGCAGGGCGAGCGCCGCCAACTCGTGTCCCCCCCCGGTTGAAAAATATTATTCCCAACAGAGTACGGCGACGGGTTCGGTGGTATTTTTTACGGCAACCGTGGACGGTAAATAGCGAGTTCGCTAACCATAACCCAGGGTTATGATTTACCGTACTCCGCCAGATAGGGTTATCGGGAGTATCGCGGCTTAACCTCCCGCAACTGGCTCGCGTTATCGCGAATCCCGCGTATTTACTTAGGCGCTAATCACCGTCGCTCTATCTGAACCCTGTGTACCCCTTTCTCGTCTTCCTGATTTTCCACCGGCAACCAGTTCTTACGGGGCACCACCGTAATCCCGCTCCCCTCCTCTATCCTCGTCGCCTCCAGAGAAACCTTTGGCTGCCACCTTATCGCGAGGAGGGATCCACGCTTTCGTTTTCGAGTCGGTTCCAAACCCTGGGAAAGGAGAACGCATCTGGTGGCTAGGATCCAGTCGATCTGCTCTCTTCTTTTGTTTCTCCCGGCCCGACCACTCCGTGGCAATTTCCTCCGGCTGCCGTAGATCTCCTCGCGCCAGGTATACGCGTCTTTCCGTAATGACTCGACAAATAAGATCGCTGCCGAGAGGCGGTGGACTGGCAGCGCCGGCGAAAATGACGTTTGGCCCGTATCGGCTGGCCACAAAGGTGTCGATAATGGAAACGGAGGAAACAATGGACCGAGCCGCCGACGAAATATCAATTAAAACTGGGACGATAGGCGGTCGGTGGATTGCTCGTATTGTTTTGCCCACCGTAGACCGGCTGAGGAACGAATTCGTACGGGGCATGGCGAAGAACGAAGAAACGGAAGAAAGAGCGAAACGGGGTCGATCGGTTTGCGGTTAGCAGCGTGTCACGCCGATCTCGGTCGACTCGTATCATCCGTTTTGGGAAACGGTAGCAGGCATCCTTTAAGCCGTCGAGATCCTTGCGGAGGACGGGCAAGAAGGCGATCTCGCGTGGCAGAGCTGGAAAAGCGCGCTCGATGACGAGTTAACGATATTACCCCGCGACTAACCGGATAAAGCGGAAAGTAGGTGCCGTTCTGGAGATGGGCGGAGGTGCCGTGGGTCGAGGATTGTCGTGCGGGAAATGCCGTTAACGGGGAACCGCGCGGGCTGCCTGGCGTGAAGTCTCGACGGCCACCGGTAGCGGAGCGAACGATGTCGACGGTGTCGACGATGCCGCCGCGGCGGAAGGGAAAAAAAAAGATACGTACAAGGGTTGCCCTTTCCTCCCGCGATCCTCTAATGGCCCGGCGGGTCTTAAGGGCGATTTAAAAGGCTCTTAATGACATCCACTGGGCTGGCTGACTGGCTGTCTGCTCGCCCGTCCGCCCGTTCGCCCGTCCGCTTTGCCTTGCCTCCTTGCCGCGGCTCTAATTTCATCCGAGTGGAAACTGAAGAAACAAGTGAATTAAGCAACCCGCTAATGACAGATCGGGTTCGCCCTGGCCTCGCCTGGCCTCGCCTCGCCGCTGCCATTCGCGCCTAACGATATTCCCCCAATTTCTGCTTCCCCGTGTCGCTAATCCACTTTGCGGACCACTCGGCTCGGCTCGCCTATCAATTAAAACCAGCAAACCGCGCCCTTTGCGTTCGAGGACGTTTAAACTCTCCGCCACGCGAATGATGGACCCGCGTCCGATCGATTCCGACGTCTCCAGTGACCGGTGGACCGGTGATCGAGCGGGTGGCTGTAAGGGGAGCAACGTGCTCAACGGGGAATGGAGAGATTCGGTGCTAGAGGAGCGGTCTAAATCGGCGGAAAGCGGAGGAGGCCAAGGCGGGCCGAGGATGAAGAGTTTCGGCCGGAGAAGAAGGAGGAGACGGAGGGTAATCTACATAGGCCGAGTCACCGGTCGAACCTTGCGTCCCGACAAAGGCTGGCGCTCTCCCAGTCTCCCCCTCATTTTTGTCTCATTTGAATATCTTCATTAATATCCGAGCGGGCTCCACCCGCCGCGGCCGCGCCGACCGCATGCATTACTCGACTTCTTGCCACCATTTAATCGATCTCGGCCCGCGTAAATTGCGAAGCCACCGAGTCACCATTCGTCGTCCCGACGCTTGTCATTCCACGCTGAATCGAACCAGGCGGGTCATCGAGTCAACGCCGCTTTCATCCTTTATTCGCGGAGGGCAGCATCGACGGTCGTCGGTGACAGGCGCGAGAGACCGACACCCCCTCGCCAGAATTCGCATGTTTCGCGGGAGCCGAAGGGGGTCTCGGGGATTTCTGCGACGCGCTGTGGACGGGATAGGGGTAGTTAGTGACTTTTGTGTATAACTTTTAAACTATAAAAGATTTCGGAATGAAGTTTACGCAAAAAAGAATAGGAAAAATTATCCCCTTCTAGTGATCTATAGTGGAATATATCGTACGCTTGTTTAATGCATGTTCTTTTTTCAATTTTTTCAACTTGATTGTTATAAAAAAATTGAAAACTATTCAGTAGTTTCTTAGTAGTTTATTTAATGTTCTATGAGTGACTTAAATCGTGTGGTCAATAATAATAATATTTAGTTGACGGTGTTAATTCTTAAAGCAAAAGCTTCATTCTAAAAATGTATCAGGGAGAAGTATTAAACAGGGTCGTCAGGGCATCTCTAAGAAGGAAGCAATTTTTGTCTGATGAAAAGTGCTATCTTTAAAAAGTCCAACTTTAAATGTCCGTTCTAATTACAATTTTTATTAAATTTTATTAATATTTTCATCTTCATTCTTACATTTCTAAAGGAGAGAGTACATTTTTCGGCCGAATGTCCCCTACTACCCCTGTTCCGACCACTGTGCGTCGGCTTGATCGGTGCCAGTCCCAGCGGAGGCGCGCGTTCGCCGGGCCGCTTGCTCGCGAGCAATTACGCTCGCACGCGTGTACGTGCCATTAGAGGAGGCTCGCAGGATCCTCGCGTTGCGCTTCTCGGAGCGCGCGTGGGTCATCCCGGCCACGATCGGGCCATCTATCAAGCCGTGAACGATACGAGTAATTATTCGGACTCTTAATGACTCTTACGCCGTATAACGAGTTTGAAAACTCGGTCCCGTGAGCGCGGCTCGCGCGAGCCTCCTTCGGCTCGCGAGAGGATTCTCCTCGGCGCGATACGCTGGCCGAAAATTCGTCGCCACGGCTGGTGAGACAGGCGAGAGCCGGCTGCCGCCTTGGCTTTCGGGAAGCGCATCGATCTCTCGGTGCAGGAATGCAAGCCGCGGTAATTTGGACCACCCATCCTCCGGACTAATCATAATGGCGTTTTGTTTTGGGGCTTTTTGTTCGGTGGATCAGTCTCAGCCCCCGTCGGAGCGGCTCACCTATGCGGGGCCTCCGGGAAGGGGGGGTGTCGGTGTGCGAGAGCGCGCACACGTAGCCGGGGCATCTGTGCCGCGAAAGCAAAGACCGCTAGCAGGCGAGACGGAGCGGAATAGCAAGAAAAAGGAAGACGGAGGGAAGAGACGGAGAGGTACCCGTGGCCCGAAGAAGCAGTCGGTCGGACTCTGGCCGCGTAATAATCGCCCGGCACCATTAAACTAAACCGGGAATAATATTATATTAAGCTGTAGTCGGGAGGGAGCCCGAGAGGGTGGAATAGTGGATCGGCACCGCCACGGGAGAGAACGAGCGAGAGCGTGTGGAACGGAGAGAGAAGGGGAGAGGAGATCGAAGCTGGAGGATGGCCGAGGCACCATGGCTTCTCAGAACTAAGTAGATTCGAATTTCGATACGGATGATCGGGCTGAATACAAATTACTCATATATGCCCCTCGTCCCGGGTAATCACACGGTGGCTGCTCCACGGTCCAAAGAAAAATGCCTCGCCGACGCTCCTTTATTTCCTTTTGCCCTCGCTCGCTCTCTGTCTCTCCCTGTCTCTCCCTGTCTCTTCCTCCGCGTTCTCCGCTCGCCATTCCTTCCTCCACTCCGGCTCCCTGCCCCTTCGTAGTGCCGCGCTACCCGCGAGCACGGACGTGTCGCGAATTTTCGAAAATTTTCACCGCGCCTCGGATCCCTACGCGCGAGCCGCGTCCTCTCTCTCTCTCCTACCGTTCCGGACGAGGCTCGTTCCAGGGCAGACGGCCCGGAGGCTGCGCAGAATTTCCAAGTTCCACGGTCCCATGCCTCCACCGCGGGGGAGGGTGGTACCGTTTCGCTGGAACGAAACGCAGGTGAGACTCGTGTGCAGGAGTTATTCGAGGGACCACGCAAAGATGGCCAGGACGCGGAGGCCCTCGATTTATCGGAAGGGCAGCTTGGCCGCGGTGGGGCAGGGTGGGCAGGGTGGGCAGAGAAGGGAAGAAAGAAGGGAAAAGAAGCATCGAGTCCTGCCCCCAGAACCACGGGGAATCCAATCATAATTATTATTCCGGGCGAATCGATTGTGGCTCTCGATAGAGCGGCCCCGATCGAGCGGCGTGCAACCTGTGCAGGTTCGCCTGGTACCGGGGTTGGTAGCGGCGCAACACTCGCAGCATAAATAATTAATAGTAGCCAGAGAGCCGCGAAGTGAGTCGACGGCTGTTTTGTGGTTCGCAGGCTCCGCCCAGCTCCACTCCGGAGCTCCTCCCTGTGCCCGTGCAACTTGCCAAAGAGACTCGGACTTACCGTCAAACAGAACCAAGAGAACAGGACGACTCCCGCGAACAACGAGGAACAGACTTCGGGGACGAGGGCCCTTCGTGGCCCGCCTCGCCCTACTCCCCTCCTCCCCGCCCTCGCCCTCGCCGCGTCCCTCGCCCGCCTGCCTCGCTCGAATTTACGATTATCGCGAGGGAAAGACACTTTGGCCTCTCGTTAGCCCTCCTTTACCTTCGGCCGAGCACCGATCGCTCTCCCCTCGCTCCTCCTGCACGCCACCCTGCACAGGTCTCGTGGTCGGTGGCGTTCTCCAGCTTGGGCTGAAGCGCGAGCGCGCCGTTTGTTTGGCCGTGTAATTTACGCGGAATTACCACGTTCTTGTAATTAACTATTATCGTGATTATCGGCCGACGACGCGCCGCGACCGATGCCTGGATGCGTCGCGCCGTCTCGCGAAATTTCAATTTCCACCGGCCGATCTCCCTCTCGGCCCCTTATTATCCTGGATGTAATGACTGTGTTACCCGGTATAAATTACGGCCGATCGCTTCTTGACTTTTCTGGGCAACGCCGGCCCCTCCCGCTTCCACGAACGCTCGCCGATTCCCTCGAAACCGGGAACGTCGATACGACTTTCGCAGCGCGGGCAATTAACACCGCCCGGCCTCGACGGAACGGTGCAAGGCTAATAACGCATCCACGACGGAGGAGTGCTTTTCCACGGGGAACCGGAGAAACAATGCGGCTCCCGGAGACGATGAAAGAGGCACGAACTACCACTTCAAGCCCCGCTGGAGCACCCTTCAATCTTTTCCAATTGATCAGCTAACCAATTAGCAACAAACACGATCACACGAGTATCGATAGGGAATCTAGGTAATCCCAATAGCCCGGAATAAGGGCAACCGCTGACGCACAGTGGTCCGAATCGCCGTAAACGTGATAAAAAACCCTTACGTTCACATTTCACATTTTATCCTTACGAAGATGCTCATTCCAGAGGGGTTTTGGAGTTGCAGAATCTAATTCCGGGGTCAAAATTTTTATTAGATTAAAACTAAGCCCTGTAGGGGGAGGAAATGTCGATAATATAATGTTAGGTTTTGTTTAACAGTACTGTCTGATTTGATTACTTTATTTGAAGTTAATTCCGGCATCAAATTTTGAAAAATTAACAGAGATAGCGTTTTTATGATAGCAAAATCTATTGAGCGCGCGGAAACTAGAAGCTGAATAGTTTGTATGAATTCACACTTGAGATATTGAGATTGCTTTCATTTATCCATAAGATGAAGTTGTGCATTCATTCGAGGTTATTGAAATATATAAAAATTATGTGATGGTAGTATTTAATCGCATGTTACATTTTTTGAAATTGACTTTCCGATGATTTATCGCATTCTATCCGCGCGTGTAACGAGAGTCCTCTTCTCCGTCGCGAGGAACGCGGCGCGGCGCTCCATTTATCCAGATTTCTCCTTCTTCGATTGTTCGGTGGCCCGGGGTGGTGCACGGCTGTGGCGCGATTTCGCCCTATCCTCCTGGACATCTTTAGGAGGCGAGGCGATCGGCGGAGACGTTTATGTAGAGCGTAGACGCCTCGCCACGGTCGGCCCCGATAATCGTGCCACGCGGAATAAGCCCGAAGCAAAGGAAAATCCTGCGACGCCCGTTCGGCACTCCGAGCCCCTCGAGAACCGCCTACGCTTCACGGCCGAGGGCTGAGCTGGCGATAAGGAGTCGTAAAAAATAATGACCGGAAAATTAATCGAATTCGACGTCGACCCGTCGCCTCGGATTCCGAAACCTCGTGAACTATGCCCCGGTGCACCGATTCGCCGCTGAAATATATCGCCTTATCGTCGCGAAAGTCTGATCGAGCGGCCGCCTCGGCACGCAGGCTTAGACCTGGCTCCTCCGACAAGGGCGACGTGCTTTTCCAAACGCGAGCGTCGCGTACGGAATCGCGAGGCAGGGGAGCTTTCCGCAGAGGCGCGAGGGGGTCGATCGGACGCGAAGCGGCGGAGCATTATTCCACCCCTTTACCGCCTGGCGAACCGGTATTATCATTATCGGACGAAGGGACCGTGGGACGATGCTGCAAGAAAGGGTTGAGTTTACACAAGAGTTACCAACGATTCGACGCCGGGCGAGTGCTTACCGAATCACTTAAATGATTAAGGAAAAGGGTTGTTTGGACAGCGCCTCGAATCCCGGGCCATTTCATTCTTCGTCGCCCGCGCTGCTTCTTCTTCTTCTTCACCGCCGTCTCCACGTCGACGTCGTCGCCTTAGCGTAATCCGTTTTGTCAACGACTGCCGACCCTCCTGCGCCTCATTACCTCTCCTCCTTTTACTCGTATTTCTTCCTGTTCGTTCTACCGAAAGAACCAGGGACAGTCCCTACCACGGCGACAAATTCCTACGTAGGAGGTCCGAATGCTTCAACTCTGTCGATCGTTGCGAGCGCCCGCTATCGATGGTCGCACTTGCTAATCGTCGAATCAGGGAAGCTGCATCGATCCTTCACGGCGGGGTTAACTGGCCAGCAATCCGTAGGTCGCCAAGTTTCCCGGTGGAATCCATTTTCGCTATCTCCGCTGGAGGGAGGACGCGGGGTGAAGGGATGGGGGGTACGGAGCGGAAAGAGCGCGTACGCGTGAGTGGTTACAGGGATCGAGGAGTCAGGCCCAGGGCCAGCAACGACGGGCATTAAACCTATTAAGACGGCATAGCTCCGGCGTCAAGAGATGACAGTGATAAACTCGACCCTCTGACACGGCCAGCCCTCCCCCTTTTTCTCCCTTTCGAGAGTGTAGCTCCAGGAAGAATTAGCGTTTCTCTCCTCCCGTCCCTTCTTCCTTCTGGCCTCTCGCTCTCGCCACGGCCGCTCGACTACTCTTCCCTCTCGCTTCCTTTCCACTTTCATCGGCCTGCGCCGCGCTGACCGGAGCCCTCGTCTCTGACGATTCGCGCGGAGAGCGAGCCGGTGAGCGCGGCCAGGCGGAGCCGAGGGGATCGTAGCTGGTCGAAGCCAGGAGGGCAACAAGCAAGGGCCTGGTATCGTTACAGTTTATTATAATATAATTATGTATCCTGGAAGGGATATATCGATGGCGGAACGGATAGAGCTGAGCCTGGAAATGGCTGAGCAAATACGGAGTCACGAAGTCGTCCGGGATCATCTGATCGGGTGGGGATCACGGGTTCACCAATTCCTCCGTCTCGGAGTCACGTTCCTTGCACGGGCTCTGGACCATCCTCGGTGCGCCGCATCGCCGGGGTACGTGGCGGACCTGCCTCGTGACAAAAACCTCTGCGGTATTCTCGATGCATCGTTCGATGCGATCTCACCCCAATTAACGATCTCCCTTCCAATGGGCGCTAGTTTAGAGGCCTCTTCCTGCCCCACGGTTTTCCTACGCTGCCACGGATCCACGGTTCAGGTGGTCTCTTAACACAAATCGCCTCGAAACTGCCGGTTTCGCGGAGCAATTCGGCGGTGGCCACGGGGATATCTGCTCCACGGATCTAGCCGGGGACGTGGACGTTCCCGGGGCACGCCCGCGGAGATCTTCTAATGCGAGCACCGCGAACAGCACGCTCGTCGATCCTTAATACCAACTATCACCCCCCCAAATTTATGCAGCCGTCAGAATATGGCTTCGCCACTGCCAAATATATGGTATAATAATTCTCGATATCAGGTGCCTTTAATCACCTTAAATCCACAGTCCAGACACACCCCGGCGTTCACTTAACTTCAGGGTTATCTTAATCTTTCGACAGCTGCCCAGCGCCTCCTCGATCGTTCCTCTTCTCCTTCACCCTCGAGTCGATCGATTTTTACTCCTCCTTTCTCCGCCGTTTCCTCGCTCCTCTCCCGTCCCATCGTGCCCCCTGGCTGCGACGCGGTCTTACGCGCACGTGAATTTCCTTGGACCCCGGGATCGCTTGGACCGGCGTCGATGGAAATCGTCGGTAGCCTCGCGAGGCCTCTTGGAGCTGCTTCGAACGGACGGCTCTTCTCTTGCCTCTCACCCTTGCCTCGCGCACACACCGTACCCCAGCCAGATTTTTCCTTATCCACGGGTTACGACCGGCTCGCTCGGTCCTCGGTACCGTCGAGCGAGCAGGCGCTAACGACGTCAGTGGGAAAGATGCGAGATAAACCGTCTCTGTTGGCGGGTAACTAGCTGGTGTTTGAGTACGCCGAGTACCTCTTCTGCCTGCGCTTCGATTAGCCCGCGTCAGCATCGCGCGTTTATTTCAGTAAATACACGAGAAACCATTCGAGTCGTTGGACCGAGCATCCCCCAGGGCCTGAGGCACGCTTCGTGGGCGTTTAGTCCCTGGAAGCGGGTCCTCGGGACGGGAACTGGCCATGCCGGGGCACCTGAACCTGCTCACTAGTGGGAAGATTGCCAGTGGTCTGTGCTATAAGCTCGCACCCCTATCCCCTGAAAGCATGAGTAGTCTAACAAGGAGAGATTCCCAGGTGTCCGCCTCCGATTGCTTTGGTTTTTGGATATGTTGTGGTTTACCTTCCATTGTCAGTAGCGATGGGAGGTCATAAAAACACTGATGTGTCCTCGTAAAATAATTTTTTAACCCTCATCCTTTCCTCATTTCACGAACTGAATCTGTTCCACGGTGACAATTTGACACAGAGGTAAATATCGATGAAATGACAAGGTGAATAGTTACTTTTGGATATTCTTTTATTCGAGTTGATGAGTTAACTCTTACGTCTTAGATTTTTCACAGCTTTCGCATAAAATAAAATAATGTCAGGTCATATTTCTTGATACAAGAATCACAAATAACAGAACAGTATAACTTATTACGGGATAATGAATTTGAAGGATAATGATAATGAATGCTAAAGATTGTGAATCTTTTTATATCTTTCAAGTCTCTGAAATTCGTATTTAAAGGATTGGTAGTTTCCTTCCAAATAACGGTGACTGACGGCAAGAACTTCATCCATAAAGTTATAACGCAAGGTAAATTTATATAAAATTTTATTCAACACAATTTTATACCCCTTATGAAGTTTGCAGTGTGCTTTCACCCCTAAACATGCAAACGAGCCAAAATAAAAACACAAGGATTTCTTATTTTCCGATCCTCTAAAACATATTGAAAAATCGAAGAAATCGGAGGCGGAGGCCTGGGAACCTTTCCTTGTAGGAAAGAGGAGGTTTGCCTGAATGCAGAGCTGAATGCTCGATCGAGAAGAGATCGATCCGGTGGCTTCCTGTCGTGGATCGTTGACGGTAGTCCCTGAACGGTCGGCTCGAAGAAATCGGCCTTGAAATCGAGCTGCTCAAAGAGGAGACCTAATTGTCGGTCATACAGTACACGCATTACGCCGCCTAAGTATGCACTTAAGATACGCAGCGGCGGACGTCGAGTGTGTACCGCGTACCTTATTACGCGACGGTGGATCCTTTCAGCGGGTAGATGCAGAGGAAACGATAGTGATTCCGGCTTGTTAGCTCCTCCTTTAATTGCCTTCGGGTTTTCATCGTCCGTGCGTGTACACGCCGCGCGATGTATCGTCTTGACGCGCGCGTACACGAGGCCCCGATCTCGCCGACGTATCGCTCGTCATCGCGTTAAACGTCGCGAGAACGATCATTTTTCACGTAAGGCTCGATCCCACAGTAGGAACTCCCCCGTAGCAATCGATATCGCTCGCGTTTCCGTGGATCTTTCGCACGACAAGGTGCACGGCGCCTGCATCGGTACGTTGAACGCCAGTTCCCCCGGTGTTTGCCGAAGATGGAGCGCCCCCAGATGGAAACGTACGACGTTGGATAAACTGCGAGTCACGCGCGAGTAGCGAACTCTCTGGAGCTATGCCTGAGCCGCACGCCATCCCCTGCACTGCATTATTTTCCGATATTACGCGAACGCGGGGAATGGGGACGGATTGGAAAGAAAGAGAGACAGACTGGTGGTCGTAGGGGGGTGGGTGGGTTAGGGGAGGGCGAAAGGGGAGAAAGATCCACTCCACGGGATCACGCACGGTTGAATTTCCGAGTCGGGGTAAACGGGGGCAGGCGGGTAGGTGGAGGCTAAACGGACCCGAGGGACACGTCGTCTCGGGCTTCGAAATTCCCTAATCGATCGTGCACTCCCGGACTCGGATCGAGATTGAAAGGTTCGCGTGCATTGCCCCAGAAATAAAGAAGCAATTTCGGGACAGCGTTTGTCCGCCGACGTAGCACGGGATAATCTTTTAATTCGCTTCGAGGAACCTCGCCGCGTGCCTCGCTCCTCTCGTTTCGTGCCGATGAATCCTTGGCTCGGCGAGATGGAAAGTAATTTTCGCGCAGCTTCCCGGCGGATTCCGGTCCCGGGCCTGGGCCCAAAAGCGGGAGCGATCGAGTCACGGAAAAGTGGAATAGGGTAAAGGCAGGTGATATGGGACACCTGATTTC
The DNA here is from genome assembly GCA_963971345.1 of Andrena flavipes. Classification (NCBI taxonomy): domain Eukaryota; kingdom Metazoa; phylum Arthropoda; class Insecta; order Hymenoptera; family Andrenidae; genus Andrena; species Andrena flavipes. The sequence continues at coordinate 60,738,155 of OZ020482.1, read as the reverse complement.
GAAAGCTTGTCAATTAATTAATTGTTTTAGATAAGAAATTTTAACCATTTTAAAAGAAGTTAGGATAAATACATTAGACTGTTTATAAATCTTTACGAAGCACGTAGAGTTATCTAACTTTACTTAAAACGTAAAAGTCGCGTGGAACTTCAAATATTTCAACATATCTAAAAAATGGAAAAAATGCTAAATATGGCAGTTTAACTAAAGAGGGCAGTACACGTTGAGCACATAAATATTGCGTCGGAACAACACACATACTTAATGATAAATTATACCAAAATACTTTGTAACTTACCTCCACTACAATATTTAACTACCTATTTGATGCACTTTTCAGAAACTTTTACACACCTCGAAAAATATAAATGTTTCTTTCAATGAAGGATACCCGACTGATACTCAATTATCAGTATCATCGTCTGTTGGGTCTAGGGATCTCTTACTTCCTTCGAATACACGATAGCCCGAAGTGTTCGTTATTCCATTATCTAAATTTTACGATGTTCCATATTACATGCCTTTACCCTCCTCGTGGGATTCTGGAGCGAGGATTTGTGCATCACGCGTAGCCCGCGAGGGCAGACGGGGAAAGTGGTAGAATCGCGGAAGCGAAGGGCCGCTGAACGACGGCGAGCGATATGGAACGGCATGCCGATGGAAAACGGCGATTCAGCCCAAATAACAACCGGGCTGGAAAAGCGGGCGGTCGGAAAAACGCGTTTATATTTCACCGGCTGCGAGAGTGAATTCCCTTTGTGACTGTAGGATGACAATTTCACGGCATTTAGCCGCGACAGGGCCGGGCGTACGCGCGGGAACAATGCCGAGCTCGCCAACCAACCCGGTTACCGTTCTCTCGTTTTTAACCGCTTCTCTCCCTTTCTCCGTCTCGTTTCCACCCTGGCCTCCCCCTCTGAATTTCCCTCGCGAGCTCTCTCTGTGCGCGATAGTCCGCATTCTGATCGCCTGGCACCGTGCGTCGCTCCGCGTACTTTTTTCCCTCTTTTTTTTTTAATCGGAAACAAAAGCGTTATTGCGGAAATTAAATGACACATCGCGGCGCCGCGGCAAGGAGGGGCGAATTGCCGGCTCAAAAATGTAGCGGCGGGAAACAGGGCCGACAGGAGGACTGTAATTTTTCGCCGGTCCCCGTGTCCTCGCACAATCGTTTGACAGGGCGATCGATGGGATCGATACCGTCTACATTTCCCCGATCCCAGGCTGCGCTCGACCCTCGCGCTTCGTTTCGTCCGGCCGTTTCCTCTTCGAGCCCAAGGTCCACCGAAGCACTCCGCTCTAACTAGAGAGAACCTGGATTCCCCGTTTCTGGGAATCCGCCGAATAAGTAGCTTCTACGTGGATCGTGCGTGGAGGGATTTTAATTGCTGATGCAAATGATCGGCGGATGCCCGCGAGTGGCTTAGAAAATCCGGCAGGGCCAATTCTATTGTCCGATCTAGGATCCACTTAGGCGAAGTAATTGATAGATCCCTCGATGGCGGAGGAGGGATCGAGGAATGACAGGTTACGGGCCAGGATACGGGCCGTTCGCACGACCCTACTTCGCTGCCGTGTTATTAGTTAATTCTTACAATTACTCGTCGTCCCTGTGGTTATTCCATTACCGTGCAACTCTCGTAGATCACCTGGACTTTTTCCCCCCCGCCGTCCCTCCCCGGCTCCGCCCGATCGGAGGCAGCCGAACGACATCTTCGAATCGAGTTCGAGCGGGTCCGACCGGGGATCCACGAGAAGATGACTCGCGAGCGAAAAGGCTCCGCTGCGCCGTCCCCTCCGAAAGAGGAGGCAGAGACCTTTCGTTTCGCGTCGGTCTCGCGGCGGCACGGCGGCGACCGGCGTCGCTCTTTCAAAGCGGTTAACGAAGACGGGAAAAGGAGGCTCGCGAATAGTTAATTAGACGCAACTGCCAAGCCGGTAATAAATGTAACATTAATGAGTCGTAGTAACCTTGATGCTTCGGCAAAGGAGCCAGCTCGTGATTCTCGAGTTTTATTGAAAAACAGGAAAAGATGAAGCGCACCGAGCCGTGTCGCAATTGCGGCACAGGCTCCCCTCCCCCTCCCGGGCCTATCCCCCACCCCCACCCCCCTCTCCGTCGGTGGTACACACACGCACGGCGACACACACGTACGCGCGTACCTCGTCTATTATTATTTCAACGCTTTTTTGAATATTCCTCGCTAAATGGAATTAATTCCTGAAAGAAAAAAATAATTAAGTACAGAGAGAAACGTAACCGGGTGCGCGCACGTAAATGTACCGTGGCGATCTAATCTAGCCCACAAAGTCAGTGCCGGATCGTGAGACTCGTCTGACGTCTTAATTGTAGTGTAATGCTCGTTGCGTTAATGGTGTGAATGAACTGTGTTTTCAATTACGGAGAGATCAAAGGAAGCAACGAACTGCCTTCCACCGTTCTCCCGTTCACCCGTTCTCCCGTTCCTCCCGCGGCCAAGACGCCTCCCTCCCCCCCCCCCCCTCCCGCCTGCCCCGTTCCTCGAGCTTCCGATCGATTTCCACCGCGTTCCACCGGATGCGTCTCTTCCTCGTTTCCCCTTTTTCCCCGGCGTTCAAAGGTTTTCCATCGGCGCGGCGCACGGATCTCGCCTAATATCGCCTAATTCCGCCCACCCACTCGGCAAAGCGACCCGCACGATGTCCGTGGATTTCTCAGACAGATTAAGGTCCACCACGGGGGGGTTGGCGGGGGTTTAATCGTGGAAACGCCGCAGCGGCAGCTAACGATTATAGTTTCCTCGTTTACCAATAACGCGTGCGCTCTCACGGCTAAGGGCGTCCGGTGGAGGTTCCCCGGCGCGGCGCGGCGCGATCCGGGGCTTAAACGTCGGCCAACTCTATCCGAGGCCGAGGTGTCGATCGTTTTTTCCAGCCGTGGCGCCCCGAAGACCTTGACAAGCCGCGCGCACTTTCTTGTGCTTCCTCTTCTTCTGCGTCCGTGGCTCGTGTTTCGAGAGAGTTACACGCAGGAATGCGGCGCGATCGGCACCGGGGCAGACCGGCGCGGCGTTACATCTCTCGGCTCGTAACGACCGCCGGATGTGGTCAGCCCAGTGTTTAATCGGCACAGACGGAAAAATCTCTTCCGTGAGAAACTCGCTTATTCGCGCTACCAACCTTCTTCGCTGTTCTTCCCTTTCAATTATAGGTGTACGCCAACAGTTGCGGGCAGCCTTCTTTGCAACTGCCAGCTTTCCCGCGACGGACAAGGGAAACCGACTGGAAATCCCAACTGTTGCACCGTCGCGTCGCATCCCGTCGGTCCATGGCAAGCTGCGTCGCTTTTATTCGGTCACGATCGTTCCCCCCCTTTGGTAATCGCCGTCTCTCGTACTCTCTCTCTCTCTCCCTCCGCTCTTTTTTTTCCACCCCTTCGTACTACTCGGATTACCGACGATAAGTATCGGCGCGCACTGCCGTCCGCCGAAATTACGCTCGCTGCAGCTCCCGGCGAAGCGTTTTGATATTCCGCGGCGATAACGCGCGCCCCGGCCCGTCCCGAGTCGTCGTTTCGTTATTAAATTTTCCCTTCGGAACCGATGCGCCCGGCCTGGCCCGAGCCTGCTTCTGTTCACCCAAGGAGAAATATTCGTTCGCCGCGGCGAGATCTTGATGCGCAGTCGGAACGAATCTTCGGTGTTTCGAGTCCCGTCGCCGCCTCGGGCCGCGAGTCGCGTCCCCACGCCGCTCTCCAGCGATCATCCAGCCGACGGGGATGCGTCCGGAGCGAGAACGAACGACTGATCGCAACGGTTAAATACCACTTAAGTTCCAGTAAACTCGCGGAGATAAAGTATTCGGCTGTTCCCGCCGACGTTGCGAGGCGACGCTCCGGCCCTCTTTTTTTTTTTATTCCCGTCGGAAAGTTTCGACTTTGGAAGCTTTAAAGCTCCGGTGAGCATGTTTCGTGTAAAACGGCCGGGCAGAGACACCCACCGTGCCCCATCGCGGCCTACCCTTTGTGAGAAGAAGAATCGGGTGAAGAAGGTAAACCGAGGGGAGAGACTTTTTTCGGGTTTTAAATAAATTTGCGCCCTACCGTCCTCCCCCACCGGATTAACCCTTTGCACTCTTGTGTCTGCTCTCGTTCAGTGAGCTGGCTGCTCATTCTACTTTGAGCGTCTACTCTCAGTTACTGGAGCTCAGGCAAAGGGCACGCCTATCGAGCTACGTAAACGAAATTCTACTCCTGCAATCAGGGTAATCTTATCGGGACCGCTTGAAATTACTCTGGATATAGAAGTTCCAAAGACGCGGCGCAGTTTCAATGAGATTTTTGGGACAAACTCTCGAGGGGTAGATCGTCCCTCCTCGGATACTTCGCGAACGTTCGATTCCACCTGATGTGTCGAATAAAAGGTAATTTCGGTGCAGAGTCGGTGAATCTTTCAACGCAGCCCTGTCCGTCGAGCGGCAAGAAGTATAAAACTGCCCGAAGGGAGGCGACGAACGACGGGGTCGCGACGGGGAGGCACCGTCGAGCGCGTTGTACATTTCATTAGGTAGACGAAAGGACGTTGTTCGCTCGGTGTCGGATGCATTGATTTTCGTTTACCCACTCCTCCGCCCGGCAACCGTTCTTCCCTCTTTCGAAGCAGGCTCCTTTCGCCCGCGTACCCACCCACCCTCGAGGGATGTTTCGTTATTTAAACAGATTAGCGATACGGCAGCCCTCGGGGGGGAGCGTCTTATGTGTTTCCAATGCGTAGAACGCCGAGGAAATTAATCCTTCTTGCCGGCTCGTCTCGCCGCTCTCCGAACACGCGTCTCCCGATGCCCGCGTTTACATTCGCGAAACCGTGGTGTGTCTACGGGAGAAGGGCAAGGCTTCCGATTCACCCTTCTCCAACCGTTGCCCCGAGATTCCTGGTAATCGTCCCACAATGACTAACGGGTAAAGTACCCTAGAACCCTGTCGCATCTGTACACCTATCCGAAGATCCCAGTTTACGACGTTACCCGCAATAAACTGATTCCACCACCGAGCTCCGCATCAGCTCCATCACGCGCAAGAACTTTTGCACCGAGGAGAGAATGGACGTGGTTGTTCGAAATCGGTGGTCAAGGTCCAGTGGGATCGACCAATTCCAGCGAGACGGTGGAACGAGGAAACCCAGACGGGGCGACGGTTTTTGGCGAACGATTAGTCGCCTCTCGGAACCGATTCTCTAATACAAATTCATGAACGGGCCAGCCGTTTACCTTCCATTAGAGGGAAGCGCAATCAAAACGGAGCCACGGTGCCGATAGAGGACGCAGGGATCCGAGAGAGCAGCTGTAAATCAAACTACGAAATTCCTCGCGTCTGGTCTCTCGCGGTGTCTGCGGGCCGCGGGGCGCTTTGGCAAGTGTTGAGCATCGCCTCTCTCTCTCTCTCTTCGGGTGCGCAAGGGTGTAATTATGCGTCCAGGGCCCAGGACTGACCACGAGGGCCACCACCCGCCCCCTCCTCTTACCCCAATCGCTCGAAACCTCTCGTTCTCCCCCTGTGGACCAACTATTTCTCCCAACTGCGCCCCCCGTCCTTCTCCCTCTTCCCTCTGTGTACATCGAGTCGGACCGTGACCGAAATAGGGAAAAACGAAGGATTCCCTTCCGCTCGTTTGCACTCGGATCGGGAGATAACGAGGAGTCGGTAAACGACCTTCCCTTCTTACCTTTTCTCTCGGGGAACAGCTATCGTGGAAGGGAGGGGCGAAGCGTTTCGGCCGATTTGTCGCTACCTGATCGAAGCCTATCCTCCCGCTTGTTTACCTCGAGTGTCTCGTCCTTCAATTGCGTGCAAGCGACGGGCCAGGACGTTGCTTCTCCTTCCGCGGCGAGTGGCTTAATTTCTGCTCGTTATGGCTTTAGGTGTCGGACGAATTCGGTCGTTAAAACGCGCGGAATTCGCAATAGGCGAGGGAGCTCCGGCGAGGCCGTTAAACGCGGTCGAAAAACCGCGAGCGGTTTGTCGAGGCCGACTAGTGGGTAATTACTAATTACAATTGCTAATCTTGCGCGGCGGTTGTTGTTGTTGAACGCCGCTCGCCAGGTTACAGCCGCCGCGCTGCGTTTCTTCGCCGCGAGGAAAGTTTTCGCGTAGCTGCTCCGGGGAACTTGCCGCGGTATCCTGTTTTTGCCACGCGTCCCCGTTGCTTCGTGATTCTTCTCCCCCGTTGGGGGGCCGAGAGTTCGGTAAAATCGTTTAGCATAATTCGAGCGACACCCCCCCGCCGATAAAAATGGCTTGTTTTGCTCCGCTTAACTCTCCTCGTTAGCCGCGGTGACATCTTGACGAAAGGGCAGGGTGTCGGGGCAAAAAACGTCTGCAAGAATCCCGCGGGACACTCGTCCCTCTTCGCCTGTTTTCGGAAAAGAATAATAGTCGCGGTTATCGAGGTTACCACGTCGCGTCGCTTTTCTGGCAACTTGGATCGCTGTTTTCCAGTCGTAGGGCAGAGTCGTGGAGTACCGATTGCTCTAAGTTTCTTTGTTAGGTCTTGGGGTAGAGTCGATAATAATCAGAAATTTAAAAACGTGTTTGTAGTATAGGTGGAACTTGGTAAGAGGAGGGAAATTATTTTTGAGAAATTTAATAATAAGAATTGATATTTCGTAAATGTAAAAAGGTTGAAATTTCTAGGAAACAAAAAATTGTCATCCAGTAGCTACCAACTAATAAATTAGTAGATTTTTAGGTCTAAATAAGTATATATTTAATAAAAAGACATTTAATTTGTTCAAAAGGGGAGACCGGGGTTGGTTGTCCGAAGGGGTGGGTTGACTAAGTATTGATAACTTTGCAGCGACATATACTCTCCTACGGAAAGATTCACTGTAGAAAGAAGTCACTTCTACTATGCCATGCATTTGTGTTCGATTTTTCTTTATACATAAATAATTGAAGGTTATATAGATTATTAAACTGGTTGACTAATAAGGTTTAAATTGTTATTTTGTTATTCATAAAGCGGTTTTTATTTTTTGTTTAAAGGGTCTAGCCGGGTAAGCATAGGGAAAACGGCCCCAGCACCAATTTTAGTATTTATGTGTCCCAAATAATGCTCTTTGCCTAAAAATTCACTGAGAGAAATTTCAGATCTTTATCCCCTTTCGTTAGGGTGACATGGAGATAACAACCCTAAACTTGACACTATGTTATAAATACATTATAATTAATGTTTAAGTTGAAAACATTTTCAGCTTATTATTAAAATATGAAAGAATGAAATTAATATTTTATAATGAAACAATTCTTGCGACATTGTGTTACTTTATTATCACTGAGATAAGTTACTAATAACATTTTCTTAACTGATTGTACCTATATATAGTTAACCTACCGCATACTATAAGTCAATCAACCCCGATCGTGGGCCGATTCCTGACCAGCGTGGAAGGTGTTAGAAAAATATTAAAATACCTTAATTGTTATCACAATGAGTCAACATTCATAATTTAATTAGATAGCTAAATGTATGTTCTATCAAATATACTAACCGGTTTAATGATATTTCGCCCACATAATTTATTAAGAATCAGAAACTGAGAAACTGGCCTACCAGCCCCGGTTTCCCCAACAATATTTTTTCAAATTTTATTTGTACAAACTCGCAAGTAAAATAATTAATATTCTCCTGATCTGTGCATTCGATGTGTGTCCAACAGTTACATTCGGTACACTGCACCCAGTCTTTGTCAAATGATTCCTTGCAAACAGAGATGGGAAATTTTTTTATTTAAATAAAATACTACTGATTGAGAGAGTCTGTTGGTCGAAATAGGTCATAAAGATTTCTGATTTTCATTGGTTAATTCAAATAAAGTGCTAATATCATATCAAAGAAGCGAGAACTAGCTTAGGTCGGTACTACGCGACTCCCCTAATAGATACTAAAGCGAGCAGCCGCGAGTGATCGAAAAGGGCCGGTCGTCTGGTTTTCCTCGAGCAACGAGCGGCAACATCTTTCACGAGCAAAGAATCGAATGGCGACGGGCCAGTGGTGCTCGTAAAGAGGAACTCCATGAACGGCGGTCGTTGCGATTCTAATTAGGAGGAATTCCGTCGTTCCGGGGTCGAATTAAGCTAATCGGCCGCGACGAGGGAACGAGGGTGCTCGCCTCGAGACGCGGAAACGGTATCGTCGAGCAGGAATCTGCCGCTGAGCAGTAAGGGATGGAAAAGTGGCGGGAACGGGGCCGAGGATCGAGGAAAACTGGGGAGAGTGGGAATGGGAACGACCCTCGTAGCCGTGGAAAAAGTCGAGAGCATGAAATTAGTCGTACTCGCGACGCGGAGCGTTAGAAGCGCGCCCTCAGGGCTCGCTCTCGTTTTATTCGATAATTATGCAAATGCCGGAATGATTGTCGGGCAATATGTCCTCGGAATAAAAGTGGAGCCAGAGCGATTCGGTTATCTTTATGATTCCGAGACGCGAGGAGGAAGAGCAGTCGTCGGGGTTGGCGAGGGCTTGCGGCTGCAGGGGGATAACAGAGAAAAAGGAAAGGGCGTCGAAAGACGCGACTGCGGGTGGTCCTCCATCCACCGAGCAGAGTGAAACGCTCGGCTAATTTGCATGGAAACGCGAGTTTCCCTTTTTTTTCTCCCCCGTTAACCGCGAATCCTTGTCCGGGCCTCTTTCGTCATCGTCGAAATTCTGTCTTCAGACGTTGCTCGCCCCTCGACTGCCACCAGAGGGCACACCCTGAGTTAAATAAGCAGATCTAGTCGCGTGCCGGGTTCCACTAGTTACGTGACCATGCGTCGCAAGATCTACGCGCGCGTAGATCCATCGACCACGTCCTATTAAGACGTTCGCTCGCCGATTTAATTAAGTGGCCACGACTGCCGACCCTGGCGGCACCACGGAACCATAAGCCGGATCGTTGTTGTTTATTATTAAAATATATTCCCTGTCGAAAGGGTGGAGCCTGGCTCGGCCAATGGGCAGCCGTCGCGTGCCTGGAGTCGTTAGGCCGCTTGGAAATTGATAAGAATGCATCGTCGCACGACGTAGCCGACCGCGGCGCGGCGTTCCCTGCCGCTGGCAGCGGCCTTTAATCTCGCCGTTGCGAGACCGCGCTCCTTCACCCACCGGGAACGAATCTATCGGCCCGGGGAATCCAGTAATTGTAAACGCGAACACCTCGAACCCCCTTCACGCCAGAGTATATTCACTTACGCCGTCGTGGAGAGATCCTCCCTTCGCCTCCGTTCCCCCGCGTGCATCGTTAATCGTGGTGGTGGGACTGCTGGAAGGGTAAGAACCACCAAAGAAACGTACAATAACAACTATTTATTTATAGGTAATAATGCTGAATTACAATGAATACACTTTGTTGCCTCGATACTAGATTGTATAAGTCCGATCGCGAGAATCGTCATCGCTCGTCGTCATCGTTAACTCGGTAGTGTGTGGCGATACTGGTTCCTCCCCGCCCGACCCCCCTGCATCGCAACCCGCCCCGCACGGACGCGAATTAACCCGTGCTCGTCGCTGGAGAATCGCCGATTCGACCGTCCAACGTTAGCCGTTGCTGATCGACGACGCGCGTTCGTCCATCGATGTCCACCGTCGTTCCTCGCGGAACGCGTGGACTACGGTTGTCGATCCACGGGAACTCGACCGAGCAGTCCTTCCTCGTGTCCGATCATCCACTCGATCGTCACGAGTCGTACGAATACGCACGGTTCGCGCGGCTCGGCGATTCTCCACCGCGAGAACCCTGACCCCACCCCCTCGATCGACTGGTAGCGGCGATGGCAAATACAGATGAGCTATCGGTGGTTAAATTCTCGTTTCACTACGTGTAGCATCGTCTTAACGGGCTTTAGCCGGTACGTACGATCTAGACACTATGATTATGTGAACTTTACAACACAAGAACCTTACGGGCAAGAGACTTTGTACATGGATCTTAAATACGGGGATCGGCCGTCTCGGCGAAATACTGGCCGACCGCGACGGTCCTCGTTCTTTCACCGGCACCCACCGTCCCGACGCTTCTCGGCGACCATCCCGCCGAGCGCGGCCGATCGACGCGAACGCGGGACACACGCAATTATGCATTTAGCCTTACTTGTCGACGGTAGTAACTAAGTTATTTATATAAATAAGGTGTTACGATTTTAAAACGCACGGGAGATGCCTCCGTTGTTCCTCCAATCCCTCCTCCCCCACGCTCCTCCGAAGCGTTCCCCATTTTTTTTTTCTACCGCTCTACGTCCTATATTCAACCTCCGCTTTCACACGTCTCCATCGGATTCGTCGCTCTCTCGCAAGCTCTCCCTTCGCTCTCTCCCTGCCAGCCTTTCCGGTCAGCGATGCGGGCACATTCACACAGCTTCTCTCGCTCTATATGATACAGAAAGTCGGGTCGCGGCTCGTCACGGGGGACACTGACAATTTCGACGCTGATCCCTCCTCGATCGCGCTCCTCGTCGCTAGAGTGTCGCGAAAGGGTCTCGAAAGAAAGGGCTCTGTCCAGACGAGCCGGCGACGCTCGACGACGCACGCGTCTCTCCGCGACGATCGGGCGAAATAATATTAATAATAATGATAATAATACTCGAAAACGACGCGGCGCGCCCGATCGTCCGTACATGTTAACACGATTACCTAATGAAGTCGCTCGATAATTAGGAGATAGGTACGTCTAGGAACGCATGCACTCGCGCACGCACTCTCAAGCAGTCTTTAGAAATATCCCTCGTCTCGCCTCCTCTTCGCGATTACCACGGCGAATCGCCGGTCGTTTTCCACGACACCCTACTACCCCCTTTGCCACTCATCCTCGCCGCGCCGCGGCTGAAAAAAAAAACGAAAGCCACGCGGTTCCGTTCGTGTCCGCGGCTGATCGATATATCGTACATCCTTGGACCTGGTATACATTCACCTATGCACGTTCCGCGCCTCGCGAATATTGGCTCGCGATGGACGGTCCCCGTTCCCTCCCAGGAGCCGAGCTGCGATCGGTCCACGCACCTCGCGGAAAGGGAAACGGGGGGAACGCCCGACGCGCCTCGCTGATATGTGTTTCCGTCGACCGAAATCGAGGATCCTCGAGCTCGAACTGCACGCTCCTCGCGCCACAAGTGTAAAAACCGCGAGCGTTACTCGTCCGCTGGCTAGTCTGCTTCGCGTCGGTCAACGAGCCTCGACTTCATCCCCCCCAAAAAGAAATCTGCCCCTCTCTCGCGCACTCCCTCGGAAAGGTTCGTTCCGCGACACGTTTATCACCTTCGTCGATCGTTCGGAATCGCGCGAATCACTCGAAACTACGACCCCAAGAGTCTATCTGTCTGCCCGCTGATCGTTCGCGCCGCCTCTGCTGGAGGCCTTTGCCTCCGTGGGCTCGCGGCTCGTTCCATCCCCCTCGATCGGTCACTACTCGTTTTGGCTGCTCGCTAGACGCTCTGCCCCTCTTCTGACCTCCTCCAGCCTCTTCTAGGTCGCGCTCGTGAACAGAACGGAGTTCTTGTAGTAACCCGTCCGGGATTCTGAAACAGAAGCGGGTCAAGAGTCCACTGTCGGAGCGGTGCGCGCGCGAGTCCTTGGTCCTGCCGAGCCCGGGTACGCGAACCGCATTGGCGACGGTGATCCGCCACGAGCGGGGAGAGAGAGAGGTAAAGAACACCGAGCGAATGATTCGATGATCGTTCGGTTGGAAGCGGCGCCGCTCACTAATTATCCTTGCCTGTTGAGACGTAGATCAACGCGCAACGGACGGATACGACGGAGTGCGACGGGCACGCGGGGCCAACCGCACGCGGGAGAAAGAGAGACGCGAAGGACGAGAGGGCCTACAGGGCCGCGTTCGTAAATACGAGACCGGTCGACTCATCGGCCCTTTGTGATCGAGCCGCCACTCGACTTTTTATCCAACTGTCGCTTATGATTGAAAATCACTGCGCGTTTTAATAGTCCACCGGATTCGATTTGCTCCGTCTCCTCGGCCGCGTCCTGCTCCCATCCCTCTTTCCCCTTTCTTTCCACCGTTTTTTCGAGAAAAGGCCAAGTCCATCGTATCACTCTACAAACAAAGCAATCACTCAATATTGTGAATGGGGGGTGGCCGCGGCAGGTATGCATTTCGCTTTTATTTCCAGCTGGCGTAAACGATCCTACAGTGATTCACAGCTTCCCTCCATCCTCTGATACAAAAATAAAGCGGCACGGGTAATCGAACCCGGCTCGCCCTCTCCCCCTGAGGGAACCCGTGAATCATTGTATTACACCTTAAGGAACGACCCGACGCTCGGCCGAAATTCGCGAGAAGAAACCGAAAAAGGGCGGAGGGGGAATTCCACGGATGAAGTTGACTTTACGTAGCCGCGGCCAATTAAGGGGCCACTCGTTAAGAGGCAGCCCTTCTCTCTCGGGGAGGACCCAGAGGCCGCGGGAGAAAAACGATTATTTACGTGCACCGTCACCGGGCGTCGGGCCCTCCTCGCCCAGAGAGGCGGGGAGAGACGGGGCGAGAGGCAGGGAGAGAGAGAGAGAGAGAGAGAGAGAGAGAGAGAGAGAGAGCATTGAAATCGCGCGCCAGCCACGAGTATACAGTTTTTGCCGTTGCCTGGAACTTTCGACAAGTTTCCGCGGAGCGAGGCGAGGCGAGGCGAGGCGAGCCGGAGCGAGGCAAGTTTCGAATCCGTCGGCGTGTGCCAGTGAACGCCGTTGCAAGAAACACCCCCTTCGAACGCGACCGCCTCCCGAGACTTTCTAATTAAAGATCCGAAGTTTGTTCCTGGTCGCAAGAAATTCCTCCGCGCGGTGTTACCGCCGCCGGAGATCGGGAGGCTGGCCCTGCTCTACGCGCGATCCAGAATCGAACTTTCCGCGACGCGTGCTCTTTCCCCTTCCCCTCCCCGGAAACTTGCGGCGCTCGAGGTTAGAGCTAGCTTCACGCGGGGATAGGTCACCGTCGCCATCGTTTGCAGTCGGACGAGTTTATCGAGAATAGTTTGGACGATCCACGGGACGTACCTTGAAGAGGAGACTTCACTTGGTCCCTCTCGGCCGCCTGGTGCTGCCGCGATTTTCTCTCCAGCTCCAGCTCCTGCACCAGAGACTCTGCGACAGAAAGAACACGGGGAAACTTGGTTGGCTGCCGTGCGTCGAAGGTTTCCTAGTGAAAGTCACGATCGCGAGCAAGGTGGGCGTGGGCGTGGTACCATCGCAGGGGGGCTTACGTAAGCGTAGTCGGTCGAGCGGGATCTGCGAGAAAAATCAAGGGATGCAAGGCCGAGATAGATGGTGCTGGGAGGACGAAGGGAGCGGAGAAATTGGATCTCGACGGTAGGGCAGGCGTCTTGGCGTCGATTTCGTCGAGGCGTGAACCGAAACGCGCGAAGGATGAAACGGAGCGGTAATTAGTGGAAAACCAGCCACCGCGAACTGCGCGAGAAAGGGGTAAGGGACGAGACACAGGGATAACGGACGAAGGCAGGCGTGAAAGGGCCGCAGGTTTGCTCACTGAATTCCGCAAGGATTAGGGTGAAAACTGGAAAATGTCCCTTTAATGATATCGCGCCGAATTAACCGTGGGCGAGATCCTCGTTTCGGTCTACTTCGTTAAGCCCACGAAACCATCTCCCTTCGGCTGTGCCCTCGACCGTCGATCTCCTCGCAGACTAACAGAAAACCACCAGCGATTTAAATATCCATTTCTCGTGGGAAAACCCTTGCGATCGAGGTGACGGAAGAAATCGGTCAGAAATTAATCCTTAGTCCATTAATTCGTCGGTATCTACCGGCCGTCTAGCTTTCGTTCAGCTCGAGTCGAGCTGCAATCACTGACCCTTATCCAGAGCGAATCCGTCCTTCGTTTAAGCGGCGCTAGATTGAAATCGAAGGTCGAGGGAAAGGATTAGTCGCGACGAGGATAGGAGCGGGAATATAATCGGGAAGCGTGAAATGGCGCCTCCTTGGGCAACGAGCAATGGTAAAATCCAATTGCGAGGCCATTAAATCCCAGTTAACTGGCGCACGGCCGAGCGGGAAGAGGAACCTCGGTTCCCCGTTGCTCGGGCCGTGCGGGACTAGAGACGTCGGGGCCGAGATTCCATTATGCTTTGAGCAACAATAGCTCGAAGGGCTGTTTCGTGCCGCGTGGGTGTGAATTCGTGCGTTCGTCAGGGCGCCGCGTCGTTCCACGGGCCGGTGTTTGCGTTTCACTGAGCCAAATTACCTCTGGCGCCCTTATCCGCGCGCGGGGTGTTTCGTCCCTTTGATATCCAAATGACAATTTAACTGCTCAAGATACGCCGACGGCCGCGACTGCCTCTGGGCGCGAGGGTCCCGAAATTCTTCGCTGCCGGCGTCGCGGACGGCGCACAGTGGTCCCAAATCGCCAAAAGCTAGTCAAAACCTCGGAACTTACTTTACCTAAGACAGAAATCGATGCTAGAGGGTTTTGTGCTGGCTCTGATTACGAATTTGAGCTTAGAATTCTTTAAATCAGAATGGTGAATCCAATGCGGCGGGCATGAAAATTAAAAAATTGTTGGATCTGCACGAAAATTGGTATTCTATTGCAATTTCACAACACTCGACTTTGGAATGAACTTTCCTCTAACTGCTGGTAATTAGTAACCAGATGGGATAATGAAAACGATAATCGGGTATGAAACCATAGCTGGTGGCTTTAGAAATTAGGATTTCGGCCAGGTTTCTCGATTTTCGACCACTGTGCATCGCGGATTTTTAACTCCGAAGGAGAGGAGGGCCGCGATACATCTCTCGAGCCGCATCCATTCGGCACGTATGTACGCCCGAGAGATGGACCGACTAATAGTTTTGCTACCGTATTACACACCCTGACAAATCGGCCGAACAATGAAAACAATTTCAGCCGGTGGCCGGCCCAGGCTTCCCGGTCTCTTTTCTCGGCCCTAAACGGTCCGGCATTGTGCCCTCGTCCCAGGGCCCGGATTTTTTCGCCCGCTGACTCCGGGCCCCGAGACAGTCCCGCTGAAAGGAGGGCCTCGAACTGTATCCGGTATGACTGCGCGTTTATCCGCACGTAATTAACTGGCGCACAATGCATCGCGAGAAGGCCAACTCGCCTCTCCAGAGGAGACGAAGAAAAGAGAAAAGGAATCGAGGCGGCAGCGGTGGCCAGGGGTGACGGGGAAAAAAGAGGGAGGGAATACGCGGGCGAGGAGAGCTGCCTATCGACGCCACTTCTCGAAAAAAATCGACCGTATTGTGCCCCTCTGGACGTGGCAGCGTGATTGTTACGCGCCGCCCCATCGCCTTTTTTCCTCCTCGCAACGGACGCTCGAAATTCCACGGACACGCGCCATTCACCGGCACGATTCTCCGTTTCGTTTCTTCGGCCGACTGTTTTTTCGTCGCCGGCGAAATTGAGGTGCGTTTGTTCGCGCGGGCGGCGAACGTTGCTCGTCGCACAATGATTCGGACAGAGGAAAAAACACATTTTTTCAATTTTAAATACACAGGAATTTTTTAATACAATTCCATATTAGGATAGTTGAAGTACCGCTACCAATAAGAATTACCATTAATTTTTAAGGAAATTATAACATGGAATTAGGGAACAGAACGCCTGCAATTTTTAGTTGCAAAGGCACCATCTTTCAAGTAAAATTTAAAATATCTTCTAATTAAATATTAACATAAAAATTTATGTTAAAAGACTTTTTTAAAAATGCACTAAAAACTAAAAACATAATTATTTTCTTATACTACAATTTCGATGGTGATTTTTCACTTTAAATAAAATTATGGAACAACGTATCTCACAACAAATTCATTTCCGCGCTTGATGCTGTATTAAATTGATTCACATTCTGTTATGACACACCCTGCTCCACGATTTTACTTAAAATGAAATTTTACCATCGAAATTGTAGTACAAGAAGAGAATTATTTTTTAGTTTCAGTGCATTTTTAGAAAAATCTACTTGTACTGATACTTCTATTATGATCCTCTACAAACTTGCACGCAGTTAAAAAAAAATCGGAGTGTTCGGGTAACCGAGCATCCCTTGTAAGTCCCTCTCACATCGAGAACAAGCACAGTCACTAGTCATTAATAAAATAATTTCATACGTATAAGTTTTGCAAATATTATTCAACAAACCTAACTGTTGTGCATAAAGTAACGTGTAATTTACGTATATTAAGATATTATTTGATAACGTGATCAGTAATAGTACATTTAAGAAGTAATATACCAGAAAATTATTCAAAAATATCAAGAAATGCTGAAGTCACGTGGTTTTTTTCCACTCCTCCCCATAAAGTCCGCCCACTGTGCGTCGTTGGCATCGATACCGAGCTTCGTTGGGTGCACAGAGCAGGCGGATAGGATGTTGTTCGATCTTGCCGCGGTAAATTAATATAGCGGGGGTTGGTTTAGCGCAGTGTGTTGTCTTTGGCTGGAGAGCCGCCCGACAGGGTTCGTGCATTTACAAGCAGCACCGGGCGCGACGAGTGCGCCTCACGGATCGACCTGCTCTTCCCTCGGTTCCGCCGTGTTCCCTGGTCAAACTATGTGGATCGAGTGCAAAGGGGGGCCTCGAAAAACTCTTGCACGTCTCCGGCCTTGGGATCGAAAAGAACGACACTTGCACGTGCAGCGGCCCAAATAACCAGCAATTTCCTATGCGGCGAGGCGTTCGTGACCCCGGCGCGCTCAAAAACAAACGTCTCCTCAGGTTCGACGATCTTCTCGCGCCCCGGCATCCAAGAGAGCGAGCGATTCGAGCACTTGTATCGTATCCCGGGCGGCGGTAATTGGTCGAACGCTCTCTCGCTCGGAGTCGAGGGGGTTAGCTTGCAGTCGAGGAGAAAAAGAGTCGACACGGTGAAGGGCAAGAGGGAGGTTGGGAAGAGGGGGGGCAGGAAGGTCCTGGAGGAGCAGAAAGAGCGGAGCGACGAAGACGAAGGCGGCGACGAGACGGCCAGGGGGTTGATTTCGTGTAGCGCCGCGTTTTTAATGCTCTGATCTTTATGTAAAACAGAACACGGACTGGGGGGCGGAGGGGACGGGGGAGGAACGAGTGGGGGACAGAGGGGGAGGGGGCGAAGAGGGCGATGAAGAACGCGGGGGATAGGCGCTCGAGCACCAAGCCGACCGTGAAATTGTATGAATCAAGGAGGTGCATGGAGGAGCGCGGAGACACAAAAAGCGGCGATACGAGCGGAACGAAAAGCGGAGACGCGAGGACGGAGAGGAATGCGCGTGCCGTTGCTCGCTTGTCTCCTTCGATTTCCTCCGATTCCCTCAGCCAAGGGCCCCCGGTGCCTTTTTCCTCGGTCTGTCCGCGTCGCCTCGCCTTCGCGTCGACTCCCCATCTCCCGCGACAGAAGCGAATTTAATTCCGCCCGCGAATTCTCGTTGCCCCGGCGCTCCGGGCGATATGGAATCGCAAGTCGAGCGAAATCGTCGCTCGTTACACCCACGGCCGACGACAAAGCAGCGCGCCTTTTACGTATTACAC
Organism: Andrena flavipes; assembly: GCA_963971345.1. NCBI lineage: Eukaryota > Metazoa > Arthropoda > Insecta > Hymenoptera > Andrenidae > Andrena > Andrena flavipes. Next base: position 60,720,661 of record OZ020482.1, on the reverse strand, counting down.
GGTCGAGAAACGCCAGAGATAATTCGTTGCCTCGGACTTTTTCGTATCGAGGATCCGCGCGAGTCGCAGGCGGGTGGGAGAGCTGGAAGTGGCTGGGAACGATGGACAACGAGGTGAACAGGGAACGGAGGAGACGGGGCAGGTCCCTTCGGCGAAATCGCGTCTCGTAATCGTCACGAGGGAAGCCTGCGATACTCCCGACAGCAGCTACTACCACCTAGTTACCCCCGCGCAAACTACCATCGGGCGTAAATAGGAGCGGCTCACCCCACCCGATTCCTCTAGTCGCGGGCTTGTTCGCCGGAAAACCACGTCGTGTCTTGTGGATATATTCGCGGCGAGGGACGCTTTCAAGCCCCCGTTCACCGCCACCCTCCTGTGTCGACGCGTTAGCTTCCTTTCGCCTCTATATTGCCGGCACACACGCGTCACGGTTTATCACTCTCGCGGGGTTATTGTCTCCCGTCTCTCGTCTAATGGCACACGCACGCGCGCCTACAGGTGTACCACTTGGACGCGGGGATATTTCACCCGTGGCCGTTTTCCCCCCGTTTCCCCATATCTCTCATCCCCCCACCCCCTCCCACCCTCTGCTACCCCGCGGAACGCTTTTCTTCTTCCCTTTGAGGGCGGCCGCAGATATCCGGAGGAGATACGCGAACGAATTTGCAAGGTAAAATCGAGGCCGGAGTACATCGCATTGCCCGCCTTGGCCCGTTCTGGTTTTACGATCCAAGTTTCTCGGGTATAATAGATTCGCCGTGCAAACTCGTGCACGCACGCTCCACCTGGAGGAGGCGGAGATCGTTGGAGATCGGTAGATGGCACGCTTCGAACCGGGGCGTTTTTAACCGGGATTCAAAGTGTCACGATGCCGAGGAGACCGCGGAAGATTCGCGCGAATCCCTGCGGAATTTTAGATTTGGAGCGATTGATCCAAGATACCCGCGGTTCCGTAGAAGCTTCTCGTTCGAAGCGAGCGTGGATGAAGTCACCTCGCCCTGCCAACGAAGCATTCTCCAGCATGTTTGTACGCTCGTGGAAGACACAGGGTCGGGTCGGAGGTAGGGGGTGGAAGTAAACGACACAGAGAAGGTGGAGAGGAATAAGAAGGCCGGCGTGTATACTCTCTGTCGCGGGCGCAGAGCAGGGGCGCGGGGCGGGGAGCGGAGGTACGTTATGGTTGCCTCGAAATTATTGCATATAGTCTGAATATTAAAGCGTGGCGGAGTGCTCCGTCGTACTCCTCGGATGGTGGATGCTGGATGATGGACGCGATGGAATCGTCGTGTGCGCCCGTGCACTTGTGCGCGGCAACACGTACACGTACGGCACGTAGGAGAGAAACTCGGCGAGGGGAGCGGGCGGAGGGGACAGAGACAAAGCGAGAGGGAACGGTGCGCGACGGCGTCGAGGGGTAAGGGGCGAGGGTTTAAGGGAAACGAAGGGAGAGAGGGAGGACAGGTAACGCCACCGAGAGCCACGGTGGCCGCCGGGGAAATTACGGCTCCTTCCTTACTTGCCAGAGATGTGCATAAACTCTGCATTACACTCAGTGACGCTCATACTCGGAAAAAGATCCTCCATAGACGCCCGTGGACCCACCGAAAGTCGGTCGCCACGATTCGCTCTCTCTCTCTCTTTCTTTCAGCTCACGAAACCTCTCATTCTCCGTGGAAAAACGCGAGTCGTCTTCGCGCTGTAGGGTTGAAAACAGGACTGTGCCCTTCGGACGAGGGCTCTCTCGAACCTCCAATCTCCCATTCGACAAAGGATCGCTTCATGAAAATTAGCTACTCAGGATATCTTAAGTGGCCGCGGAGTATGCGTGACACTCGAGGATCGCTTTCGATCCTCCCCAACAATTTCTCGTCGAGCTTCGCGCTGCCCAAGGAGAATGAGAGGCCCTGTTCGTATAGAATGCATGACTCGAAGACACGGCGGCCCCGGAGTCCCCTCAGCGGCGTAAGTACCCACCTCAGACGACGACGTTCCGTCGACCTATACTCCACCTTCTCGCTCGCGCCCCCTGCCCTCCCTCCCCCCCTTGCCCCACCTAAATCTCCGTTGTTTATTGCAAATGGATTCCGCATCATGATGCCCGGGTGGCTGCGGGACCCTATTCAAATACCTCGTGTTTCCTCGTCAGAACCGACTACCTCTCTCCCCTCCCCGTCGTTCACCTACCCTACCCCAGGTTCCCTGGTACACGGGGTTGTTATTGCCCCCGGCGTGATTGCTCTCTCTCCCTCTCTGCAGATCTTTCGAATAATTTACTTTGCGCGATACCGGCGCGACGCTCACCTCTTTGCCTTCCGTCTCTTTCCGCTACGCGCGCGCCCTCCTTTCCGTCGCTCGCAACCCTCCCCGCCCGAGCTACAGCGCTGTTCCACTCTTCTTCTTCTTTTTTTTTTGTTTGGGTAATCGAGGATCGAAGTCAGTCGGCCGGAAGATCAGAAAAATTGAGTGGATCCTAATACGGGAACGCGATTATCCGAATTAGCGGCTTGCCACGGGTCCTCGCCCTCTTTTCATCGCCGGTCGCGGTGCACCCTCCTCGCCGACCCTGGAAGAAGGGTGCCCGCGAGGCATCCAGCTTTTCTTAAATTTCGCCCGATATCCGTTGTTACCCTCGCGGCTTATTTCCTGCCTCCCTTCCCCCGTTCCCGCCACCGCTGTGCGCGATTATTCCACTGTAACTTTGATCCTCCGCAGAGACCCTCGCTACCGATCCCTTTCTCCACCTTAAGGGGGTAGTGGACTATTGCAGTTTTTAAAATCGAATATTTTTTACTGATTCTAAAAGTCTTATTCTTTATGAACCCTTTAAACAAAATTTCAGGGAGAAATTCAAATAATTGTAGAAGTTATAGCAGTGAACATAATTGAGTTCGATATTGGCATAGGGGACTTAACTTTGAACATTTTCTGATACAACTCTCGAACCAATGAATATTTTCACTTGAAATACTTTGGGTATTTGTGAAACATTTTACCTATAACTGATTAAAGACGATTTTTTTTCCGTAAAAATGAGGGGAAACATTGATTCTTGTGTAACTCCCACAATTTTTGTTCAAATTCATCGGCAAAGTTCCACTATGTAGATTTTGGTGTATAAGCTACTCTCCTCAAAGCATTTCGCTTTCGGATGATTAGCTCACCTCAATCGATGCGCACCACCTGCAGCGGCGCGCCGTACAGGGTTATCTTCAACGATTAATAACTTCGACAATTTTATACATTCCGACGATTTTTTTATCTGTAATTACTCGCAAACGTGCCCAAAATAGATTGCGAGAAGCACGACTATAACGATTATTTGGTAACAAAGTAATATAGCGTGAAAGTAGCTATCGATTTTACGTATCCAATAGTCCACTACCCCCTTAACCGCTTGCTGAATTTTCTATTCTACGTGATCCGCGCGTTGGGAGTCTGTGAAACCGAAAAAGGGGTGGTGGTAGCTGGAAACTGACCTTGGTAGTTTTGCCAGAAGGCGGATGCTTGGCTGCCGATCAGGTCCAGCCCGTATCCCCATGCCGGCTTCTCGGGGGTGGAAGGTTGCTGGGAAGGACGCGGCACCTGGGCTTCCCTGTACTGCTGGGCCTGCTGTTGCTGTTGCTGTTGCTGCTGAAGGGGTTGCTGGGACGATTGCTGCTGCGAGCTCTGCTGCTGCGACTGCGAGTGCACCGGACTAGCTTCCGGTGGCTCTGAACTCGTGCGCGCCTCCACCGTCACGTTTTCTATGCTCAACAGAAAAGATCAAATCCATCGGTGTGGGAATTTCGAAATGCCTCGATGTCTACGCTCGGTCCCAAGCCGCGTCGCGACGCCAGGTAACGATCCCCCGAGCACCGCCCCGCGCCCTCTTGCCGTGCACGTCGAGATTCGCGTGCTACGTTTCATTTGAAATTAGTATCGCTAAGTCTCTGCTTCTGACAGGGTTAATCAGCGGCGCGGGTGAGACGCGAACCTGCTCGCTCTCTGTATCGGAATAAGAGATTTCACTTAAAGGGTTTCGGGCTGCCGCTCGAGTTTTGCTAGTGACAGGAAGAGGGGTGCCGCGGCGCGGCGCAGCGCGTCGCTGGCCCTCTCGCTGCCAGGGGATCGTGGCGTTTATCGTCAGCCAAGAAACGGGAGCCGCGACGATGATGCCAGGGGTACGGGCACGGGGGAGCACGGATCTCCCCCGGCGGCAGGGGATAAGTAAGGAATCGTATTCTGCCGGGTGTCAGGCTGTTTGCTCTGCCTCGGCGAATTAATTAATTTATTCCGAGATCACCGGCAGCCCGGAGGCTCCCGGTGCAGAGCTTCAGCCGCGGAGACGACGAGACAGAGCTCGACGGGAACTCGTATCCGTTTCCGTTCACGATCTCCTGCTCCTCGCTCTGGCTAATCTCGGAGCAGGCACGCGCGCCTCTCCACGAAAATCAAGACCCCCCTCCCCGTCCCTCCGCTTACCGGTAATCGCTCTGACTTGCTCCGAGGATGCTCCCGTCGCCTTCAACGCTTCCTCGAGCTGCGTGCGCCTCTTGATCTCCAGGTCCAGCTGCTCCTGCACGCGCTTCCTTGCCCTTCGCTCCTTCTTCAGCCGCTTCTGGTACATCACTGCGAACAGAGAAAAAAAAACCAACCGTCAGTTTATTCGTCCAGTCGATCCGCGGCGGAGTGTCGCGCGTTCTATACTGACGGGGCTTCGACGGACACCTGTCATAACGACTTAGCGGGACGGCCGGGCGAGCCTGGTTCCCCAGGTGGCGGAACCCCGGCGCGGTCCAAGTCCAACGAAATTATCTTGGCGTATCATTGTACCGCGGGGGGCTTCACGGCCAGCACAGGGGGCCTCGGACCACGAGCACGTGTCTAAGCGGGGGTCTGATCGTCTCGTCGGCTACCGTGCGCGCCTGTCGACGATGCCCCATCGTGGATCGACGTCGATCAATCGGCTCGGTCTAGTTATCGATCGATCTACGAATCGCTGTCTCCCCCCCTGGTTAAACCGGTTCCCCTCGCAAACGCCGCGCGATTTGCAAGCGCGATGGATTTTTGTATTCGCACCGCCTCGCAGCTGTCGGATGCCCACCATACTTGATTACTTCATTTTGCTGTGTCGGGGGATAGACCGGCAGCTCGGCCGCAATATTATGACAGGGGTCTCGGTACGTTCCATCCACTTTATCCGACTCGTTCACAAGGAATATCTACCGTTGCGACAGACGAGGGCCAGATCTCGGAAACGTTATAAACTTCGAAATAACCTGCAATTTCTCCGGCACCGGAATTCCCTGGAAATGGGAAATTCCGATCTCACACGCGACTCCGCGCAGGAAGATATTCGACATGGTCAGACGCATCCTCGCAGGCGAGCCGATCGACTTGATCGTTCGGGCGCTCTGGTCGGCGCGTTTGAACCGCCCCCCTCCCTCTGCTCGGTTTAATTATTTTCCATCATTGTGAACCGGCGCGTCCGGCCATTGTGTCTTGCCCGGATCACCCGCTCCCGCCACTTTTGACTCGATCTCTCGCGAACCTGGGCTTTGTTGTCGACGCCTTCATCGACGGGATCCTCGTTGCATCGAGATCGACGGCGTTGCCGCTTCTCCCGGGCCGTTTCTCGCAAGTTTCACCGCGATTTCCACTAGGAAAGGAGGGTCAGTGATTTCAGTCTAATTAGGGAAAATATCTTGCGACGGACGAGCGCGTTATTCCTTATCGGTCAGCTGGCATCGGAGAAGGCTATACGCAAGAACAATTATAGACTACCGGAGACGCGGATGATGCTCCAAACCGCGATTCACCGTGGTGGCTGTTAATGAGCAGGTGGACAGCGGTTGAGCGTCACTGATACGTGATTGATTCCAGGCAGACGAGGCGCAGACAACCCCGTTTCCCTTCCTAGATCGTCATCGTGCTCCCTTTCCCTTGGCAGTGCACACCTCTGTCTCTCCTCGTCGGCGTTCTTGTTCTTAGGGACTTTCGAGGAACGCGGCTATCCAGACGTTACCCGCGTGCTCCGTCTCCCTCTGGCCTTCCGCCTCTCCGTCCAGGTGCCGTCTCTCCTTCGAATAGGTGTGCAACGACAGAGAGGAGGGTGAGAGGAGAAAGCGCAGGAGGGTGCAGGGGAGGGAGACGCGGGCGGAGGGGAGCGAGGGAGGGCGAGGAGGAACGCTTGGCGAGGTGGGGTGGGACAAGGTGGGTAGGGGGGCAGACTTCTCTCCGACGGTAGGAGCGGGCGGTGGGGTACCAAGGGGGGAAAGCGGGGGGCGCAGCATTATGATGCAAAGATGGCGCGGCTGCGGCACCCTAGTATTAGCTCGAGCACTCGCCATTGGCCGCTCGGCAAACCACTCCTTCGGTAACAACCGACTGCATACGTTGCATACTAAGGATACACGCGAGCTGGCAAAGAATTGCCACGAACCGGGCTTGCTCGGCCCGATTTCCACCTACGATTCTCAACCGCCGCGCGAGTCTCTCCGTCCTCGACCTCCCTTTCCTTCCCCCGTGACCGCCACTGGACCCCGGGCCCGCGGTTCCATTCGGGGTTGGCTGGACGGAAGCTGCGAGGCTTTGACACTCGAAACAGCTGCCATGGAATTCGATGTCCGAGCGATTCAATCGGGACAATAGTTGCTCCGGCGGCCAGGATGGACGGCCTTCTCGCGGATTGTCCCCTTCTCGAGGCACGTCGCGGGTTTGTTCCGCCTCGCCTCGAAGGTAACAGCCGTGTAACTGCTCGGGACAGATCGCCGGACCAGGCGATCTGTACGCTACGACTCATCCTTCCTGCCTTTCCTCCGGGCATTTTCGTGTAAGTTGCCTGCGGGGGAGCAGCCCGCCGGGAAAGGAAGAACTACGCGTACCGCCTACGCTGCGGGGATAGCGATAAGCATTTCGAGACTGCGAGCGAAGGCCAGTCGCTCTAGCCTGACCTATTGGAGGTTCTAGGTTGAAGAATGTCGAAGAAAAATACTTGCGGTCGTGGTTATGAAATCGGAGCCAAGAGCGGAGCACGGCAGACGGGGCACCGTTCTCTGAACGAGATATCGCGGACCGTCGATGACTCGAAAAAGCCCGCGACCGGGGGGAAGTAGCTGCGCGGGGGGGGGGGCAGGCAGGGGTGGCGTGGGTGGGGCGCCGCTGGAGGGGAGAGAATGCTCCATTAGATAATGCACTCGAAGGAGAAAAAGGGAGCAAGAGCGAAAGAGGGGTAGGGGGAATGGGCTCTCTCGTCGGACACGTCAAAATACATCAGCTACCGCTGTGCGCTCGCTCAGAAATCCTTTGGCCGCTGTCCGCGCGGACTCCCCACGTCGAAGACCCGCGGACTCTCGACGCGTCCGCCTACGTTTAACGCTCGTTCCACGGCAGGAGAAGGAGGAGGAGGAGGCACGGTGAAGAGGGACGCGATACGGTTCGATCTTGCTGCCCGATATCGATCTGGTCGCTGTCACGACTCGAATCGTCCGGACCCTGCCCCGAGGGAAGCGTTCAACGGAAACAACCGGGCTGCGGAGATTTCGCTAGCTGCTCCAGGATGTGTGTGAAGTCAGCCCCAATTTTTTGAAAAATTAAAAAATCATCTGTTATACCGCATTGTAGTAAAAATATGCAAAGGGTCACATACATCGATATGAAAGAAATGGAACTTTCTTTGCTGTAGGGGAAAGCGGGGTAATTCCGGTCACTTCTATTTCTTTAAATGACTCTGTATGGTACTGCCACTTGTTAATGATGTGGTGTTTTGATTAAAAAGAATTCGGAAGTGTTCATTTCGCACCGTAATCTTATAACAGTGGTGGATTGTTAAGCAACGTAAGTTAGTACATGGAATAGATATGAATTGTGTTATTGCTCCCAATTTTGTTACAACATAAATTTATGCTTTCTTGATCATACGGATACAAACTAGACACTTCAAACTATCAATTAATATAAAAAAAAACTAAGAAATGTGTAACTTATTCTAATTTTATAGCATTTACTGCTTATATGGCCGGAATACTTAAACTTCAAGATTTTGTGTTTTTGAAGAAAAGGGGCGATCTTTGAAGATGGTATTCTCCATGTTTTTAAAAAACGATTCCGAATTTTTGAAAACTCTCAACGGTACAACTCGGTACAAAGCTAAGTCCCAACTAGTACAACAATGATTTTTTAATTTCTCACAAATTGGAGGGCTAACTTCACGCACACTGCTCCAGGATGTATTCAAAGTCGTCGTCTATCTCCGGGAATTAGCAGCCGGCCGCGTAAACATTCGGGGGTGCGCGACGGGCCAAATCCAACAGGGAAACCCGCAGAAACTAATATACACGACCCGGTCGTCTTACCAGGTCCGCTCTTGATACGAGCGTGCGCTCGTGGCGCGGATAGAGCGAGCGGCGGAACAGGCCCTCTGGGAATAGCGATATGATTTACATTTTGTGGTTATATTGACCATTCCCGGCACCTGCAGCACTCGCTCTCCATCCTGAGCCGCGAGCGATACCGGCGATGACCGCTTAGGAAAAATTAATAATAATAAATTAATCGCTCCCCGGTTCGAAGCAACCATCTCGCGTCGCAAGACACCTCCTTGCCTCTTCGCTTCCTCAGCCTGTTTTCCTCCGCAACTCGAGACACCTACGATTCATTTCAATTCATCCTCCTTGCTTCGCCGATCTCCGAAACCGTGTTCCAGTCGGAGAAGCAGAGGGAGGCTAGGGTTAGGGGCTGGGAAGCTTGCCCGCGCGCACTTAATGCGTAATTACGATTCATGAAGGCGGATGAACCGCGGCGTCTGGACGGGCGCGCGTAATCTTGCCCGAATACGTCCTCGAGGACCGAGGAACAGCCGTTAGCCGTCGTTTAAAGGGGTTCTTACGCACCTACTCGAGACGCGGGGAGCCCGGCCACTCTCGCTCCTCCGACGGACAGCATCTGTGCTCTACGGCTCTCTCGATATCCATACAAAGCCGTCTGCTGAATAACATTACGCTGTGGCCGCTCGTTGCGGACGATTATAGTCGGACGAACGTCGATAGTAGTTAGACCGTGCATCCTGTGCGAATGCTAATTTCGGACGGGGCCGACGCGACGGGTGCTAGGGCTCGCCTGTCCTTGGCAGTAATCGACGAGACCGCGAGCCAATGTCTTCCGGTCGCGTCCCCCTTGTTTCTTCCTTTCCTTCTCCCTCGCAAAAAAAAAAAAAGAAAAAAGAAAGGAGAGCAGAGCTGGGAGGTTTTCGCCAGAATAAGGATCGAGGATTCTCCCAGCGAATATCAAAGTGAGAAAGACGCGAGAGCGGGAAAGAAGAATCGTTTCGGCGGAGCTTCTCACCCCTCGGCCAGGGGTTGCTTTCGTCGTTCAAATATCAATTTCGCGGTGACAACTTCTCGCCACCCTCCTGTACTCCGTGACCCATATGGAAATGGAGATCGGTCATCGGAATCCAGTTTGCGAGTGGAAACATCCCCGAGAGGGTCAGCCGCCTCGCGCCAGCCACCCTTCGCCTCTAAACCCCCGAGCTCCCCATCGCCCTCGCCCGCGGAACGTCGTAAAGTCGAAAGCTTTTCGCTTTTACGTATTATTCTTTTATCCGATATCGGAATAGCCCCGGTATCCGAGCAGATATTCCAGGGGAAAATCCTCTTTCGCGCCCTCGCGAGCCTCGTTCCTTTCTTACTTTTTCTTTTTTTTTTTTTTCTTCGCGGCATAGGTCTCGAGCCCGGGGGCGCGCGATGGCCACACGCGTGCGCGTGTTCTGCTTCATCTCGCCGACTGTTTCCATAGGACAAACTAATTTATCCTATTAACATCCGCTGTGTACGTTATCGAGAGGTCTGTTTATCGAACGGCGAGCTTTAGATTCGCGTTGAGGGAAAGAACTCGGCTAGAGGCGGTTGCGCCGGCGAGAATATCAGGATGAAACGCGCGAAATGTCGTCTCCTTCCTACCTAATCTTCTCTATTCCAAGTGGAGCGTAGTCAGCGCCCCGAGAAAGAGAACCGTGAAGTTTCATCGAGCGCGCCTGCGATTCGACGCGGCTTGCCCGACGCGTCTGTCTATTGCTAGCCGTTTCTACTTGCGCGCTGGACGTACGAGTAGAATCGCCATCCTCTGCCTCGGTTTTCACGCGTCTATCTCCTCGATCGATCCAAGCAGGCAAGCCCGCGGAATATTCCAGCAAAGTAGCCGCAGACGCGTTGCCAGAGAAGGCGATCGAGAAGGAGAAACTAGAGGATCGCTGGTGCAGGTTTCCCCGAAGCGCGCACAGGTGTGGTCCGATGGCCGAATTGCCGGGCGAAGGGTTCTCGAGCGTTGGAACCGGCGCTTCAGTCACGGCCACGTCCAGCAATACGAAAATGTTTACTCTCCGTTCGAGCGTGGGTCATTCGAAACCAGGCGATCTGGTTACTCGGTCCAGAGCGCGCAGAAACGTAATAGCCAAGGAGCGTTTTGCTCGACTGGTGCTAAGAGGATCTTCAACGGGTGAACGGCGTACAATCTCGAGGTATGATCCTCGACGAAAACGAGGAAAAGGATCGAAACGACGAGGCTGTACCGGGGGGTGGGTCGCGTCAGTAACGCGTCTATTCCCCGGGATAATTGTTTTACAGGTAGCAATCGACTCCGCGGCCGTATATATTAATTTGCTCGGATTCATATTATATTATCGTTAAGTATGATGTTCGATGAGACGGGATGATAGGCCTGCCCCGTGATAACGCATTTCGCGCGCACGTTCGTCGGTTAACGGGAGCCAGTGATTGACCTCGCCACTCGTTACGCGTCCAAGGACTGGCAATTACGCGATGCTACCGTGGCTGTTGCGAAAAAAAAAAGGAGGTCTAGCAACCGGTAGGAAGTTGCTCGTGCCGAATGGGCCGCGAGGGGATCCGTATCTGGGAGGTCGTTTCTTTATCGGCGCGGAGCAGCGGCAGTTTTCGGGGGCTTCGAGTCTATGGGACGCGTGTTTTATTGCCCGAAAACCGACAGATATCGGGATTATGTGTTCCGCCGACGTCGTCGCGCCCATCGCGTCCCACCGATACGCTCGTCGAGCTCTCCTCCCAGCGGGGTGAGAGGACAGAAACGCGGAGGAGGGTAGAAAATCGCCTAGAGGGTAGAAAGCAAAGAGATGCTTTTACTATTTTTCATTATTTCGGTACCGGCCAGTCATTCGACTTACCGGCCATCACGGATATTGCTTTCTGGCCAGAAAATAAGCGGGACGGGAAGGGGTGGGCGGGTTGCCACGGGGTGGCTAGTCGAATCAAAGGAATCGCGTTAAATATAATGGCCAGCGATGCCTATGGCATAGGCGGTGGTATTGGTGGTAGTGAGTCCGAGGAACGTTCGCTGGATGGTTATCGTGGTAATCGCGGGCCGAACCGATAAAATAAGGCCGGAGCCTTCTAATGCCGGGTTATTTTTTTAAATGGCCCGACCGAACGGGACCAGTCGAACGGCTGGCCTCCACCTGTGTACTCCGCGCTGCTCTGCTTCGGGGTGTAACTATTTTGACCTTTTTCGCGCGCGCGGATAGCCGAATCGAAGCGGGCAATTTCGAGCGGGCCACCCCTGTCCCCACTCCGCCCCCCGATGATCCCCCTCTGTGGGATTTGGAATTTCACTGCGAGGGGACTAGCTTTCATCGCATAACACTCTTCGAGTACGACCGCGGAAACACCCCGAGACTCCTGTCACACGTAAGATCCCGAAACCTATTATTTGTCGATCTTAAGCACGGCGTCACTTTCTCTACTTCGAAATTCCTCGCCGCATGGTAATGCGAACACCTCGCGATCCACGCGGAGAGTTTATCGGAAGATCGGCCGATGTTTGCACGGCTGAAAGCCGAGCATTGTTCCGTTTTTTTCATCCGGCAGCCCGTGGCGTCCGCCGCGGGGGATCGCCGCTGTTTTTTCGCCCCGTCCCTTCGGGCGTCGATTACGGGGTCCGCGTCGAACGACTCCTCGATGACGTTTCACTTTTTTCCCCCGAATAACCAAAACAGCGAGAGGGTGGGACGAGGGCTGGGGGAGAGAAACGGGGTCCTGGGACCCCGCGGAGAGTATTCCATCGAGAACTGTTTTAGCTTATCGCGTTTCCGCGTTTAATGCCGACCCTCCGTGGAGGAGCTCGGGCTTCGTCCCCCGGGAGACATACGGCAGCTTAATGGTGATTTTTTGTCGCTGCAAGGCCGTTCTCACCTCGTGACCGTCGCCTACGCAGACCTCGCTGGACGTGTCAGCGAGTCGCGCGTCCGCGCCGCTGATGCGAGACGTATTTACGGCTTTTTCTGACCGAGCTGGCTCAATAAAGATCGTCGGCACGATTATCCGGCGAACGGCTCCTTGGCTGGCCTTCGTTTCTATCGAACAAGCGTACGGGAGGACGTAAGGTGCGTCCCAGAATGATAGAGCCTAAGATTTGGGGATATAGTTCTGTTTTGTTTTTAAATTTTATACTGGAGAAAGTTTTTTGCTTCATGGGAATTACGCAAAGATAGGGTAGATGTACCGTTTGTGGTATTTGTACTGGTTTTGGCCGTGTAGTCGCATCGCGATTTGAAATAAAATAAAAGATATTTCTAAAGAACTCAGAACTGCGAAATAGTAAAGATAGTGTAAAATTTAGTAAAGCTTATAATTTCCTGATTTTAAGTTCAATTTTAAAGATAATTACGATGAAAGTTACTGAAATCCTTAAAGTGGCCACAAATGGTGCACCTACCCTACATATTAAATAAACATACGAATAACACGATGTTGCAATTTTTTTCTAATCTAACCTGTACTTTTAGAACTGCTATTTCCTAAAGTGGCTCTATCGTTCTGGGACGCACCTTAAGGCGTAAGGGAAGAGTAGGGGACGGGAGTAAGACGCCCAGAGTCTTTTCTCAAGTTGCAGGGGTCCAGGGCGAGACGGTTGTACCCACCCCCGTCTTTACGATGGGTCGAAGGAAGAGAGGAGCGCGGCGCACCGTGTACGAATTAAATTCTTAAAGTTCCCTGCCATGCATGTCGGCGAGTCGCATTCCGCGAGTCCCCGAGACATCTAGAATCGAGTTCCCTCTCTCTCTCCCTCTCTCCTCGAGGGAACCGATATTAATTCCCATAAATTTCCTTTCAACGGGTACGGATATTCTCGTTGCCTCCGCCCTTCCCGCCTCACCACCCCTTCAAAAGCAAAGGACTGTTTGCCTTTTAATCCGAGTATGCAAAGAACGTTATTCTTCTTTTCCGTCGACAAAACGCTGCTGTGTAAGGGGATGGGGAGGCGGGGAACGCGAGGCACGGCAGCGAGTCTGCCGGAGCCTGCAATATTTAGTGGCGCGATGAAAGCCAGCGAATCGTCGTTTGTAGAACGAAATCCGTTCATCTCCCCGTTTGACGGAACGGAGCGGTGCGTTTTATTTATTATTTTGATCTCTTATTAAACGGGGCTAACCCTTTGGCGTAGGAGAGTCGCGAAGCGGGGGCCGTTTCAGGCCACTTCGGAGCGTAATAAAACGTGGCGCGCTCAAAGAAGCTGCTGTGTCTCGCAGAGAAGACGAGAGATTGACACGGTGATCGTTGCGCGAGCGATTCTTAGAAGTTTGGAAGCGTTCACCGCAGAGGGGAGGATTCTTGCCACGAAGAGGACCGCTTCCTGCCGCGTCTGGTCGCGGTTGCACCGCGGGGGATCTCGCTTCCGACTCGCGGGCATAGAAAGCGGGGCAACGGACCGCGGTCCATGGAAAACGAGATCTCATTCCAGTTGTTCTTTGAGGCGGCGCGTCGCAAAGGGAATAGTTTGCGGCGACGCGACGGCAACGCGCCCCTCCTCCCGTTCGCGGAATGGAAAAAGAGAAAAGCGGAGAGGCGGCCGGCGCGGCAAAGCAACGACAGAAGTAACCGGAAGGGTGGATGCGTTTCAATCGCAGACCGCAGCGGCGGTTCGCCTTTCTTTCCCTCCGTTTCAGTTCCTGAAGTGGCTCTTCTCTCTCTCCGCCGCAAAACCACCCGGCTCGGTCGTCTGTTTATACAATGTAATGGCTTGTGCCAGCATTGTGGGCAGCGGGCTTCACGGTGCTCCGTTTCGCTTCGCGATTCCCTTTCGGCATTCGTTTGGCACTTTATCACGCCCCTAGATTGCCGCATTAAACATCCAGCAAAGGGAATTCCAACCCTTGCCGCGCCTCGCCCCTCCCCTCCCTCCTCGCCTCTCCACCCGGCGCAACCCTTGCACGCGCTTGCACCTCTCTTCCGCGTTTCCACGAGTATTCGCCTGACTTGCGAAATTCTTGGCCCGATCGTGCGACCGTTTCGTTCGCGTATCCCATTTCCCCGCGGCGGGAATCAAAACTCGATACCCCGAGACCTCTGCCAGTCGCTGCTGCTCACCCTCTGCCTTCTAGCTCTGCGTCTTGCCTTTCCTCGCCTCGCTCCTTGCGTCCTCCCCTCTCCTCTCGGCCGTCTTTGTCGATCGATGACGCGTTTAGTAATTCAAGAGGGCAAAAGGGAAAAGGGACCAAGTGGGAGGACTCTATGGAATTATGGCAGGTGGAAGACGGCCGACCTCCCTGAGCGGCGCGGCGGCGATCGCCGTCTCCAATCTACCAGCAGATATACGGTGTCGCGTTACACGCGTGGCTAACCCTATCGACCAGGACGAGCCGATCGCGCGTACGTGCCCGTTGTCGCGCTGCGGAACGGAACGGAACGGCTGGTCTCTCGTCGTCCTCGGGGATATAGGATTGCGCGACGGGTACATTGTGCGCGATTGCACCGGCAGATTCAGCTCCGAGGGCTCTGTTCGCTGGCTGGCTCGCCGGGAAGCGTCTCGAAGGAGCCCCTGGGATCCCCGGTGGCCGTCGACGAGTAGCCCTTCGCTGGATCCCGTCGAACGCGGTATCCATGCGGTATACGGCTCTTTAGTCTCGCCCGATTCCGGGAAGACGAGCGAACGTTAACGAAGCGATCGGTCACGTAATACGTCCCGAAGCACCGTGCACGCCCGCTCGGCCGGATATGACTAGAAGCGAAGCATTTATGCGCGCGCTGCCAGGCCGGTATAATATCGTGAGCGCGATGGGAACGATCATCGGTGAATAAGTCCGGTGCGACTCGCTGCTTCTCGAAGGATATCGAGAACAGGGGCTTCCTCTTATGGCGTGCACCTCGGGGGCTTCGTTTCGCAACGAATTCCCTGAAATTTTTTCCACAAACTTGACCGACATCGAGCCCCCTCCCTGGCCCCCGGCGGCCAGGTATCCAGAATTATTTTCATGCGATCCCTTTCACGATCGCGGCCGAAACGTTCGACGGTGATCGAACGTTTCTTCCTTACTTCGACTATTCTCGCCGATAACTCGGACGGCTTTGCTTCGTCTTCGGCATCTGCCAACGATATTGCAAGGACTCGCGTCGTCCCCGCTGCTTGGCAAGAGAAGAAGAACGGACGGCGGTAATTGCGTCAAAGCGAGTCACCGAATTTCAATCACGCCCAGCCTCTCTCCCTCGTCGTAGGAAAATCATCCAGGCATTATGTATTTGCTCTCGAGAATAACCGGTTCGGTGGGTTCACCCTCGCGAAGTCGCCAACCTCCTCCTCTCTCTCTCTCTCGCTCTCTCTGCCTCTCTGCCGTTGAATTCGCGCGAGCTGTCGCCTCCCCTTCGCCCCCGCGGTTATTAATATTTGCCGACAATTACCGAACCGGCGACCCCTTTAATTCCGCCTCCCGACGACCAAGACACGTTCCGGAGATCGATCCGCCATGATTGTTCCGTGTTTCGCTCTTCCACCGCGACGTTCGCCGTTTTTCTCGATTCCAAACTCCTAGGAACGACCCCTGCTTAGGTAGCTTTCTATTTCAGTCCTGCCAAAACGCGGTCAAACATTTTGAGGCGAGACATTGTGGGAACGGTGTGTTATTTACGAAGATATCAGGGGGAGAAAGAAGGCGCGTCCAAGAGCTTCGTGTCCATTACTTTATTACGTCGTCACTCGAGGGGGTTCCTCGATTCCCTTTCGCCTGGACAATCGGTGAATCGGGGTACGAATCAATCCCGAAAATACCTGCGGGATACACGCGCGACGGAGGGGGGCCTGGGCGTATCCCCCGTAAACCGATCGCTTTGTTCCGTTCGTATGTCTCCATTAGCTCGCGAACCCTTCGAGGAAGCGGCAGCTGCTATTGTAAATCCTCGTTAGGCTAGTCGGTTGCGCCGTTCCGAAGTACCCCCTCGCTTCCAGAAAGACTCGGCGCCGTAACCTCGACGAATATTCTCTGTAAATCTAGGAATAATTGAGAGCCATTAATTCCCAATTACCATCCCTTCGGTTAAACTTCAACGCGGTTGGAGGAGTCATCTTCGAGGTTTCGCCGATTCCTTTTCGCGGGTAGCTTGATGGATCTTAAACCACCGTGGGATTCGTGTTCGCTAGGTCGGTTTCCCGTCCATCCCCTCGTCCGGTTTCCATCCGCGCTCCTTTGCAAGCACACGGATGCCGCTCGATGGAAACTAGATCCCGTAGTTGGAGTCGAAACTGGCCGTCGGAACAAGCAGGTTCCACTTTAGGGGGTTGGAAAACCCATCAACGCCCGGCTAGGTGAGCGAGAGAAAGGGGTTGCGAGGGAGAGAACGGGACACGGTAGTTGGATACACGCTTCTCCTTCCACCCTTGCGCCTTCCACGCGAGCTCTCCGTCTCCTTTCCCGCTGGACCGTCCAGAGGAACAACCCCATCGCACAAAGCTTCCTCTCTCTCGTCGGATCCCCGAGCGCGCGGCTGCCCCGGAAGAGAGTCTCTCAGAGGGTGGGTGGCCGAGTAAGCTCCGCTTACTAAGTACGTTTTGCATCTAAGACGCTCTCCGAGTTTAATTACGGGGCTTTGCGGTCCAGGCGACACAGACGCGCCGAGAGAACCAGGCTACGTGTTGTCTTTTCTTTAGATATTATCGTATTGGATAAGCATTTAAATAAGTGGAATTTTATGCTTTGCTGTTCGAGACCTATTTCGTTTCTGTTTCTTTTCCTCTCACTTGGTGGCACATTCACGCATCATGCGATGCTGATGCCACTTGCACTGCATATATTGCTGATATTTTTCACCCTATATGCATTTTACTCTTACAATAGAACACTTAAGATATATTATTCTATGGATTTATTTTATCAGTCTCTTATATTAATACTTCATAATTATTGTTAGTATCGTTGTTGTTACTATTATTATAATTAATTTTTATTTTATTAACATAATGGTTCAATTAAGTCGAATGTAATGATGTAATAATGTAATTAATGCAATATGCATTATGTATTGTAACACACCTGCAAATGAATGAATAAATAAATAAGTAAATAATTAAATTATTCTGACTACATTGATTTTACACCTCTCTCACACCATTTCCACTCCACACTGCTCCCACACTGTTTTAACACGGCTCCCAAAATTTGCTCTCTTCCGTTCGCGCAGCAATTGTTGCGAACCAAAGATTTGCGTCCCCTTGCAAGTGCAGCTAAGTGGCGAACCGTAAAAAACCTTGCAGGTGCAGCGCGAAAATCTGCCTCTCTTGCAGGTGCAAGAATCGTGCAATGAATTTCCGAACTAGGAGTTTTTGAAGTGCCGCACCTGCAAGAGAGGCAGATTTTCGCGCTGCGCCTGCAAGAGAAGTAAATTTCTCAGTTTGCCACTTTGTTGCAGCTGCAAGCGAAGCAAAATTTCGATTTGCAACCTTGTTGGGGGCTTGTGAGAATGTAATAATGTTGCAAAGCGGGCTTTTGATTCGTGAAAAGCCAAATTTTATTTTCGACAATGTTGAAAAAATTTGTCTCTTGCAACTTTGTTGCGTTTTCGCGGGAAGCTTAAAACCAGTGTGTAAACTTATCAACTATTATGTGTATTGTTAGTTGTGTGTAATTCTATAGTATTTGTATGATAACTGTAAAGGATTAAGTGTGAAGTGTTGTCGAAATGGTGAAGGAATTACACGTAATGGTGCTCCAGTGGAATAAAACCAGTACAGAAATATTGTAGAATTGCTGAAACGCAAAATGTATGAATTTATAAAGGAGATACGCCGGAAGTAGAGGGGCAGAACATAGGAAGCATGTACGAAATGCATGGGAAATGTTAGAAATAAATAATATATTCAAATCTACAAGAACTGTGGTGGGCGTGTAATGCGTAGAGTATTAAAAAAGTGTGAAGGACGAGCGAAGCGTGGAAAATGTGAGAACTATATGTAGGATTTGGAACTGTGGAAAATGTAGGGGGAATGGAACGGATGTGGAAAGCATATAGCATGTGAAAAATGTAGATTATATATGATACGTTGTACACGTCCACTATCTAAGCAACACGAGATATGCAAGAAATACAGTACACGTGGCAAGTATGGGAAATGTATGACGTGTGCAAGGTCTGGAGGATGTTCGCTACCTATATGGGATGTATGAGTAATCCAACGTACGTGAGAGGATTCGCAAACTATCGTGCCCCTGGAGATACGAAACACAGTATTCCACCTAGAACCAGACACCTCCCAGCTGCATATCGACAGGGGTAGTTGCCCTGGCAAGTATCATCCCTAAAAGGAAAAACCTCTCTCCCATTTTATTCCTCAAAAGAATTCTCCAATCGAATAACTGCTACACCAAGGTATATACCACCGAACTCAGTGAAAAGTCCTCCATCGGTTTCGAGGAAAATCGTGAGCGGCAGACGGAGAATCCGGCTCGTCCGGCTCGCCCGGCAGCGAGAGCATAAAAGCCCGTGGAATGACGTTTTACAAAGGGTCTATCAAGCGTGGAGCAATGTTGATGGGCAACAGATAGGCGGAGGGCCGGTGCAATTTCGCTCGGCGTGCAGGCCGCCGCAGTCAGCGTCGCCAGGCGTTACGATTTTTACGACGCTCCCTTTACAACCGACAAAATGTAATTTTCTACGATATGTGTACGTACACCGAGGGGGTCGAGTAGCCACGGAAAGCCGAAGGAGACAGGGGCGAGGAGTACTGGCCTAGAAGGGGAGGAACGCGAAACAAGGGAGAGGGAGAGAAGAGAGCAACGACGACGATCGCGGAAATACCGGCGAGCTCCGGCCGAAAGGTTTCGCAGAGACGCGACCCCTCGGTCAAGACGCGTCTAGGTGTATCCCCGGGCGAAGGAATCGAAGGCCATTACAACGGAGGCGGACCGTGCCGTTCGATTTACCGTCGCTATAAAATTTGAGGAATTTTCAAATACGTTTTCAAATACGACGTTTATATCGGCGCAGCCGCGTCCCTCGTCTTCTCAGGAATAATTTTCAGCCGGCCACGCGGGACGTCTGCGCGGCGATCGAATTATTGCGAAGGATCCGCGCGCGACTCGGTGTCGATCGTAAATTTCTGCCGGACAATAAAGAAGCGCGCCAGCGCGGGGAATTCTTCGTTAAGAGGAGGACCGGCGAAAAAACTACGACCGAAGGGCTTCACGAGCCCGAAGACCCTCCGGCAGCGTCATTCCTTCCACCGTCCGGACAGAATACGACGGACAGTCCAGAGATCCTTCTGTGCGCGTGGACGCCGAAAAAGCGCCGACTGGTTCGCGCACGGAATTGATTTTCGCAATTTATCGTGGCGAGCTTCCGTTCGCTGCGGCCTCTCCGCAATCGCCGCGTAAAGAAGCGGAGTTTACGACGGGGTTGCGCCCGAAAGCACCTTCCACCGGTTAATTGGAAGGCCGGCCTAATCGCGCCGCGGGCCACCGCCGAGAGACAGACTCTCTTCTTTGTTTCGGGCAAACGCCTTCCCCCTCTCGTTCGCCCTTCCCTAGCCACAATTTTTCTTTATGTTTGAACTTCCGGTAGGAAAGAGTTGCTGGGTCCTCGTCATCTCGAGACTCGGTCAGCGCTAGGGCGAAAGTGGCAAGAGGAAGTATCGCCGCTCGAAAAGATCTGGATAGGTGAAAGAGTCTAGCAAGGTACGCAGGGGATCGTTTGCCAAGCAATTCTTCTCACCTGAAACACCATTCTGTGAAGTTTCAGATCTTTACCCCCTCGTTTAAGGATAATACGAGGGTATTATTGATGGTTGTCACTCGGAAGGTTGTTTGCAAAAACCACCCCCAAAAGAATAATTTTTTTCCCCGTAATAATTGATTTACAATTCCGAGAAAAATATATGAAGTACAGCTAATATGTAGCTATTTTGTCTCTTTTGTTTCATTGAAATATCTTAAGTAGTAACCAAAGAAAACAATGATAAATCTAATGACGTTATCCTCGTATTATCCTCGAAGGAGGGGGTAGAGATCTGAAACTTCACCGTATGGTGTTTCAGGCGAGGAGCATTGTTCGGCAAACAATAGCGACTAAACTTGTCACGGAGATCGTTTGCCCATGCTTACCTCGCTAGACTCTTTCGCGAGCTGACGATCCGATCGCCGATCGTTGCGGAGCGGACGAGGGCGCGCGATTTCGGGGACGGACGGCGGGAACGCAATGCGGCAGTCGCAGTTGGGCCGAGATAATTAGGTTTGAGTGCACTCTGGCCGCCGCAGTCGGTAACTCAGTTATCAGTGGACACCCCGCGTACAATGGCTATCACAACGGCATCAAACATAACGCATCAATTAACGTGAACAATAACCGAGGTGCACGCGGACGGCGCGGCGGGGGTTGAGCAGGATCGGGGGAGGGAAGGGGTGTGGGCGGGCGCCAGTGCGAATGGACCCTTGCGCTGCTGCAACCACCGCTGCAGCCACGCTGTGAAACGATGGCCGTGCGGCCCGTGTCCACGGTCGCGCTCCAGTTCGCGATCGAAAATCTAATATTCCAAGTGGCGGCCGTCTGCGAGTCGATCAGAGAATGCGGCTCTGCCGTTCGTTAGCCGTCCGCGTACACCGATATCGAGGCGGGCACGGTAACGAATTCTCCAAAGCGACGAAAAAGCAATATCCCAGAAGACCGGGTGTGCGTGCCGGTACGCCTCCATACACTCGCGCATGCATATCCATAAGTGCGTGCTGGCGCGAGAGGGCGAAGAACGAGCGGGCGAGGAGGGAAAAGAGAGGCGAGTGGCGAGGGATGAGCGTTCGTATGCATCGTGCACGATCAGGGCCCTCTGGCGTATTCAAAGCGCGCACCGTCGCTCCATCTCGAGGAATGCGGCAATCGATTATCACGGTCCTGCATATCGATACTACCGTCGCGTCGCGTCGGACACAGGGGCCGCGCGCAGAACCGCGCCGAGCCGAGCCGAGCCGAGGCAAAGCATCGCAGAGGATCGCTCACGCACACGCCAGAGGCCTGGCGAGGGTGTCCGCTTAGCGCTGCTCGCCGCTCGCCGCTCGCTCTCCTCTCCCATGGCCTCACTCACACGCCGGCGACTAATGACATCGGCTCCTCTATAATACTCGTGCCTCGAATATCATCGGTCCGATATTGCCACCACGAGAGATTAATGTTTCGTCCTGGCCGATCCCCTCGACACCGTCGCCGCGCTCGTCTGCTCTTTACCCCGCCTCGTCGCTTCTTTCACGCTTCCTCGTAGCAAGCACATTCGAAAGGGTAACCTTTACACACAGCCCTTTCGTATATGTGTCCCATCTCTGCGCGCCAACTAGATCTAAATCACTCGTGACGATGATCGAACCCGAATCCAAGGATCATTCTCGCGTAGCTATTCGTAAGCTCGCCCCCCATCCCTGCACTCGAGTATCGCGGGAAGAGAAAAAGTTATCTCACCCCGCTTCTGTCGTCAGCCCGATAAACGTCAAAGCTGCTCCTCCCCCGGATACTCTGGAAACTTGGAGACGAGTGGAGTTTCGGGGACGGCGAGCTGCTAGTCGGTTCGCGAGTACCCGCGCCAACGATAATGGCGGCTATTAACGAGCCGTGGCGGGCGCGAAGGCACCTGAGCCCAAAATATCACCGCGATTAATGCAATTACAGCTTACAGGTCCCTTCGGCTCTAAGACCTTCGGTATTACTAATTCAATGTGCGCGTGGATGTATTTCCGTGGAGGGGGTATTCGTCCCTGCCCCCGCTTCTGGACCCTCTACAAAACCCTTTGGCCCTCTTAGTACCCCCATCGACGAAGGTTTTCGATTCTCCAGTGGAGCCGGATCTAGGCTCGCCTCGCGACTGAACGCGAGAACCACGAGATTTCGTGGCTGCGGCGTCGCTGCCACTCGTCGTCGAGTAGGCAGCGCGTGGGTGGTCGTTCCGGGACGGTATTTGGGCGCGGAAAGCTCGCGAGGGTGGATGAAGAGGCTGGTTCGAACGGATTACAACGTTTTCGGAGCCCCCTCGCGCCGGTAGCGGCGTTTGGCGGTTGCGGTTAACGTAATTACGCCGAAGGACCTTGCCGAGGCCCCTCGCGCGAAACCGCCAACGTCTTAGCTCGACGTCTTGGCCTCCGCCGTCGGCCCCCTCCACCCCACGATTTCCATCCCCTCGTCTAGAACGCGAGATGCCCGAGCCTGGCGTCTGCTAATCGTCGGATCGGCACCGCAGCGCGTTCCCTTCCATTTTCATGGATCAAACTCCGAATGGATTCTCGAGATTAAACGCCTCGCCCTCTATGCCATCGTCTACGAATTGCCCTTTCACGTCGATTGACGTCTCGATCGTTGTTTCACCCTTGAAGTGGGGAAGGGGGAAGCTAAGCGAATGTGCAAAAAAATTGATAATTATACCTTTGAGTTAAGTTTTTATGAATCAATATGTAATTATAAGCTAGTACTTTAGCCTTTGGTATATTGTTTGAGCAATATCTAAAAAAGAATTTGAAGTTATTAAACTTTAAAAAAAGTAGTCGAAAACCATTTTGCCCCTACCACGGGCTATGACGAGATACCGAAAATTGGACAAGATGATTCCCTCAAATATTTCCACAGTCGATGCAAATATGAAGTTCTTCTAAATTATTTTCTCCAAGTCCCGCACAGAAGTGGTGGGACCATATCTTTTAAATATTCCATAATAAAATATATTGGAATTTTTAATGTTGTATATTAAAGTACAAGTAAATTGAAAATTATAATGTAACAAAAATGATTAACGTGGAGGATTTCCCAGCTCTAAATAAAAAACGCGTGCTCCCCACTCGCTTCTATCAACGACTTAACTGTTAAAATACAAAGGCTTCCTTTCGTTACTTTCGTCAAATGTCTAACATTTTTTGATTCTCGTTTTTTTTACAACCCCATCGCACTCCCCTTCCCCTACATCGAACCGAAAGTGTCGTTCCGAGTTACGCAGCGAGTCGAGAGCGTCTAGAACAGGGACCCCCGTTTACCGGTGACTTCAAGTAGTAGATGTCAACGATTTCGCTTACGCCACGGAAAGAGAGCCCCCCGGTAAAGCGTTGCGGGCGCGAAACGAACAACCTAGCAATTCCGTGTAACCGGTCCGCGATCGAGCAATTACCAGGGAGCGGCATCCCGATCGTCATCGTCATCGATGACCCGAACGGTGCACCGGTACATGCCATCAGGCTTTATTAGCGCGACGATCGGGACAATCGGCCGAAACATAATCGTTAACGCGTACGACCCATTAATGACTATGGACCATTCTCGATGCCAAATTGGTGGCGGCGAATGGGCTCGAGAGCGAGGCTCGTGATCGCCGCGTACTCCATCCACGCGCGTGTAACCGCGTAAACGCGGCGGACGCGGGCGCGACCGATGATGAACGTATTTGCGCGGTCCCGTTGATCCCCGTTACGACAAATCAAAACGTAAGCGCGAACATCCCCCTCGCAGTCAGTGGAAATCCACCGCGCGGACATCGTCTCTCCCCCTCCCGCTCGTTTCACCGTGAAATCATTCGCATTCTCCCGCTCACGGAGGAAAGAGATAGAGAGAGAGGGAGAGAGAGGAGAGTCTTTGCCCTGGGAGCCGGCAGTTCTCTCTCTCTCTCCGTCTCTCGAAATCGGCTCGTTCCTCCATAATTTATGAGATTCTCCGTCTGTCCGTGAGGCCTTTCCTCGCGACGTTATAATTAGAAATATGCTTACGGCCGTAATTCCGGGCGGAACGGAGCCGAGGGGGTGGCCTCGAAAGGAGGGTGAGCACGTTTACTGCCAATAAGGGACGCATGCATAATAGAAAGCCGTAGATGGTAGTCGACCGACCGACAGAAGGACTTACACGGGAATGCTACTTTACGAGGACTCGTATTACGAGGGTTGCGGATTCGGCGTCTTTCATACGCCTGGCTCGCGCTCGGATACCCAATACGCGCCCTTTCTCTTTTTCCACCCGCTGTCGTTACTCCTTCTCTCGTATCCAGGGAGAAGAATGAATTACCGCTGTTATCCACTTCTGTAAACGGGACAATCGCGAGCGCGTTACGTCGGGGCACGTGAATCCTGAAAATGATAAACCTAAAATTCGGCCCGGCGTGGCTTTCCGACATTGACGTCACGCTGATTTACCGTGGCACGATGGGCGACGCAAGCTTCGCAGGGAGAGAGGGAGAGAGAGAGAGGAGACGGTCGCGCCCACGAGGGGGTGTCGAGTTTGGTCGCGCACACGGAGTTGCCTGACACCGTGCCGTAATAACGGGTTACCGGTTACGTATGGACATTTATTTATTTACGCCTTCTAGCACGGCCAATTTCGCATAATTCCAGGTTTCGCTCGCGGCCCGGGGAAAACCGCGTTTAAACGCTGGACCGTCGACGCTGAGGATCGCAGGAAAAATCGCGATGATGCACAGTTGACCGGCTTCAATAATTCAGTGACATTTGGGTCTTATTTTTAAGACATCGGAATGACATTTAAGCCGAAAAATGGGATAAAATTTAGGTGAAACGATTTAAGTGACCAGTACGATATTGGTAACTCTCCCCTATCATTTAATATTTTTGACATTTAGTTATTTATTTATTTTTCAAATCTTTTAACTTAACTTTAATTAATGCCCTTTTCAGTGGTTTAAATCGAATGTTTGAGAAATTTATCGTTTCCAAGTTATAAGGAAAAGTGGACAAATAAAGGGCTGCAGCCAAATATCATTTTTATTAAATTAATGGCCACTCTTTTGCTCCAAACATCATCTTCTATTAGTAAAATTAATATAAATAATGTATTGAAAGATAATTCTGAATATAGTAAGGAAAATCGCGACATTTTCTAAAATTGTCAAGGTATATCTTTCAAGTTCCAACGAGCTCCAACTTCTAACCATTTGGAATCTTTCAGTGCACCCTCCTCTACACAATTATTCAAAAATCACATCCTACTTCATCCTAGGAGTTAAGTCTACTTTCCAACTCGATTCTTGGCAAAAGGCAAGAGGAGGATTTCGAGCTGATAGAGAATAGAGAAACGGGTGGCTCGCGAGGAACAAAGCGGTACCGCGTTCCATTCCGCGACGTTCGCGAGCAAACGTGCCTCGGGTGCGGGCAGAATTTTCGCAAGCGTTGCCCGTCGCGGATCCGAGACGATTCGAGCGTGTACGCGAGGCCACGCAGGGGAGGAGGCCACCTACGTACGTGTGCACACACGCGCGGCCAAGTAATTCGCGCAATTTCATCTAAATTCCGCAGCAACGAAATTTCTCGCGTCGTCGTCTCTGCGCGCGTGCCCGCACGCCCACACAGAGGGCCGTGCATGCACACGTGCCTCGCACACGGAACGGAGCCAGCTTCCATAATGGTATTTCTTACGCTCTTTGTTTATCACAGGGCTGGCTGCTAGCGTACACACGGCCGCTCTCGACGTTATTATGAAATACGATTAGGTCGGTACACCTACGGCACTCTCTTCCATTTCTCGCCTCTTCCCTCTTCCTCGGCGCGACGACGAGCCTTCAGCTATTCCGAATATTCGAGCGTTCGAAGGATGCCGATGCTCGAAATACCGTGTCGCGTATGGACCGAACGCGGAACCCTGCTTCGCGCCTCCGATTCCCCGTGATTCTCCTCCAATCCCATGCTACAACTATCGCGGAGATTGTGAAATGCCGTGGACGATGATTAAAGAAAGTTCGCGTTGAAATTGTTCCACGCGGCACAGCCTAATGCATCTTCCTCCTCCAATCTTCGCGGTAATAAATCGTTGGAGGATCCTGCGCCCCGTTTCACCCACGTCACTGTGGGCGCAAGTGTAACTAGACAGGCGTTCGCGAGCGCGGAGGAAAAGCCAGAGCCTCCGCCTATTTCCCGGCGGAGTTGGTCGCGGCCGCTAGCTCGCGTAAATAAGCTGCCGCGTTTTATTTCCTTCCCGCCGCGGTATATCCACCCCGAGAATATTGCGCGCAAGGTACACGCTTGGCCACGTAACCGAGAAATTCGCCCCCATGGCCCTGGCGAGGTTTCATCGCCGCGAACTTTCCTCGCCGCGACGCGGCCAAGTTATTTTTACGTAAGGGGTTGCCAGCCACTGCCGCGCGTAAACGCGGCTCGGGGCCCAGCAGCGCATTAACAATTATATTACGGGAAGCTCTCCGTTACGCGCGAGCGAATTCATACGCGTGCCTTCGGGGCACTACGTGGGGTGGAAGCGTCCACCGAGGGAAGAAATAAAATACACTCCGGGAAAGGAGAGCCAGCGGGCTCGGACAATCGGGGCACACACGGGAAGAGCGATTCTCTGTATCGAGGGGATTCGCCGGTCCATCGATCGTCCTCGTCCTCGGGCACGGTTCCCTTCGATCGACGGGGGTGGAAATTTTCTCCTCGTACGTAGACGAATTCGGAGCGGGGTCGCGGTTTCCTCTGGCCTGACCAGCGGGCTTTGTTCTCGCGAGCGGAAAGGGGCGAAGAAGGAGCGCGCGCAGACCCTCGGCAGCTTCGGTTACCCTTTAGTCTCGCGTCCTAACAGTGGCTGTGATTTAATTTTTTTCTCGCTGTCCCATAGAGAGAGAGAGAGAGAGAGAGAGAGGGAGAGGGAGGGGCCAGTGTCATATTCACGACACGGGCTCTGGCGTGTGGGCGCAAAGCGAGAGAGACGTGGCTCTCGGCCATTGAAGGGCCACCGAGAGAGCGAAATCAAGCCCTGTTCGTACCCTGCGCTGCTCGTGGAGCCAGAGAAACGGGGGTGAGAGGGACGGTGAGGGACAAAGGGAGGAACCGAGGAAGAGGGAGCGAGAGAGAGGGAGAGAGAGAGAGAGAGAAAGGGGGCGAGGACGAGTAGTCTCGGCGAGACTTAATTAAACAGCGGGCAAAGCCAGGTTAGTTCACAAAGTGACCGCGGCACCTACCCCCTTCTAGCCACCAGCATCGGCTCTTCGCCGATATAGCTGCCTTCTGGGATATACTAGCCGCGTATCGGCTTCCACCGGCGAACACCAACCGACCGACCGACACCCTGCCCCCTCCCCTTCCCACCCCCGCGCGCCGCCGATCGAACCTGGTTTTATCGCGCGCCTCCCCCCAAGATTTTCC
Source organism: Andrena flavipes (assembly GCA_963971345.1). Classification (NCBI taxonomy): domain Eukaryota; kingdom Metazoa; phylum Arthropoda; class Insecta; order Hymenoptera; family Andrenidae; genus Andrena; species Andrena flavipes. Next base: position 60,693,297 of record OZ020482.1, on the reverse strand, counting down.
CTCCTTTTTCACCTGGACACGATATTCTTGGCCGTCAACGCCTCGGTTAAGCGGTGCCTCGGTTCTCCAACCCGCGAAGGGGCTTGTCAGCCGAGGTACGGCGACAAAGCCCGACCCACGTAGGTAAAAAGTCTCGAGCCCCGTGGAGAAAATCCGAACGGCCGAGAGACCAAAAGACCAAAAGAGGCTGGGGGATCGGTGGCGACACCTTTGTCGTGGCCGTCGCGCGCGATCGCTGGCCACCGGGTGGGGACGGAAGGGTTTATTTTCGCGGGCCGGCGTGACAGAGTAGCCTAGTCGCCGACCGACCAGGTTCTTTTTATCTCAAAGCCGTATCCCTTTTGCGCCTCCTCTGTATTCCTCAATTTCCAATGAGTCGGAATACGACATGAAACGCTAAACTGCCACAAAGGGGGTAAGCCGGCTGGCGAGCGGTCGAACCCTTTGCCCGATCTGCTCTCTCTCCTCGCAGCGGTGATCGAGGTGGAACCTCTCCTCGGCCACCCTCCCGCCCCCCTCGCCTACCACCCCTTTCTCTCTTTCTCGCCGTTCGATTCTTTGCCGCGGCGCATTAGACTCCAACTCCTGCCACGACGTCATTATTCGCGACGGAGCGACAAGCCTCCAGTGAATTACCGCCCGGAGCCGTGTTCCTGGCTTGGCATTTCCCGGTTTCCCCGCTGACGCGAATCGCCTCCGTCCTCTTTAATTCCCTTCGCGCCCCATCGGCAGGAGAAGCGAAGCGAATCGAAAGCCACCCCTTCGCCGAGCCTCCTAATGTTTGTCCACTGCAGTGACTTGGTTCCGCGACTCTGCGTTTCCGGCGCGGGGCTCGTCCAGACGGAATGGTCAGCGCAAAAGGACTCGTAGGTGTAAAGGAAGGCAGGAGGGTGGTAATCGGGACGTTTCCGCGCGCGTCAGTGGCATCGTCCGCGAGTGGAAGGACGTCGACTGCCGATGGTTAGACGGAGACAAGGCTGGGGGCAGCGTTGCGTCTCTGCCCCACCTCCCCCCTGTTTTGCCACCCCTCTGCTCGAGCAGTTACACAATGCCGGAGGGTTCCGGAGATCGGTGTGTGTAAACGCGTTCACTTCAAAGCGAATCAGCTATCGTTACGCACGGCAGCACCGACGTCATCGTTGTCCGTAACCGTTGTTGTTGTCGCCGTTCCCGCACGTGGACGAGCTCTTTTGAGAATTAGCCTTTTTCCACTCGTGAGAGGATAACGCGCCTGGACGCATCGGTATCGCGGATGGATACTTGAGCGGTCGCGCTATTGATGGATTATCGATTATTGAAGCAATTACGCGACCGCTCCTTGCCGCTCTCTGTCTCAAATATTCCGCATCTCGTCCCTTGCGATTCCTCCAGCCTTCGGGAAAAACGCCTCGGCGACAGGCGCGTGTCGGTTATCGAGGAGAGGGCTTACCCCGAAGCGAAATCTCTGAAATCTGTCAAACAGCGACAGCCCACCGTGATCGCTCGACCGCGGGAGATAACGGCGTGTCGACAGCGCTCGCAGATAGCTGCGAAAACTCTGGGATAGCGTGACGATCCGACGCGACGCGGCGGTGCTGGGGGTTGCGAGCGCGGCGTAGTCCCTCGGGTACCAATTACACCGACACCCGATCCCGGCATTACGGCCTGGCTAATTCAAGGGGCGAGGAGCGTCGCGTATAAATCTCGCCCGGTTGATTGTACAGTTTCAATTCCGTTTGTCGCGATGCTCGTCGTCCAGCGCGTCGTTTGGAACGGGGTGGCGTCTCTGCCCCTCCACGAGCTCGCACTCCACCCCCAAGAGCGGCGGCGTCGATTTTTCCTGGATTTTCATAATCCGTGGACGGGGCTTTTAATGGTTGCCGGTGACGGGTTACAGCGACGCAGGTGTCAAAGGTCTCGCGAGTCGAAAGAAAAGGAAAGGACAGAGTGGCTGGGGCGGGCAGAGGGTTAGACGCGAAAGGGGTGCTTCTCTCTGGCGACAAAAGGTTCGGCTAATTACAGAGAGGCCGCAAGTTGCCAGTAAAGCGACGGAGAAAGGCAGCTGTCGGTTCCCAAGGTGGTTCGAGCGCGGTCCAGAGGTTTACTGGCAAGCCGAGGGCTTTTTGCTCTAGGAAAACGTCGTCGTCTGTACGCCTCACGCGAGAGAAACCGTCCAGAGTTTCCGGCCGCGGATCGAATCCAGAACAGTGCTCGGTTGTTCCCTCGTTCTATTTGTTATCCTATCGCGGGCCGACCAATCCGCTCGGCGACTATCCACCGCAGTGACGACATCGCACGCGAGGCTGAAAAACCGAGGCCGCGATTAACGACACTCGAAATCCCGGTTAACGTAAACTCGGGGACAACGTGGGAAACGTCGGGAACGGTGGCTCCGTCTTCCTTGGTTCTTCAGCCGTACTGGTCTTGGACAAATAAAGCAACGGCTCTTCTAGCAATGGGGAGAACGTTTCGCGAGTATCGGAGTCGGTCCCTTGCCAAAGGTCATCGCATTGTTCCGAGAAACTCGCGTCCTATTAGAAATCCCTTGCTGCGCGGCGACGAGAAACGAGCATCGGCTGCTTGCAACCCCTGCCAAGATAATACGGCCTCCCCCGCGCGGCAGGGGGTCGGAGATTTCAACCTTTACCGAAATGCCAAGCGGGGCTTTAAACGGGCTAATAACACCGCGCTCGCGCCCCCTTCTGTCCCACGATTCCCTCTCGCTTGCTGCACAAATTGCCTCTGCAGTCGTGTACAAGACGATGCGTCGACTATAAAATTGATAACGACGCGGCGCGTCCTGCCGATCCGAGGCGTCGTAAACCGTCGAATTTGTGGCGAGCGGAAAGAACGAGGTAGCTAATCAGCGGGGACAGGATCCGAGGGCTTCTTCTCGGCTCACAGTGGTTGGAATAGGGGTAGCATTCGGCGGTTAAATCTACTTTCCTTTATCAAAATCTACTGAATGTATACTACTTCCTAAATGTCCACCTAACGAGCCTATTTAATATTTTCTCCCTATTTTTTTTTAGACTGAGAAGCATTCTTTTGCGTTAAGAATTAACACCGTCAACTAAATATTACTGTTCGTAATGTCTTAAAAATGTAATGCTGAATGAAATAAAGAAAGTTATCATATTTCTTTAGAATTGACAAGGAATATCTTTCAGGTCCCATCGAGACCCACGTTCTAATCAATTGGAATTATCGTAGAGCATATGACGGTGCAAAGTTATTAACAATTAGTCAACCTGCCCCTTGAGACAACCAGCCCCGGTCTCCCCTACTATTCGACTTTCCCTTATAATTCGGAAACGAAAAGTTTCCCCAACAAGCGATTTAAATCACTTAAAGACCATTAAATAACCTATTAAAAATAAACAGTTTCCAATTTGTTTATAACAACGAAGTTAAAAAGATTGAAGAAATAGAATGATTAAACAAACGTACAATACCTATATACAATTATAAATCATTAGAAAGAGATAATTTTTTCCTGTTTTTTGTGACGAATTTCATTTTGATATCTTTTATAGTTTAAAAGTACCCAATACACGAATGTCACTAACTACCCCTGTCCCTACCCACTGTGCGTCTCCGATAAGCGCGAGAAGTATCGCGAATCACCAACAGACCCGCTCCCTGTATCAACGCATTAAAGTCGCGCATTTTTTATTTACTCGCACGGTCATTAGCCGAATGAAAGACGGTGGTCTTGGCGAGCGAGTGCGTCAATATCGCCGGATGATCGATCATCCGGCAGGAACAGCGGGACGCCTCGCGCAAATTAGCTATCGTCTTACGTGCCCCGCCGCCTTTACGAATCCTCGAAAACGATCCACGCGCTGATCGACGAATCGGCCGTGAAAGCCGCCGAATACCCCGGCAACATCGATCACGCCGGGGTAAACCGAAGAATAGGGGCGACAGGGGCCGGGCGAGGAGGAGAGAGGGGGAGGGGGCTGCGGGGGGAGGTCAAAGTTTCCCGCGGAAAGATAAAGCTTTCTATGGTCGATGGAAGGAGGGCAGCGGACTATTTCCTATATTTGCGATACCGTAGAGCCTGGCTTGACATTACGGGCGGCGACGGGGGTGGATCGGGAGGGCGAAGACGAGCCGTGCGAAGGGATAGATGGGCTATTCCGTGAGACCGGCTGTCATATTCATGTATTGACACTGAGCTGGTTGACTAATGGACTGCTGTTGTCACAGGCTCGTGTTACCGCGAGGGCCCGGCCCTGGCAACTCGTTTTTCCTGCGAATCGACCGAAACGCGCACCACGAACCGCCGACTTCCCTTGCATCATACCGCGGGGCGGGCGGGGGACGGGAGGGAGGGAAAAAAAATCCGCCCGAGCCACGGGGGCGAGAGAACGCGCGCTACCGCCTCCGCCAGCCTGGGATAGGGACTTTTTTCATTCCGCGCGGCAATATACCAACGATCGCCAGCGCGGCATGGCGAAGCACGCGGATATTCCCGTCGGTCTTCTCCACTTTTACATATTTATCGGGCGCGCTCGCATTGTGCTCGCGTCAGCCGAGACGCCGACATCTTTTGCCGGGAAAATCCGTGATATTGAATTTGCCCACCCTCCCTCCGCGCACGCTTTCGCTCATCTCCTCCCCCCGTCGACGGTCACGAATCGATTCGTGGACACGCGCCGTGCCCCTTGCCCCCGAAAACCTTTCCCTTCGATGCCGTTCCACCGGCTCCGATCGAAAACGAATCGTAGATCCTGCACCGTGACTCACCGCCACGGTAGTCCTCGATTCACCCGACAAAGATCCCGATCCAGTCGGGGCACAATGGAGAAATCGCGTCTACCGGTCGCTTTTTGTCGTCCGCCGGCCGAAAAGAAGGGAACGCCGGCGGACAAAGCGGAGTGGGTGTTGCGGGATCGAGTAGGTGGTCGAAGAGAAGCAGCCCGTGAACGCGGGGACGACTATTCTATTACGGACTGACATTCGATACAAAGTTGCTTGAGCGATCACGGCCTTCGCCGCGGTACTTCCATCTTTCCTCCTTCCTCCTTTCTTCTTCCTTCTTCCTCCTTCCTTCTTCCTCCTTCCTCCTTCCACTTTCCTCTTTCAACCCTTCCATTAAAGCGAAGGCGACGCGATTCGCGAAGCAGCTAGGAAGCTGGGGGAACGGGGAGAGCGGAGGCTAGAGCAAGGACCCCCAGCGTGGAATAATAGGATACGCAGGGTCCTACGTACTCGGTCGAGGCTTTATAGCGGCCTGTCTCTCCGCGACTCCTTGATTTATCGTCGAGTTAACCGGCTCGACTCGTGAACGCCCGTGCCTCGCCTCCTCGCGGATGATCCTGTGCCGCGGATCCGTCCACGGCACCGAAACTGTCGCACGTTCGCGCGCAGAGTCAATTTTCCGAAGGCCGTAAAGGGTATCCGCCCCGACGGGGACAGGCGTCCGTAAACCAGCCTCGTGAAATTTCGTTCGGCGACAGGGGATAGTAAACTAGAACTTCTCGTCGCCGCGACAGGAAGTTTAGTCGAAATCAGGTACTCACCACGGACTTTCTGCTCGTCCTGGAGCTGCCGCTCGAGGCTGTCCTTCACCTCCCTCTCCCGCAGAACGTCCATCTTCAGCTCGGCTGAAATCAGAAGGGAAACATTTCTGTCAATTCACGTTGCCTTAATTCAGTGGTAGAATGAGAGGGCAAGTTATTTTATTCCGCGAAGGAGGAATCTATAGGCGCTGTGTCTGTGTCTGACTGCACAGGCTGAATCTACTTACGAGAGCGAAGTAGATATGTGCAGTTGGGTAGCTCTTAGTTTCGACTTTTGAATTTTCTTCGGGACACACTCCATAATAATTAAAAAAAATCTATGTAAAGTTTGAGGGCGGCCCCGGGGCCCTTAAATATTTAAATCATTATTTAATAGCTGGCGAAGTCGATTCTATATAATATCCTCTAAGTTATTCATTAAATAAAAAAATATGTCAAAAAAAAGTTGTATATTCGGACAAGGAGCATATTTTATGTTGTATTACTTTTTCTCGCGCGACAAACGGTTTTCGAAAAAAGTCCGAGGAACTAAGAAAAAATATTTTTCCTCAAATTTTGAAAGTTTAAATGCTTTTAGAACACTTTTTATTTATGAAAGCGAATAAAAAATGGAATTTTTATTTTCAAGGACTATTTTTTGAACATTTAACGGGGGGAACATATACCGAAATATGCGGAAAAGATAAAAAAGATTCTTATTTTCAGTGTTTAATATGTCATGAATGTTTCCTGAAAATTTGGGACCGAAATTCGCAAAAATATTGAAGATACAGATTCTATATTTTATATTTTTGCGTTGAATTCCGATCTGCTTCAAATTTTCGATCGTTTTCGAAGAGAAAGTTAAGTGCTGTTTTTTGTATCGTACAAATAACAGTTTCAACACGATACAAAACTAAGTAGTACAAATACTTTAGTACATCAACGAGTTTTTAATTTTTTAAAAAAAGGGGGTTTTAACTTCGCACACATATGGGAATACCCAGGACCGTGAACAATTCGCAACGAGCCATCGACGAAGGGATAGTCGATAGAGCGGGTCAGGTTAACGCGAAACGGGATCCTTCCGTCGTTCCGTTTGCCGAAAGGTGGCACGGGAGAATATCGCACGGTCGAGTGGGTTCGTGATTAAATCCAACGGACGATGGGCGGACCAGAGCTCGCATAGTTACCTCTAATAGAATTACATCAAGACACGGATATCCCCGACCGCGTTCCTCCTCGTAGCTTCTCTCCGAGGCCCCTCGCCACCTTTCTCCATCTTCGCGAATCCCCCCCATCCACCCCATGGGACACGGCACGCCAAATTAGCCATTTCGAATCTCGACAAGAGGGGTGGATTCGTCCGAGTTCGCAGGACTTTGTCTTCCCCGGGCGTTCCTCCGCTCGCTACTCGGAGTTTGCCAAGTGCGTGGTACCTCAAACTAGATCATCGCCGTCTCGAAGCCGAGCGGACACGCTCGCTGGCTCGAGAGCTCAGGGGAGCTCGGGAAAGAAGTCGCTTTTCAACCGGTAAAGCGTTCCCGTTGCTCTAAATCAGGCAGGCTAATTCGGTTTAACGGAAGAAAAGAAAGCAGGGGGAGAGAAGCCAGCGGAGCCACCCTCCTCGTCGTCTCCCTCTCGAATTACATCGACGGCCAATGAGCCGCGCAGAGCCGTAACGCGTCTCGCGGCTCATCGACTGATAAGTCGCTCGTTAGATCGCCGCCAATTTGCGGACATTTCGCAGTAGCGATTCCCCGAGCCCAATGAAACTTCGCTAACGACCAGCGGGAGGGGGAGAAGGAACACAACGTTCGATGGAGCAGTCGGAAAATTCGGTGGCCCGATAATCGTGGAAAGTTGGCGGATGGTGGGGGGAGGGGGGGGCAGGGGCGATGAGCCGCGCGGAGAATCAGGCTGGTAGATTAGGTAGGGCCGCGTCTCAGCAGTCTGCCGGCAATTTGAGAGCGTTTGCGAGGTCCATTAACGGCGGTAACTCTTCACGACCGGCCGCCACGAAGATTCAATTTGAATGCTAACCAGAATAGGAAGTTCGCGCCGGAGCCCCGCGTGTATACGTTACGCGGCTGCCCCTTCCTGCCTCCCCCCCCCCCCTTTCCCCTCCTGCCACACACCCCTCGGCCCACCCTGTTATTGCCAATTTCGGCGCGTTTCTGCAGCCCACTTTGCGATCGTTTAGATTATCATCTCTCCCGGCTTTCTCTTTCTCTCGTCTCGACGTTAGGGCTCCGACGCGTTTCCCTCCCCTTCCGCCGCCGTCCACCTCGCCCACCCCCTTCGGTGCCTAACGTTTCCCGAGATAATTGAACTTTATTAGAGATCGTCGTCGCCGGTACGTCAGCCCTACACCCCGGGGCCGATTCGAATCGACTCGGTTTAACCATTACCTCGCTCCTCCCGTTGTCTTTACTCCTTCTAACTCTCCAACCCTACCGGCGTTCTCGCGGATGTCGCGAAAATCGATTCCCACCTTCGTAGGGTGGTAAGAGGGAGCGCAGTGGGTGGCGCGAGGTTATTGAAATTCGGCCGCGACCCGGGGGCCATTAAAATTTCGGGGATTAAGGTTGGACAGCGGCTGTGTCGTAAGAAAACGACGCCCCAGACGTCGTTCCGTCGTTCTCGCGTCAATTAGACGTTCCCTAATCGCGAGGCGCTCCATAAACCGTGAATTAGGGTAAAGGCAGGTTATAATATGGAACGGCACGCAATATGGAACATCGTACAATTTCGATAAAGATATAACGAACTCTTCGGGCAATCGTGTATACTAAGTAAGAGATCCCCAGATACAGTAGGCGATGATACTGACAACTGAGCATTAGTCGGGCATCCATCATTGAAAGAGAAACGTTTATATTCTTCGTGGTTTGTAAAAGTTTCTGAAAAGCGCATCAAACAGATAAATATTTATTTGTTTCTTCTCCTTAATAAATCTTCATTTTTAGGAAAAAAAACCGTAAAGATCTCTCAGTTTTCTTTACCAATTTCCTAGATATGTTCCATATTAGGTACAATTTTTTCGAACGGCTAATTTTCATTCCATTCACTTTTTTTTACTATAATTGAAGTATACCTACAATTGAATTTTATTACATTTGACTAAATACGATTATGCATTAGTCCCTTCGCCCCCTCATGTCAATTTTAATTAAAAAAAAAATCAAATTCCCCTACTTTCGACCAGCTTTTGAAATCAGGTGTTCCATATTACCTGACTTCATCCTATATCCGTCTCGTTATTCGAAATCACGAACCCTTCCGCCGCTTTTCCATGCTGTATCCCGATCCAAGAAAATCTACCGTAAGAGACTTTCACCTTTCGATGGGAGCGTGTCCGCGGGAATCGCGAGCAGGGGCGCAGCTGTCGCGAAACTCTACTCGTTAGGGGCGACGAATGGTTGGAGGTGGAGCGGATTATCGCGTGGCGGGATCGCGGCTAGCTAGGATCGCCGGCGATAATAATATTCACGGTAGCCCGAGCACTCTGGGCGCCAGCAACAATAACGGTGCAACGGAACGTGCATGCCACTGTTACCGGAGCGATTCATGGTTATTGATTAGTATATGGGTGGCAGGAAGACGGGAGGCGGCAGTGGCGGCGGCGGCGGAGGCGGTGACGGTGTAGCGTTCACATCCCCCGGGGGCTTGTACGACGACGTGTACGCGTGTATAGCTTCTGCGCGGCGCTAAGATATTCGCAGGGCCCCGGGCCACCCTCAGAAACAACAATGTCAACTTACCCGTGCGCCGCGCCGCGCCGTTCTCCGCAATCGTTTGAATAGTATAATGTGGCTTTCGTGTTACGCCCCGCTGCCCTCTCGCGCGACCATCGATACCGCCTTCGACGCGCCTACGCCCGCCTATCATCCTTACCCCGCGATCCTCGCCAAGAATCATCGCCGAGCACCGTGGAACGCGAGTCTCTTCCGCCGTTCGCGAATTTCATTTCGTCGGATCCGGCCGGAGTAATAAACCGCCGCTGGGAATTAACCGGCGGATTATTTCGGTAATTTACAACCCCCAGGACCGCGCTCGCCTCTGGTATTCTCTCCGCCGTGGCATGTTTCCTTAAGGGGTTACGGCACCCTGAGACGCTCGGAACTAGATGAATATTTTTTTACAGATACTACGAGATTGAAAGTTATTTCTTTATTTTTTATGTGCGGAGCATGCATTAGTGCGCGTATTGAATACAATTACGACGCCCAGGTTCATCTGACATGAGATAGATCAGGATTCTATAGCGTAGTGTTATAGCTTTTGAGTAAAAAATTTCCAAAGACCACCCTTTTTTTCCGCCTCCTGACTGAGCAAGAACCCTAAAGATACACGGAGGGGATGCAGCGCTGCTAGACGAATCTTCGTCGGACGTAGACAGTCTTATTACGTCTCGGCTGATGTGTTCGGCTCTGTCGCACGAATTTCACAAATTTCATAAATCTCCCAAGTCTTACCCCGATTAATCCCACGCGTCGCGTTATTTGCCCACGGAAGGGTTTCCTCTGGACCGGAGGGTGAGCGCCTCTGGCCGAAACGATGATATTATTGTTTCACCCTTGCATATTATAAACGCGTAACGATCGCTCGCGCACTGCCAAGTTTGTCCTCTCCCGCGGGCATGCTCGTCCACGCGGAACTTGAATTGTCTGGGGCGCGGGCGAGCGGAAACGCGCTGTCGAAGACGTTGCGCCGACGAGAAGGGCGTAAAAATAAGCAAAGGACGACTGGGAATGTTAAACGGGGCAACGGGGAGATAAGAGCGTTTTCAGCGACTAGATTCCAGCGATTACTCCGCGGGATGTCTCGTCGATAACGTCTCACGGTTGCATGACTCTGATCAACGAGAAGTCGACGAGAGGGCAATAGTTATCCCGCGCGGATTACGGTCCTTGGCTAAGGGCTACAAGGGTTTCCCTCCTACAGGATTTAAGACGGACTTAGGCCTTGTTCCGGTCGCTGACCACTTTGCCTCCCATTAACCATTAACGGATCTAACGAAAATAGGATTAGATCGCAAGTCTAGTCGGCCTCGCGGCTCGCCGACTAAAACTACTGCCGTTTGCGGCAGGCGTCGGGTTTCTTCCACGGATTATCCGCGAGCAACTTCATCCCTCCTCGAAAATCTTCCTTCTTTTTCTCTCTCTCTCTCCTCTGACTCGGATCATCCGAAAAGGCGAGCATCGGTGTTAAACAAAACTTCCTTCTTTGCGCGATTTAACCGTAGATTTATCCCTGCGCGTGGGTTCCCCGTGTCACGTGGCCTGTATAGGTCCAAGAATTCCACGAGCAGCCTTCTCCGAGTCCCTTCGGCGGGCTCCAAGCGCGGGACAGACGGATAAAGAACGGACGCGGGCTTAACGTGTAGAAGCAAGGCGGCCGTACGTCGCGAGGGCCGATCGTAGGTGAATAGTTTCGATATCTCTGCGGCCCGTGGAGGATCGCGGGACTTCGGTGGCCGCGTTCGTCGCCCCAGCTCGGCCGGAGATACGGCGGAGAGCGTTTTCGCGTTTCAAGATAATCCTTCCTTCCTTCGGGAACAGGGCCCGCGGGGATATCTTGCCGAGTTATTGCACGGCCGCCGCTTAGAAACCGCCGCGCCGCGATATCGCCGCCTTCGACTCGCCCGACCTCCTCCGAACGATCTTCATTTTTCCACCGACTGTAAATCGGACGGCCGAGAGGAGCCCACCGGAGAGTCTACGCTCCGCAACGCCGTGGAAACCTATGGCGGACGCTCCTGGAATCGTAATTCCTCGCTGGTAATCGTCCGGCCAGCGACGACGAATCGATCTCGCGCAGTCGTTGAACTCTCGTGCACGGCTACGTAACTGCACCGAGCCGCTCACCTTTTTCCCCCCTTGGTTCTAACGAGACCGACGACGCGCCGCGCTGGATCTTTATCGTTATTACGAGTGTCTGTCCGTCTGTACGCGCGTGCATGCCGGCCAAGCCCGGCCCGCCCGTGCACAGCACGAGACATTAATGGTTCGCGATCGTAAACCGTTCAGCGGCCGGGATTCCTCTAGCATTTATCGAATAACCCTCGACGACCCGCGGCTGCCTGCCCGACGATCGATCCTCCGCCTTCGCCGCTCTGTTCTCCGTCGCCGCGCCATTTCCTCTCGCGAGTCATCGTGCGCGGGGCGTGCGAAACAGCTCCTCGTGGATGTATATCTACCCGTGCAGGGTAGAGCGAGGTAAAAGTTCGCGACGAGCAAAAGTTCGCACTGTGTGAATTTTGGTATTTGAGTTGTGGTACTTGGGTGTACTGGTTGTCGGTCAATTGACAATCGAGGTAGAGTCATCAGTGTGGAATTGTGTAGCTGTAGGGGAGAGTGGGATAATTGCGGACACCTAAGCCAAAAATTTGTTTATTATTTATAAACGTACTTAAACTATTCAGTTATAAAGTACTGTGATGAATTTTTGAAAAGTTGTAATAAAAATCAACTTTATAGTGAAAAAGGAAGTCGGGTAATCACGAACAAGAGTGCTAAATATCGCAGAAGTAACCGAAGCAATGAAAAGAAGATCCGAATGCGAACGTGCGAAGCAATAATTAGAAAAGCAAAAAAGATCCAAAAAATAACATCTACTTCTGAAACAATTTGAAAGGAACAAAACAAATCGGCTCCAAAAAGAGAATAGCCCAACCATCAACGTCTACGGAAAAAATAATTGGTCTCGCGTGTGAAGAAGAATACATTGATGCTCCAGAAGATTGATACCTGCGCAAACTACGAAGCTGAGGTTAATGTTATGCCCAATCACTGTTACCTTCATTAAGAAAAAATGAATTCTATACATTCAAACGTTTTGCTATATTACCACAACTATTGTATGTAGGAAAATAAAACCCTTTTCTGGAAATTTCTGCTTGCGTTATTTTACCCCACAACATGCGAACTTTTGCTCCACATATCGTCTAACAGTTCGCATTTCACACATATTAAAAATATTTATTTTACACATGTCGTGACAGGTAAATTCACACGAAGTCACTGCCTATCGAATAATAAAGGAGCCTTTCTTAGTAGTTATTTCTTACACAATGATATAACTATCAGTGTAATACCAAGGATTTTAGAGAAGTCTAAACTTTAAGTGCGCACTCTACTCTATCCGGCCTGCCAGATACACCGGCGCGTTACGCCAGCCGACAATTTATGCGAGGGCAGTATCGCGTGCACCGGAAACGGCGCGAGTAGTAAAATCGGGCCTACTCTACGCGAGAGTGGCAGCTGGCCCCCTCTGTCCCGCGTGTCATTCCAGCCGGTAATTAAGAATCGTTTTAACGAACGCGGTATCTTCATCTGCCGGTGTCCACCGAGACGCGACTACCTATATTCCGCGATCGAGCGCCTCCTCGTTAGCCTAACAACCAGTCTGTTGGACGACTATCGTCGAGCTCCACTGCCAGCTAGACGAATGTTAACGCCGAATAAACGCCCACTGCCGAAAGCCTCCCGGTCCCGCTAAAGTGGACGCGGACTTCCGTGGATCCTCGGGCTCGTTTCTCGGGGCGCGTAAATAACACGGTGCTGTAATAAGACGTCAACGAGCGGCCCTACACCTACGCGGCCCCGATACGATCTCCCTGTCCGCGACAGAAATTGTACGCTTTTGATATCCCTTTCCTCTGGAAGCCGAATACGAAAGCAGAGGTCGGCTACCGTAGCAGAGAAGTTCGAGGAAGACCCGGGACCACGCTGTTTCCGGGGGTGAGAAGGGAGCACCTGTCCGAGGATCGGTATCACAAACGAGAGAAGAAGCGAGGCCACTGGTCACGCTTTCCTTTATTTGCTCGTTCGCGCCTCCCCGTCTAATCGTCCCGTTACGTCACACGAGAGAAAATTAGCCGGACTGGTCCCGGAGGATCGGTCGCGCGCATAATGCGCGCGATTATATGCATTAAGCGGCGAGGGGCGTGCTTTAAGGGCCAATTATCGCGGCGCTTTTACGCTCGGCGAGAGGCTCTCGGCCAGGCTCGATGACACTTTCGAAAGCGGGATTCTTTAATGCTGCAATCCGCCGTGCGGGAACAGTCCGCCTCTCTCTCCTCTTCTACCTCGGCGCGGATCCGGTCGACGGGGATGCTGGCGGCGGGGGAGGGAGGGGTGTTTTAGCAAGGCACCGAGTGGCCGCGTGCCACGTCGCGATTCCAACGACGGCGGATCGAATCGCTCCGGCCCCGAGAGTTGTAACAAAATATTCGTTGCTCGCGGCAGTAAACGGCGCCGTTAACGACACGGCCCTCTCCCTCTCGCCCTCGTGCTCGCTTGCGACCGGCTCTCTCGCGTGGCCGTTACCACTGCTCTTTTATTGCCGGTAAATTACACGCTTTATTCGCCCGTGCGACGACCCGAAAGCAAACTGTATAATTGAACGGTAGTTAAAACTGCGGTAGGTCAAGTTTCTTTCCACCTCTCTCCCTCTCTCTCTCTCTCTCTCTCTCTCTTTCCCCTAGCCCTCTGCTCCTCATTTGTCCTCCATCTGTACCGTTTCATCCACCTCTCCATCCATCCAGCTCTCGCGATCGCGAGGCAACTGGTGATTCCTTGACGTATCACTTACGAAAGCGAGCGAGGCACGCTCGAAGGCAGCGAGGCTGCATCGCGATCGGGAGAAGGTCGCGGGTGGAAGGACCTCGAGAGGGTAACAAAGTTTCGCGGGGGACAGTTAAAACGGCGGCGACGATAAAACCCGCGAAGCAACAAAGTCTCGGGACAGGCCGGCTGGAGATAGGTGGGAAAGAATCCGCGAGAGATCTGCCGGTTCCCTCCACGGGTCTCGGGAGGCTCGTAAATTTTCGCTTTATAATCGTCGTCGATGTTAGAGAGCCGAGCTCGCGCGCGCGCGTACCAGTCGCCTCGTTTCCAGCCAGGAAATCGCGGGGTCGTTAGACGCGCACGGTCGTCCGTTTTGTTACTTAATTCCGACGGGACGGCGATCGGTGACGATCGAGGGCTAGGATCGATGTCCCCGCGATCGTTAAATCCAAGATTTAGGTGACGCGTATCCTTGGTCCAGCGGTTTATCGCCGTTGCCTCGCACTTTCCCTCTCAAACCCCTCGCGAGGCGGCTTCCAACGCTGCTCGCAGGAAATCGCGAGTCTCCGTCCGCGAAAATTACAGGTCCACCCCTACCGGTGAGTAGTCGGAGGCAGTTAGTCTCGAATAAATCGAGGAACAGAGGTGGATACAGTGGTCGATAGGCTAGGAAGATCGAAGAGATGGCCGGTCGGCGGTGCTCGAGGCCGAGTTGCTCGTTGCTTTCATGCTTTTATTGTTAAATAAATAATCAAGCAGTTGTTGCCGCGTTAAGCATAATTTATTAGCCTCCCCGACACCAGCGGGCTCCATCTCTTAAATTCCTTCCCCCTCGTTTCGCCACCACCGGCACCGTCGACCTTCGTCCTCCTTTCCTTTCGATTCCCTCCCGTGCTTCTCGCTGCCGTATCTCTCTCGGTTCCGCGAGCCTCACCCTCGCCCTCACCCCGAGAGAGTGCGTGCGCCTATAAGCCCGTTTATTCTGCCCCCTCGAACCGTGGCTGGTCCCCCGTCGGCCTCGGCCGCTTCCCATCGGCTCGCCGCGGAGGAGTTAGCAGGCCCTGGTGCCTTATGCTAAGAGAGTGGCCCGTGGTTTCTCTAATTGACAATCGGCCGCGTTCCCGAGGCAGCCCGGGCCCGAGGTGGGAACCGACATCGACCACGCCGCGGCAACATCGTATTGTCTCTGGTTTTTATTCCTACTTTTCTGCGGCGGACAGAGGCGAAGAGCGGAGCAGAGGCTCTCGTTCCGGGCGAATACCACTGGATCACGCTCGTTTGCGCTTTCCACGGATTCGCGGCGAGAATAGCCGGGCCGCGCCGGGGTCCGGAGGATCGCTGGTGTGCGTGCTCTCCGTCGCGGGAGGAATTAACGAGTAACAACCTGGGGCCACCCTGACCCGGGCGCCAACGTGTCCCATTAAGGGCGCCCCTTTTCTGCCTCGACCAGCCAGCCACAGCGACCGAAGCGACCGGGCTGCTCGTTATGAAAATTCCACCGAGTTCGAAACGGGCCACGGGCCACGTATGGGTTCACCGGATCGCGCAGCCTCCGCAATCATCGTCCTTGGGAGTCCACCGTATCGGCTTGGCCGAGGCTATCGCGTAGACACAGGGACCCCCGAGTCTGTCGTTCTCCGGCATCGGATCGACAATTTGTAGCGCGTCTCCTAGCATTGCTGCTGAGTTATAAACACAGATGTAAAGCCTCGCCCCGGGAGGGTGAGCGTTTGGTAGTCCCGAACACGGGGTATCCAAAAAGCATACACGATCCCGAGCTGTCGGGACCGGTATCCACCTCCCCCGTCCGCTATAAATAGAGAAGGAAAAGGGCTCGCGAGTAGAACGATGGCTCCGCTGAAACCAAGAGGAGCCCCGGGGAATTACGATTTCATCGTTCGCCCTAGTGGCTCCACTCGTATTTCAATGCGAGGCCCCCTTTCCTCCGTACTCGGTGCTCCTATTCCTCCAATTCCTCCTATTCCCATATGTCTCTTAGTTAGTGTGTCCCTAATTATAATGACTTCTTTTTTAAATTTAAGTCCTCGATACGAGACGCACCCTGATTTATTTCCCTTTGGTGTGGTAAGTGTGTGCAAAATTTCGGATCGATCAAACGACTCTAAACCCTGATTTAAGAGGCTCAATGTTGCGAACGAAATTGAGCTCTTGCAAACAGCTGATTTTTTAATAAGCAACCCTGCATGTAAGCAAATGTGTGATGGGACTAGAGTTGGGACTATTGATTATCGATACCTTATGGATATCTTATTGATACCTAACGCTATATCAATAATATCATTAAGATAAAGTTAAGTGGTAGAAGAGCGAAGGTGGTACAAGTTTTCCACTTCTCCAGTTTTTGCACTATGCCGGTAAAAAACCTCTATTCCAACTTGAAACTTCCAAGTGAACGATTATTTTCTAAAGGTGGACAAAAAAAATAAAATAGTTCACAGTATATAGTAACTTTATGCTTCTTAAGGGGTCATGCAAAAATCTGTTATAGCTTTTGAGTAAAAAATTTCCAAAGACCACCCTTTTTCCACCCTTCCGAAATTTTGGATACTTATCACGCCGCAGAGATTAAAATTAGCGGGCGTCCCAACATTTTGTCGCACCTCCAATTCTAAGGGACACCCTTCCAGCTTCCAGCAGAATCATCGTGTACCGAGAACTATCCCTCTACCAAATACGGGTCCCCGCTTATTACACGGATCTCGAACAGCAAACATCGAGCGGAGTACCGTTCCGCCGGTATTACCGCAGCTCGAGGTTCAAGCTTCAGGGGGCACGAGATTTCCTACGCATCGGCCCAACGGGCATCGGCAACCGCGTGCAGGCTACCTTAAAGATGGTCCCGAGGTCGGAGGTCGCGGGCTACGAGCGCGCGAACAGCGAGCCGCGGCGATTATTATGCTTATTAAGGTGGAAAGTAATAAATTACGGGCGGGTTAATAACGGGAACCGTGAGAAACGATTGACGGGAGGCGGGGGTCTCGCAGGAAGTCGTTCGTCCCGGCAGCCGCGAATCGGTCCCGCGTATCGAACCCCGTCCGTTCAGATCGATTCGTCGGGGAAGCTGCAGCCCCCAGCATCCCCGTTATTTGTTACAGCTCGCTCGCGCTAAGGAGGGTCACGCGGCCAACCGTTTCCAGGGTAATAAAGCGGTCCCGTTCTTAATTAAATCTAAGACAACGCGGACAAGCTAATTAAAGCAAACATCCGACGCGATAAAACCCGGGGATCGATCCCGGGGTACCGAATGGCTCGATGGAAAAGGGAGAAGCAGCCGTAAAAACGGATACTTTGCTGGTTTAGCTGCGCGTGTAATGGTCCTCCGCCTGCTCCCTCCGAAATAGAGCTGTCGCGATCTGTCTCGCGAGGAATCAGCCCCAGGTATCCCGTGGACTTTTCTCGCTGCGAAGCAAGACGATGGAATCCCGTCGATTGAAAAGGCTCGCGAGGGAAGCTGGTCGCTTAACAGAGGAACGCGGGGTAAAAAAGCGATCGTGCGGTGGGTACACGTGTGCGTACATAGTTCGCGCGATAATGGCTGCTCGCCAGGCGATACAGAGATAGTCTCGGTTAAGTGCCCGCGCGCGAGAGAAGCCAGAGAGGGTGGAGGGTCGCGCGTTGGCAGGGTTAAGCATAAATCAATCTCTGAACCGCGAAGAAGCAACCGAACGAGTGACTGGAACACTCGTAGGTGGATCGAAACGCGTGGTAGTCGACCAAGTGGAATGAGACTGTCGGGGCACAGACTGCTAGGAATCCTTCCGCTGGGATTTCCTCTAATCTTCCTGCGCGTAGACCTGCGAGCAATGTTTCCACTGGTGGGACGCCTCCGGAGTGAACGTGGCGGCGGGATAGTTAAAGGTTTCCCGATATCAAAGCGCGCATGTAGGTATGTACGTATATACGAGGCTCGGTGCATCTCGCAACAGGCGTAGCTCGGTAGCCGGGCCCTCGCATCCTGGTCCACGGATGAGGCACGTACAGAGGGAGAGAGAGAAAGAGTGGTTGCGCTGTCGCGCGGCGTGGCTCGCGGTAATAGGATTTCACGTAAGCAGCCTCCCAGGCAGCGGCCAAAAATCGAAGGAGCTTACGGAGAGATGCGCCGCCGGCCGGTGCAGCCACCGTGCTGCTGCGAACCAACGAAACGGGCAAGATAAAAAGAAAGAGAGGGACGGGCACGATTCGCCGAGAGAGCGAGAGAGCGGCCGAGGGGGTGGGCCGTGGGGAGGGCACGGGGAGAGACACAAAGGATGGAGAGAAAAGGAGAGGCGGCCAGAGAAGAAGAGAGAACGAGAAGGAAAGAAAGACGTCCGGGCCGTACAATTTTAATTAACCCGGTACCGGGTAGCCGATCGCGATCGAATCGGGTGCACGATCTACAAGGAATCTACATAAGATCCTCCACTCGCGGCTACAACTCAATCCCCTCTTTCTATTCGGCCCTCGTTCAGGCCTTAAGGCCTTAAGCGGCCCGCCAGCGGACTCTGCTCGTGGACCCGGTGGACACGAACAGCCGCGCACAATCTCCGCGCTCTTCCCCCCCTGTGCCCTTATCTCGGCCAGCATCGAAGATAGCAGCCTCTCCTCGGTGGCTGCTCGCCGGGATCCGCTCGGCGAGCTCATATTGTTCTCCGCGTGGCGTGTAACTTACCGGCCAAGAGAGGAGGCCGCTTCTCGCTTCGAGAGCCTCCTCGCCGTTCCCTTTTTATTCTACTTGTTTCCCTTTCTCGGGCCACTCGCCCCGTGCGTCCGCGGACGCCTTAACGACTTCGATTCCTCCCCCGTTTCTGCCTCCGCCACAGTGGTCGAAAGTCCAGGCGACCTGGCTAAAACCCTAATTTCTAAAGTCACCAGTTGTGGTTTCGGATCCCATCGCCGTTTTCATCACCTAGGTATCTGTCTACTAAGTAATTACCAACAGTTAGAGGAAACTAAGTAAGTTTGTCGTCATTCGCTACGGCTTATTCCAAAGTCGAGTGTTGCCGGAGTGTTAATTGCAATTTTGCCTTAACACCCGTAATCAGCTACCTCGAAAACTCCAGGATAACAAGTTTAGACCAAATCTGATATTTTTCTGATATGCGCACTCGCCACTTTTTTGCAATATTGATCTCAGATTTGTATAAATCAAAGGTCACCTGTTGTTTTGGCCAGGTTTTCTCGATACCGCCTGTCACTTCTCGCGGCCGAGATTCGAACGCGTTTCTTCCATCTCGAGGCGGGCATCGCGCGTCCGCGCGTATTAGGCCCCGCGGCCCGAGAGGATCGAGAGGACCGAGCGGCAGAGACGCGCGGACGCACCCACACGGAGAGGAGCTCGGTAACACGATAGCGGCCGTATGTAAAACCATCTGGTGTAAAACGAGCTGCTGGCTCGTTCGAGTATTAAATCGGCCCTCTCCTGCCCCCCGCTATCCCTCGCAGCCACCATCCCTCTCCCTTCATCTCCGATCCACTCTCTCGTTCCTCTCGATCGCTTTCTCTCTCTCTCTTCCCCTCGCTCCGAATCGGTCCCTTTATCCGACTCCACCTCGTTCCTTTTTCTACCGCCGAGATCGACTCGCGAGGGAGGCATAAGACTCTCGGTACGCGCACACGTGGACACGAGGAATCCGCTAAGCTGTCTGGCTTCGACGTCGCGACGTGCACCAGATGAACTCGTCGCCCGTTCACGTGTCGGCCTCGGACGCGGCACGTCTTCTCGCGTTAAACTGCCAGCTTAATCGGCCGATCCGCCGCGAGTGGAACAAAGGACGGCCTCCTCGCGGCCATCCGCCTCCGCCTCTGCATCTCGTGCGCGAAAGAATCCTGCTTTCCTCCCCCGGGGGGAGGAAAAGCGCGACGCCCTACACTGGCCGGGTGCCCGTCGCGCAGCATCCGCGTCGTTGAGGAGCTGCATACGCATAGGAGGCGAAAAAGTACGACGGATTTGAAGAATTCTTTCACGCTGCAGAAATATTTTTATCAAAGAAATATTATATACATTAGAAAGGTCATACTTTTGTCTATAGATTGTGAAATTTTCATTAAAAGATTTGAAGAAGAAGCCGCGTGGGAGCTCTTTCCGTAGAACGGATTTTCGCTATTTTTCATCTGAATCAAAGAAGGAAAAATTATTCTTAAAGTAGACAAAGAAAATTAGTTCTTCTTGTAGCCGATTTTTTGCAATTTTTCGCAAAAGGGCGAATCGGGTAGTAAGAACTCTAGTTCAAACGACTTTTGCGGCAAATTTAAAAAAACAAACTCGGCTACGAGAAGAACTAGGTACTCAGTTTCCTTTGTCTACTTAAAGAATAATTTTCACCCTTTTGATTCAGATAAAAAACAGCGAAGACACGATGGTTACCACAGACGTAAAACCGTTGTACGAGAACAGCTGCCACGCAGGTTCTTCTCTGAATTTTTTAATGAAAATTTCACATTTTACAGACTAAAGTATGACCTTTCAAATATATATAATGTTACATTGCTAAAAACATTACTCCACCGAAAAAAAATTCCCCCAGGTGTACGTATCCCCTTAGAGCAGCGAAACGCATTAGTTATCGGCCGTGGAAACCACACTTTGCGCCGGTTAATGGGCAATTAAAGTCTCCGGCTGTGCGTTTCGGTTGGAATACATTAAACGTCGCTCGCGACCCTAGCCTCCGAGAAGTTCGCGGGCACAGAAGCGAGGCGTTTGCTAAAAACTGTGGCCGAGGAGGATCCCGGGGACCCGCCTCGAGATACGATTGATACTGACCTCGCCGGAGACGAGAAACAGGTTGCTCCACGCGGTATCCTCTGCCTCGTATCAAGGGAGCCTCTTGCTCTCATGCAGTGCGCGATGATTTCGCTCGCGATTACCCCGATACCCCGCGGATTATGACTCGTTAATTATAATTAGCGAGGGAAATGGCGATGCTGAGAGGCCGAAACGCATCCCTTTACGAGCGCGATTACGAGGAGAGGAAACGAAGACCGGGGCGGTTCGATCTCGAATAAACGACCGGACGATTTGCATCTTGAACGCGAGAGTTATCGCGGATGAACGATAAACCGCGGCGTAATCGAGCCGCCGTACCGGCCGTGTCCTACCCCACCGTTCCCTCCTGCTTCTACTTTCCGTCGATTCCCTGTTTCGTGCGATCGGTGATCCAGCGACGGCGACGGTGACGGCGCGCCGCGGCACCAGCAGCCGGACGCGTTTAATAATAACGCGCCGGCCGATCTATCACTCGCTTAATGAGAAAGAAGGCGTATACGGAGTACACGCCGCCACGGTTCGCGGGGCCTCGTTAATCGCGTTACCTAGGTTCGGTCGTTGCCTACTTAAGACGCGCCACCAGCTTATCTACCGGCTACAACGGCGATATTTCAAAGCGTCCGAGCGCACGGACAGCGCGTTGCACGCACGCTCCGCGGTTCTCTCCTCGGCCAGCGGAAAATCGGCCGGTCATGTAAACCGGGGAGAAAAATAGGTGGCTAACAGTGATCGTTGCTTTACGGCCACCATCTCGCCGGCGATCTTCAACCGCGCTAATTTAGACGTCTGTGGCCAAGCGGCGATTAGTTTGATATCATAATTACTGTATAAATATGTTCGTAGATGTGATCGAGCCAAGTGGCCCGGGATAGTTGCACGGGAATTACATGGTTACGCGATGGGGATGGCTGAAGACTAATGCCTCTCAACGTCCCGAGGAAACTCTGCCACTGACCTTTCTCATAGTTGATCTGCCTCTCCTGCTGCCTCGCGTTGTCGGCCGCGACTTTCAGCAGGCCCTGGATATTCCTCAGCAGGGTCTCCGTACTCGAGACCGAGAGATCCTGCCCGCCCTGCGACACGGCCACCGCCGCGGAGGCTATTTGAGAATAGTTGAGGGCCTGGGGACTCTCGGAGCCAGGCGCGGGCATCGGCAGGTTCTCCGGTACGTCCGACAGATCTGAAAAAAGAAATGCATCGGTCAGCTTGGAGTCATTTCTGACCATCTTCGTCGCCGGAGTTGGGCATTATTCGACTACGTATTCGTATAAATCCCCAAGATTTATTTGTGAATAAATGTACCCTTATTCGAGCCAGATTTATTCGAATAAGAATTTATTCGTTACCCGTTTGAACCCTCGGAAAATGTGTACATTTTGTGAATTTTTTTACAAGTCATCGGCTTGATGAAGACTTCCCGTTTTTTTACTATGTTTACATAGTATTATGAACTACTTATAAAAAAAGTTTCAGTTAAAAAACTATTGTTTTTCGGAAGTTTTGTATAGATATCCGAAAGTCTCTCGATTTTAGACGTCAAATAAAAAATCATTCGTTATTATCGAATAATTTCATTTTATTCCAAGATGATACGAATAAAAATTTATTCGCACAAACTCATTCGAATACTCATTCGACTGAAAATTGAATCGAATAATGCCCAACTCTGCTCGTCGAGGGCACGAACGCTTCTCGCCTATGAGCACAGGGGACCTTCGCGTACGGGACCGCGCGCCTAATAAATTTCGCCCAAGGATCGTGGAACAACGTTCGAGGGAGGTCTCTCGCGTTCGGCGGAGAGGAGAGTTACAACGCGTGCGTGTTCCAGAGTCGTAATCCCGCGACGACTACTTGTTACCCTTCGCCACGTCTCTGATTTAACGTCACCGCGGACGAATTAAATTCGCGGATTAAACGGGGGCCGCGATTAGCGCGTGTACCCTGGCCGCGGGCGAGGGGAGATACGGGCGGGGGCCGGGAACACACGCCGAATTGTCGTCCCTACCGAGAGGCAGAACACCAGCGTCCAGCCGCGCGATTTATCCTCGGCCGTCGCGCGAGGCGCCGCGGGATTTGCAGGGAAAACCCCTCGCGCGAGATTCCTCGAAGGACGCGTCGTTCCGGGAACAAACAACCCTCGTACCTCCTCAATCTCCCGTGGCTCCTTTTATCCGACGAGGCCTCGCGAGTCGATCGCCCCGTCGATCGAGCTACGCTAAAAGGCGGGAGTAGTCTCGTTTATTCTCGCTCTATCGACGATTAGCATGGAAGCATGGTTTTCGTCGTTCCAGGGAAAGGAGCCGGGGGATCGAAGGGGTCGACGGAATAAAGGATGCCTTATGGTTATGGCCGCAGAGGTCCAGAGTGGCGAGACAAGACGTCTGCGTGGGTTCTCCTGGCTTAAGTGACCGACCGACCGATCGAGACCGCTCTCCGTGGCCCGCACAGCCCACACCGTCGCTCTGGACCCCGCTTGCTTTATGGCCGATGATACGTGCTTTATTGTATCGTCTTTTAATTATCAGCGCGCACCTACAACGCCACAGCATTCGGTTACTTATTGCCATTGGCCGATTTAATGCTCGCGCGCCTTCGGTGCCGAAACGCTGCGCCGGCACCTTTTGATAGCGAAAGCTCCCTCTCCCTCTTCCTCGCCTCTCCAGCCACCATCGCTTTTACCCCTCTTTAAAGCCCCGGCCCGATTCGCCAGCGGTGTCCTTCCTCGCCCAGGCCCATTACAATTATCTGCGCCCAGAGGCCAAGGGCCAGCGCCGTTTGCGAAAATACGAGTGCCGCGGCCGCCACCCGACCGAGTAACAGGCCCGCGTTCACGGCTGCGGGGGGAATCGAAAACGATGCACCTCCGGATCCAGCCGGAGCTCCAGGAAGTCGCTGCAGAAACGGCCGAATCGCGGTAGATCGGATTCCGGGAACGAGAGCGAGATAGCGGCGCGTCTCATTAAATCAGAACTGCATTCCACGGGCGTGTACACTCCCACGGGCGTTCGATGGGGTTCTACTTCGATCACCGCGAGGAGCACCGTAGGTAGGATGTAGCCGATGCATACGACACGCTGCGAGACACGGATTTCTTCCTCCCCCCGGAAGGTTACACGAGCCCCCAGAATTTATACGTCTAACTCGTGTCTTTCCCGAAATTTAGGGGCCTCGCTAATTCCAGGGTTGCACCGGCAGGTCCTCTAATCTGCCCCCCCCCCCCCTCTGCACGCTCGCCTCCTCGCTCCGTTTCGCCACTGCTCCTGGGCCACGGGTCCTTGGCCACGCAGCGCCAAAAATTCACACCGGACGGAGCGAATATCCTCGGCGACGTCTTTTTCTCTCGCCACGGTACACGACGCGAGGACCCCGATGCTCTAATTGGAATATCCAATTAACGCGCGGCGCGGGGACAATCGGCGAATCGATTAGAAATCACCGCGATTATGACGCTCCGATGCGTCGGAGCGCCCTGGACAGCCGAGATAGCACCACCGTCCACGGACCAAGATGCTTATCTCGACCCATCTTTCATTATTAAAACGAAACTAAATACCGAAGACGCGAGTCTAACGACCGGTCAGTTCAGCCAGTGGTGCTTCCCTCGTGGACGCCAGCAATTCGGCGTCCGATCCCAGCCGGGCACACTTTTACGAACGCGCGCAGGGTCTTCTGGGTCAAGCTCGAGTGGCGGAGATCGCGTGATCGTCGGGAAGAAGAAGAAACTCGGCGCGCAGCTACTGAATACGAGAAAGTGGAAATCGCGCGGAGATCGGCCGATCCGAATCGCTGAAGGATACCCGAGATCGTGATAGACGATTCATAGTTAGCATGCAAATCACGTGGCAGAAACGATTGCGCGAGGCGTCGACAGCCGCGCGTACAGCGATCGTGCTCGTAATCGCGGCGAAGAGATCGGCGAGAATCGGCGGGAAATCTCGGGGTATTCTTCCCGCGTCGGATTGGAGTCGATACGCCTGGTGGCGAAAATTCCAGGCTGACGGACAAGTTTTGACAACCGCTGAGACGGGAGAGGTGCTCGGGAGGCGAGCGATAGAGAAGACGAATCCCAGGACGTCGTTCCTCTCCGAGCCGAGATGATCGATGAGAGGGTCTGACCTACCAGTCGTCTCGGGGAACTCATCTTTAAACGCGGTCTGTCCGCTCGATTCGATATAATTATTTTACGTATGCGCGCCGCGGAACGGGGAACATCGTTTCGACTTTCGGCCACACGTCAAATCCGCCGTCACGGTCTACCTGCCTCTAATTGATCGAGCGATCAGTCCGTCCCCGTGGCGGTATCCACGCCTAGGATCGACGCGTATTCCGCGCGAATCTCACCTTCGTCCTTCTCGTTGTCGTCGTCCAGGTCCTCCGACAGGTTATCGTCCTCCTCCTCGTCGTCTTGCGAACGGTGGGACGCCTCGGCCTCGCTTCCGGACTGCTCGCCCACGCTTCCGCTTCCCGCCGTCTTGGACAGGTTCAGCACGGGACTGTGGCCGTTCGAGGAACCTGAGAACAGGAGGAATCGATCGTTAATCTCCGTGGATCTAACGCGGCGGGCTTCCCTTCGCGACGTACAGCGGTACTCGCTAAAGAAGGAGAAACACGTCTGCCGACGGCGACGCGCCGATTGATGGATCTTATTTGCCTCCGCGCATCTTTGTTTGCCGTGGAACGTGCGTGCCCATCCACTTTCCGCGGGTATCTGTCCGCTCCCTTTCCTTTCGTCTTCCGTACCCTAGCATTTTAATCCTGACGTGGATAGATACTGTTTGGCCAGCGACGCCGACGCTGGTCGGAGTGACGCATCGGTCGTAGTGTATGTGTATGTAGTTATACGTCCTCGCGACTCTTTCAATTAATTTCCCTTCTTCCTTGCGGTGGCTAAACCACTTTACGACGCTGATACTGTAACTGTCGCGACGGGAAGACCCGCGTCTCCCGGTTACTGTCAAATCGATTAATTTTTAGCAGTTTTGGTAAATATTTCTATTTTCCTTCATTGTAATTTTCAGAGTAATTCAAATTTTATAATTTTATCATTTTTATACATAAAAACCGAAATTTTAAGATCCACCAAATTTTTTTCATCGAGTAAACGTATTAAACAATAATAAATAACAAGAACAACATATACCTACTTTTAGTCTATAAGCACATAACTATGAAGCATCATTTGCTAAACTTTTGGCAGTGAAAATACCCAGAATTCACAATTTTCTCAAGTTATAATTTATTTCTTTAAAACGGTGTAGTGAAAACAATTGAAACTCGGCAGATATTTTCATCTACCCATATACTCCATGTAACAAAAAATTGAAAACATTGGTACCATTTCTTTAACATTTTTTCAGCTGTTTTATCTGCCAAGATCGTCTCTTTCCACAGACGTGTAAAATCAGAGAAAAATAAAATCCTTATAACTCAGCAGCCGTTTAGTGAATTCGTTTAAAAATTTAGAAGCACATCAGGAAGATTAGAAAGAACAACCTCACAAATTTTCATCAACTTGGTATCATTTTGAAAATAGTTCCAATACATCCTTAAGCGCGTCCGACGACCGAGTTACATTCGAAATCCCCCGTGGTGAAACCAGGGGGCCGTCGATTCCGTGGGGTCCTCGATCGGAACACGATCGGATTCGAACTCGAAACGTCCAGTTTGTCGTTGATCAGAGCGAGGGAGGTGCGGATGAAGGGGTCGGTGGGACCGCGTGCTCGCCACCAGCGGGATAAAAGGTTCGATCGAACGGATTAAAATATTACGGGGAATGAGAAGAAAGACGGAGCCGCGGTGCCCCGTAACCCGATATCGGACTTAATCTCTCCGGCCTCCTAAACGCTCGGCCGGGCCAGCCACAAGAAATAAAGAATCCGAGGAAAGGACTAGTCCCCGAGCACCGCCACGCTCGGTTAACTCGTCCTCGACGCGATCGGGAATCTTTCTGCGTCGCCTGGCTTTCGGTTTCCTCCTCGAGTTCCTTCTGGATGCAGGCGAACCTCGAGGAAAACCTCCAGCTTCTACGGATAAGACACGGGAAGACTGCACGCGGAGCGATTGTTACCCGAGCGATGGACAATTAACTAACGAAAAGAAGGACTAAATTCTTACCGGAATTCGCGACCCGAAGCTGGGAAAGTGGGAAAATAAGTATTAGGAAACCAGCAAATGTAATATTTGGCACCGATTCAATACTTTTCATTACTTTTAATTTAGAATATTTAAATTTAAACTATTTAAATTAGAATATTATATTAAAATACCAAGTAAAGTATAATTCCTTAGAGTTCAATAAGTTTGAAAATTTTCCACAATTATTCCACAAAGATTAGGTGTCACAGTCCTAATACCTACTTATACCTACTATTATTCACCGTATCGTGGATGAAAGGAATACCTCCAGTTCGCTGTATTTCCTGCACCGGCGATAACAGGATGCGTGACTGGTTTCTAGGAGGGATGTTTGGGTTCGTTTGTCAGGGAATTTGCCCAACAGCAAAGCCGCAGTGACGAGCGCGCAGGTCATCGTGGAGGCAGGATGCATCGGTCGGCATACGGTCGTAATAGGAACTCACGGCCCATAATACCACTCGGCGTTATACGCCGCGTATTATCGGCCGATTACTGTAATTACGGTAAACGAACGTACGCGTATTTATCTTACCATTGTGCGAGCTCAGATCCCTGGGTTTTTGGTCCAATGCGAGTGCCCTCTCGGCGTCTCCTCTCTCCTCGCGGAGCCTGCAACCAGACAACCACACGGAGGATATAGCTTCGGCATTAATTCCGGGGGATTGAAATCGGCCGAGCGGAGGTGGACTCGGCCGGCGCAGGGCATTAATTAAATAGTTATTCTAGTCGCGGAGCGACGGGACCGCGTAGGAAGATAAGTGCAGGCCTCATCCTCGAGTCGCGCGTTCCGTTCGATTATCGTGGTTAATCGAATCGTTATTTCCCAGCATTTGTCGCGGTATCACGCGGGTCCGTCCAATTGGCCATCTCCATCTCACAGGAAACCCCCTTTTATTTCCCTCGATCGTGACAGGTAGACGAAGCCGACAAGAGGCATCCTCTTTCGACCGAGCAACGAGCATCCCGCGAGTTGCTCTCTCGATCCCAAGGCTATAACACTTCCCGCCCAGTGTGGCTCGCTTTAAATGGACACGAGGAACGAGGCGACGATTCCTACCGGTCCTTCGGCCCGCGAGTCTACCCAGAGTCCTCCGCGCCTCTTTTATTTCCTTTCGGTTTCCTCGAATGTTTCGGCTTTACGAGGGCCCAGGGCTCGTTAAGGTACACCAGCAGCGAGTCTTTATGCTCCTGCACCGCGAAACTTTTAATCTCGCCCTTATATTGTTCGGCCCTCGTGGCCACGGCTCGGTAGCTCCGAGCGTAATCGTTAAGTCCCGCGACCGAATACCGGGAGCAGCGTAAACCTGTCCGTTAGTCGCGGGACATCCCCACCGAGTTGATAATAGTCGGACGGCAACAATCGTGGCGGGGGAGCAGCGTCGCCGATGAAATTTCGACGACCCCGAGAGAGGTCCACCCCTCCCGTGAACGTCTCTTTCGGAAACAATGACGCCGCGGGGCAAAGGAATTGCCCAGAAGAAGTTGGAAGATAGAGTGCGGCGAGGGGTTGTCGAAAAGAAGGAGGGTGAAGCGGAGGCTTTTATCGTGGAAGTTTACGGTGGAGGTGATCCGCATATTTACGAATTTATTCGCCAACCAGCGCGTGGAGAGAGAACGAAATGGTTGTTTCCCGGCCGATTAGACTCTTCCCCCCTCCTGCTCCCTCCCGGTCGCCGCTCTTTTCCTACCTCCCGCAAATTATTCTCCCGGGTATACTTTTTCCAGCTAGCTCGCCGCGCGGACGCGGAGGGCGCCTCTTCGCGCCTCGAATCGAACCGCGGACCATTAAGTAAGAAGTTAATATCATTAAACATAATATTGGGCGCATCTGGGAGCCGCAGAGCACTTACCGTACCCACCCTCCCTCCGGCCGTCCCCCTCGCGTCGCCGCAAAACCACCCTCCAGCCCCGTCGACCTATCGTCGGCTCACCACCCCCTACATCGCGAACCCGCGAGCCCGCCGAGCCACCCCCGTCGACAGCCGCCTCCACCTTCGCTTCACGGCCCCTCGAACCTTAATTTTTTAATGAGAAAATGCTTTCAAAGAGCCGGAGAGAAATACCGGTGGCGCGTCTACCAGCGATAAGTTACGGCCGCGTTAGGCGGAACCGGGAGGAGAGGAAAAGAGCTCCTCTTGTCTCCCTTGCTCTCCTCGCACCTCGGCCTTCCCTCCCTTGTCCTAGATCCTTCCTAATCTGGACGAGCACGTGATCCATTACTTCGACCGAGCAGAGGTTTCGAGAGGTGTGCAGCGATTGAATTCAATCTCACGACGCGAAGTCTCATCCTGAATGATTTTAATAGTATTTCCTCGCCGAGGAATGGCCGATCCTCTGCGCGAGATACGTGAATGCGTACGTGGCTCGCGATGGTCGCGGACGAGTCGGCCCTGCCCGAGGCCAAGAGACTGCCAACGAATAACAGACGCATCGCGCGCGCGTTCAATATCGTAACGACTTAATTTCGAGGATAATTAAATTTTAATTGGTAATACGAGTCGATTAAGACGGCCGATGGGTATCTCGGTCCGCCTCCGTTCCAGCCTCGCCCTCCGAGCTTTCTCGGCCAGGTCCAGCGAATTCGGACGGGAAGAAGGATTCGGTTGGAAAGCAGCTGGATGAGCGAAGGAGATAGCGGCCCGGCGGGTGAGACGGGCCGGAGGGGAAGGGCGAAAGGGAACGAGGTGAAGGAAACGTCGAAAGGGGAGGAGAAAGGGGGTTGAGGGCCGATTCGCTTAGACGTCGCTGTAACCGGCAACGAGCCGGGGTTATTAAATTTGTAATTAGTCGAATATTACGGCGAACGTCGCTGGCTGTGAGCGCGCGCACGCGTCCGCGTCTTTACGGTTTCGGCTTGCGCGTTTGCGTGCCGTGCGCGCGCGCGGGCCGCCGCGTGCGTTTGCCTGCGCGTTTACCTGGCCTCGCGTGAGTAGACACCTAGCGCGCCCTTTACACCGCGTTAATACATCATGGATTTCATTACGCGCGCCTACGGCTTTCCACTACGGAAACGCTCGGCCGCGAGTCGCGAATAATTAGCGAGCGACGTCTTACAACTCGCGAGGCTGCGCCCCCTCTGGCAACGCGATACCGCGCCGCGGATGATTTTCGTTATCGTCGGAGAGATACGGGGAGGGGAATCCTCCGGAGCGTCGAAGCTTCTTACCATTTTATGTCGTCTATCGAACGATTTGTCGCGAGGAATGTTTCTAGGTGGAGGCGCCCGGAGGATAACCTTTTCTTTATTAGCTGCCAGCGGTATGTACCAGGCTGGGCTGAAAGGAAGCCATCAATCTCGGAGTCATGAAACGAGGTGGTAATTTGAGATACTCTGTACGAGATAAGAAGAGCTACGGTGAGCTACGCCAGTCCTTTCTAATTTCAAAGACGAATCTCCTACGATCTCAGACAAAGAGGAAGCTCGCGCTAAGTACACCGTGTACCATTCGCATCCTCTGTCAGCGATTGAACCGTATCAATCCCCGTCGCGTCCATTAACGTCCTCCGGTACGTACGGGGCTAATAAGCTGAACGAACGATGCCCTTCTCCAGATCTTTGCCTTTAATTTTGATTCGGTAATGACGAACTCTCCGCGGGGATTCCCTCCCCGATGCTCGGCAACGACCGCCCGGCGCAGCGGGAGTTCATTAAGAGGCGCATCTCGAACGCGAGCAGAGGCTGCCTTGCGATTTCAGATCGCGAAATCGACTCTTCTCCCCCCTCCGCGAGCCTCCGCCGTTTCGAGGGGTGCTTCGTCGGCCGCGATCGATTCCACGTTCTCCGATACCGGTGCGCTTTTAATCAACGCGGCCCCGTCCTTTTGCCTTTTGCTACGGGTAAAACACGAGCTCAGGGGTTGGGGGTGTTTTCGTTATTTCTAAAAATCAAAAGCATCGCGCGGACGCGTGACGAGCCCGCCCCGATAATGACGGGAACAGTTGTGATTCACGAGGGGACAAAGAGGCGTGCAAATTGGCGAAAGTATTCCGGTTTTTCGATAACGCGGCGAGGCTCGATATTTTCACGTGCAGGGGAGATTGACCAGGTCCGTTCACCCTCGACTCCACGTCACCTCTTCGCTGTAATTTTAATTACGTCCGGGACATTCCACGGGAAATCGGACACCTTTCGGAGTAACGTTTCGGATGTTGCTGAAGTTTGAATATGTTGTAGTCGTTAGTGATATTAAAATGTACCTCAAAGGATTTTTCAAAATTTTGAAAAATTCTTCGAGGTATATTTAAATATCACTAAAGGCTATAACATATTCAAATTTCAGCAACATCCCAAATGTTACTCCGAAAAGTGTCCGATTTCCCGTGGAATGTCCCGTCGATGGAATTCGAGGCGCGATTGCGTTCCAGTTTCGCGGGTCTGTGCCAAGGGGTGCATGGCCAGGTGGCTCCCTTAGGCTCGAGATACTTTCGAGTCGTGTATCGCGAGGAAAGACAGTCGTTTCGGCCCCCTGAAACTTCCACCGGCAGAGTCGAAATAATAAACGAGCCGCGGGGGTGGTGGCGTGGGTGGTAACGGGATCCAAAGTGCGCGATCCTGCAAACGCCACCCTCAGGACTGTGACATCCGAGGCGAAAGGGGTTCTGCTGCGTGCTGGTAACGAGTCCCGTCACAAGCGAACCTTCATCCCACCAAGGATATTCCTTATTTCGCCGGGGTCCTCGGGCTTTCTCAGCGCCACGCCGATAATTACGAGCGAAACGGGCATGGCCGGGCGATCGTGTTACCCCAGCAAGATGGAAGAAAGACGACTTTCGACGGGATCCTTTGTTTCTCCCGTAGAAACGGAGCTCGCACGGACACCCCCGCGAAATGTATCGCGATCTCCTCGCTGTGTGCGTGGCAGGACGTCGAGGAGCGGGCTAATTCAAACAAATGAGACGGCCGGGAGTCGGAGAAAATATGAGAAACATAATTCAAGATAGAGGCGCGGGCGGCTCCGGGGAGGAGGAATTGCTTTTCGAGATGGGGGAGAGAGGGAGGGGTGATGCAGGTCCTTGGTCGAGCTGGGACGAGTGTCAGAGGACGGCTGTTCCTTCGGACGAGCGGAATAAGGGGCCTCTGGGAATCGAATTACACCCGATCCCGTCACCCGCGGCCCGCCTTTCGATTTCTGACGGATCCTCGCAAATATTATCCGACGTATCGGCAGACGGGCAACATTTATCAAAGCATGCGCGACCGCTCGTCGAGGGAGCCTCTCGCCGATTCAATCAGCGGATGCCTGAGATTCCTGCCTCGCCTAGTCGTCGATCAAACCGATGCTGGCGAGTAATTCGGCCCGGTTCTCGGGCATTAATTCTCTGACTTTAACTTTCCACCAAATCTGGAGACACAGCCGGGGAGCATTCGATATTAAAACGATGGGGCCCGAGCTAACACAGGGGGAGCAGCCTCCGGCGAGGAATTAATTTCGTTTCGAGTCTAAATTCCTACGTAAAAGTGGCCGTTGCCGGGCCGAGACTCGTTAAAGACCAGCCTCCCCGATCCTTATGCAGATTTGATACCGCGCTTAAACTCGGATAGCCGCGCGACACGTCGCGCTAGCAAAAAGGGAGCTCGACCCGGTAGCGCGTTAATTGCGACGTTTACGCGAGCTCATTGTCGTCCTGGGGAAGATCTCTCGGGCTACTTACGACAATGATACCGTACGCGAGTTCCCCGCGCGACAAAGCCCACCCGTCGCGCCGGGGGGTGAATCAACGTTACGCTTTAAGGGGTCTCTCTATGTAGTGTGACGGCCTGAAAAGGAGCGCGATGTTCGGGATCTTTTTCTTAGAGAATCCCTCAAATTATGTTAATTGAAAACCTGTATGCCTCTAATTGTACATATTTGGACAATATTTAAAAAAAAAATTAATTAAAAAATACGGTAACTAAAACTTTAAACGCGTTCTTCTCAAAACTGTATTTTCAAAGCTGGCACAAGAATTCTAAAAAAGTCATGGGCCAATCCACTTGAAATTGGTAGCATATGTGTGTGGGATCCATTATTTTCGTTCGATATTACCTTAAATAAACTTTTGACACTAAAAAACTACCGTTTGTTTTTCGCAGAAATCAGGATCTTTTCTTAAAATGCCAACCACCAACCTCAATCGTGTTTGCCGACGGCAGACTTTTACAAATATGGACATACAGTTTTTACTTAATATAATTAACTGCTTTTTCTGAAAAAATCCCAAAATATCGCCTTTTTTCAGGTCGTCACACTAGGAAGACCCCCTCAACCCCCGTTTTATCTCCGTTTCGAATTCCCCGCGGCTTCTCTCAGTTACACTTGGCCGTACCCATCCCTCCCTGTCTCCGTCGTTCGTTGCAGAGGGTGAGAGAGCCCGGTCTCTTCTTCAATTTTCCATCTCGCGGCAGGCAGGCTTGACTAATAGATCTCAGCGGCAGTCACGACACAATCGGGCGCAGACTACCGTTGCTAACTTCATATCAATCCGTGGATTCCGGGGCCCTCGGTGGCTGCCGTCCCCGCTCTCGTAACAAGTCGTGATAAATGACGGGGCCCCGCGCGACGATTGAGATTAATTTCTCGTTGTACGTCTTGCAGCGGGCTCTAATACGCTCGCGGTCAAGTTGATCGAGGGGATGGCGTACGGGGCGTCCCGGCGTCCGCCCGGGAAATTGGTCCGAAGGGAAGAAACGAGGCAGAAACGAACTACCCCGTAGCATGCGCCCGGATTTACTCGGTTCCTCTTGAAAAATAATTTCCATTCCGACGGGCGATCGTCGGGTGCCTGGTCCGGAGCTACGAACACACCCTCCGCTCCACGATAATTTGCCGGAGCAATCGATACGCGCCCAGAGGATCCCCAGAAGAGGCAGCGACGAAGGAGGCGGAGGCAGGAGCAAAAGGCGAACACGCTCGACGAAAGGTCTCCTTACGTTTTCTCTCCCCCTGTCTCGGCGTTCCGACGAACGGGCGAACCGGCTAATTATGTATCCCCTGCGGGACCCCCGCAGACAGGAAATGAGACTACCCGAGTTTCTATTCGTTCCATATACACGCCGGCGCGCGTGCACGTACGCGTAAACACGTACAGGAGAGCGGACGGTGGTATATGGAGGCGCGGGGCGCGCTTAAAACGCCCGGCTTGGAAATACAGTCGGATTAAGCCGGCCCGGGGATATCAGATACGACGACGGTGATAACCTCCGACTTTATATCCGCGCAGGACAGCGGTTTAATTAGACGACGCCTGAGATTCCGCCTGGAAACGTTGATCGAGCTAAATTGTTTTCCCAGTATCGTGCTCGCTCGCCACCTTTGTCGTCGCCCCCCTTCACCGATATTCTTCTCTCTCTCTCTCTCTCTCTCACTCCCCCTCGCACCTTCTGTATTCCGCTTCCGAATGGCTTCCGGGGCTGCCGAGGGAAGACAATGCCGATCGACTAGCCAGATAATCGGCCGTTTAGACGAACGACTCCTCCGGCTCGATCTTTCGACCCGGTGAGCGCGAGCTTGACGAACGAGCCGACGCGGCCCTCCGCTTCCATGGATTTAGCGGTCTCGCCTCGCGGTCGCGAAAAAGAACGACCACCGGCAGGGGGGGAACGGGGGAGGAGGGGAGGGCGAGAAGAAGGCGAGAAGGCAGGCTAGTAGATCGAGGCGATGCTAGGAGTCACGAACGCGACGCCTTCGCCTCGTTCCTTCACGCTTCTGCTCGCGTGTCGGGGGAGCCGAGTGAAAACGACCGGCTGCGACGAATAATTGTTTGTTTAGACGGGCTTAAGCGGTTTTTATTCGCAGCGCGCGGCTCCCCCGACTCCACGGCCGCGAATGGGATCCGCTTCTTGCGGCTCTTTTTCTGACACCGCGTCTGGGATCCTCCGCGTCGCTGGATCCAGGCTTGAGTATACAGGCCGTATCATAACATGTGGACGCGGTGTCAAGAGGATGCTCAAAATATAAATACAGCCGGGGGAAAAAAGTCGTGTAAACCCGGGTCCTACTTGACCCTGTTTCCGAGTTATTCTCGCGTCGAGTTTGAGAGAGCGGTTCGAATGCTGGCGCTGTACGTTAGGAAAGCATCGATCGCGAAATACGTAGGAAAATTAGCCCGACGCGACTTCTGTTACTAGGGTGGAAAGGGCAGAATCAGGTCGAGGCAGACGCGCGTCGGCGGAATCATTTATCCCAGGGAAGATAGGCGCATCCCGCATGGTTCGCGCTCGTGGACGATACGTCATCCCCCGTCGTCGGGGGCTGACGTTCGCCCCCTCGCTCCAGCGGGAAAGCCTCGAAAGCATTTTTCAATTCCGCGAAACTTTACGATAGATATCTTCCCCACGAGAGAGGCGACCGGCTCGCCCGCTTCAACCAGAAACATTTGTACATAAATCTGAAAATTATGAGCCCTCGCCGTCTCTCCCCCCGGCCGTTCTACGCCCTCGCGTCCCCCTGAGCCGACCGGCCATATGCCTGCCAACGCGTAACGGAGAGATAACGCGGAGGGTAACCCCCTAGCGAAAGCAACCGCAGCCGCGTGGCTGCGTATGCGCGGCAAAACTGCAGTCTTGGACCAGCGCTCTTTCTCTCCATCGAATTCGCTCCCTCCAGCGGCATCGAAAAGCCTGCGCGTATAAATCAAGATTCGTGGAAAATAAAAATCACTTTCGGCGGGACGGATCGACCGATTAAGGGCCATCGATGGCCGCTCGGGGAATGCGCCGCCTGGCTTCCCGCTCCCTTCGCGAGGGAGGAAAGGAGAGAGCGAGACGAGGCTTATCGCGGTTTCGAATGGACCGATTCCACGGGGGTCGCGCCACCGAATCACAAGCCCGCCCGTTTCCACCCCCGATTCCATTCCCTCGTTGACTTTTTTTTTACGCGTTCTCTCCCTTTTCTCTACCTCCCGGCTTCGACGCCCTTCGTCGCCGCGAGTCTTGTTCTTGGCTCGTCCTCCTACCCCCGGCATCCACGATTCCATTTAGCAGCCGTAATCTCGGCGTCGGTTACGATTAAACGCTCGCTGTAGCTGCTCCGCGGGCAGAGAATCGTGAAAAGTCGAGAGACGGGGAGATTTTGCACGAGCCACGGCCGCGATAAGTCTACCGTTCGACCTAACCCCAGCTTTGCTCAACGCCTCGATGCTCAGCCGCCAGGCAATACGCAAATAAACTCACCGATCCCCCTTCGTATTCCCTCCACCTGCCGCCCCCTCGCCGATGTCCTAAGGCTGGAGCCAGCCACGGGAGTAGATCGAAGAAAAATATGCCGAACGAGAAAAATAAAGAACGATCGAGGGGTGAGGCGGGGGGAGGACTCGTCGGATCGCCCGATCCCCTCCTCGGCTCCAGCGAGATTTCAAAAGTATTCACGGCAGAGAAGCCTGCTTGGCGCGGAGAGCTACCGAACGGCTTGGGAAGGAGGAAATACAGGCCACGCGGGACGATCGTTTATCGGCGAAGACCGATATCGCCGGGCGACGAAATCTGTTTCTCCGCGATAGAGAGAAAACGCACGGGCGCGTCCCCCCCATTCCGGATCGAGGCTGGCGACGCGTGTGCGGGAATACACGCGTAAAAGGGCGCTTATCGGGTTTGCGCAAGAATAGGATTCGACGACGCTTCCGAAAGCCATAACCGAAACGGTAACTGCCACCCTCTGACTGATCGAACTTATTCTTTTCCTCCGTTCCGCTGGCAACCGGCGACCGTTCCTCCGTGTGCACCGTCGATAATGCCCCGCGCGCAGCCAAGGGGGAGCGCGCGCTATTTTTCTGCAAAATTGAATAGACAAAATCGAATATTTGCCTACTCGGTTCTCTCCCCTTTTGAGACCGTGAAACCGCGTATCTCTACTCTTCAGAGAATCTCTTTCGCTTTATGAAACTCGTGTCTGGTTCAGTAAACGAATTGTTAAGGGTGGATCATTTTTCTCTTGCTGAAAATGAGAAGCGGAGTGTTATAGCCCTAAAAATTCATATGTATATCTAAAATTGGTGTTAATATTCATTATGTTTTGAGATTCAACACAATTTACATATATGTGCTACATTTTCCCCCTTGTTACTACCGCCCCCGGTCAACCATACATATTTCCCCTTTTTCAGATTTTAAAAGTGTGGGTAAAATAATAAGGTACAGAATTTTTATAGATGTTTTATAAGTGTGCAACCCCTAAATATTACGCAGTCTTCCTAAAATTTGTCAGACATTTTTTTTATATTAATAGGAATCAGTACACGCGCAAAGTAAAATAAAAATATAATATTTTAATTTTAGCCTTGTAATATGAAACACCCTGATGTTAACCAACTGACCCTAACACGTATCTAAGCTAAACATACATCAATCTGAACATGACACGATCAATGACTATTTTTATGACTACCTATTTTCAAATATTATGCAAGTACTAAATAAATAATAACAAATAATGTTAAAACACAAGATTCTACATTTCGCCATTTCATGCACGGGCCTGAGAGAACTATAATTGAAATTAATTTCACTGATTAGTTTATTACATAATACCGATTATAATAATTCAACTACGAAGGAGATAATATATATATTCAATTTTTAAATATTATAGAAAATTTTAAAACTACTTCACTATGTATATATTCGTACCGTTTACAGATACTTTTCTCGAAACTGACTTTTAGCACTGAGACCCTTCTCGCATCCAACAGTAATTGCAAATGACATTATGACCACGAGTAGTCGATAAGACTAACATGTGATATCAAATACCTACACGAAGTGAAGCGTGACGAATACTAGACTGTGAGAATGGGGAAGATGATGCAAAGCTCGACGCAGAAGTGTACTACGGTTTTGTATGAGTGCCCGCAAATTTTTCATTTGTGGAATGTATGTAATTGGTAGTTACATATTAATGTTTCATAACACACCGACGACAAGTGGCACGTTTGCTGATGACATCACGGGTGGGAAAAAGTTACAGTCATCTTCCCCGTTCTACCATGGGAGTCACAGAGTTTTCCAGAAACATGCGTGACTGGAGTGTTCAGAAAGAAAACGTGCCCAGTGTTTGAAGAGTTGCCGGAACCCTTGGGTAGATGAGAGAGTGCCCTTAGTAACCCTTAAACGGCATTACTATCGTCATTACACCGTCGCCCGTGTATTCCTCCCGGGGTCACCATGCCTGGACAGGCTACAGAGAAACTGTACCCCGTCTCGAAAAACAATTACGCCGTCCGTGGAGCGGGCAAAAATAAAGGGTGTCGCGCTTAATTACGTGGGAGATTCGTGGAAGCGTTAGGTGGAGTGTCGCGAGCACACACAGGCAAACGTCGCGTCGAGCGCGCGGCGTTCACCTTCGCGCTTTCTCATCAAGCTCCGCTTAATTTCTAACCCTTTCCGCCCTCGGCCCCAGGAAGGGTGGCCAGGAACGCGGCTCGGGCGAGAGTATATTAAGCGACACTCGGAATTACAAATAACAAATTGCAATTTGATTCCCCGCACGCTCACGGCACTCGTACGGATGGGCTGTTCCCGCTCGGGGCCGAGGGCGCAATTTATCATTAGCGCCGACAATTTCCCAGCGACGGGCCTCCGATTCCCAATTCCGCTCGGGGGAGGAACGAATCCTCCCCGGTGGAACGAAGGCAGCGAGGCAGCCGCGGAAATCAGCCGCGAAGAGACGCGAGGATTTCAGCGCGGCCAGTCGGGATCGAATGAAATCGAATTGTTCGCCTAGCCACGCTCGCGATCTCGACAAGAACAGTAGGGGGGTGGCGCAAAGGGGGGCGGGAGGGGGTGAGAGAGGGTGAGTCGCGAGCATCCGTGAAAGGGCGAGAGGGGCGAGCGAAGCGCGGAGAAAAGAGGGCTGGGCTAGGGTTGACGGGGGCGAGCGGAGCGGTTTATATGGCTAAAGGCGCATCCCCCGAGCCGTATCGATCGTTGACTTTAAAATTCAAAGAGACCGACAATAGCTTCCCTTTCCGCCCGAGCCTCTGTACTACAATATCATATTCCGTTCCTTTCGTTTCATTGTCTGGTAAAGCCTGCGCTAATAATAAAAGATTGCTACCCTGCGAGCTATGCCTACGCAGAGAGGAGGAGAGAGAACGGGTGGTTCGACGGGGGGGGGGGGTGGCTGAGAGAAACGAAGACGGAGGCTGGAGAGACAAGCGGCGCAGAGAGAAACGGCGAAAAGGGGACGAAGGATAGAGAGACGGTACAGCAGTAAGAGCTGGGGTTTGACTCGGTGGAGTCTTCCCAACTTCGGTGCTACATCATCCAGATAGCCGGCCCATAATGCTCCGTTGAAAAGTTCGTCGAATTTCTGCCGCGAATTTAATATGCCGCGCACGGCCGCCCTTTGTGCTCCTTTGTTGCCTCCATTTCACCCGTTTCCGAGACCTTCGCGTTGCTTCGGATTCCTCGTTTCCTCGGATCAGCTCTCGTAATCGATGCGATCTTTCTCGTGAATCTTAAGGGCTGACTAATGGAAGAACGAGACTCCACGTGGCTGGATGCTACATAACCCGAAGATCGGTTCCAGTAAATTGGCGGGGGTTCCTCTGCCGCAACCCTACTTCTCGGGCCTCCGGGAGAGCAGGACGGAAGCGACAAAGGGAAAGCAGGACGAAAGACAGCGTTCGAATTACACACGTAACGGGAACCGAGAGAAAGATATTTGTCGAGGGTGACGGGGGGGAGACGAGCGCGCGGAATCAAAGGGGACGCAACAATGGACGATCATATTAAATCATAAATGTAAACGAAGATGGGAAGGGCGAAAGCCCGCGCTCACCGTCCGATAATGAAACTTGCCGATCCTCGAGCGGAGCCACAAAGGTACGTAAGCAATAACCTCGGCCAGCTTTTACGCCTACGATTTATCGGGGGAGCCTCGTCTCGCCTCCCCGGAAAGAGAGATGAAAAACCTGCCTCGGCGAGGGTTTCGATTCGTTCGCTCCTCTGTTTCCAAGTATCCGGAGGATGCCACGTATCCGATAAGCGGACAAGTTTCCCATCGATGCCGCACAAACGCGCGTGCAACGGGATCGCGATCGCGAGCAGCGCGCACCTGAGCCGAGATTAAACGTTTCGAGGGATACGAAATGAAATATTTAGCGATCCTACGGGGTTCAAACGGACCATCCCCCCCGCGGCCGCTATTCCCTTTGTCGGCGAGGCAGGAGCCATCGCGTCGAATCGAGCTGGAATGCGTTAACCCCTTGTCGCCGCGCGTCACACGTCTCCACGTGGCCTCGCGTCCTTTCCAGGACGATCGCCGGTGCCCCGGCACCCCCCCGTGGCAATCGGCTTCCCTCCCGCCACGATCGAGGGCGCTAGGGAGCCGCAACGAGGGAAGGGACAACCGAGAGGCACTACTCGCGAAAGAAAAACCAACCCCGGGGAAAAAAGAAAGGAAAGGAGCGGAAAGTGCGAGTCACTCGGGGTGCGCGCGAGCTTCCGAGCGTGGATTAAGTCGTGTGAAAATGCTGCGCGATAGGCGGCGGCGGTTAGATCGATCGGGTGAGTGTTTCAGCGGGAGGAGGACGCTGAATGGACCGGATTGAAACGTCGACGGGGTGAATGGCGGTTTGAAAGAAATACATTAGCGCAATGTGAAGGGTTACTTGAAAATAAACTGGAATAACCGAGTAAGCGCGGCCGCTTATCCCGCGCCCGCAACCGGTGCTCGATCATTCTTTCAATGCTGTAACGTCGCGCACCGCTGCCTCGAGGCTCCGAGCTCCCGCGAGGGGCTCCGCGAGATTTCCTTCGCCTTCCCCGAAAAACCGATCGGCTTTTCACTCGGCGCTTCTCGAGAACTACTCGCTGACGAGCCCGTGAATTCCATCGAGCTGCCCTGACACCGGTCGTTCCCTCGCGAACGATCGCTCCGGAACGCTTCGTCCAATTTGCGAGGGAATCGTAAATCGCGGGGTGGCGCGAGAGAAATTCGCGATCCACCGTTGCCCGAAGCGTAGCGACCGGGCCGAGTAACGGTCAAGCAGGTGCATTATTCCAGCGTATGGTTTACGAGAATTTTATTGTCGGCCCCCGGTGTTCAGCGGTCGTATTTAAGGTTTTATCCCGCCGCCGCCTACAGTCTCGCCTGCCGCTCTCCCCCGAGAAAGGGTTAGGATTTTATTTCCCGACCGCGTAAAAGGGCTGCGCAGAGGAGCGCCCTGTTTCGGATCGTTTCATAAAAGTCGTCTGGCACCATTCGTTCCCGTAGATTATTGCCCGGGACGCGAGCCGGCACCGACGCGTTATTTTATTTATTATTTCACTTTTAAGACGAGTCTTCGCTCGACGAAGGATTAAGGCGGACTCGCATAAAGAACGAGGGGGCCCGCGTCACCTCCGAGAACGCGGGACCAGTATCGGTTTATGTATTTCCTTCGGGGCCGCTCCTACGCTCCATTTAATTAGCGCGCCGCCGAAATGTATCAGCTTGTTTCAGCTCGCCGAGCCTGGAATCGCTGGAGATTACCACAGTACTTTCACAGCGATTGCTCCGTGGCGCTCCGGGC
This sequence comes from Andrena flavipes, assembly GCA_963971345.1. NCBI lineage: Eukaryota > Metazoa > Arthropoda > Insecta > Hymenoptera > Andrenidae > Andrena > Andrena flavipes. The sequence continues at coordinate 60,651,850 of OZ020482.1, read as the reverse complement.
GCGATATTACGTGCGATACGATATTCTTATTCCACGCGTCAGGGGTGAGGACGTGTCGCGCACTCGAGGAGGAAAGAGGAGGCCGTGACGAGTGCTGGCGAAATTAAGGAACCCCAGGACCGAGCGTGATCGCGTCGCTGTGGGGAATCGCGTAACGTATTCCGAGGATACCAGAAGAAGAACAAGGGGGCCGAGCGGAGGGGAGGCTGAGGGACAGAGGGGTAGCAGCTGCGACATCGCGAAATTACGAGGTGGCGGTGGAAGTAGTCGTAGTCGCTCCTTAGAGGAAGCGTTGACAAATGACGGAGGCAACTTTTATTATTTTAGATGTCGGCCCATCAGAGAGGCGCGCTGTTACGACTCCGCGAACCGTCGTCGAGGATGTGTTTTACATACATTTCGCGACGGCCTCCGGGACCGAGCCGCTCACCCCTTGACAAATGGCCCCTGGTTTTATTAGACCAACTTTTTAAGCAACTCCCCCGGCGAACACGCGAACCTTGCGAGAAATAAAGATAAACCCGGTGTTCTCGCGAGGCCTCGCCCCAAGCTTCCTCCTGTCGTCGACGCTCGCCTGGCCCTGATCGTTTCTTCAATTACACGGGCGAGCAAATGGCACCAGGGGTTTAAAGCAATTCCGCAGGAGTATCGTTAAGAGGACGACGCTTCTGATTTAAGGATCGAAGAAGCGAAAATGTTTCCACGCGACCGATACAAAATCCCCGACATTTCCAGGGATAGATGCACGCGTGTGCAGGTTCGTCGAGAAACCGTGAAAACTATGTAGACCGTGTATCCAATCGTGGCCAGCGGAGCGTTGCGTCCGAGTGACGGCTAGCGGGGCGCGGACTCGAGTTTCCGTGCGGGAAGTCGAGGCGTAACACCGTGGCGAGGGAAAAAAAAAGTCGAACGCACGTTTCGCTCGAGAACATATTTACGCCGCCGATGACAAATGGTTTTTAGCGGCGGCGGCGTCGACGGTGGCGGGTGGGTGGATAGGAGAAGTTCGGGACACCCGCTGCACTCTCGGAGGGGCCGATGAGAGCGAGGGAGAGACAGGGAGCGCGAGCGAGAGCGGGAGGGGCTCGGAGCGGCGGGTGGAGAGGAAGGAAAGTGGTTCGCAGATGCGCCGTGACTGATGGTCCCTACTTCCAGATGTACTATACACCGCGGTACTTTTATCGGCGCTTGTTTGTTCAGCGAGTTTCGAAATACCAGTGGCAACGGCGTGCCGTCGCCCTGGATCACGGATAGCGGCGAGAGAGTGCCACGAACGCGAGGTGCACAGGGCGGAGGGACGAGGAGGGTGGAGGCGAAGGTGGAGGCGACGGAGGAAGGAAAACCGAGCGAGCGACTGCAATTACCGTCCACGGGCAGAAGAGAGAGATAGACGGAGAGAGAGAGAGAGAGAGAGAGAGAAAAAAGAATGATGCTTGTATCAACGGCGATACACACGTGTATTTACGTGTCGCGGCCGCGACGTTAAGGCTTTCGTCGTGCGCGATGATGGACGTCTATCACGTGAGACAACGTTCCAGCCATTCGACGCTTCGTTTTCCCTCCTACACCCTTCGACGCGCCGTCGCTCCTCGACTTTATATTAGGTCATCCCCGTGAATAATGCGGCTTCTCCGTGGACCGAGGCGGGTGGAGAAATAAAATTCAAACGCGATGCGAGCGCGTATCCAGTTGGTAGAGATACCAGTGCAAACAGAAGCTCGCATAGCTTCGACGGTGGAGGTCCGACATTACGCTCCGCGATGGATGGCCATCACGAGTACGTTGATGCCGAGTATAGATCGCGAAGATGCGCAGAGTTAACCCTCAACCGTGCCTCGTGTCGATTTGACACAATTTTCCCGTAAGAAGTCATGCAGTTCTGTTATTTGCGATTTCTTTTCAATAAGCAGTAGGTAAGTAAATACATCCTGCGCATCGTTTTATTTCTTTGCGAAAGTTATGTAAAGTCTAAGACGCAAAAGTTAACTCAGTAATTATAATAAAAAGATATCGAAAAATGACTGTTAATCTTGTTATTTCATCGATCCTTTACCACTGTGTCAATTTGACACCGAGGGACAGATTCAGTTCTTGAAACGAGGAACGGACGAAGGTTAATAGGGGTGGATAGGCTACACTGTGCGCTGAAGGGTTCCTTTAGATCTCCCGCGCTTCCTGTTCTCCAACGTGAACGCGTTCGCTCGCGATACATCAGGAAAAGGCAGCGGAAGGATCGATCTCTCTTTCAGCGGAATTGAAAAGCGCGGAGTTAGGAGGGTGGCCGACAGCGGACGGAAAGGGTTCCCGAAAGGGGAGAGGGGGGTGGGGGGGAGTGAAAGTGGATCGTCGGATTTCGGACGATCAATTAATAAGAGGAGGATCGGCCACTTTTCATCGCGATCCGAGGGAAGAGCGAGCGGCTCTCCCACGCGTCCCTATGTAAATTGAAGAGGTTACACGGTTTTACATATTTCAACAGATTCGCGGGGGCGAGGGAAGACGCGGGAAAAAGTGGAGGGAGAGGGTGGAGAGGGCGGAGAGGACCCACGGTGGAGGTGGCCACTCGAAAACCGCGGGCGAAGCGTTTTGTCGAGTGTTTTATGGAAAGCTTTAGAATTGTAGATTTCCTCTCACTCCGCTCCGGCGCCGCTCCAGCTGGATTTATGATAGTCGCGGCGCGAGCGTACGAGAGCCTGCGGCTGCTACTTTCAGCGCCCATGCTCGATAATATAAAAGGATATTATTTAAATTCCTGAAAACTCACCGCGATCGGTTGTCACCGAGGGCGGCCGACACTTTTTCCACCTCCTTCCGCATAATTCGCGTCAAACACACTTTAGACCGATGATCAATGGACGGGGGGAGGGGGTTGGTAGGCTGGACGGCGTCTCGAGGGTTGCGAGCAGCGCGACGGTAACGTTTGCTATTGGATTTCAATTGAGAAACGATTACTCCCCTCGAGTGACCGTTTCGGCTCGTTTGTCATCGACGTTTCCACTTCTACTTTCTCGCTGTGCTGTCGTCAAATCGGTGGTCGATCCACCGGGCAACGACGACTGGAAAAACTCCCCCGCTGGACGCGGCGAGGGTGGAGCTTTTGTCACGGAGCCCGGATCGGTTCTGTAACCTTTAAACCCCGGACAACGGAACCCCGGGGTCGCGTATTTGCCGAGAGCTGGCCTCGCGTATACGCGGCACCCTCCGACACCCCCAGACAGGGGGTACGCGTTCCGAAGGGGCAAAAGGTAAGCCGCGGCCGCGGCGTACGCGTGGAAACCGCCGACCGGACGGACACTGCAAATATTAGTTCATTACCAAAAGTGCCGGCGAAACTGGCAGGCCTGCAAACGGTAGCGCCGCGGAGCCCGCAGGAACGTTCGACCGCGGTTTATTTAACGACACCCTTCGGCTGCTTTTCAATTAACATCCCCCCCGCCCATCGCCGTCCTCTTTCCAATCTCCCGCGTCGTCCTCCTCGCAGCTCCTTCTCCCTCGCGAATCTCGAGTCCTAAGCCCGTACGGCATGACGGAACCAGCCCCCACCGGAAGTACACACGCGGGCGAATCGCATGCCCGGCAACCGTAAATAAGTGAGCCGGATCCACGCGTAGAAGGCTAGAGGCTGCGTGCGGGCTGTCGTGCGTGCGTGAGCGCGCGATCGAGCGGGCAAGCCGGCGAGGAGTCCCGCTATGTAATATACTGGCGTGCGCGGACCGCCGAAGGGAGACCATTTAATAACAATATATCTTGCCCGTCGCGGCACCGCACGAGAACCGCGTCGAAATAAGGAGGACGAAGGGCGACCAGCAACAGAGATATTTCACCATTAGAATCGGCATTTTCTCGGATTAACGCTTCGCCCGTGGAATCCCGGCGTCTGGGCTACCGCGCCTTTCGGGACGAAGCACAGTGGGACAAAACGATCCGACGGCGATCAAAAATCTATAACTTTTGTACTTGTCTAGATATTTTAATGAAATTTGGATGAGTTTAAGCTTTAAGTTGAATTAATATAAGTGATATTAACCCTCGGAGATTTAGACCCATGTTTTCGAAAAGTGGAGCTACAGGCCAATTACAATACAAACATTAACAAACTTTTTATAAAATTTTAAAAAATTGCAACTATTTGCAATGGGCGTAATTGATATCATGTGAAAGAATGAAACATAAGTGGTGAAGAATTATATGTTTTCATGCCTTAAAAGCTAGTGTACGGTGGCTGTTAATTTTCGCCAAGGATAATTCTGCGTTAACAGCGCAGAAAACTCTAATGAGCAGGTAAGGTAGATATTATTTCAATTACCATTTTCTTGGAAAGTAGCACGAAGTAGCACCTAATTCTTTTTGTTTCCAAAAGAGAAGGGTGCATTCTTTCACATGATATCAATTACACCCATTGCAAATAGTTGCAACTTTTTAAAATTTTATAAAAAATTTGTTTAACATTTTACCTGAAAGTATGACCTCAATAGAATATATAGCTATGTAACTTACTTAAATTGCACGTCTCAAAGCAAAGTTTTTCAGAATCGTGAATAAAATCTGTGAGAAACATAAAAGTTTTTGATAAGCTCTTAACTTAAATATCATTAAAATATCTAGACCAGTACCAAAGTTATAGATTTTTGATCGCGATCAGGTCGTTTCGTCCCACTGTGCGACGCAGATACCTGCCTCAGGAGCAGCGACGCGTTAATGTGTTAAAAAAGACCGAACGAGATGTAACGAGACGGCTGCTTTCGTCGAGGCTCGCGGAGGAGAGAAATTGACGGTGGTCGGCCGCGAGCTCGTTAGCTTCTATGCTCCCACGAAGATCGCGCGTTACCCCGCGAAGAAAATAGCCCCGCCGCGGCTTAACGAGATCGCGGTGGAAAGAATCGAGCGCGACCGATGGGAGGAAGAAGAAACAAGGTGGTTGACAATTTCACGGTACATTAGCAAGCCGTGGGTGGCGACCGGGTGTCGCCGCGTATGCCGCGACTAATTATGTTTTTAATTAATCATCGTTTCGTCGGAAAGCGCCCGGGGGCGAAAGTTTACTCGGCCATGCTCGTTACCGTCCGTCGCCGACGACGGGCGCGCTAATAACGCCGTACGTCGATGCAACGCGACGACGTGTCCGCCCTTCGAGGACAACGCTTCCTCCTCGTTATCATCCATCCACTCGACGGCGATCGAAATAATCCTGGCGCGCCCGGCCGCCTCGCGACGTAAATGACCCGGAAACCATCGGGGAAGACGCTACGCGCCGCTGCTTCCCAAAAATAATCCCCACAGCCGCGGTGCGGGCTCGGCCGAGTAAAAAGCGTCGTTAACGGGCGGGCGTTAATTATCAGCTGAGCGCCGAGGAAATTGCGGCCACGTGGACCGACCTGGGGGCCGAGGAGATAAATTCCTTGCATCCACTTGATAAAATAAACGTCACCTTGGAGGTGGCTCGCGGTGACGACTCTCTTTCCCGAGTGGAGCAACCACCAGTCGTCTACGAGCGAGTTTACGAGTCGAGGGATTTATCTCTGATGCGACTGAAGCGTCAGGCCTCTTCCGTGTTTCTTCTCCCCTTTCTTCTGTCTCTTACGATCCGATTTCCTTATAACGGTCGTAGATTGAAAAGCCCCACTGCTGCGGCGCCTGATCGCCAGTTGAAGCACGGCCAGATGGAACGAGATCAATTTGTCCTGCCGTCAGTGGGATCGTAGGATCGTGGCGCAAGCGTTGATCGCGGTGATCGCGGCCGTATCGTTTCGCAAGAGGGTCATTAGGAGGGTCCGTTTTCGGGTCAGGACGCTTGGCACGAGCGGAGCGGTCGATTCGGGGAACGAGTGGACGCGATTGTCCGGCGAGGGGATCCAGCCGTCGCGCGACGGACGACTGCCGTCTAGACGATCGTCCTATTCCCCTGCGGGATTACCGCGTCACGCGAGTCGAGTCCGATCATCCTTGGACTGCGAACTGAGATTCCAATCTTCGATCGGGGCCAACCGAAACGGAATACGTATCGACCGGCCGGGAGGATCCCTGGGCTCCAATCGAATTCGAGCACCGAATCGTTTCTGCCAGCCGCTATTGTGGATCGCCTAGGGAAATGAACGTCGAGAGATCCTCGCAAGAAACGAGTGGAACGATTTCGAGGAAGGCAAGAGAAATTGCGTGACTAATGCTCGCTACGTCCGATCGGCCTCGTAACCCGTCCGTCATTAATTTCGCCTCGTTGTTCCGCGTGATTCGCCCGTGAATCACGGGGATCGAGAGAGCGATCGAACCGGCGCTCGTCGGAATCCAGAGTCAATGGCAAAGCCGTTCGGACGGAAGCGTAATTGGCGTATCCGGTGGTCGCGGTACATGCTGACAAGCCGACGCGTATGACGGTATTAATCATAACGCCGCGTATTTGCACGCGCGACGCGGCTTAGATGCGCGGGCGTGCTGGAGCGCGCGAGCGCGTCCGTGCGTGCCCGCGTTCCTGCGTGCGTGTCGACCCGCTGACAGTTCGTTTGAACGCAATTAGCGTGCCGCTTGATAGTTGCCGGCTTAACGCGCTCGCTATCGCGGCAACGATCGTCGAATCGAGTTAACCGTTTCGTCGCGCTCCTCGCTGTCTCGCTGCCGCGACCAGTGGACCGTTTCGTCACGCCGCTCCCAATCCGCGGCCTGTTTTTTCACAAAGGGTTGCATCCTCTTCCCGTCGACGAAGCCCACGAGTTCCCTTTCGCTAACATCTCGGTGGATTACTTTGTGATCGCTTTCCACGCGTCTTTTTATGAAATTAGGTATCCTCTTCGCGGCTCGGAGATATAAACTACAAATGACGAGACGAAGAAGAATCGAACACAGCGTTGCGTGCTCGAAGTAGGGCCCGAGTAGGGGGAAGAGGGGACGAACGTAACGGCGTCATGAAAGTAACTCGCCTTCTCCTCCCATTCCACAAATATTTCAAAAAAGGTTTGTTTTACACAGTTACATGTGTGTAGTATCCCTTTTATTGTACCGAGTGACGCTGGGCAGTAACAAGAATTGGATAGCCTACTGTGGGCAAGCTAAATTTATAATTTAGGTCAGTCAGGTAAGGTGAGTGTCCCAATTTTTACTCATTTAAGAGGTTACTCGTCATAAAGAAGGTGTAAAAAATTTGTTTGTGATTAAATGTTGTGATCAAAAGTAACAATGACAGTCACTGCGGAAAACTATCAAAACTCTTCGATTACTTGTCACGTAAGGCTGAATCTGGACATAAATGGTAGACCAAGAAACATACCATCTTAAGGCATAATTTTAATTTTCATATCTATAAAAGGTATTTGTAGACTACTCAGGGCAAATCTAAAGACTGTTACTTTTGTCCCACTCTCCCCTGCCCGCGAAGATGGATAGAAAACGACGCTCGTAACGGCGGGGCTCAACTTTATGAATATTATTTTCCAGCAGATGTCCCCGACGATAGAGGCTCGTCGACGTTGTCGTCGTCGTTGTAATTAATGACGTCTCCAGGGGGTGAGGGGGATGGGGGCAGGCGGAGTGTGAGAGGAGAGTAGGTTCTCCGAGAGAGGCGAAAGGCCAGAGGCGAAAGAAGAAGCGAGACGGGGGTGGAGGCTGAGAATATTTCGAAGGTGACGCGGTTGGACCGGGGTGAGCCGACGATAAGGAACCCCGTGGGGGTGGCTGAAAGGTGGGAAAACCCCGTCGTGGCTGGATGGCGAACGACAATGCGCGCGAATTATCCCGAAATGACGGGGTAGTTTTAAAGCCAGGAAGCCGACATTAGCGCATTGATACCGCGTGTTTGAGCGCGCGCGTGTTCTGGCATCGGGTGGACCATTAATATTACTTAGTTTACGGCTGGAGCCGCCGCGAGGGTGGACGGATCCGTCGCTTCGCTCGTTTCCGCGATTCGGTTCCGTTCCCCCCACCACCCCTCGACGCCCACCCCCGAAGCTTCCACTTTTCGCGAGCTCCAAATTCACTGTCGGGGGTGAAACAATAGCGGGGAGAAAGTGGGACGTGTACGGTGAAGGGGGCAGGGGGTTGTACTTGCCGTAAGAACCCCCAGGAAAGCCACGATCTTCCAGTTTATCCGATTCTTTTCGGTTGCAGCGAGGGTGAGTTTCTGGCTTATGAGATTTAATTGACCGAGCCGGTGGAAAGACAAACGAGCGGAATAACTTTCGCGACGGAACTCGGGTTTCGGTGTCGCTCCGGGCGCGACGGTTCCGAAGCGGATTAGCGGCAACAAATCATCGGGATTAGAACGGAAACGGGGATCGAGCCGCGGTGGAACGAAAGAAGACGGAAAGAGAGAAACACGCCGGGTACGGCCGGAGGGCGGGCAAGGGAGGGGAAGTCGGTTGTAGCCAGGGGGAGGACGAGATTTCGGGCGGGCGTGAGCTCCGTGAGCTTGTAGAATCAAAAAGGACAAACAATTAATAACCCCGCTACCGACGATTAATCAGAATTTAACTCGCCAGTTAAATACTCGGCTTCGAGGCGGCTCCCGCGTGCCGCGCGTATCCAGCCGCCGCCCGGGTTGAAAGGGGATGGCCGAGGGTTCACGGTGCACGCAGGATAAACAAAGGTTTACATCAGTGTCAGTCGCAACAAGTCCGAATTCGTCTAGGGTTCTCGGCATGAATATTCACGGTGCTCGCTCGTCCGTCCCTTCCAGCCTCGACGCTCGCGCCAATTCGCCCACCCCTCGCCACCCCCGGCCGCTCACCCCTCGCTCGCGTCGCCCTGTATCGGTCTGCGCGCGAGCCCGCGACCATTTGCCACCCCCTGCGATATCCATCGAACGGCTACCAGTCAAAGGCTGAAATCACAATACGCGTTTGTCCGGTTGACGAAGTCGACTCGGCCGGGAGCCGCTAAAGCAAATAGAACGGGACGAACGGAGAGGGTTGAACCGTGAGGGTGCAGCACGTGGGCGGCTAGGGAGGACGGTCTCGCGGGGGAGGGGGGAACCGAGCCATTGGTCATTGCCTTTCAATTGGAAATTACGTTCTGGCCGGTCAAGTGTCGATTTTCACCCCCCTGCGTCAGCGACTCCACCCCACCCCCGAGGGATTCGCACCTCTCGCTTCTTGTTTCTCGCGACGTTCATCAACCCCCGCTCGTCAGCCGGGGAAAGGAGAATGCTCGCTGGTACCGGGGATAAGGGGTGCTCCAAGTTGCACGGGAGTGAATAGAAACTATTTCGCGGCCCCGCGGAAACTGACAGAGCCGCTTTCACGCGTAATGCTCCCTGTGGAAAAGGAGGGATCCTCTGTGACGGCGCGAGAGAGGCGCGACCGTTTCCCAGCCAGTCGAATGATTTAATCCCCGAATGATGGACGGGCACGTCGCGACGATGATCTGCGTGCCGTGAAGTGACAAGTGGTTAGGATCACGGGGAAACCTCGGTGGCGCGGATGACGGTGGTGGCTGATGGTGGGTGGCCGAAGCGAAGCGCGGTGGGCTCGGGGGATGGTCGGCCGTCGGTGGTCGACGTTGGTGTCTCGTATCGGTGACGGGACCCCGGCGGATGGATTTGAAGAGGGGCGGGAAGGAGGGTGCGTGCTCGCACCGTACAAATCACGCGGGCATTACAGCGTCAGGCTGGGGACTCAACGTGTCGCGCGACCGGAAACTCGATGCCGACGGTAATACTGATTTATCGGGACCAGCACCGTGTTGCACCGTGTTGCATCGTGTTGCACCGTCCGTGACTGCGAACCCGCGTTCCTCGCGACTGCGAGACCCGTCGCGAGTACGTTTTTACCCCCGGGCCGAACGGAGAACTCGCGTGATACTTAGGTATGTAATCTTTGATCTTCCTACCTTTCGATATGTTTGACAATATCCTCGTAGGCAGCTCGGCAGTTCTCCCAAACCGTCCCGGACCTGTGGATCAGAAAGCAAAAGCGACACTTTAGTTAGTGAAGGTGGAACGCAAGCGGAGTCCGAAGCGGGCGGAAGAAAAACGCGAAGGGGAACGTCGCGTCGACGATTCCGAGAGCAGGGGGATGCTAGAACGGGGGACACGGGTTGATAAGCGAATCGGTTAATTATAAGCCCTGCCACGGGATATCCTCGAGGAAAGTGGATACGCGGGGGTTGATTAAGAGTCCTCGTTCCGGCTCCTCTTTCGTTTGTCCTTTGACTCGATCGCGTCTGTCCCGACTCGAAACGAAGAAGCTTTGAAGTCGCTGATTAAAAAAGACGTCGCTGGCCCCCTGGCTCGGCTAATTTGCTCGGCGTATCGACCGTCGAACGCGCTTCCACGGTCGGACGAGGACGCGACAAACCAGAAGCAACTGGGAAAGAAAACGGTGTCGTCGAGGAGCCCGGATGGAGACGAATGATTCGCGCTCCAGAAGACGGCGAGGCGACTGGAAAGCGGGCCGAACGGAAGGAAGTTGAGCTCGTGGCGGAGAACAGTTCGCATAGAAGCAGCGAGGGCTCTCGGGGCTGAATTAGAGGGTGGCGATAGGGCAACGGCGGTGACGGCGGTGTGCCAGGATGGGGTTGCGTTGAATTAATCATATTCCGGTGTTTGTCGTGCCGCCCCCAGACGTAATCCGTCTTACCTCCCGATCTCTCTCGCTCCTCTGCCACGATAGATTTGCATTTTAATTAAAAGCAAAGCGCTGAAATCATAATGCGAAACGTGCGGCGCCGCCTTCCTCGCGTCGTTCTACACGTAGCCTCGGAAGGACACGGTTGGCCCGGCATCGGCCCTCGACGTTAAGAAGAATCGACGTCGCGATCGAAACACCGTCCCCTACCATCCCGGAGTCCGTGGAACAGCGGCGCCCCAGCTTGCCCTGCCTCGTGTCGGAATCTTCCAGACGCGGGAACGAGTCGAGGAGAAGACGAAGAAGACGGAGAAGCCGGCTGAACCGACTAATGGCGACTAGGAAGAGGCTAATCGCAGCAGCCGGATGTAATCGAAAATTAAGGCGAGTCACCGTATCCTCGAAAGCCCCACCACCGACAGCATCTATTAGAAACGCGTTAACAAATGCCGGGATTAGCCGCGTCTACTCTCTCCCAAGGAACAAGATCCTCGGGAGATGCTGTTCCCGGGGACCCCCTCGGTTTCCTTCCGTTCCTCCCCATCGACGCCCCTCTCGCGAGGCACTCCGAACGGGGGCCGCGGTAATCTACGATATACATCTCGGGACCGCAACGCCTCCAGGATCTCCAGGTCCACGGGGACGAGGATGCGTTGAATTTTCAAAAGCGACGGTCCCTGGAATTCTTCGGCATAGAGTGGCACTGTCGGTGACGGCGACGACGGGGTCGAGTGGCGACACGCGGAAGAAGGGTGACTCGGTTGAGGTCACGCGTAACTCGAGCCGAGTAGACGACCTAGAAGGAACGCGGCGCACCCAAGGAAACGGACTTCGAGCAACTCCGCTACCAGGCGGAGGCGAACGGGGCAAGGAAAGATCAAGCAGTGTCGAGACCCCTCGGATTTCCACGGCTTCGCCGTCTCTTCAAATCCTCTTAAAGTTGTATTCTTTTGGCCTCGCCGGCCCTTCGTTACGACCACCTCGGGACAGGACGAGCTGCTCCCGCGACCCGGGGTGCTTCAAACGGCTAAATCCAATTTCCCAATCCGAGCCTATCTTACGGGCCAACTTCTTTCGAAACGTTAACGCTCTCCGTTTCGCGATCAAAGATCCGCGACCTCGAGTCGACGATCAGCGAAGTAGGGCAGTGAAACTCTTACCTCGCGAGAGCCTCGATGTTGGACATGTTCGGGTTGACTTTCAACCCCTGCTCGACGCGCGCCTGAGCCTGTGCCTGCAGGTGGTGAGGCAGACTGGCCGGGGACAGGATGGCGGTGTGTCCCGCGCCTGGGTGCCCACCCAGTTGCATGAACTGCATGTGACTCAGGTGTGTGGGCGGGTGGTTGTAGCCGTTCGCCAACAACGGCGACTTCTCCATCCTCGGCACGTCTGAAATCAGAAACGAACGATGATAGCCACGGTTGAAACTGTACCGCGAGGCTGGGAGCCGTCCAGGCAACCGCGTGGTCCACCAGCATCCCCACCGCAAATACCATGGGCATATTTGCTCGGGGATTCGACGGACAGCCCGGTGGATTTTCGGTGTTTCGAGGTTTCCGAGCGTGCGATATATCTTCGTCAACGATCACGGCTGCCGAGGGGGATGGTCGCGGAACGGACGCCTAGTCGCTAGGAGACGCGAGACCTCCGGGTTTGTGTAGTAGGAAGGCAGAGGACGTTCACGAGTCGCGGAGCAACTTTGTACGAAGCGTCCGAGACGGCCACGGCTCGGCGATTATCAAGAGTATCCTCGTACCATTTCGGGATTCGAGTCGTGCAAAGATGACGTCGAAGATGATGCTATTGCGAGAGCAGGATTGGGGGGATAGGCCGGGAGGGGGGACGCCGCGGAAAGGGGGGGCCGTGGTAGGGGGTAGAAAATGAGCGGTGCCTATTCATTACAAATTATCTAAATGGCAGTGATTTCGGCGGACCGGCTGGCCGTTTGACGAGTAAGTGGCGGGTTTGCCGTGGCAGTGACTGTCGATCCCGAAGGCGGTCGGACGTTGGCCAACTGGCGGCCCTTGGGCGCACGGAGCCGTTTGACAACCACTGTGGGACCTGGCCCATGACCGGCCCTAAAATTGGACTTATTACAACTTATAGAGCGCGATTTGAACGCTCCGCTCAATAACATACATTATCCCCAATCCATATGATTTAATGAAATCCCTCTAAACTCTCCACTTAGCCTCAGTACCTTCTCGCGCTGTACCCTGCCTCCCCCTTCTTTTTCGTGTACGCGCTCTCTCGCGCAGCAGATTGCTACGTGTGTACCAAGAGCAGAAGAGAACGAGCCACGGTGGACGGGGAACGGAGGAGCGAGGAGGGGGAGACGAAAAAGGATTGCGAGCGAAGAGGAGAGAGAGAGAGTCGGCGTGGCACGTTCCGATCAGCGAGGATACTTAAAACCCGCGTTCCACAGATTTTTATAACCTCGACAATAGGCTATTTGCCTGGTCGCGATACGCTCGGGCGCCGTAACGCGACGCCCGATGAAGACGTTTCGAGGCGGCCGAGGCCGCTGCCGAGCGAAGGCGAGGAGCGAACGCGAGCAGAGTTTTGCACCGGGGCGAGAAGCGAGTCGCGAGCGATTCACGTTGGGAAACGATGGAATTTTTAGAAGAACACTCTCGAGCCGTGGACCGAACGTGGACAGCCGCGAAAGGGCCCGAGCGAAACGCGAGGGACGATAAAACACAATTTGAGCTAAAGACCGCGCTCCTATAACTTCCCACCCTTGGGCCCGCGCGCGGACGGGCACCGCCACCGCCACCTCCTTGCCCCTCTCGTAGCTGATGAGGTGACAACCCATAATTATACAGACCGCTTTCTGTCTGGCCTGACTGCAGTGGCATGCAGAGAGGAGAGGCCTCCATCATCCTCCACCCCGGTCGTCCTTCTCCCTCTCCCATCATCTTCCCTTCTCCTTGCTCGTCGATCCACCGGAGCCCTTCTGACCGCGCGCATTCTCTCCCTTCGTGTCCCTCTTCCACTCCACCTTTCTCTCTTTCCTCTCTCCATCCTATCTGCGGATCTGGCTTTTTCTCTCGTTACCCATCGCCCTCCCGTCCCTCCCCTGCCGCCCTTCCTGCCCTCTATCCGCGCCTCCTCTCCTCTCTCATCCACGAGTCGATCCAACCGAGTCCCGTGTACTCCGACTTAATAACGATACGCGTGTTTCCTTCGCGTCGGTCGAGCGAGGTGCAGAGGAAGAAGCGAAATCGAACGAGCAGCGAGAGGGCCACGGGCAGAGAAAGAGGCGAGGGTGGCGGAGGGGGGAGGGCCAGCGACCCGGAGCAGTCACCTCCACCCTCGTGCCGGGCGTCTCGTGCCCGTAGGAGAGAAGGACGACCGCGCTACTTCTTTTCTGGTGTTAATTACAAAACGCGAGAATAAATTGCCGAGCTAAATGAGTGGCCCGCTGTCTCTCTCTCCCTCTTTCCCGTTCTCTCTGTCCCGCGCGTTGTTCCCTCCGCGCGGTGCGCGTCTGGCCTCGTCACGTCTGCTCGTTCCTCGACGCTCTTCCCAACGCCCGCGACGGACAGATGAATGGAAGGCGAGCCGTCCGCGCAGGTGGAATTTGTTATGCGTCGCGAGCACGGGCCAGAGTTTCCACGTCGCGAAAAGATAACGCCAGCGAGCATCGCACCGCACCGGGAATATTCCCTTCGATCTCTCTGCCTCGAGGATAAACGGTATCCACCTCCGCCTCCTCCCTTTGTCGCTCTTTTCGCTGGGTCCTCGGTGGCCCGCAAAGACAGAGAAACGGCCAACTGCCTCCCTTGCTTCGGTGACCACCGTGAACGGGGCAACGTGAAATTATTTGGAAAATTTGCCCTTTGTCCGCGGATGCTCCCCGGGGGCCGCGATCCCGCCATTGTTCTTACCAAACGACGAAGAAATCGACCGACCCGCGTCTCTCGATACTCCACCACCGCGTTATTTGCGCTTAGGTATGTATATGTTTACCCTCGACACCGACTCCCTCAAAACCCTTGGATTTAACCCTCGAACACCGACCCTCCGGCTACGGCCGATGACATCGCGGCCCTTTAAGTACCTTCCTCCTCGCCACCCCCAAGCCACTTCTAGCTTCTTCTTTTCTACTCCGCCCGTTCTTGCGGGACACGAAACCGTCCCCCGGCGTCTCGCACCCTCCCGGGCATCCCCGTCGCCGCTACGATTCGATACCGATCGGCGGCTGTTCGCAATTGCGTACGCGCGCAGAAACGCGCCGTTAGCCAGGCCCGTGCACGTGCATCGCCGTCCAACATTGTCCGGCGACGTGTATTGGTACATAAACACGAGACGGGAAACACAGTTTCGCGCAGGAGGAATCCGGTTTTTCAAGTAATCGAGAGACTCGGAGCCGGGCTAGCAGGCAAACGGGCAAGCAGCCAGGCAAGCAGGCAAGGCAGGCAAAGGCAGGCAAGCGGGCAGACAGGCAGGCGGGCAGCCATCGAGGTAGCTCCCTGCGTCCAGTCTGCAAAGAACCGAGGAGAGAGTGGATGCCATGGCTATGTACACCTCCTCCTCGCTCCTCCTTCGTTCGCTCTTCTTCTTTCCTCGCTTTCCTCTTTTACCACACCCATTCTTCTTAATCGCCCGGCCAGCTAGTATCGCCCCGCGGTATTGAGACGTACGTTCCCTGTCTAGCGCTGGTCCACCGATACCGCTGCCTGTTTATCGGCCCCTCGGTCGAGCTTTCCTGGGTATCTCCTCCACCGGTCCACGATAAACCAATGGATTCTCGTCGTCGATGTTCCCAGCGCTGTTTGGCGACGAGATTAGAGGGCCAATTCCAGCAATCTTTCAGAAGAGAGACCCAGAAAGGGGTTACGGCAGCGACGAAGGAGTATTGAGACGTAGCCAGCTCGCGGTAAATAGAAAGAGGGTGGAGATGAATAAGATACGAGCGTACCTTCTCGCGGAGAACGAAAACGTCTAGCCTCCTCCTCGGTGCCCTTGCCTTCGAAACGCGCCCGTCCCAGGTCGTCCCTTTGCGAGTTCTCGCCCGTTCGTCTCGGCCCTTCGGCTGACTACCTACCACGCGTCTCCTCGCGAACGAGCAGTCCAGTATTTGTTCTTCCAGGGTCTCCGCACGGCCACGAGCATCATCCGAGGGCAGTAAACCTTTTGATATATAGTCGAAGGTTTTTAGAGTTCTGTCAGCCACGCCCACAATCAGCCTTAGTATTATTTACACTCCTGGTGGTTTGTAGTCGCTTGTCTCGCTCCGTTCAGGCCGCTTCCTCCGGCCTGCACTTTTTACTCGTTTCGCGCGCTCTTCTTGCCCGTGTTCCGAGCTGTGCACTCTTCGGCAACGTCATCGTCATCGCCGTCGCCGTCGATTCGCCCGGTTTTTCCACCGAGCCACACGCTCGCCCGCTCCCGGTTTTTCTCCCGTCGCTCGCTCCTCTTTGATATATTCCACGCTGGAAGGCGACTCCTCCTCGGCTCGCCCTTCCCCTCCGGGCACCGTCAGATCGATTCCCCATCTGTTTTTCCACCGTTCGATTCGACCTCTCTTCCGGATGGTCGCGCCTCGCCGGCCAAGGTACCGCGAATTTATAAAATTAGATACGATCTGCATCCCCGCGAAATTATCTATTCGGAGCTGGCCCAGGCGTATAACGCGATCGAACCGCCGCGGGGCCAGATTTCGAATTTCGCCGCGCGTCCACGGCTTCGACACGCAAGCGGGACGAGAGAGGGGTCCGTTGCTACAGCGAGAAGGGAAGGAGACGCATATTTTATTTCGGCAATGATGATGATACGCACGAAACCTTCCCCCGCCCCGGCCAACCTTCGGTTTTATCGCGGCGATTCGCCTTCGGTGAACTCTTTTCCTGTGTTAAATCTTCTTTTTTTTTTCAGAGGAGGGGGGGGGGCGAGGGGGAGAATCCCTTTTTCGATCGAGTCACGAACGAGTGGCGCCGATCGTTCGTCTCTCGCCTCTGCTCCCCGAATTCCGAATTGCGTCCCTTTGAAAGCGAGCAGA
The DNA here is from genome assembly GCA_963971345.1 of Andrena flavipes. Lineage (NCBI taxonomy): Eukaryota > Metazoa > Arthropoda > Insecta > Hymenoptera > Andrenidae > Andrena > Andrena flavipes. Next base: position 60,635,296 of record OZ020482.1, on the reverse strand, counting down.
GCGACGATGACAGGATTTGACGCGATCCTTGGTCGAGAGGCTGCGTTCCTTTCGAAACTTTTGCACGCTCCCCCCTCCCCCCCCCCCTAACCCCGTTGAAATTATCCCTCTTTTTGACTCTTTTCGCGATCGTATCCAACCGTCGCTGTGCTTCAGCTCCGTCGGGTGCTTTCGGTGAACAAAAGTCGCTTTCTGTGATCCACGCGATATCCTCTGGTTCCACGTTCCTTTACTGTGCTCCCTTTTGTCTTGACGCCTCGACCTCCACCCTTTCAAGTTCTCTGCAGCCTCCGCTTCCTTCCCCCTCCGGTGTATACTTTGAAAAAGTACCGGAACAAGCCACCTTTCCCGTCGCTGGCAGCGTTGACGCGAGGGCCTCGGCCGCGGGACGAATTCCGCATCGGCGGGCGATTAACTTTTCAAAAGCCTTTGTCGCCCTCGGTCATTAATGAATCGCCGAACACCACGGTATCGGCATAAATTTATCATTCTCCCGCTTTATTCCTGTCCGCGGCCGATAAACGGTTACCCCTGTCGGTGTTATTATTGCCCGAAGGAGAGGAAGACCCGCGTTAATCGGCGAGGTACACGCAGAAAATGAAACGTTTACGTTGGCCGATCGTTGGCCCGGCCCGGCCGAAAAATCGATGTCGGGGGCTAATCTGGAAGGTAAATCTTTCCCGCGGGCTAATCAAAACCGAGGATCGAGGCCTGGGGTCCGTATTTCGGAGCCATCTGCCCGTCGGCCTGGGCCGGGGCCGAGCGGAGAGAGAAACTTATCCGCGGCGCGGCACGGCGGCGATGCAATAGTCCGCTCGGACCGTCGGCACCGTCGGCGCCCGTCAGCGATCCTTTCGCCCGGCTGGGGTCGATACTTTTTCACGTGCCAGCAACACATCGGTTAATCCTCTGCATAAACATTGTATTGTATTTCGCCGGGGATGCTCCCATTATATCATATTTTGTTATTAATATCTTCCGACTGGCTGGGCCCAGAAGCCGGGACGGGGCACTTTTGTGCATTGCCGAAGGTAAGCCTGCCGGTTACCTCTGGCCGCGTGGAGCGGGACGGAGCGATGGAGAAACCGTAGGAGAGACGAGGGGATGCGTGGATCCAGCGGGAGAGGGTGGAGAAAGGTTTTTAAAAAAGAAACAGAGGGTGAGGGGGGCAGGGAAAGAGAAAGAGGGAGAGAGAGAAAGAGAGAGAGAGAGAAGAGGCGCTCGATACCGGTTTCCTTTATCGTACAATGCCTACCGGGATTTTTTATTATCCACTAGCAGAGAGGATCCTCCCTAGGAGAGAGGGGGTAGCGTCGAATTCGCGCGAGCCTACGTATGTTGCAACTGAAATGCCGAATTCTCGATGCCCTGTTCTCGATTCTTCCGGGGAATCGAGGACGAAGCAGAGGCAAATAGGAAAGGGCACAGGTTCGGCTACTCTGGAGCGTGGTTACGCTGGGGGACAACTGCGCGGAACAGGCTACACGCAATTAAACGTTTCGCACAGTTTCGCACCGGGCCCGCACGTTTCAACGCCAATCATGTCGCCCTCGTCGAGGTTGTTCGAGTGTCGAGCGGTTTAGAGGCGGTCCCCTGGCACTGCTGGCGGCGGCGGGCTCGCCTCGCGACGGCCGCGCTTTCAGCCCGAACGGGATCGGAAATGAAAAGAAAATAAATAGCGCGGCAAAAAACCGCGGCGGCTCGTTTGCGTGGGTACACGCGTAACCAGGACCTTTGCATGCGCCCGTGTAAACGAGCAACGCGCCCTCCAAATGTAGACATTTACCCCCTTGTCGAGGGGGAGTGTTTCACCGGCAGAAAACAAGCCACGATCCGTGGTGTCGGTTTTCATTTCCCTCGCGCCTTTTTTTTTCCACGCTCCGCTTCTCCCTCTCGCTCTGCCGCCGGCTGGCGCGAAAGCGGCCGATCGCGTCGCTGTGGTTTTTTTCTCTCTCTCCCTCCCTCTCTCTCTCTCTCTCCATTATTCCCAAGCACTTCCGAGCGTTTGTTGGTCACGAGGGGCAGAGAGAGCCCGTGCAAATTATAAAAATACTCGCGAGCGGACGGTCGGACCCGCGCGCGTTCGCGGACAAAGCGGCCCGCGCTCGTTGATTCGCGAGTTAATTGAGCGGCGCGGCACTCGCCGGCCGCTAACGAGTAAATTGTTGACTACCACCAGCCAGCGTGCCTCTCTCTCTCCCCCTCCGCCTCCCTTCCATCGCTCGTCGGAATAGCCGGGAAATTAGTACAGATTTTTGAAGCAATTAGCCTCGGTTTTCACCGCAGGAAATTGCCGTCACTCGCTTAAAAAGCCCGCTGCGCTAGGCCCCGTGCCGCGGGGACGGCCACTTCGCCCCGACTCGAGCGCGGTTCTCCGCGAATCCGTCCAGCTCCGAGCGGAGAGCGGTCGAAAATCGAGAAAACCTGGCCAAAAGTCGAATTTCTAATGTCATCAGTTATGGTTTTAGATCCCATCACCGTTCTCATCACCTGTCTGGCTAATAAGTAATTAGCAACAGTTACAGGAAACGACTTAAGTTTCTCACCATTCCCTGCAGCTCATTCCAAAGCTGAGTATTGTCGGAGTGTTACTCTCTCGCTAGGGATATTATTCGGTTGATGTTGGAATCGCGCAGATTTTTTTATTTAGATCGAAAGTATATGTCACTACGGTCACAAAAATGTAAATTAAAGATGCTCCCAGAAACTGGTCTGACCTTGAAAATTGAACAAAGATGGAACAGGGAAAAGATGAAAAATGAGAGAAAGAGAATGACAATACTGTCTGTTGAAATTTAATTATCTCTATTATATGAAAATTCATTTATTTAAGTGAATGATAATAGATTAATTAAAGATAACAATTAGAAAAAAATTAATGATAATAAATAAAATCTTCCTGGTTCCCCCAAGTAAAATATCTTCTTCTGTATACTACTTAAGGTATGCTAAGGTTCTCAAGACCGCTGATTACGAAAGTTAAGTCAAAATTGCAATAAAAGACGAAGGACAAAGTTAATACATTTGTGTTTCTATGTAAGTACAGTTTCCCTTGAGTAATAACCTCAGATGTTTCTTGTATGAATTCTAATCTAATTGGACGGCAAAAGCGAGGTAATGCTGGTCGTGGATTATGCCACACAATATCTTTTTTTATGAATCAGGCTCACCACACATCAATTGAAGTGGCACGAAAGATCTAATCTAAGCGAGATACTACAGTCTGAGTCTCCGTCATGTTGAAACTATTCTATCATTAAAATAGTTATTGTTTGATAGATTACAAATATCTTTTGCCACTTTGGCCTCAGAAAGATCACCTTCATGTTTCTGCCAGGTTTTCTCGATTTTCGTACCACTGTGCGCTGGTAGCCCCGGCGAAATAAAAACGGCCGATGAAACACCGTCGAGCGGACGGGACGCAATTAAGTCGCGTTAAAACAGAGCCGCGACGTCCCGCGAGTTTTATGGCGCCGCTCGGCTCGCGTAGCCGCGCGGCGCGTAGCAAGGCACTCCAGCTCGCTCGCGGCGACCGTGTGTGCCAATGCACGCGCCCGTCCGAGGCGATTTTATGCCCGGACAGCCACAGAGAATGCAAGTTTGTCCGCGAAACGCGTTCCCCTGTCGTCCAGCGGAATAACGACCGATCTACGCTCCCTATTTCGCGACACTTCGCGCCGTCCGCCTCGACTTGGACTGGCGAACAGCCCGGGGGCCGTTGAACCTATCTCGGTGTGAGTCCGTCTCAAACTCCCCGCGGGGAGGACGAGCCTACTTTTTCTCCCGTGTCGCGACTTAATGTCTTCATTTGGCCCGGGCATGCGAGTGCCTCGTTGCCGGGCAAAAACCGGCGAAACGCGAAAATTCCGAAGTCAGCTGATTTACGGCTACCCGCCACGCAGAACGGTGTTGCAACGGCGAACGGGTTTAATTCACCGGCGTTTTGTTACTTTTTCGGACGCCACTTGCCACTCCTGCTCCTTTCTACACGACTTCGATAAAAAAATTTTAAAAAAATTAAAAGCGACTTCAAAAAAAGAAATAAAAATGAGGTAAGAAGTAAAAAATTAATTTTGCTCCTTGTTTAATGCAAGACTCTCAATCTTTTTAAGTCGGAGGCATATTACCACATTGCAAATGATGAGGCGCTGATATAAAAAGATTGAAGATTTTTACTTTCTAGCGTATTTTTATTTTCTTGAAGTAGATTTTAATTTTTTTATTCATCTCAATATGAATCATCTCCGTGCATTTTATAGTTATGCATGCTAGGTAGGAGGAATCTGTTTAGGAGCTCGCTTATTCATGGAAAAACCGTCCGTTTTGTCCGGTCGATTAACGAGATGTACCCTAAACTCGCGCTCGGACGTAGAATGGGGTGCATCTGTAAGCGGTGTAAAACGCGAAGGCAGGATCGATGGATCCGAGTGTTATTGCGTCTCCCCCTGCGTGTCTCGCTGTAACGTGGACCACGTAATAATCTGGGGCGACGTTATTATCGCTTTAATCGCGAGGATTATTTCACTTTCGCGTGAAATCTGTCGGTACGCTCGGTTTTGGCTTCGGTTTCGCATCCCTCGCTGGCCAACCCGCGTAATTTCTGACCGCAGGGTGAAAATTCCACGTAAGCCAGTGACGCTCGTCCCTCGTCGCTCGTCCGCCAGATTCCTCTACAATACTCTACATCCTCTTCCCACAGACCGGAGCGCGCTAAGAACCTCTGCGGGTCATCTGCTTTTCCGCCGGAGGCTCGTCCCTTACCGCGATTCGTTAATTACTTCGCGCGGATATCCGATCCTGGTCCGCGTTTCCACCGCAGATTCGTGGCTTCGCCCTCACGGTTGTTCCTACAGCTCCCATCGACCACCTTGAATTCGCCGCGCGGACAAGCTAGCCCGTGGCATCGACGAGAGCGTGAAAACCGTCGAGACGAGGGTGGTAGGGGACTTTGGAAGCTTAGAGCATATTAACATGGAGGAAGCATGAAATAGAAAAAAATGTAGACGGCAATAGAAAGAAAAATATATATATCGGGGACACCCCCTCTCTTTCTAACATTAAAAAAAAAGAGAGGGAATAATAAATGATTGGAATCAAATATCGTTTTGTTGAAATTAAAGACCCATCTTTTGCGTTAAACATCATCGTCTAATAGTAATTACTGTAAATAATATATTGAAAAATAATTCTGAATTTAGTGAGGGCGATATTTTTTAAAATTGACAAGGAATATCTTTGAAGTCCCAAGAAGTCCCAACTTCTGAATATTACAAATTATACATCATAAGAAAGGAATATTTTTTTCCTATTTTTTGGCATAAATTTCTTTCCGATATACTAAAAAAAGACCCAAACGGGGCTAAATAAGTGAATCCGGCCCACTGTGCTTCGGCCCCCTATTAACCGGGTTTTATTGATACGCGAGCCAGCCGCGTTTGGCTGACCTACGACCGGCAACAGTTAATCAATGCTTTTATGAGCATTCGCTCGAAGCGTCGTTGCAGCCGCGGAACCACCCCCGGCCGCCCACCCTTGCACCGATTCGCCGACCACCACGCGTCAGCTCGCGGTTCATCGCTGTCCCAGCGAGCGGCACCGAGAGATAGAGTGCTCGCCTGTCGACAGACGGGACGCGCCGCTCCACTTGAAATCCGAGGAAGACCGCGATAGGGAACTCGCGTGATACGTACGTAGTTACGTACGTACACACGGCCCGTGTCCATGAGGCAAACGCGGATGCTTGGATAATTTACTTAGTTTGCGCATTAATGTACGATTCTCTATGCATTAGGTCATATAGTATAAATTGCGGCCGGCCAATTTGATTAATGCTATTTCGGTAATCGATGCATTAAATAATTACCGCTGCGGGAGGGGGCGAGCGGGGGGGTGGGTGTCGGTGGAGGGGGAGGGGACGCGGACGTAACGCGGTGCACACGAGGCGGGCCGACGTTAGCCGATAGTCATTAGTTTATTAGCGTAGACCGAGGCTATAGTTGGAGTCCGGGAATAGTTTCATCGGAAAACGATCGAGGAAAAAGGCGCGAGGAACGCGGCTTCCCATCGGGAGATCGGTGCACGCGGCTTGCACACGCCGCTAAGCCGAGCAACCCCCTGTCGCTCGCCCCCTCGCGCCCATCACACCCTTCCCCCTCCGAGGCTGTTTATTTTTCTCATCGGTTTTAATTTCGTAGAGACAACATAGATGCGTATCGGGGAGGCCGCGCGCACGTACACACACGCGCGCACGGCCATTGTGCACTCGCTACGTCCCGAATGGATGTTACGCCGCCGCTATCGGGATCGGATCTCGCTCGTTGAGTTTATTAATTGCGTTATGGCGAGTGCCGCTCGCCTACCGGTCCAAATTGAAAAAAATCCCGCGTACGCACTGCCCCCACCGCCCCCCACCACCCTCCTCCTCCCTGGCCAGGCTTTCTCGCTCCCTTTCGCGCACCGCGCTCTCCTTTCTCCTTCTTTTCCCCCGCGCTCGCGAGGACGTTTCCCGGGGCACAGATTAACGGACGAGATGCCGCTGAATACCCTTACTCGTTCCTCTTGCGGTAAATTGATATAGGAAAGGCTTGTCGTCGCGCCGTTTAAGCCGCGGAGTTACCTAACCAGCCTCGCGTATCTCAGAACTTGCGCTCTCATCGAAACACGCGTCTGTCTAGCTGTCCGAGGATCGTAAAAGGAAAATAAAGTGTCCACGCGAAACGTTCGGCGAGCGGCGCACAGTGGGACGAGAATGTTTTATTTATTTGGACATCGGCTAAAATTTGAAGTGTTGAAATTTTGTTTTATAGGTTCATTAAATGTTTAGTAAGTATTCGTAGCATTAGGTTTGGTGGAATTGTATATGAATCTGACCTATATGAAAATTTCAGTCTTTTTGTCTTTCAGTTGCAGCACTTTAAACAATTATTGCCTAAATCCCATTACTTCGTAAGTTCGCAATATTTTACATATTATTGAGTATCTTATTATTAATGATTTTGTGCAACAAACATTCTGAATTGACTTGGATTTCATCATTAAACAACCGTATAAAATAAAAATGCGTTGCACTCAATAGTATAATAATTCAACTAGTGATTTAAAGTTTTACTCAAAATCGCCCAAGGTTTGAAATACCTGAGTTTAATACTTTAATGCTGCGATTAATAAAATAAATCTAATGTAAACATTTCATTTTATACCTAATAATTTTGGGACAAGATAAGATCCCGAACCCAAAAATTCAAAAAATTCTGAAACTTTGTAAATATACCTATAGCAGATATCCTCCTGGTTACAACGCAATTTTTGTTTGCTGCCCAAATTCATTCGAAGGGATTTAAATTAACCACCGAAAATTCGTCAATTTTTCGATTTTGTGTTATAACTCGCGAACTGTAAAAGATAAAAAAAAAGTTTCAAATCAAAAGTTACTCTTTTTAATTAGATCTATCATTTGGTAAGATAATTAATTTACAGTTCACGAGTTATAACACAAAATCGAAAAATAACCGGATTTTCACTCCTCAAAATCCAGTTACTTTTAAGGGTACACGCCCTTAGAGTGAATTTCCGTAACAAACAAAAGTTGCGTTGTAATCAGGAGGAAATTCCCTACATATTAAACAATCCCTACAGATTCGGGATGTTCCCTAGTTATTTCTAGAAAGCGAAGAAGGATTGCAATTTTTGTTTCTAACAAAATTTTTCCAATGAAAGCCCAACGGTTTGAAAGTAATCGCCATGTCCAGTGATTGTCCTTACGTCGTTCCACCGTGCAGCAGCGGTCAATCGTCATCGCCGGGAGGGGGATCGAGTCGTAAAACAATTATAGGTACAATTACCGCCGGCTCGTAATTAATTGCTCGCCGTTTCAACGTTTACTCGGACTGCACTCGCGGTTCGGAAACTACGAGCGCCCGCGCGGGCGCGCCTCCCCGCGCTCGTCCGCGCGGCATTAATTCATTAACGTTGCACCGTCAAACGTATTTGCCCGTAAAATTGAACGGCCGGCGTGTTCGCGATTATTTGCTTAACCAATTTCCCGAACTAGCGATCGCGGACGCGGTTGCGCGGTGATTTTCCGAATATCCTCCGTCGAGCGTCTCTTGGCCAAGGAAAGGTTTAAATCGCAAACGGTCTCGGGGCACGGTCGTTGGAAAGTCTCGAGGATTTAGGGAGTCGAAGGGGAAGGTTCGGAAGGGGGCACGCCACGGCTGCATCGGTGGAGCGTTATTCTGGGTATCGGGAGCCGCTCCACCACAGGCCGCAACACGACGGTGGAGTTGCAGTTAATTTGCTCACTCCAAGTGTGTTTGATTCCCCTAATTAATTGATCGGTGGGGTCACCGTGGACCGGTCAGCATACGGATGGCAGTAATCAAGTGCGTGCCCCTGGTACCAGGGCTGCGGGAATGCACTTTGCGGGCGAGCGGTCTGCCGGTCGTCTGTGGCCGTCTTTCACAGTGGAAACACTCTCGCGCGTCCCCCTCGAGTGCCACGGAAACTATAACCTCTGCGGCGTAAAAGGGATATGGAGACTCACCCAAGTGCCCGTTCTCATAGTAGTCCCCGTTGTCCATTCTGTGCTTCTTGAGCGAGTGCTGAGGATGGTGGCCGGTCGCCGCGGCCAGGTGGGTGGCTGCGAGGCTCAGCCCGACGGAGGCCCTCTTCGGTGGTCTTCCTGGCCTGGAGCTGTACAGTGGTAGAGAGTTACTGTGGTTAGAGACACCTGTCATCGAGGTAACGTCTTACCCCGATCTGCGTGCTTACGACGCGCGTTGTAAGTGCTTCGCTTCCGTCACGGAAAAAGACACCCCGCTTTGGCGCGCCCTCTTTCGATCTTACATCGCTACCACCAGCCATCGGGCGTCTTTTTCCGCGACCTGGTTGCATCGACGACCGTTCGGCGTTCCAGGCCCCCCCGACCATCGAGACCTGGAATATACTGATCTCGGTGGATGAATAGAAACGCTCTATAGCCGAAGCCTATCATCCACGAGGGTTGATCGATCTATCCATCGAGTCGCGTGCGTTTCGAGAACTGGTTGTAGAGCGGCGAAAGGCAAGCGGGATTCACGATCGCGCCGTCGCCAGCGAAAGTGCCACGAGTTTATACGAGATACCAGCTAATACGTGGTGACGGTGCCGCGATAAACCTAATAGAGGGGAAGATAAAGGTGCGCGTGGGACGGCGAAACGGGCTAAATAGGCTGCATTTGCATAAGTTATCGGCCACGTGAGAGCTTTATCGTACGTGGATCCCGAACTGCGTCGAATCTCGCGATCGCCCCCGATACAGGCTTCTTCTGGGAGGTGAGTCGACCAAGGTCGACGGACAGGGGGGAGGGGAGCCGCGATACCGGAGAAACGACCCCGGGGGGGGTGGCGTGCAGCCCCGGAGCGGTTTGTCGCGAGCCCGTGAGAGAGCGACGGAGGATCTCGCGCGAGGCGATGCTGCGGCTGGCAGGAACGCTCATTTTTCATGGCTAGCCAGGCGCCGGAGAGGCGCTTATGGCGAGCAACGGACACACGCCGCGCGGCATGTGCACGTACGCGTATGCCCGCGTGATTCAAGCTTTTGCTCTGGAGGAAACGCCTGGGACTCGTTGTTCCCGCCGCAGGATCCTCTCCTTCGCTCCCGATATAGCGCCCTGTGCGCCTCCAGTGCCGCTCAACTGGCTCCCTCGTCGCTTTACCGAGATTCTCTATGAAAAATCCCCACCGTAGACACGCCGAGTGTGGGATTAGTCTATGTTTCTGCGATCGAACGATCGAACGAGGGATGACGAGGGATGACGAGGGAGGTGAGCTCTCTAGACATTTATATCCAAGCTAGAGGAGGTTGAGCATCTCTGGCCGGTAAGCGAGCAATCTCATAGTAGTCAGGACAGATTTGTAAATCTAATTTTTCATCCCGTCTTTCTGCCTGCCCTCTCGCTTTGCCTGCTCGTTGCCCAGAGTCTTCCTCATCCTCCGTTTAACTCCACGTTCTCTCCACCCTCCCCCTACCCTCCCCTCCTCCCTCCCTCTCCCTTCGCCTTGGTCCAGGGTGCTCTCTCTCTCCTCTCTTGATCCGCGCTTCTCCCGATCCCTCGTGCTCCGTTTCTCTGGCGCCCTCCCACTCCCCACGAGTTCTCTCGGTTCCTCGTTCCTCGCGGCCCGTTCCCGTCCCTCTTTTCCTCCGCCTTCTCTCACGCACGAGATCTCCAGACGATTCTCAGACGGCCGGTTTATACGGCGTTGATCTCTTAAACCGCTTAGCTTCGGGTTACACCGAAAACAAGAACGCACTCTCGAACGCTTAGGCCCGCATAATACGCACTTGTTTGCGTACGAGTCTACCGGCGAAAATAAGAGAAGCCCCGACACGCGGGGACGGCCCGACAACGGCGGCCTCTTTTAATCTAGCCAGAGGTGGATAAGCGCGGTGCTCCGCGGTTCTGACGAGACGATGAATCAAGGAAATCGCCAGGGTTATCGAGAGACTATTCCCCGTGGCGAAATCCCGTGGAAGCCGAGGTGGACGAAGCGGCCGCGCGGCTCGACCGTTGGCTAAGAGATCGTGAAATCGACAATCATCGGGCCCGCTGCTACCAGACTTCGCGTTGACTCGGCACAATTAATTTCACCCCGATCGGAGACAGGATACCTGGGCGCATTGATTACGGCTCCGCGGCGCCGACTTTTTCCACGGCGGAAAGGAATCTAGATAGGTATCGGCAGCGAATTCGCGCGCGTATGCTGACCAGCAGAAAGAAAGGAAACTCCGGGGAGACGCGTAATCGCGGCCGGTGATTGCGTTCGGCTCGAGCGGCTCGCTCGAATTCACGCTGAGTTTCAATCGAATGCGAAATACGCGCGATAGAGCAGCAGAGTGGAACACGGAACGGACGGCCCGCCGTCGAATTATCTCTTAGCCTGCCGTAAAAGAATTCTATTACGTTTTACCGGCGACTGCGCCGAGTTAACTCTGTGATTTATCTGCCGCGCGCAATTGGCTGCCCAGCGGTTTCTACTCGTTTCGGAGCGGTGCTGCGTAACTATCCCCGCGCTCCCAAAACGCGCATACCTCTGCAAAGTCTCCAAGTATCGGGCAACGTTTCACCCAGAGAAGATAATGCACTGTAGACTTCGATAGCGCAGGGGGACGCGCAGCACAGTGGGGCACGTAACTTAGGACTCAAAACTTCGGTGCTTCTCAATATTTTTGAGTACTTTTTTTATATTATTTGTTAATAGCCAACGGTTATATGGACAGGAACATTAGTAAAATTGAACCATTTTTACAAATGACATAGTAATAAACCCCATAAAGATTCGGTATATAAAAACCATATATGAAAATTATATACTAATAAATATGTAATATTACATAAACAATGCATTAATTAGCTTCGGACATTATAAAACATTCTAGAACATTAGGGTTCCTATCCCTGGTTATAAGCCTAAAAATCTTAAAATCTTAAATTGTTAAGTCGCAAATTAACGCAGCCTATTTTTCGAGGACTGTTAGTAGATGGTATCTGCTTTCAAATAATACTATCTAGAGCCCGGAGGAAGACGGAGCTTTTTTTAAAAACCTAAAAGAGTTAATGAAAACTTGAAATACCAGGTAGCTTCATTTGAAGTTGTATAGTGGGATTACGGTGAAGAGTTTTCGAAAAGTATTTATGTCACAAATAAGCTGAGACTATACAGATTCGAATACACGAGGTAAAAAAGTAAAAATATCTACAGGAATTTAGAAAAAAATCGACAATCTGGTACGAATATTGACACGTTTGCTGTTAGAATACGAAAGGCTAACTTCGGATCAATTTTTCTTTGCAATTAACACGAATACGACGTGTCTGTCATTTAAGTTAGATACGTTGATGGATACCCAAAAATACAATTTTCATTTTAAGACTTTTTCCCTCCCCAGCCCCACTGTGATCCACGCTCCGCTGTTCTCTGAACCGCGAAAGGTTAAGTTATCAACGCTATCATTGCTCGTTAAGAAGATCGCTGTCCGTTATCTCGAAGCATCTACGAATTCCACGAGGCATCGATCGAATCGGCCGGATAGGCGGCACACGATCTAGATCGATCGATTAGATCCCTCGTGAGTCTCGCGCTTGCGCTCGAGTATCGCGTGTGGGATTCGCGATGATCGCGCCAGGTGCTGCGCTTCGATCGGATCATTCCCCGCCTTAATGATCGCTGCAACCAGCGACCGTTGGACGAACGAAACGGGAACGCGTACGTGGTTTCGGGGCGCCAAAAAGGAGCTACGAGATGTTAAAGGGAGAAGGCACAGAGGCACCGTGGAAGAATTGCAACCTATTCTTAGGCGATCGGCCGTTTAGGCACTTGGTCCTTTCGATCCTGCGTAGCGGCCTTCGTGTTCTCGCCGTTCCTCCTCGTGCAGTCGGTAAAAAAAGAAAAAGTTACGAGCCAGCTCGACGATAAACGTACGTTTAGTGTCGTTCATTACGAACTTACCCATCTGTCCAGTGGATCGATCTTTCCAAAGGGGAGCTGGATTCTTGCGCTCCGAAATCTCCGATGTATCCAGCGAGGATATCATTGTATCGATGGAAAAGGCGAAAGATCTCGCGCTCTGCCGAGGAGAGTGGGCGAGCGATCATAAATTGTCAATTTCGAAGTCAATTTGCCCGGGCTTACCAATCGGCTGCCGGTTAATTTCAAGGTGAATTGTGTCCAATATGGGTATATTATTAATGGCCCGACGAGGGATAGGGTGCACTTCCAGCGGAGGGTTGCAACCCCGTTTTCGCGCACTGGCCAAATCTATCGCTCGGGGCTGCCGCCGATACGATACGCCGGCTCTCTCTCTCGTATTCGGCATTCCGGATTAAATGCTCTCTGATGTTGTTGCAGCAGTTGTCGCCCGCCCACGACCCTGCGCGCGATCTAATTGTAAGCCTCCAACGCGACTGCACCGGCGACTTTTCCACTTCCGGATTTTCCTAAGCCCCCAGGTATCGCGGGGCCACCGTGTGCCGTGGAATTCTTGGGCCAGGTCGCTTCGCGGATCTCAGCGCCTCGCCTCGACAAAGGAGCCACTGTTGCGCGTTAAACAACGCGCTATCATTGAATTACGACGCCCGAGCGTTATCGCATCCTGCTACCGTTCTCCGCTCTTCAAACACTCTACCGAAAACGCGGGAACCACCGTTCGCCAAGAAGAATCCACCGTGAGGGAACGCGGCTCGGGCTTCGCTCGCTGGATCGTTCGATCCCCGGAACGATTCTCCGTTCAAAGAAAATAAATGATAGTAGGTGAAATAGACCCGTGCAGCGTGCCATGCCTAGAGTCAGGCTTCTCGGAACGAAACAGAGATACCGACGCGATAAGCAAAGTCTAGTATCAAAGCCACTTGTGTACTTTGAATTTCCTTTTGAACGCCGCTGTAGCCCTGGCTTTCTGATTACTCACTCCCGCGGACCTACAGCGAAGTGGCAAGAACACGAATGTAAACGAAGTTGATCCTATCGATGCTCTCACCCCTTTGCAAACTAAGTGATTCTGTACTGCTGCACCGTGCAGAAATCATGACTCGTAAGAACGGTGTTCCGGCCACATGCAGATAATGCTAGTTGTCAGAAAACGGTTAACATACCGAATCAAGGTACCAATGAAAATCCATTTGCTACCTGTTACGCTCCACTCTTCTTAACTACGTGGCGTGACAAGGTCGGAAAAGCACCGTGGCCCCGAGATCTTTGCAGCCTTCTGCGAGCCTCGAGCGGCTTGGCATTCCATCTCGATTTCAGCCCGCGTCTGAATTTTATACATCCGAGTGCTCGCGTCCGTCCGTCGAAATGATACAGATTTCCTACCCCAGCCACCCTGGACGCCAGTCCACTTGTAACGCGTTACACCCATCGGCAATTAAAAAAACTATAAACCGCTTAACGCGACGCGGCTCGCCGCGGACGTAAAGTCGTAAAACGATATAGGCACACGCATGCATACGTATAACGAATAATACGAGCGTCCGTGGCTGGTCTTCTAATTGTCAGTTTCGCCTTTACGTCTTTTCCCCGGGTTTTCTGGCCCATCTCCCACCCGGTAATCGTCCCGTCACCCTTCCCCCACCTCCGCTCCATCTCTTCAAACGACTCTGCCCCCTCCGACCCCGTCGCTACCGAGCCCCCACACCACGGGGATCTTTTTTCGAAAAGTTGCGAGAGTCGACGGCAGGCTACCCTGCCGTAAAGCGTCGTCGCGCGCAATTCCCGTCATAACAACGACTTCAATTTTCGTCAAAAGTCTTTCGACGTTATCGTCGACCGCCGCCTCTTCCCTTCCGCCCCTATTTTTTTTTTGTCCCCTCCGCCGAGAGAACGGACCCGGGCCTTTCGATTTCTCGCTTTATAAACTCGATTGCTGGGCTGAAATCCAAGACCGACGAGCGGCATTTTCCAAATTATAAATTTTTACGAGGGCTCGCGCGCCGCCTCGGCCTCGCCGCTCTTTCTATCTTTCTCCCCGTTATTATTTCCTTCTCACCCCCGCAACGCCATTTCTCCCTACCCCCGTGGATCGCGGCAATCCCGTCAGTCAGATTGGATTTGTCCGATTTCGCGCCCGGAGTGGAAGAGAACGTGCGAGGGTCTGGATGCGTACCACCCGACCCCTCGCTCCTCCGTCCCTCTCCTCCGGCAAACACCCCCAGATATTATTCCTTTTCACGCTCGTTCCCGTACCTCCGCCGAGAAACAAAGAATCCGACGGTGCGCCGCTCCCTTTCCCTCTCGCGATGAACGATGGATGGGAAAACATGACAGGATTGGACGAGGCGAGTTACTTCGCGTGGACTGGCGTAATAAGAGCATCGGAACCGCTCGGGATGTCGTGGACGAGGCACTAGCAGCGAGCTCTGCGAATTTCGAGCGGCACTATCGAGTGCAGGAGAAAGAGAATGCAGAGAGAGAGGCAGAGAGAGAAAGATATCGGAGGGGATAAAAGGAGAAGAGAGAAAGCGGTCCCCTTTAGCGCGATGCGCCAACCATCCAGAGAGAGCATTTTCTAATAACCACGATGTAAAGTTGGGGTGCGTTACACAAAAGAAATCTTTCTGTTCCAAGGCCGGTGGAGGGTAGGGTCGAGACTTATCTTAGTAATATTGGATTAAAACTTATGCTTCTCTCGGTCGCAATACGTTATTTTTATTGCTCGCGGCTTTGCATAATATTCGTGTTCGGGGAGGGAGGGGGGTGGCGGGTTTCTCCCCGTCTCCGTTCCTCCTTCCGGTTTCCCCGAGCCCTCTCCTCCCCATCCGAGGCAACCTCCCAGGCTAATTTTAATTTCGATGCCACGCCGCGTTGGGGAGCATTACGATTTCACCGGCGCCTCACTTATTTATGTTTCGAGGCCGCTTATTAGCCTGCTCCTTATTCGTCCCGGGGAAACACTCCCGCGAAGGGATCGCGGCCCCGCGATGAAATTGCGGAAACGGCCGCGACACCTGACTCCCCGTTAACGAACGCTAGCCGAGCGATCGCGGGCCTCGTAGTTCGAGGCCTCTTCGCTACGCTCGCGAGGGCTAATCGTGCCGGTCGATCGGCCAGCGAACGAGCGGACGAAGACGAAGAGAGGCTGCCCGCGCAGATGCGCGATTAATCCGGCCACGGAGCGTGTAAGCGCGCGAGGCAGATGTCTCGGGGCATGGACGCCGACGGGGCAATATTTTTCCCGAGGCTGTTCGCGCCTGGCTCGTGCGCCAGTTTCAATTTCGCCGAGCCCTCGTAAAGGGCAACGAGGCGACTTTATCACGAGGGGGGCGAGAGGGCTCTCCTGTGTTTTTCCACACGCGAGCCATCTTCTTGTTCTCCGTGGACCGGGCAAGGAAAAGGATTTCCCGCGAGTCCCCCTCGGTTCGTGGCGCAAACGCGCGACTTTCAGGCCAGCCCCGCGGCAACGATCCACTCCACGGCGACATTCCTTCACGCGCGCGATACGTACTCGGCGTAATACCCGATAATACCTGTATTTGCGCGCAGAGGAGCGCGCTCCTCGTGCGTTACGGCCGCGTAATCCCGGCAATCTCGAGGACGTGGCCCAGTCTTCGGAACGAGTAATCCTGCCAATTTGGACCGCGGATTATCCAAGGCGGAGGGAGAACGCTCTACACGCTCGATTGCTAAACTTTCATTCCAGAAATGTGCTCGCGAGTCAAAGTGCCGAATCGGCTCCGCTCGATTCGCGGCGCGAAGGTCTCGGCGAGGGGTGAGCTGTCGCGTTCGAATAAAATGCTACGTCAACTCGTAAAGCGTGGGCGATGGTGGTCAGTTCGTTCTCTTATTCTCTGGCGAAGCAACGGCGAGAGCCAGTGTCTCTCATTTCAATATTTCTACGATAAATCCGCGCCCCGGCCCTTTTACGACTTACGACGGGATAAATAATAAAGCCGCCCCGCGCGGCGTATCGCGCGCAGTTTCTTTTACTCGGCTGGCCATGGGTCCTCCTGACGGCCTAGTCGGGCTTTTACGAGCGCGTTTCAGCTACACGCGTCCGTGCCGAGTCCGACCGATCGAAATAATAAGCGGGACGACCTGATGGCGAGGGTATCCGTGCCATGCATAAACTCACGCCGACTTACGACCCGAGAAGGCTTCCCGAGTCTTGTCAGAAGCGGCCCTCGAACCGTCCGTCCTCTCGCGATCGCGCACCTTCGTGTTCCCTCTCTTATTGAGTCGTTAAAAGGAGGAATTCACCGCGATCTCCGATCCCGCGCGATCCTCCCTCGCGGGAACAAGAGCCGGGCATACAGTGGTCGAAAGCCGTGAAGAGCTGGCCGAAACATGAAGCTGATTTTTGATTTCTACAAAAATGTGTATATTAAAGTTTTCAAAATTGTAAAAGATATTTGTAGTCATCCAAAAAAGACTGTACGTAATATCGCCACTGTTCCTAATATCGCCACCCGCTATATCTCGCAAAGTAAGCTCTAAAATTTATCAGTTATGCACTGAATTAGTATCGAAACGTATGTAGGAAGACATACTATAATTGCAGCATTATGTGATCAACAATTATAGAAAGAGAAGTATTTTAGTAAATCTTAATAGTGTAAAAATTTATTGGACTGCCACAATTTTACATCACATTCGGCGAAGGTAAGTCTAATAATTCTGTGAGTGCAAGAATATCTACTAGAAATACCTAATTAATGATGTACTTAAGGAATGAAATCGATTCAAATATTTTCCCTAATGAAAATAGTGTTTTTCTTTTAGCAGTATGGGTGTTCTCAATACCGCGTACCGGAGAACAATGGTTTCGATGTAATGTTCGTTACAAATGGGGTTACGAAATGTGCCGAGCAACCGAAATAAACTTTATTTGTCCAAAATATTTTAAAAATCTATATTTTTAAATACCTATATTTTTCTAATAAAAATGAAATCAAAGATGGATAAACATACATTTGTAGAGCAAGAAATAATAAAAGCACATGTGAAAATCACTTTAAAAACTCATATTAATCAATATTTCTCGGGTTAGCGATATTAGGTACACTTTTTTCACGACTCGATTTTTGCATGTCTTACGTTTTCTGAGTCCTAATTAAAATTTTGTAGGTTTCAACGATTCTAACTTATGCTACGTGAAAGATGAATAATTTCCCTTTACTTTGAAACGAACTACATGCAAAAATATCAATTATTATTCAATCGACAGCGATTTAACTTTTGCCTGGCAATATTAGGTACAGTCACCCTAGAAACACAAATGTATAAACTTTGTCCTTCGTCCTTTTTTATGTAATTTTGATTTAACATTCGAAATCAGCGATCTCGAAAACTCCAGGATACCAAATCTAACGTTTCTTTATCATATTGGGTGCACTAAATTATTTTTTGCAATTATTTGAACCTCAGATTTCTAATCAGCGACCTCGAAAACCTTAGTATACTCATTTTTGTACAAATTAAAGGTCACGTGTATCCAGATAGTAGCCAGATATGTGGTAAAAACGGTGATGGGAATCTGAAACCGTAACTTTAGAAATTAGAGTTTTGGCCTGGTTTTCTCGACTTTCTACCACTGTGCCTCGCAACGAAGCTTCCCGAATCTTCCTGCCCACAAATTGCAATACGGACGGGCCTGCATTCAGGCTTGAAATCAATCGTCCCGCGACGGCAGATCCGGCACGATATCATCTGTCTCGAAGGAGAAGTAGTACGCCACTCGAGTTTGATTGATAAGGATAAGAACGGTGAACGCGCGGCAACCCAATAATAAGGTAATTAAGCGGAGGGCCGTAAGTCAAGCGGGGCGCGACGCCGTCGTGCCGCGGGAAGAATAATTAGGGAATTATTTTGTTTCCAAGAGGATCTCGAGGGCCCATCGAGCGGCGAGAGGGTCTTGGACGGCGACAGCCCCCGCCTCGCCGCGCCCAGCCAGCTAAATTATAATTAAATATCAAACGTTTGCAATTACCGGGTTGCACCTGCCGCGCGTTTCCGCCTGGACGCCATGCTGCTGGCAGACCGACGAATTTCGCGACCCTGCAAACCGGTTGAAGCGGGCTGCGCCGAGTCCCAGCGAGCACGCGGATTACACACCGCGGTATGTCCCTCTGCGCTAGCTCTGTTTAGGCTCCAGGCCGGCGCGGGCTCTCTGTCTTATTCCCCGAGCCTTTGATTTCGTAGCTGATGGCTATTGCGGGGGTACCTATTCTCCAGCCCCGCATCGTGCATCCCGCAGGAGCGTGTGCGTGCGGCCTCGGGGACGCTGTCGAAGGAGCCGCAGAACGCGGACAGCGCGTGGACGTTGTTGGTTTGCGGTTGACCCGTGCCATGCCGCGCTCCGATACCTCTGCGGTCGCGGCCATACCGATACACCCGCGCTACCACACCGCCGATGACAAAGTCGACTCGACCTCTAAGAATTCCGCCGCTTTCTTCGGCCACTCCGTCGCGGAGGTGGGAAGAGTAGAGGTCGCAGCGCAGACAGTTATCGCGTTCAGTCCGTTAGTTCCGCGGAGGGTTCACGCGTCGACAGTAGGGCGGACCTTAGCTACTCTGGTCGAAGAATAATTTTGAGATTTTTGACAGGAACACTCCTCAGGATTGTGCCACTGGGAGAAAAATTAATGTGTGCAAAATGTGAAATCTATCTTTTGCGCTCTGTAATAATATAAAATCAAAGTATGAGAATACTTATAAAAAAACACCATGACCTTGAAATCTCAAAAATTTACCATCGAAAAATACTTTATTATATTTACGTTGTCAAACTTTCGTCTAAATTTTTTTCATATAATTATAAATAACAGATTAAAGGGGATTTTGCACCCATTCTTTTTTCCCCCAATGACACAGTCCTGGGAGAGTGTCCTGAAAAAAATGTGTAAGTTGAAAAATAAGGTCCACCTTAGTCGACAGCCAAGCTCGAGCGTGAATGAGTGGTGGCCGAGGAGCAGAGGTCCGTCAGGTATGAACGCGAAGGCGTTCGATCGATGAAACAGTCCGTCGCGACGCTCGCGAGTCTCGTTCGCGGTTGATCGCGCGAGAACCACCGCCGTGTTCGAGGCAGGCCAAGCGGAAGAGAGGATCGTCCGGAGCGCGATCGCACGGAGGATTTTCGCGCCCTCCCGAGGCACGCGATCGAGCAGGATTAGCCGAGCGCTTCGTCATCCTTCAAGACGAGTCGTCGACTCGATTAGCGGCCGAGTCGAGGAAAGAGCCGCTTCTTCTTTTTCCTACCGGCGACTAGGTGGAGGGGAGTTACGCGCGGGTTAGCTCTGAATTTCGTCGCGCCACTTTCCCTCGCCCTTCGTCCTTCCCCGTCGATCCGCCGGCTTCACCCTGTCCCACGCTCGCCCGCTGATCGCCGCTCGATTCTTCCACCGTCCGCCTAGTCCGCAGGCCTTTATCCCGCGCTCCCATCGAAAACGCGCGTGTATCGGGAACAAGGCATACGCCGGTCCCGATGGGGTTAACCGGTAACGCAGTTATTGCAGCCATCGATATCGCGTTTCAAGTTCGGGCTCATCCCTCGTATTATTCCGAGTTCCGAAAGTGATCGTCGGTACAGAAACGGAGCGAGCCAGGGGTGGGCGAGGGATGAGTCCGTCGAGCAAGGGGGCCGATGGCAGGGGAAGGTAGAGGAGGGAGAGAGAGAGGCTCGCTTTATCTTAATGCCAAAATCAAATCGGCTCTTGCATGGAATTAGAGATGGCATTACGAGCTATCAGCGCATATGCACCCTGCGTCGGTGCAACCCCAGCTCGTGCTGTTCCACGAAACTACGCCACCGTGGCACAATGCCGGGCCGAAGGGCGAGAACAATGCACGTCGGGGGTAACACGAGAACCACGCGTACACACAGCGATATATCGCCACCCTCTTTCCTGCCAAGAGTCTCGTGGAATGCGCCGATGGACGATGGGCGATGGGCGCGGATCGATCCTCGCTTTCTCCCGATATTTCCAAAGTCTTGTCTGACAGAACTGCACGCCAACACGGCTGGCGCTCCGTCGCGCTGGAAACGTTCCCGTGCCTGGGGAATTAACCTTTTGCATGGCGAATTAATTTCATCGTGTCTGCACCGTCCAGAGAAAAAACTAGCATTTACATATTCATACGAGACATTATTACTTGTCTCTGACCAGATATATTACTCGCACGCCTATCACAGGGATAATTAAGCCTTCTGCTTGAAACTAAAGTCGACCGAAGCTTCGAACCGTAGCGAGTCGAGTTAGAGCTTTCTGAAACGGGAAGCTGTCCTCGAGATTTTTATTCTTCCTTTTGCAAGCGACCGCTGCATCTCGTAAAACCTGTAGCCAGTTATTAAGTGCCTCATCTGCACTAGGCCTCGGCACGTAAGTGTCGACGGATCTGGTGACCGAGAATTGGAAATTTCCGCTCCCACAGGCAGCGTTCGGAGAAGACACACGGATATCAACTTTACGCTGAATCAATCAATCTGGATCGGTTGTAGTAAACGAAAGAACGAGCATGGACAGCCAGTTATCGTCCAGCCAGCCATCGGCAAACACCTTTTATTGCGACGGGCATCTGTGATCTGTTTGCCCAATTTGAGGAGCAAAGCTTCAGCTAGGGAGAAACCAAGCTACGAACACTTGCTCGACACGAGATCAGAAAAGAAGGCCGACCTTGTCGATTCATCCAGAAATTGATAGCCCGTAAAGACCTGCTTCGTGAATGACTCCAGGAACGCTTGGAAAGCGGGAATTCGAATTGCTGAAAAGACTGTACAGCCCGGGGAAATCCTCTCGCGAGCACCTCGACGAGGCCTTCCCCGTCGCCCTCCGGCACTCGGTTCCCTCTGTCTGACTCTCCACTCTCTCTCCCTCTCTCTGACCGTATATTTTTTACCCCCGTCTCGGTGCTCGCTTCCTTATAAACTAATTTCGTGCCGGGCGCCTCCCTGCTGTCGGCGCGGAACGCCGCTCAGCGTCGAACAATTGAATTCTCTCTTTCCATTTACCTATCCGTTTGTATCAACATTTACATTTATATTTGAATAATGGGGAAAATAAAGAGGCCCGGCGTCGTCGTTTTCGCGTCCGACGATTCCGGGGCTGCTCGCTATTACATTTTTAAGCGTTCGTTTTCGAGGCCCCGCGGCGGAGTCGCGCAGTCAACCCCCGCGCGCAGAGCGGACCAGGGGTGGAACGCTCGGACGAGGTCGAGCGGAGAGAAGAGGATAGAAGAGGAGATCGACTATGCTACAATCCTCCTCGCGACACTCGGGGAATTCCGTGCGTCACGTTCGGTGCCGAACAACGCCTCGTATTAACATTTAGATAAAGCTTATGTTAATATTATTTCCTCGCCGCCTCCTCGGGGTATCGGTCGCCCCCCACCACCGCCTCTCCGCGCGATCTTTTCTCCTTTACGCGTAGGAGAAGCTATCTCGTCGCGAGCGAGCTCCAGCTCTGGAGGCCGTTTCCACCAGGAGGCGTCTCGGGCGGGCGATTCCGCTTAACGACCTTGTCGCGCGAACCTGCCCGGCAGAATCTCGTCTCCCGGGGGTGGAAGTTCTCGAAGATACGCGCCTTCTCGCGCGCTCCTCCCGCGTGGCGATCGAACCGCCGCGAATTTACCCCGGTCACCGGCGCAGAGGTCGGTCCGAGGAACCGGAAGGGAAGCCGAGGCTGTCGCGGAGACGAACGTCCGCGTGGGTGCTGACCCAGCCTGTCCTCGGCCCTTTATGGCC
Organism: Andrena flavipes; assembly: GCA_963971345.1. Lineage (NCBI taxonomy): Eukaryota > Metazoa > Arthropoda > Insecta > Hymenoptera > Andrenidae > Andrena > Andrena flavipes. The sequence continues at coordinate 60,613,089 of OZ020482.1, read as the reverse complement.
GAGACGTGTCACTAGCCCTCGCGGAGGCATTACGCGGCCAACGTTAACCGATGATTTAGCGACGTGTGCAAACGCGCGAATCCCACCGTCGCAGCGTAGTTGCCCCGAGACCGCGACATTAACGCGCTTAAACGCGGACGTTACGCTGGAAAATTGACAAGCGGGGTTAAACGTTCACGGCGACCGCCCCATTCGTCTCTTTCGGATTGCACCCAGCGGACGGAGGATGGAAGATGCTTAACCCTCTGACGCCGGAAGGTTCGAGTGATCGCTTGGAAGTCGTGGGTCAGTTTTTTTTAGAGCAGTAGAGAAGTGATTTCTCGATCTCTCAAAAACTCGGTCTTAAACTTCTATTTTAAATGATTGCGTTAAAATTTCTAGATGGGGAAGCTAAATTTTTCGCAAATTTTGTAGAAATTAAATTCTACTTTAATTTATTCTGTTAAAATTTCCAGATGGAGGAGCCTCTTATCGTAAATTTATATGGAATTGACATTTATTTTAATTCAGTGTGTTAAAATTTCTTGATGGAGGAGCTATATTTTTTGTAAATTTTGTTGAAGTCGAATACTATTTTTATTCATTTCCTTAAAATTTCTAGTTGTAGAAGCTAAATTTTTCGAAACTTTTGTTAAAATTAACTTCTATTTTAATTGATTACGTTATAATTTCTAGTTGGAGAAGTATTATAACACTCGACAACGCTGCGCTATCAACCCCGCCGAGTGACGGCTGAAAAACTAAATTTCCCGAGAATAAAAAAGAAATTGTAAGTAAAACTATGCACTTATAATCATAAAAGGTGACAGAATAAACCTACAATCATACAAACTTATACGTGCAGTACATATTTCTTTCTTAATTCCCGAGAAATTCCTTAATTTTCTTTAAGACCCTTTATCCTCCGCCCATCCACTGGTTACTAGCCTTTAAGAGGTCCTTCTCTAAGGAATCGACTCGCGTGTATTTTAATATCTTCCAAGTTCGAATGGGCGCACGTCTAGCAAGCACTGTAATTAAAAGGGACTGCAGCGTACCCGACGTATATTTCCCCGCACCTATCGATACTTCTACGCGTATATAAATGCTTGGTGGAAGAACTCCTCGGTGCTCCATCGAATTGATTACCAGCAGAACGAGCTGCTCCCTTCCCGCGTCCGCACGGACAGCAATATTTGCCGCGTGGGAGATCGATACCTATTACGCAACGATTTCGAGACTGCTTCGGACAAATTTATTACGAGAAACAGAAGGTGGGGGGGGGGGGGGGTCCTAGCTCTATCCTCCGGGGAACAGCGCGTCCATCGATCCACGAGCGCCGAGCTAATCGAGAGAACGTCGCCCCCGCGCCTATATAGCCCGTCGATTTTTCCCCGAGAAGCGAGGCCAGTACCCGAGGCTTCTATTTCGTCGGTATCGCGGCGGAACGTAAGCAGGGAGGAAACGGAAGAGCCGCGGAGGCAAGGAACGCGCTAGATACATAGCTACAAGCATGGCCCACGAGGAGGTAGGGTCGCGCTTTACGATGTAGCATATTTCTGGTAGCGTTCTGTTGTCGGGGCCACCCACCGCGATCAGAGCAGTCAAAATAGCAGCCGAAATCATAACGGGCGATTGTCCGTGCCCCGGGTCGAGTTATGAAGCAGTAAACTCGGCCCTCCCGTCTCTGTTTCGCGCGATCATCCGCTCCGCTTCTGTCCCTGCTGCCGCGTGTCCACGATTCTCCCGTTTGTCCCGGTCCGTTCCCTTATACGAGAGCGATCCGGGGACCTGTTCCCGTCTTATGGAATAATTTAGATGATTGGATGCCGGTAGACAGGCTGTCCTCCGTGCGATACACGCTACACGCGTCGTTCTCCCTGCCGCCTCTTCGCCGTCGTGGCTCGTCGCCTTTCCTCGCTGCCCTCTACCAACTCGGCGACCGGCCGCCTCTCTTTCTCGCCCTACGAAACGCGCTCGAACCGACGGGAACTCTCGGCGACCGTGCATAAGAAACACCGCTTACCAGGGACTCGCGTGACTGACAAACGTTCGCCCGCGAACCGTGCCTCCGTGTTCTCGAAACGTCGCCCTCGAATCGATGCAGGACCGAATCCAATCCGATACATACCTGAAACAGAAAAAGGGACACGAGTTAGCTGGGCTCCGACGGGCAGGGAGAATTCGAGAACTACGCTTCGGCTGTCTCTGAGGAGCGTTATCGTCGTCGCCAGAGGTACGAGACTGACTGGCCGGGGAAATAAGAGAAGGCATCGGTCGTCGGTGTGCAAAGCGAGCATCACGCGCGGCGAGGATACGTCGAAACAAAAGGAACAATGGAACCGGGGAAGAAGAAAGGGCGTTGATTTGTGGAACAGGTTCTTCTAATTCCAACTCTTCTACGCTCCTCGGCGCTGGCCGAGAGACGATGGTAGCGTGGTTGGATCGATAAATCAGGATAGCATTAGGCGCCACTTCGTATTGGATCCGCGATCTCTTTCTCGCCCGCCGCCACCTCCGCCGCCGCGTCCCGAAGGATCGTTGTACACACGCGCCGGGCATGTGTGCGTGCTGCGAGTCTCGGGGATTTATACGGGCAATATCGAGTCGGGATTAGCACGATCGGACGGACTCGAGTCATGCTCTTGGTCGATACCACGTGGCTATTAGTGTCAAAATAAAAATGTGGCCGCAATATATGGCGAGAACCGTAAGCCCTCTCTTATTGCCACGGCCGCGATGATAGAGAGACTTTGGCCGAGTATATCGTGCCCCTCGCGCCTCGTAGCGCGCACACAGCCGTCGGAGAGGGAAGGAAGCTGGTGGAAAAGGGGCAGAGGAGGAAAGAATCTGTACGTAGGTGCCGGATCGTAGCCGCTCCTTCGCCTCTCCGTCGGACGTTTTTCCCCGAAAAACGCTCCCAACGACCCGCCCTCGAGGGCCGTTTTTACAGTGCGCGCCGCGCGACCGCCCGATGATCAGCATAAATCTCGACGCCTTTTATGGGGCCGGGTAATCAGAATTTTTCGCGATTCCGCTCGGTCGCGAGAGCCGGGGGGGCCATTAACGAACGCGAGAGACGTGGGACGAGGAGGAATTTCTCGCGGCCGGGCGAGAACAGCGTGCACGCGTAGAGCGGTAGGCTAGGGAGGGAAAGGAAAAATCCAGAGGCCTGGTGTCGTCGAGCCACCCCATCGTTTTCCTCCTAAATAAAGTGACCATGGATCAGGGGTGGCTGGTGGCGGGACGGGGAGACCCGGAGCGGCAATAAAACGCCCTACGTGTGTCTCGTCGAGCTTGTCGGACAGGCGGACCGCGAGAGCCGGGGCCATAAAACTTAGAAACAATTGTCTTTTATCGTTTTGTTGTTATTTAATTTTCTCCCGGATTGGGCAGCGAGGGCCAATCGAGGCGACGAGGCCCGACACCTTGGCCCCGGCTCCTAAATAATTTACGAGCCTGCCCCGCGATCTCTTTTCCTCCGGCTGGACCTTCGTCGCCCGTGCCGCGTGATCTTTCACGCTGGCTGGAGCCGAGGAAAAACCTCGTGGCACAGCGTAGCTCTCCTGCGAGAGTAATCTGGAGACGTCGGTTGTCCTCTCAGGCGCGAACAGGAGGAAGGAAGGCCGTGTATCTGGCGGTGGATAAGTTCTGGAAGGCAGTCGATCCGTGTCGGGAGCAAAACAAATCGTTTGAAGCGTCTGCCCGGTTAGAATGTCCGAGCGGTACCGGCTCTATTTTTATATCCGTTCGTGCAGGAAGTTGGCTCCGTAGGCTGGGGGCCCCCAGCCCCGTGTACACGAGGCCCCCAATGAAAATAATTATTAGCGTTAAGTGGACGTCGTTAACCGAGAGTAGACGGTTAGCCGTCGGTGACAGACGACGCTGTAGCGGTTAGGTCGAATCACGCGCCCAACCGATGCGTGAATCTGCTGCTCCGGCAGAGGATGCGGATCCATTGGCTGGACAACTAGATTTCATTGCGTAATGCTATCTACGAACCCTGGTCGTCCTCGTTCGCGTTGCTCGTCCCGAGGACAATGCTTGGACCGTCCGTCGCTGTTTCTCTTCCGTTCGCGAGCAACTTCGCGTTCCTCGCGGCAGGGCCGACGAGCGCGGACGGCGTGTGGTACCTTTACCGTACGGTAGAAAGAGAAAGGAAAGCGGAGGCATCGAGGAAAGTTTAAAACAGCCGCGACCCGGTTGATCGAGCTAGGCGCCGCTCGAGCCCATCGCCACCGCGCAGCCGTAATAAATAAATTCCGTGGGGTGGCGAGCGAGCGAGCGAACATTATGTAGAACATATAAATAAACGGTTTATGTCCGGGGTCTGGACGGTCCCTTCTCTCCCCGATTCTCTCTACCTTCGCCTAGCTATATTTGAGTTATGAATCGTAAAAGCTAGATCGCCAATCGAGCTGGACTCTCTTCGGAGGGAAGGTTAAAAGCCACCGTGTTAACTCGCTCTCCGGAGGATACTATTGACACTGTGCTTCGGCAGACTCGGCGGGGCTGATCCCACTCGAGCGAGGAAGAGAGTCCGTGACTTCTCGGGATTCGGGATCCGCTGAGAACTCTTCGCGCAAGACTCCCCGGTGAGGTAAATGTCCCCGTTTCTGCCCGTGTCCCCGTTTCTGCTCATTTCGTATTTTTCTTATTATTGTAAGCGTTGCGTTTGTACTGTAGGTGTAACAAAATAATTCTAAATTATTTGGACGTTTACGCGAGTGTTGCACGAGGCTGGGGATAATCAAACTGCAGCATAAGCAACGAAAAAGTTTTAAAACGAGGGTCTCGTGATTTTTCGATCGTTTTCTAGCTGTTGTGGTAAGGAACAGTGTCGTTATTGGTATTCGATACCGTATTGTGCTCTGGATTTAGGTTTTTTACTATTTTTAATTTTTTTTCAAGTAGAAAACAGGTGAGCGGATTTAGGGTCAACTGAATCACCGTGATGTCCACATTTCTATATACACACCAAAATTTTACTACCGTAACCTCGCAATTCAATGTATGCTGTAACCTTTATTTCTATTCGAAGGCATTTTATTTTTTGTTTATTATTATTTTATGCTTTACTGTTGTGTTATAAAACTTCTTCATAAAGGATGGAACTTATTTTAACGTGAAAAGGCAACATATCGTGTTATGAGTAGTAATACGTACATTTCTATTTTTCGTGAGTTAAACATCTTGAAATATCTTTCTTAAATAATTTTCTAATTAGTTAATTTATTATTAAAAAATAAATCAATTACTCTGCAACTTTTGATCACAATTTGTACACCTTCTTTCTGACGAGTAACCTCTTAAATGAGCAGAAATTGGGACATTCACCTTATCGTTCTACTCAATTATCTATATTTTAAATACAATTCGGTAAACCGCTGTTTGACAAAAGAGGTTAAATATTATCTCAATTTATCTTTTAAAGCCTATAAATCCAGAAAAACTCAGAAGGAAGCGAAATGACGTTATTCATTCAACTGTTTAGCTTCCAGAGAAGTAATTAGTCTGCACTTTAACGCATTTTCACGTATAGACTCTGAAATATATCGACTCGACCAACTCTCCGTCCTAACCTCGTCTCCTGGTTTTACCCTATAATACTTTGTACCTTATCGAGGCGCTTTTAATTCTACCTGCTCGCGCTAAAGATTCCGCCTAATTAATCGACGGCGATCCTGCGCAGGGCAAAGAGATCTGGCGATCGTACCCGGAGGACGCAGCGATTCCCTTATCGCCAGGGCGCTCGCGGGAGAACCGGGCCTTTATCTGTCCGCGCAAAGAAGCCTCGAAGGAAAGCGGTGCACCTGTCCCACCTACCTGGGGCTCAGGTCGTTCGTTCTCGAACGCGATGGCAGAAATCTCGCCCGGAAGCGCTCTCGGCGGAGTTGACACCTGCGCCTTGAGAACGAGCCCGGGCTCGTGGAGACTCGCGGAGCGACGGCGACGCGGAGAGGTCTATTTGAACGGAAACAGAGCCGGGATATCGCGCTGCTGCTCTCCCACCATTGTGAGATGGCTTTGTAGTCTGGCGCACACACGCACACATCGATGACACCCTCTCTCTATTTCTCTCATTCTTTTTAACACGCTCGCGCTCTCTGCCTCGCTCGGCTCGTTATTTATTATTCGCGGCGATGGCTATGCAAACGAGCGGTGGAAGACTCGCGCACAGGGCCCCCGTTGCTCCGTCTACCGGAAAAGCCACCGTGTGCCGTTTTAAAAATCGAGTATCGCTAGCCTTCCCACGAGCTCGAGCTTCGAAATCGCATTTCTGGTGGTGGCGGCCAACATTTCCACGATCCGGCAGCGTTTTCTTTAAATAAAATGCGACGGTTTCGAGTAGGCCTCGCAGGTCTACTTCCCCCGGCGTCTGTTTTTCGTCCTCCTCGATGCCATGCATCCCGAAAAGAGGCCCGGGCGCCACTCGAGGCAGCACGCCGGCGGTGGCCTGTCACTGGCTGGAAAAAGACGCAGCAGGCCCTTCGCGATAGCGGTGTCCTTTGGACAGAAGGGCTGCGTTTCGGGGCCAGGGACGTATCGCGTCTCGTCCCTGACTCGTCTAGCCGCTCGAGCCTTCCGCACTCGAGTGGCGGAGAGCTCGAGAACGAGGAGGAGCTCGAGTATGAGAACGATTTCGCGGCGATATACGCGCTGACTCTTTGTACGAAAAAAAAAAAGAAGAAAGAAAGAAGAGGAACGAGAACAGGGGGGAAGGATGCAGCGTGGAGAGCGTGGCGCTGTTTTTCCACGGCAACAAATTCATCGCACCGGTTATCTCCCCGGTGGCATCGGGCTGCGCGCAATTCCGTATCATTCTTTCGACCGATGTAATTATCCCTGACACGCGGTACCGTACGGTTGCATTCGTTATGCGCGTGCACATCGCTCGTATACGCCGCGTCGTTGCGCTCGGCCGATGCGTGTACCTAGGCCTCCTCGAGCTCCTTTCCCCGTGCGCGTACACACGCACGCAGGCGGGCTGGAGGAGCTGCCCGTGTCGCAAATATTTCCAAGTTTGTCCACCGACCCTATCGTCTCCTGTCCTGCGTCCCATCTCGTCACGCTCGGCAAGTCCCGGCATCAGCGACATGAGAACCGAATACGGAAAAGCCGACGAGTGTCCTCTCGGGCGGCGTGTCGTTGTAATGTACCGCTCGCTACGCGACAATGTACGCCGTTGTTTCCGCGTTGTACACCCGCCCCGGCCTGAGAGTCGCCCTCTCGACAGAAGCTCGAGTGTTCCTGGCGTGCACGCCGACTCCGTGGCCTCCGGTCTCTGTCGTTGGCTCCTTGCTCGCTAGAAGTGTTCCATTCCGATTCGTTCCATTCCTTTGGAAGATTCTTTGATGCAAGAATCGAGAATCGTTTCTTTGCCCTCTGGGAGAATTCTGGTATCGAGTTAAGGACCACTTCTAAGATGAATCGTGGGCAATTCCTCTAAGATAATCCGATTCTGTATCGAGCACTGAGAAGATCTCCAACGCTCCGAAACGCGCTGTCCGCCGCCGATCGATAGGTCGCCGACGACCCACCGCAGCTAGTCCTTCTGCCGGCGGAAGGGAGATACGAGAGATAAGAGCGTCTTCGGTGTATTAAGGTGATCGAGCTCGTAACGCCGGAATTACAGACGGCAATCGAAGCGACGTAAAGCCGCGATGGACGCTTACTCCGATATGAAGAAGACGCGAGCGTGGACGCGCGCGATCCTATATACCCGTATACCCATACCCCCCTGTCCCGAGAGTATTACGCGAAATGAAGCCGAGGAGATGGCCCGCCGCGTAGCCTCGCTACGATACGATCCTCATCTCGACGGGGGAACAGCCTGCAAGATCCTCGCGAGAGGACTTAATCAACGGTCCGAGTGTTTATGATTTTTGTTATTGGTGTCGTATCTCGGGGGTAGCTTTCCCGGATTTCGCGCCCCCCCTTCCTCGACCTCCACCCCGTCCACCCCTCGGATCGCCTTACTCCGTAGTATCTTTTCTCCCGCTATCCCTGATCCTCCCTCGCTCTCGTGCGCCCAGCTACGCTTCCGTCGAATCACCGACCGCTTCGCGTAACTGCCGACACGGCTAAAGCCTGAAATTTAAGGGCGAGATCGGAATTTACCCGGCGCGAGGAACGAAGCTGCCCGCCGGTACTGGGAGCACAGAGTGGAGACGCTCGAGGAGCAACGAAATCGTTTCTTCGAGCGTCGATCACGATACGTCTCGACCGCAAAACCACCGCCGCGCGTCCATCCCGCTTCCCCGAATCACCGCGATCCGAAGAAATTCCATCGGCGAGCGTTTCCTCGAAGCGTACAGCTGGATGACACGCGACGAGGACAGGAAATCGAGAGGAAAGAACGGAACGAATCGGCGCTGGGGGAGGAGGGAAAAGGGAGCGAAAGAGGCGATCGAAGCTCGTCGAGCGTGCAATCACGCGGATGGCTCGGCAAACATCTCTGCCCGACCGCTTCCCTCCTCCTCCGCCGTCCTCCTCCTCTCATGCCACGCTTTATTTTCTCTCAACGGAGTCCCCGTGGCGATCATCGGTCAGCCGAGCGCACCGGCTGTTACATATGTTGTCCATTTCGTGTTCAAACAGTGCGGAAACCGGCGGGAACGAGGAAACGTTTACGACAGAAATACATACCCTCGCTCCTCGAGGAACATTGCCACGGGAACCGCGCGCTCTCGTCCTCGACCCGCTTGCTAATCGGCGCGATCGGCAAACTTCTCGAAGCTCGCTATCCGACTGCAGCTCGCCCGGTACACATCGCCTTGCGCTGGCTCGTGGCGATCCCCGAAATAGACGGTCGAGAAGAGTTACGCTGGCAGCGTCACGCCATTCCCTCGACAACCTCCGTTAACCACCGCGACTCCGACGGAACAGAGTTCCTCGGCTCGGTGGACCTTGAACGGGAACCTTCGACTCGGGGGTAGGTGAGACCCGGTTGAACGTTGCCGAGGCGAGAAGGAAAAAGAGAACGAGAAGGCGGATCGCCGCGAGGCAGGCGCAGGAACGAGCGAGCAAGAGAGCAGGAGAGCAAAGGCTCAGGTGCGTGCATGCGTGCGTGCCTGGCTGCCGTCAGCGCGGCCTCTTGAACTCGTGTCAAGCCACTCCAATCGGAGAATATCGTAATCTCCGGGACTGTACACGCTGACGTACCCTTACGTAATTCACGTGTCTGGCGAGAGCGTGCTCGCGTGTACGCTCGAGTACGAGAGCTTGCACAGGGGCAAATCGAGTATCACCCGGCCGAGGGGGAGAGAGGGAGCAAGGAGGACTGCCCTTCGACCTCGCCAACGCGGTCCTATATACCAGGGTAATTCCTACGAAAGTATGATTAATCGACCGTGCTCGGCTCTCGTTTTCGCCAAGCCCCCTGCTACCTCGCCGCGGATGCAACGAATATCCACCGCTTCCGTGTATGCACGCAGTCCATCGACACCGTCGCTCCTCTCCCTGGATCGACGAATATCTACATAGGTATTTTTGGCGCGACGTTACCGAGGGAATCCCGAGGGACTCGCTCGTCCGCGGAGATTTCGATTAACGGAGGAGGCAAGCGGAACGTGAATTTCGTGGAATCGGTTTGAAGGCGAGCCGTACGGAATGGTCGGTGCGTTTCCTGGCGGCGGGGAGGCACGGGGTTGTTTCCGGGGCGAGAGAGGGCAAAGAGGGTCGTGCAGTTGCCACGCAGTCTGACTGACAAGCTGACTTATGCAAATACAGCCTCGCTTCGCCCGGTAATCTGATCGTACGTGCATACGTACCTACGTACGCGGCGAGCCTTTATTTCTCGATGGGATTTAAATTACCTACAGTGAGACATTCCACGCGGAATCGGACACTTCGCGGAGTAACATTTCGGATGGTCCTGAAATTTGAATATGGTGGAGTCTTTAGTGATGTTTAAATGTACCTCAAAGGATTTTGAAAAATTTTGAAAAGTGTCGATCTTGCAGCTGGTTGAAGGTAAGTGATAACTTTTTTCAGTAAATTATGGCTATGGAAGTAGTAAAGTGATGGAGATGAGCTTTACGGTGATTATAGAGAAGACATTGAAGTTTTAAGAAAAAATAATTACGGTTTAAAAAATATTAGAACCATGTTTGTGCGATTATTTTAAACAAATTCAGGGTTTTAACATCGGGCGCGATTTTGTAAATTTGAAAAGGAAAGAGAATATCGTTGCATCCTTCCCCTTGATTTCGTATCCCCTCCCTCCCTCAGTATAAAAATTCATAAGATTTGATATTCGAACCCCCTCCCTACATAATATTTTTTGCATTGAATTTTTTCAGCTATTAAAATTCTTTTAAAACTTTATATGATCATCTTTTCGATGGAATTATATACTAGGCACTCCTTTTGCACCTTCTTTAAAAAAAAAGATAATTTTGTGAATATAATAATATAACGCCGACGTCTTTATTGCAAAGCGTCGCAAACCGTGCGCCCGCGATCCAGCAGAGCCTTCTCGCGACGCGACTTTTCCTGGAAACGGTGAAACAAGCCACCAGAGTTCCCTCGCGTTACACCCTGTAGAGTAGCTCCGAATGGAAACGGTGACAACGACAGCTCGTCGTAGGCTGTACGCCGTGGCTGCAATTAGTTCCATAAACTGCAACGAGTCGGCGATAAACTCGAAGGGTGAGCGGAGTTTTTCCAGCGTGAACGGGGGGGAGCTCGAGGCCGGGGCCGGGATCGGGAGCGGCGTTTACGACGAGCGATACACCCCTTGGAATTGCGGGCTACGAATACATCCCGGCTACTTGGTAATAAAAGCGAAAGTGTGCTCGCTCGCGCGCTCGGCTAGAGGGAAGAGCGTGAACCGCCGCGCATCCACGGTGGAAAAAAGACGTAAAGGTGAGGAGCGAAAAAGAGAGATAAAGAGGGTTGGGGGTGGGCAAGAGGCGAGGTAACGCTCTATCTGCCCGATCTGCGGTCGTGTTCGCCCTCGTGCCGAACGCCGCGCCATTCCGCTCTTCCACGATAATAATTACGCCGGCCGGCTACGTCGGGGGAGGGCAAGGGAACCGCGCGCGTCGGCGCGACGAGGAAAGCCGCAACAAAAACCTGGCGCATCCATTAGTTTCATGTTTTACGATTACGGCTTTTGGACAGCCCGAGGAGAACGCCGAGGAAACGGTAATTGCGGAAAATTCGCGGCCGGGGCAATGAATTCGGGTGTAATTAAAGCGGCTGACGAAGCTTGCGCAGCGCAGACAGCTACGTCTAGATCTCCTCCGTGCCGGTGCTCCCCGGGATTAGTAGTAATGACAGTGGTCGGGATAAATGAGTAAATAACTCGAGATGATGATTGCGGCTCGAGTGAATCGCGGCGCAGCGGCGAGGCACGCCACGCAATGTTGCGAGCTCGAAGTTCAGCCCGATGGACGTTGATAAAGAGAGGAGGATGGGGTAAGCAACGATGTATGAAGCTCAGCAATGATTGAGAAGCGATAGAGTAATGAGCGAAGATACTGCATTGTTTGCACACGTGTCAACAAGTGGTGGACGAGTAGATTTATTCCCCCGGCGAGGAGAATCGCTGACGCGAACTCCGTGGCCATTTAAAAAGATTATGACGCGCGAACGAGGGCCGGGCGTAGGAGACTTGAGAATCACGTATCGATCCGGTATCGTTACAATTCCCGGTGTCCCCGCGAGACCCCGTAACTACGCTCCGGCGCGTAACGCTGTAATCGCGTCCCTTCTTCGAATTCCGCTTAACTATCGGGTTCTTCGCGAGCGGTGCCACTCGATGAATCTCGAGTTAACTAACGCGACGGCAGGTAATTAATCGAAAGAGCCCCTCGTCGCCTGGGCCGCTGTCCATCCGCGCGATCGTAGAACAGAGGACGTTGGTCACCTCCGTCTAATCATAGACCACGAATGCCCGCGCTCCCTTGGCACTCGACTCCTCTTTCCTCTGGCGCGCGAGCGGGGCGTAGCGCGCGAGCCACCCGCACAAGGGTGTCTGATTGTAATTACTTTACTCAAGTGCGGTAATTAAACTTCTCCGGTGGCTCGTGTGTCCGACGATAGCCCAACCCTTGTCTCCCGCGATAATCCTAGGCTCGGTTACGTTTCTTTTTCCAACGGCTAATTCGACGGTTAGACGTCTGTCGCTGAAGAAGAAGAAGAAGAAGAACGACGGGGCAGGCCTGGCGAAAGAAGAATTCGATCGATGAAAAATTGCCTTTCACCCCGGATTCGCGCTTATTATTCCCTCTGCCGTCGACGCGTCGCCCAATAAAGGTGCGTCGAAACGAATCCAGATGAGAGCAAAACGGGGGAAAAAACGCAAACGAGCGGCGGAGGGAGACAGAGGAGCTAGTCGAGGAAACAGAGGCAGGGGTGAAAGAGAGAGAGAGAGAGAGAGCGAGGGAATCAGCGTTTCCTCCCTGGCAGAGAGTTTTCATCGGCCGCGCAACACTCTCTGACAGCTTATTCCACCAGTCTGCCCACCTCCCGAACTGCCAACTGCCAAATGCCACTGCGCATTGAATCCGAACAATCAGCGTGTCGGGATTGGAAAAGGCCTTCGCGTACGCGTACACGGTCGCGCGAGCCCTGTCAGAATGCCGGATTAACGCGCCCTCGTAATTCTCTCGCGCCGCGACACGAAAATAGACCGATCCAATGGATTCCCCGCGGTTGTTAAGTGTCGAAAACGTCCGATATTGCGGCCAGGGAAATTAATGGCTCCTCCGCGTTCGTCGGCTTCTCGTCCTAGGAGTTCGCCATCCCTTCGAGCCGGTCTGCCTCCGCGCGGCTCGTACGCTGCCGTATGAATTCGCCCGGCCGAGGAGGAAGAAAAGCGAAGCGGCAGGTGCGATTACGCGAAAACGTGCGCATGCAACGCGGCGAAATGTCACTCCCTGCGTGGCGCGGTGCGAACGGAGCAGCGGGAGTCAACCAGCCTTAACGGCTGGACACGCACGCACGCACCCGCGTGCATCGACAAACGAGCGCGTGTACGCCGAGTGTCGAGTGGAGTAAATGGAATTCTCAATGTTTTACTTGGTAAGATGATAAGAACAAGGGAGAGCCGAGCTATCATGGTAAACACTCGTAGCATCTGAAACGTTCCGAGTTCCACTGTCTTATAAACAGAGAGGATCTGGAATATTTTAGAATCTAGAATCTAGAGTATTTCTACTCGGCTAATTGCAAGATCTTGGGAGGAGTTATCGCGAGTCAATCGGATCTAGCTATCGATCGTCCATTATGAAGCACAATTGCACACGCGGAGTCACGCGACTGGCTTCAGACGTAGAAAGAAAGGACCGGCGGAGAAATCGCGCGACATACATTATAGGGTTTATAGTATCTGGCTCACGGGTGCACCTGCTACGCGCAATTGCATCTTGCTTTTTAACGAATCGATTCTCCGGAATAGCCTGGGCTCGTTTCAGCCGAGTTAATAACGGCGACAGATACAGGCGGCAAACATAATATACCCGGCGACAACGGGAATATTGTTTCGACCAATCGGCGAAAGAAAGCAATGCGAACGTCCAGGTGCGAGCAAACGGGCAGGCTACGCGGCGACGGGGGGACCCTTATCGTCCGTTATTATTCGACTGGAATCAATCGACCCGCCGGCCGGTACGCGGGCAAACACTCGGAAGTGAGCTTTATCGGCCACTAATCGGCCGGTCTAAAACCGCGCGAGGGCTCCCCGGGTATCTGGATTGCTGGGAATATAACGAAAGGATAGAGAGAAGAGCGGTCGGAGGGCTGTTTCGCTCCCGGTTGCAAACGGGAGACGCCTCTATCACCTGTTGGCGATCTCCCGCGACACCTGTAACCGGCGACAACTTTGTACGCCGGTATCGTGTTAACAGATCCGCGGATAAGCGGAATTATCGCCGATGTAATGTCCGAAAGTGACGCAACAACTTGCCCGGCGTACGAGGGGTCCGGTTTCCTGTGAAAATCTTGTTGCTTCTTTCGATTTCTTCCCTATTCGCGACGTCTTACGATCGCTTACGAGACCGGGAGTTAGTTGACTAGTTTTTTACGTTTCTATTTTTTATAAATAGACCAATGGTGTTTTGTTGACTCGCTGCGTACCGAAAGTTTACAAATTTCATTAGTTATATAGGCTTAATTTTGAAAATCGTTTTAATTGAATCTAGGTTGTACTTTTTATTGTATTTAGAGTAGTAAGATGAATAAGTCAATAAACTACTACGACCAATAATTTTTTTACCTCTTTTTCACTCCTTCAAAGTGTTATTTTTTTTATTAAATATCAAGTTTTGTCACGGCGACACATTAAATGGCAAGCTGATCATTCGTATGCTTCAATATCGCGAATCGCGGGATAATTTATTCCTAATACAACAATTAAATGGAATTAGTCAACTATCCCCGGTCTTCCCTACTTAACAAATAAATTCCCCGGCCGACGAAATCGCAGCGCCAGTGGAAAGTCACGATTCCATCGGAGCCCTGAATCCCAAAAGGGCCGGTGGAAATTGATTGCGAACGCGATACCGGTTCGATAGCTCCCGAAGGCTATCGGTCCGCTCCTCTCCGACGCCTGCGGCGCGGCGTTTATTGTTTTAAGCGGGAAGCACCGTGTCGAACGGCCACGTCGGCGCGACTAGGCGTTGAATTAATACCGAGGCGTTAAACGCGTCGTGTGAATCGGTCAGGTGCACGGAAACCGTGTCGTCCCGCGTATTACGAGCCGCCAGTCGCCTTTCCAAATCGTTCCCGATCGCCTCCCTCGAGCCCTTAATGAATTTCATGATTAGGCGATTTCACTGGGAGCCGAGCGACGCCGCGCCGACGGAACCCCTTGAACTGGGACCGTTTCCAAAGTCGCTAACCCGTCGCCCTCGCGCTCCCTCCCCCTTCCAGCCTGTTGTGCGAGCGGTCGACCTGGGAAATTAGAAATGCCGAGGAAAGAGCCCAGCAGCGGTAACGGTTTCGGGGACGACGGAGCCGGAGTCGCGAGTCGCTGGCCCATGCGAGAGAGGGCCACGCGGCGATGTACATTATTAATCGCTGTTACGAAGCTGTTCGGCGCATCGAGCACCGTTGATTAATCGGCGGCACGCTCGAGATTTTAATTAATCCCCGAGGGAGAGAGAGAGAGAGAGAGGCGAGGGGTGCGGGCACGGCGCAGCAATCCAGACTCTCTTCTCGTCCAAGAAATTACTTTGCCCTCGATACCGCGCCGCGGAACGCCCAAGCAATCGGCAAACGAATCGGGAGAGCCCCCCTCGATTCCCGAAGGAACTCCAGATATCCTGGCTGCTAACTCACGCTTCACCGGCTACACGGCATTCCTTCAACTTCCTCGTGGATCTCTCTTGCGGGGGCCAAGGGTGGCTGCAGTGATTAAGTTCCACCTCGGCACCGAGATCGGTTGGCGAGTCCCGCGAACCTGTCGCGACTTCGCGATCTAAGTAGTTACTTCGTATCTATCGTGATGCATCGACCGCACTGATCCAAGAAAATGTCGACACAGCTGACGGGAAGAATCAGATTGGACGCGGTACAGAAGTAGAATCGTAGACGGGGCAAGATTGCCGGCAACAATTATCGATTTCCAAAGTAATTCCTTTGGAGCGTCGCGGCTCCAGGCCCCCGAGGGCTCGGAGCAAGTGGCAGGAGTCGGTGGACGGAGAAGTATTCCCGGCAAATATTTCCGTTTTTTTCGCTGGTAACGTTGGTGGCTGCCAACAAGAGGGGCCAGAATGGACCGTGCGATGGGGTGGGAGTTCTGATTTCATTAGGCCCGGTGTTATGCGATTAATTAAGTCGCGAGCTCCGGGAAAAATACGAGTAAAAGCGGATCGATCTATCTCTGTTGCTCTCGCGCCCGCTTTCTCCCTCTTCGCTCGTCCTCCTCTCCCCCGCACCCTCCGCGCCCGCTGCAAGGTGGATATAAACGAAAAAAGAAAGGAAGCCGTATTCCGGCGAGCCGAGGAAAAATTACCACGAGACGTATCCGCTCGAGGGATCTCTGGCCGGGTTGGAGGAAAGTAAACGATTTCCTCGCGGCCGCTTGGTTCCTCCTGAAAGTTCCGAAGCGGATGGGGTTTCTCTCGATGACTTTCGCCCGCCCATCGCGTCGATGACGGAAATTCCGTCGTAACGATATCACACTGGGCTCGGAACGGCGCGCGATATTAACGACGCGACCGTGTTCGCTTTGTGAAGCGAACTATAACTGAATTTGGCCCCGTCATTTTATGCATCAGACTCGCCATGCCGGTATAACTGAATTCGATGGGTAACGCAATTACGCATCTTTGCCCGCGCGCAGATATACGTCGCGCGTCCTCCCTTCCTCTCCCGCTCCCCCCCTAGCCTCTCTCTCTCTCTCGCTCTCTCTCTTTCTCTTCTCTCTACCACCTCTCTCTGAATGCCAGCACACGCGGTTCCCACACCTACGCGAGAGCACCATTAATTATTATATACGCGGGCGTACCGTGTGTCAACGATACCCTCTCTTTGCCCTTCTCCCGAGCTCCCGCGCCCGTCCCCGCAACCATCATCACGGTCCCCCTGTCCGCCGGCATAGCCGGCAGGATTCCTGCGAGCCGAAAATACATCGAGGATCGTCGATTTCGAGCGGCCGGAAAACTTGGACTTTCCCGCGAGGCAAAGCGGTTTCCCTTTCGCTCGAACGCCGCCTTTCGACCTCTCCACGCTTCCGCTTTACTCGGCCGAAGCCACGGCCCCGGCGATCGATGCGAAAACCGGCGCGGCGTTCGCGTGGCCGCGCGAAAGGGAGAACCCACCGGGACATTAGCGCGGAGAGAGCAGCGGCGTTCCGCACGCGAAATGGAATCGTGGCTGGCGCGTAACGCCGCGCGGCCACTCAATCAGAAGTCATAATACATTTACCGCGGGCCTAATGAAGACTCGATGAAAGGCTACCGCGCTGGGACACGGTTCAGTGCCTCTCAACCGCCAATAACACCGCCTGCGAGCGTTTCATTACGGTGGTCGCGTGTACCAGCGACGACCAGCCCCTTCAGCGGGGAGAAAGAAATTTAGCAGACAGAGAGCGGGGGTGTAGAGACGTGCGAGTCGAGTGGGCGAGCAGGCTGGGAAGAAAGGACTCCAGGGCGAGAGCGAGTGGGCGATGCTTCTCCTCGGTAATCCTCGGAAATTAAAAATGCCCGCGTTTCTGAAAGGCGCCCGGGCATTTGAAAGGGGGCACGAGGCGGAGGGTTGCGCGCCCGGATCTCCATTTACAGAAACTCCGCCAAAGGGACCTCTGCGGCGAAGCGTTGCGCTCTTCAAAGTTCAGGAAAGCTGCAAGAGTGGTCAGGCGCCGTGCGAGTCGGTCGCGGCCAAGGGTGAAGTGGCGACGAAAGCTAATGACGGGGGTGGACGGGGCCGGCGAGGGTGTTTCCCGCGGTGGTATCTCTTTCCCAAGCCGAGCGCAGTCGGAAAAAGGGAACCGCGCGGACATTTACCCGTGCACGGCCACGGTAAATGAGTATTTGCCTTTGTGAATAAATAAAATGCATTACAAAGTTGCCGAGCCTCGGAGACAGACACGGAGAAAGGAGGATCCAGACCGCACGCTGTGAAACGGCGGTCCAGGGCCAGCGCGAGCCTCGAGTGCTCTCCAAGCTCGGGAGAAAAAGAACCGGAAAGGGCAGAGCTCTGAGCCTTTCGCAGGGGTGGAATTCTATTCCGCTCGGGGGAAGGGAGTAATACGGCTCCCACGGATGCACTCTTGGTAATCGAGTTGGTCGCTAACTGTTGCAAAGTGTCTGACGAGGGTACCTCGAGATATCCTCCGACATCTAGAAGAATGCAAAACTTCCTCCGCGAGAACAGCCGATCGTGTATTCCTAATGGGTATCTGCCAACGGCGGGAATCACAACCTTGAACGTCCACGATCTCTCGCCCCCGCACAGTGGTTCCAAAGTGACTTTTTGCGGACAAAATTCCGTATCTCTATCGATTCTCAACTGATTTCTGATTTCTTCGGCTCGATTTGTCGGGGATTAAATTTCCTATAATATTAAATATCTGAATTTCTACCAAATCTTTTTTTTTCTATTTCTTTTCCTGACAAAATTGGATAAAAAATTTAGTAGAAAATTTAGAAGAGACAGAAAGAGATAGAAAAAATACGTTTTGGTAGAAATTCAGGTATTTGATATTCTAGCAAATTTAATCTCCGACCAAATAAGCCAAAGAAATAAAAAATCAGTTGAGAATTAACAGAGGTACAAAATTTTGTCCGCAAAAAGTCACTTTGGAACCACTGTGCCCGCCACAATCTCGCTGACGCGCCAGCGGCTGCCAACCCCCGCACCCCCGGCTCCAAGCGAACTCGTCCAACTATGACGATGGTCGAGGAAACGCGGCCGTGGGAGGAGAAGAGGGGAGAAGCTGGCAACGGGGCGGCGGAGATAGAAGCGAAGGTTAGAGGGCAGGGAGCAACATCTAAGACAATGAGATACGGGCCTTTGGAGTAATCCTCCGGCCTTCCTTGGCGTATCGACATTAATTCCCTTGCCCCCAGCTTTTAACCGGAACAGACGCACCCTATAATAGGCAAGTTGGAATCCAATCTGCAAGTTTGCAAATTCGATTCGGCCGTCTTGCGAGAAGAGCGTCGAACGAGCTGAGTTGCGCGGCGCCGTCTTCCACGCTCGCCAGCGACTCCTCTAGCCCCTTCCCGCGATACGAACCTCCGCTTCTATCTTAAAAAAAGAAAAAAGAATCTGTCACCTCTCCGAGGCATCCCCTAACAAACTTCTTCCCAGCGTAGAAGCAGAAACAGACGTCTCGTACATCCGTAGCTTCTAACTGCACGCGCTCTATCCCTCCCAATTCGCCTGAGGCCATGCGCCAGGCAGAGCTTCACGAGCGCAGCACTTTGAAAAACAAATAAGTCTGTCTCTCGCGACGAGCGCTTTTCACCAGCCCGTCCGTCGAGCTGATTGAACGTGCCTGAAGAAGAGGCGGCGCGTATCAAGACCGTGTTGCGAGAAGCAAGCGCGAGGGCTTCGAAGGGCGAAAGCGAGGGTGGCGAGGGAGGGGAAAGGGTCGGTGGTAAGGTGCGTCGGGCTTGTATCGCGCGCGGGTATAGTCGTACATCGCTCAAATTAGATTCCTTAGCTCGAGGGACGTCGTAAGGCTTGACGTAAAGCCCGAATAATTCTCGACGAAAGGATGGTATGC
The DNA here is from genome assembly GCA_963971345.1 of Andrena flavipes. Classification (NCBI taxonomy): domain Eukaryota; kingdom Metazoa; phylum Arthropoda; class Insecta; order Hymenoptera; family Andrenidae; genus Andrena; species Andrena flavipes. Next base: position 60,593,927 of record OZ020482.1, on the reverse strand, counting down.
GGTGGATACGAGCGCGGAGTCTAGTCGAGGGCGGGCTGATTCTCACTCCTCGCGGAGGCGATACAGGGGGTTGCGCGTAGGCGCGTGTATATCAACCGTGAGCCACAGTTTGTCAAGTGGAAAGTTTATTCGGGCAAATATACGCGACGCCACGGAGGTAGACGTTGTTTAACGCTCGCCTTCCCCGCGGGACGCTTCGCACGAGTCCTCCGCGCTCTGCCTGCGTAACCGAGGACCGCTGGCCGTAAACGGAGCCTGGATATTCAATATCTAAGGTACCCGGAATCTATGGTAAATGAAATCGAAGGGCAGAGGACGCGGAAGTTGGTAGGAATTATTCTCTCTCGGGCTTCTTCGACGAGTTCTTCGAGGGGCGAGCCGGGAACGCGAGGGCGTCCCTCGCCCCCCGCCTCATTCCGCTGGCATAAACGCAATAATTCGCTCCAAGGGGTTGCGCGAGCGTGGCATGCGCGTAAATGTAGTTATAAATAAATCTAGGAGCTCTTAATGCTTGCCGGTGGCTCGCGGAAGCTGAGCCGAACGAACAGCGAGGCGCTGCAGCGGCGATGGGAGAGGGAGAGAGACAACGGCCGGGTGAGAGCGGGGCGAAGAAGGCCGCGCAAGGGTGGACGTGGAAACGAGAAGGGTAAGCGAAGGGAGGCTGGGGCAGAGTGCTCGTGTGGCGGGCTCTGCTTCTTGGCTCGCCTTGTAATTCGGGCCAGTTTCGCGAATACGTTCCCACGAGGCTGGGAAAACGCTGGCTGCTCGAAAGGAACGCCCGAAACTTTTCTGCGAATGCAACAGGCGCCGGTTAACACGCTCCGTGGCACGGTGGGAATTCAGATTTTTGGTAGGGGCCAGAAAAATTGGCGAGAAAACAGCAATATTGAATTGTAAAAGGAAATAGTAGCTTTGTGATTTTGATCTCGGCACGGGATTAGGAAATACGTTCTTCCTTTCGATAAAACATTTGTTATCAATTAAATATCGTGGGCCGTAGGCGGGCCCACGTGGCACGAAACGTGTTAACGAGGCCTTCGAAGCCACCGTTCCGCGAGAAAAGCCACACGAATGCGTGCACTCGCAACTCAGGACGACTGTCGGATGTTTCTTTTAATTCCGTTTCTGCCCCCCGCCGCCCCCCCTCTAGCGGGGCCGACGATCTCGTTTGGATAAGAGTCTGTGCCGCGTTACGGCGCATTCGCACGGTAGGCAAAGAACTCTCTGCTTCGCACGCTCTCGGAAACGGTATTACAATTAATCGCCGAGGATCCCGTGGGTGCGAACCGGCGAGCATCTCCGCGATTCGAGCGCGTTCTCTCGCGGCCGACAACGGCGCCGATTTTCGCGCCGCTCCCATCGATTATCGAGAAACCCCGCGAATCTGTTCCGAAACGCTGCCGAGATACCCATCGCGGATCGCGATAAAGAAACTTTCACGCTTCGGCCAGGAACAAAGACCTTTGTTCTTCTTCGTTTCAAATACAATCGCGCGTGATTACACGACTCCTCCATTCAGGGGAACGCGTGGCTCTGAATCAGAGAAATGGACAAAAGTGTCCTACCTTGAACACGTATGTGGATCTTGCGCACCTAGTGCATTTGACTTTTGAAGTGCCAGCCGCGCTAGCATTGCGAAGACTGATGCTGGAAGACGAGGGCGTCGATGGACCGCAGGAGGAAACGCACGGAGTTATTCGCGAAGGAAATCGTGGCAGCGATCCGCGCTGACGTACCGCCAGGTACGAAACTCTATTCACCTTAGCGGACACGAAGGAAATTCCATCGGTCTCCCCGGCGTAGGGGAGAAACCGAGATATAAGAGTTAGTTTTTAATGAAATATTTCATTATTTATGAAGATTCGGATCAACAAAAATGTATTATCTTTAAAAGAAAATAAAAACAGTATGAAAACTAAAATTTACAAGTCTTACATTCAACTGTTTGTGGGTAGGGTAAATCAGTAATTGTCCGCACACCAGTGAATGACCATTAGGCAAAGAAATGTCAATTATAAATTTAAAAATATTATATGTTTATAAATGGATTGTAGTAGCACTTTTAATATCCCCATATTTTTGATTACGCGTATTAAGCAGACAGTAATAAAGTTCAATTCTTATTAAAAGTACGCGATCATTCACCGAGCTCGAGTGACTGATCGGACGAGTGACTGATTCCAAGTACGATTGTAAACAAAACAGCTGAATCGCTCGCGCAAACGATTGCCAAGAATTTTTCCGCCCGAATAACCCCGAGGATAGGAAAAATATCGGGGGGGAACGGCTAAGGGTACAGCGAGTGAAATGAGTCGCGAAATTGTTCCGAAGGAATTTATCAATTTTCTTTGAGGGACCTCTAATTGTACTAATTTGTCGAGAGCTGCCGATCTCGCGGACAGCGACGCCGAGGGGGAGGGCACGGAATTCTATCGTTTAATCTCCGACGTGGCTCTCTTCCTTTCCTTCCGTGGAGAGGGACTCGTTCGATCGCGAAGTCGCAGCACGAGAGAGCGGGGCAGCCGCGATAGCGGGAGCAGCCTACCGTGAGAAACGAGCCTCCCCCGACTCCTTTGATCTCTCGACTCCCCTAATTTTCTTAGAAAATTCGACCCCCTCGATCGATCCTCCCTAGCTAAGATTGAAAAATCCCCTCGATCGATCTCGAATCCGCTCCGCGGAGTTCGATAAACTCTCGTGTATCGAGTGTCCTGCCGAGAGCGACCTTGATCGCCTCGCTCGAGAAAAACGAAAGTGCGCGTATCGAAGGCTAAACGCGACACGGAGACTATTTATAATAGGCAAGCTTTTCAGCGAGGAGCGCTCCTCGCGAGGCCGGCCCGCCCACGTAGCTGCAGATACTTATGCGGTTGCGTTGCGAATTTATCGCGGCTTGTTATCTATACGAACTTGTCGAGGCACTCGCGTTAACCGTGTGCCCGATGTGCTTCTTCGCGTCTTGCTGCTCCTCCACCGTGACAGATCTCTGTTCACTGCCACGTTCCACCGACGTCTGACTCCCCGATTTTTGGCGCAGCCCTGGGTACGCGCGAAATCGAAAGGGCGCTCCGCGTAGATGTTGGAGGAGCAGGCTCGCGTGGAAGCGGTAGCGATTCGAGGAGAAATAAAAGCGGACAGAGCGAGGGAGATGGGAGTCTCTGACGGGTATCGGCTGTCGGCTGTCGACGATCGGAAAGAGGAAGAACACAGGGGTGCAGAGAGGCGTCCGAGGAAGAAGGAGAGCCGGGGAAAAGAATCGAGAGGTCCGGGGCTGATATCAAAGCAAGGCAAACAATACGGCGAGATGCTGATGCGATTGTATTATGGCTAGTGGACCGGTGATCCATTGTCTCGTCACGTTCTACCCACTCGGTTCTTTTATCTCGATCCCCGTAATACTCCTATCTCGTCGTATCGAGTGAGCATCCATCGAAAGTAGCACGCTCGCGAGCCGAGGGGTTCGTCGCCGGCCCTAGCACGCGGAATCTACCGAATCTACGAAATCCACGGTACGCGTTGCCACGCAAAGCATAGTCGACAAGTTTCGGATCTCCGAGGGGGCGAGCTGATACTTGCAACCTCGTTTTCAAGATCGCCCCCGTGCATTAGCACTTGCGCATAACCAGCACCGCTGTAAATACAACGATGGAGAGACCTTCGCGTGTTCCATTTCAACGAGCCGGCATCGATCAACCACCTTGTTCGACGGTAGATTCTAAATTCCAACGAGACAAGCAGATCGGTGTGGATACGCGTAGACGCCGCCTCCCCTTTCGTCTTTTACATCTTCCTCTTCTTCTTTTTCTCTTCCGTGTACACAGACACGCTCACGGCTGTGCACAGAGGAAGAAAGGAATCGCGTGAACGATCTCGGGCGAGTCCGTAGCGTCGCTCCGTTTCCGCTCGCGAATCGAAGTCGCGCGCTCGAGGGGCCGCGGAGATATGGTGCTGCGCGCTTGTACGCGGCAATTAAGACGGAGGAAATCTCGGGGAAAAGAGTGTGGACGCGTGACGGGGCCGGATAAAATAAATGAAACCGGCGTGAAAGCGAAATTGGATACACGAGGAGCGGACAGAGAGAGGGAGAGAAAGAGAGAGAGAACGAGAGAGAGAGAGAGAGAGAGGGAGACGAGCAGAGGAACGAACGAACGGACAGACGAACGGACGAGCGAGTCTCGCGCGGCGAAATTTATTTGGTTTTCATTCAAATCGCCTCATCTCGCATTTATGTATTCCGTGATATTGCACTTTTTTTAAACTCGCCTGCTTTCATCGTACGCCCGCTGGATATTAAGACCCCCGAGTCCCCCGTGTATTAGTCGTATAAATTTACCCCGGCAACGACGTTAGATTCGTTCGCCGCGCCACGGACACAACACGTCCCCGAACACCCAGTCTCCCTTCCTCCCCCCTCCCACCCGCGCTCTTCTTCTCGCGCGTTTTCTTCGGGATTCCAGCGATTTGTATTAATTACGGCCGCCTCCGCGGTGCCCCGCGGCCTCAAATTAACGACGTCGTTGCGGCGACCGTGCCTCGTCGTACATAATATATATATTTTACGAAACGTGTCCTCCGATTGTACGTATATTAATTAGCTTCCGCTATCGAGCGAGAGGGGGGAGGGTCAGCGAGGGCTTCCAAGACGGAGAGAGGAGTGTTCCTGTTTTCGAGAATCGATCCCCGCGTTGTTTGCAGCCGCGGTGTCTGAGCGCGAGGAGGCGCGAGCTCGAAAAAAAAAGCGAAGAAGGATAGGGGAGCAACTTCCCTCCCGGTTTCATCGCAGCCGTTGCTCGCGTTTTTAATCGACTCCCCGGCGTACACCCTGGAATTCCTTCGGTTAATTACTCGGATTTCCAATGCGGCCAGACCTCGTGGAATTTTTACGATTGCCTGACTGCCGTCCCGCGCCCCGCGTCCCGCCCCGGGATTTGTACGACTGAAATATGCGAGGGATTTAATTTTATAAATGACCAACCTGTCCCTGCCACGAGCGGTCCGGCCCGCCGCACTCCATCGATCTTGTCCCTTGTACTTGGCGCTGCTCTCGCTCTCTCCCTCTCTCTCTCTCTCTCTCTCTCGGCACGGATTCAAATAAACACAGAGAGGTCCCGTGGCGGCGGAGGGGTTAGTAGCGGAGCGTGGTGGCGGATGCTAGGGTTGAGCGATCGTGGCGTGTTTCGCAGTCGCGAGGCGTTTCGCTGGAAATATCGCGGAATCACCGGGCGAATTAGCCCCCTCCGACGTGGGGAAGGGAGCGGAGAGGGGGTGGTAGATCGAAGTCGGGGACAGAGACGCGAGGTAAAACGACGGAAGAATTTCGTTTCCATAAATAATTCAAGCTCCGTCCGACAGGCGAGCACAGCGCCTTCGTACCCCCCTTCGGTTGCTTCACGCTCTTCTTCTCCCTTCTCCACCCCCGTACGCCACCCCCGAGGCTCTCCCCGCCGTCGAGCGGTCAAAGGGGAAGTCTAAGAACCTAATCTTTTCGCAAAAGGGTTTCCAGGAGCACCTGAGAACCCGTCGGAAAAGTCTTCCCTGACACCCCCTAAATACTTAATTCCATTTTCGCCTAATTGGACAGTTTTATTAAGGGATGCATATTTCAGATGGCGTTTTTATTATGTCTATTGGGAGCGAACCGCTCCTCCCGTCGGGGGAACGGCGAAGGAACGAGAACCGCGGCGAGGGATACTGTCAGGGGTTGAAGAAAAAATTAGATTTCAACCCTTCGAAAAATATTAGCACGCCTGGGAAGTAGCGGCGAGGAAGGAGAGAACGGAGAGGAGGAGCACGGATGAGATGGACCTCGGGGGTCGATGAGAGCTCGCAACCCTTTGCCGAGGGACGGAGCTTCCTCTCGCTCTTCTCCCTCGGCTATTGTCTCGAGGATTATAGGACGAACGTCTAACGTCTCCGGGACAAACCGCAGTTCTGTACTCCGCCCTTGTAATCTTTTTTCACGAGCGAATCACAGCGCGCAATTGTCGGGAAAACCGCGGGGACGTTTCCAGTGTGACGTTCGTTCCATCGATATCGTTGCTGGGAGACGAAGAAGCGATCTGGTGTCCCGAGAAGCCCGAGGGTGGAGAGGCAGAAAGACGAGGGGGGAAGGGAGCCAGATAAGGTGGCGGAAAGAGGGGCTTGTATAAATTTTAATAAGCCTCATTCGCCGACCCTTTGAGCCTGGCGAAATGAACGAATTAAAAGTTTCGCCCGTTTTAGTGGTCTCGCGGTTGACATTTCGGCTCCGCGGCCGACGATCTCGCGGAATTACGCAACTTTCGTCGTTTCGAAAAACACAGCCCGCGCCGGAATATCCGCCGGGAGCATTATGAATTATAGACGCCCGTGTCCACCGGCCCGAGATCTGTCTTACGTCCGTCCGCAATTTCATCCCTCACCCTCGAGGGATGCAGACTCGCGCGGCAACGACGAGACTTTGTTCGTCGCTTTTATTATTAGTGAAAATAAATAGTCAAAGCCAAAGTTCGAAACGTTTTACGAACCCCAGAGTTTTCAAAGCTTTGTTAGTGATCATTGCAGAGTGTTTGGAAAAATCTAACGTGGATGTGATATGTTAAGATTTAGCATGTTTATATTGCAGCAACTTAGAAATCTATTAAATTACGATTGTATTTCAAGAAAATCAACATGATGAGCGTTTTTTTTTTATAGATTTTGAGGTCATCCGTATATAAAAGAAACTTTCTTTGCCAGAAGGTACCATATATATCAAAGATATTAAAGAGAAACAGTCCAAGGTGGGACCCTTGAGGCACACAGGATGATCGCAATAGGTATAAGAGATACGAATAATTTGAAGCGAGGAGAGCAAGTTGCTCTTACATATAATCCAATGACTGACAATTTGGATAATAAGATGGAGTGATCCGCTGAATCGAAGGTGTTACTAAAATCATTAAAGATACTATCACTGCAAGTTAGATCCCAAGTTGGTGGCAACGTAGTTACACAAGACGGCAAGATTGCGTTAAATTTGCATTGCAGGCGCGGAGGAGACAGACGTGACGACCGCCGTCGAGTACCTACAGTGATAGAAACGGGGGAGGCAGCTTCCAGTCGCAGGAACAGGGCTCTCGAGCCTCCTCGCAGGAGCCCCCGAGACACGTGTAACGTTCCCTCGTTAACCCCTTTCGCGGGTGGATACGAGTCGTCCCGTCCTCCCTCTCACCACCCCGAGGACGGGCGCGAGAATCGTGGAGCCGAGACGAGGCACCGAGTAAGATTTCAATTAAAACAACCCCCCGGCAGGACGGGGGATTAGCGATACCAATCCGTTCCGTTGCGGGCGGCGAAGCCCCGGTTATGACGCGGCATAAATATCAATGTAAATTACCGCCCGCGCGCTAGACGCCTCGCACCAAAGGAGATCCCGCCAAGGCGGCCGTTCCGCTCCTTTATGAACGCAATCATCGCGCGATTCTGCATTTATGAGGTTTAAATTGCTACCACCTACCGTCTTATTGGTATCACCTCGCGTCCCGACGGGCGCGTTCCACCCCACGTCGCGCGCCCGAACGGCGGGCGTTTCGCAAACTCGAAAGGCCGACTAAACCCGCCGTCAGAGGAAAGAAGCTCCGACGGTGGCCCCGAGATCGCTCGGCCCTGATCTCCACGGCACCGTGAAACGATAATATCGTGGAACGATAATTTCGCGGAACGAACTAGCGAGACTCTCAGGAACGCGGTTTCCAGCGCCGAGGGAGAATCGTCCTACGAAATCATAATTAACGGAATTATGTCGAGAGTAACTCGATACCCATATTCGGAGTAGAGGAGAAAGGGCCTGGAGAAAGGGGGAGCGCACCGGCGGCGAGCTTTTCGAGGGGGCTTACGTCTAACGTAAGAACCAAGGGTTGCGAGAGAGATGTATCCCCGCGTGCACGCGTACTCTCGTTCGCCTTTAATGAACGTAATGTTACACGATATGCGCGAGCGCGCGCTGCCGCGCTATCAGAACCCAGGATCGTTCCCGGGCGTTCCGTTAAAGTTAAACTTTCCTGCCTCCTTGTTCCTGCTAAACGCGCTCTCGTGAGAGCGATCGGGCCTCGGAGGAGAAGAAAAAAGGAGGAGCGCTCCTTGGGCACCGAGAGTCTGGGGTTGAAACGGTCCGCCACCCGCGGAAAGAAGACGCCCGGCGTTGCGTGAAACGCGCCACCAAATGAGCCGAGCCCGAGTGCCGAAGGACCGCTAGGAGATCGGCGAGATGATCTTTGAACGGAGCAACGGAAGCGCGAGGATAATTCACGCTTCTCTCCGGGGCGGCTGACTCGTTGAGGCGTTCAGAGCGACGACGTTAAGAGGTCCCAGCAGCTCGGGGAAAATCCGAAAAGCCGAGGAGGAAAGGGGAGATCGGTGTCTGCCTAGGATTCAGGGCGAGCGAGTCTTGGCCAAGAGGATAGGATTCCTTTCGGCGTAGCGGAAGCGGATCGGCCGAGTTGGTGCGCGAGAAAAAAAAGGAGGCAGATGAAGAGAGGCAAGAGGGCGTTAACTGAACTTTAATGGAGATCGTAGATAAATCGTTCCGACGACGCACGGTGGGACAAAACCACCCGACGGCGATCAAAAATCTATAACTTTAGTTCTGGTGTAGATATTTTAATGAAATTTGGCTCTATTTAAACGCAAATTTACGGCCTTTAAGTTGTATTAATGTAAGTGATATTAACCCTACTAGTTACTGTGTTATATTGTGGTAAACCCAGTTTCTTAATATTTGCTATTGTTTTCATGTGATCCGTGCTCAAATTTTGCCAAAATCGCAGAACTTGAAAACTTATCAATAACTTTTATGTTTCCCACAGCTTTTATTCAAGATTCTGAAAAAATGGGATATATAGCCATGTAATTAACTTACATTGCACCTCTCAAAATTTTTTTTTCAGAATCGTGAATAAAAACTGTGGGAAAATAAAATGTGTATTGTAATTGGCCCTACTTTTCGAAAACATAGGTGTAAATCCACGGGCCTTCGAGGATTAATATCACTTATATTAATACAACTTTAAGGTTAAATCGAGCCAAATTTCATTAAAATATCTAGACCAGAACCAAAGTGATAGATTCTTAATCGCCGCCTTGTCGTTTTATCCCACTGTGGGACGTTGAAAGAACTCTTTGACGGATTACAGGCAAAATCGTATCTATCCGCTCCGTGCGTCTCATTGTACGCGGCGTCTACCTGCACTGGAGTTCCAGCTACCTAAGGGACGGTGCTCTCGACGCGCTTACGAGGATCAGATGGTGACGAAGAGGTTTCATCCGGCTCGCACCGCGGCGTGTCGTGGCCGCGCGAAATTGGCGACCGCTCGAGGACCGCGAACGAAACGGGGAGTAAAAAAAAAAGAGCGAAGGGAAAGAGCGGGAGATGGAGAGCAGGAAGGCGTTCAACAAGTCGAATAAAAAAGCTCATAAATAAAGAGGAGGAATTCTCTCTGGCCCTGCTCTCTCGAACCACCCTTTTCACCTCCACCCTCCGTTCCACCGTCTCTCGCACCCTCCGCGTTTCTGCGAATGTCCCCGCGGACACCTGTTGCTGCGCTGCGCCCTCCGCACCCGCGCCAAACAGAGAAACAGAGGAACGAAAGAGGACGAACGTGCCGAGGGACGCCGGATGCCAGGAAATTGGAGGCATTCGGTCGATTGCTCTCGGCGACGATTGCCGCGCCAGCCGAATTCGCCGGACGATTTCCTCCCCCTCCGTTCAGAACCGGTGACCATTTTTCTCGTGGAATCGACTGCGCGCGTCCAACCGCTCGAGCGTTAGATTCTCCGAAGACATCGTCGTACACCTCCGTGATCTCCTCTCTCGGACCCAAGAACACCAAATTGATCCGGAGCACGGGCTACTATGCGGAGGCCGAGCCACGGGTTTTCAGAGGCAGCTGCTGATTTGTGATAAATGGAATGCCGAGAACGCGGCCACGGAGGGGGATATTACGCTGTGGGGCTACCCGCTAATTACAGGGTGGCCTCGAATAAATTACAACCCGACGAAAACGCCAGCTCGTCGGTGTAACGTCGCATTATAATCCAGCGACGTCCTTGTCGCTGTCCAAGGATCGGCCGTCCGCTCGTGGCAGGGCGATAAAAAGAGTGTCGAAGCATTTCGTTTCCGGGGCGTCGAGCGGTGATCGCGATCGCAGTAACTCCATCGATCTGTAGATCGGGGTCAACGTCGAAATCGCGAGATCGCTCAGCTGGATCGGGGGTTACGTAACGCGGAAGAAATCGTCGAGTCGGAAACGAAACGAGCGTCGTTCCACGGCGCTTAACTCGCTTAAATTCCATCTCTTTAAGCGAGCCGAGCGTTTCTCGAGAGTCGGCATAATGAGAACGCGATAGAGAGCGGGGAACTCCTCGACGCCGTTCTCCCCCACCTCTCGGTCCCAGGAAACGGATATCGTTTCTCGTCGTCGCCCGTCGAGCCTCCCAGGCTCGATTACAACTTTTTATTGCATTTCCATTTCGTTTCCCGACGCGAACAAAGAAAAATTGTCGGCTGGCTGGCTCGGAGCGGAGGGGAGGGGGAGGGCAGTCTCGCGAAAAGATTATTCGAGAGGCTTCCAGCAGCCGAGGGGGGCCAACGGTGGATGGAGAGGCGAGGCGGGGAGGGAAGGGAGACCGGTATCGTTTTCGCGACGAGGTCACGGGAAAAGCAGGGAAACAAGTAGGGGGCAAAGAGAGCGGCTCTTTTAGTCGCGCGCGAACGTGTCTGAAATAATTCGGGGATGCGTAAAATCCCGGCCGGCTCTATTCGTCGCGGTAATCGGGGCGTGAGCGATTTCGCAAAGGGCGAAAGAACAGAGGAAGGGCGGCGGGAGGGGAGGTGGGGTGATGAGCTCCGACGCAGGACATTTAGGGGGCATTTGTCCGTTTATGGCTGTTGCCACTGTGCGGCGGTGAGCGTTTGTTGCGAGACGAAAGTGTCTACCGCCCGTCGCGATCGACGGGGGCGAGAAATTGGGCGGCCATCCAGGGTAGGGGGGGGGGGCAGGGACGGCACCCGCGGCGCGATTGTGCGACGCGATCTTTCAGGTACGGCCGAGCGTGTCGCGGTGGAAAAAACTCCGTGCCCCTGGGGACGGGCAGCGAACAAATATCGGATTAGAGAGGGCAGGAGTGCGCGCCGAGAGGGTGTCCGCCCGGAAAGATGGTGGAAAATTGCCGGGCAGAAGCGGAGGGACGCCAAGGGACGGGCGAAAGACACCGAGGGAAAAGAGGAGGACGGAGAGGACGCGACGCTCATGCATAATGTATCCGTAGAACGCGGTGTATCGGTGACACGCGGTTCCGGGCCTCTCTCCGCGTACGCGCACGGTGACAAACAGGTTTCCAGCATGCAATTCGTCACGCACGAGTCCCCGCGCGAGCGAGCGGGTTCAGCCGTCGCGGGCCCCTGCGGAAAATCCTCGGCCGACGCGGACGGCAGGGCGGCGTAATCGCTAATTGCCGGCTAACGATTATCTCGCGGGGGGAAAAACACGCGGAACGAATTGTAGCTGCACGGAGGCGCTAGGGAAACGGAGAAGTAACTGGATCGGCGCGGCAGGCTCGATATCGAGAGCACGCCATGCGTAACGGTCCCTCCAACGCTCTTCCGCTGTGAGATCTTGCCGCTCGGGCTATTGTTTAATTTGCTTGCTCGTTCCTCTTTTGTCCCGCGATTGTTCCAGCTTGTTCTTTTAGCGTAGCTATCGAGCGAGCCGAGGCGAACGGCGCGGCAGTTGTTTCTTATCGATTCTTCTGTGGATGAACGTACCACATGCAATGGTAAAAGTTCGAAGACCGAGGAATCCTAGAATTTGCCTGTTCTCGAAGAATTCCAACATTCCTCCCGATTCGTTGCAGCTACTTAAGCGAATTAATCTCCAACTGCAGACTCCAAAACGCTTTATTGTCACAGAAAACTCACGCTCGAGCGATCCTCGTTCGCGCACCATCTATTCTCTGATTTTCTGCGCCGTACGTATTCACGTGCGGCGGGCATTAGCGAGAAATATTAACAAGGGGGGAAAGAATGGGCGCTGTAAGGCGCTCGTCGAGCCCATTTGGGTGATGGAACTGAAGCGAGAGAGCGGGCTTGAACGCGTAACCGCGTGTATACGCGTTAACGTATTCGCGGCTCGCGCGTTCCCGTATATTAATGAGCGCACGAGCGCACGAGACAAGGCGAAGCGAGACGCGCTACTACGTTCCCCTTTAGCGGAGGAAGCTAATTAAGAACACCGCCGAGATTTCTCTGTCCGACCTTCCTGCCAGCGGCGCGCGATTTTTCTCGTCCGGTTTCGTCCGGAGTCGCACGACCCTCCAACACCTTCAGCACGTCGCCGTTTTCCAATCCTAAATCGCGGAGCGGCGTAACCGGTCGCCGTGGTAACCGCCATATTTAATCGACCAAGGAAAACCACCGGTGTTTCCGTTTCTTTTATCGACAGCTCGACCAACAGGGGTATATTCAATGGAACAGTCCTCGGTGATCTGAAGCAGATGATCTTGTTAGTAGGGGGGGGGAGGGTTGAGAGGGGGGGGGGGGAGTTAGAGGTTGGGGTTAGGAGGATTAGAAGTTACGATAGCCTCTGATTACGGTGGCGCAAGGCTGGAATCGTAGAATCGCGGCCAGATAAAGCCATGGCTGGGCGTCAAGGAGGAAGGCGGATAGCGAAAAAGAGGAATAGATGTTAGATAGATCCGCGGCGCGGGTCGACGCGCAGCCAACAACCCGAGGAATCGCGGAGTCGCTGGTGTTCCTGCCGCGGCTACTGTTCTTCTCCTACCGCTGACGGTTAGTATCATTAAAGCGTAATCACTGCCGTTCGCTAACCCCGGCGATGCTAATTTCCTCGTTAATTAATGCCGAGTCTCATTGTGCTCGGCTAGGCCTGCAGAAAAGCGATTTACTCGCGAGCGCGTTGGACGAGCCAAACCGCTCCAACAAAATTCGATTCTAGCCTGAACGTCTGGCTTCCTGTTTCCTTGGTCGCGAGAGGAATCATCCTTTGACGAGATTGATTAATCGAAGGTGGGATTGGTGGCTGGCGCGAGAAGAAAGGCAGCTGGGACATTTCACGCGGAAGTGGACACTTTTCGGAGTGACATTTCGGATGTTGCTGAAATTTGAATAGGATGTAGTCTTTAGTGATATTTAAACGTATCTCAAAGGATTTTTCAAAATTTTGAAAAATGTCGATTTTACAGTTGATTGAAGGTAAGTGATAACTTTTTTTCAGTAAATTATAGGTATAGAAGTAGTGAACGAATGGAGATGAGCTTAAGATTGAAGTTTTAAGAAAATATTATTTCAGTTTAAAAATATAAATTTTAACCATTTTTGTGTAATTATCACTTATCTCCAAACATCTATAAAATCGACATTTTTCAAAGTTTTGAAAAATCCTTTGACATACGATTAAATATCACTAAAGCCTACAACATATTCAAATTTCAGCAACATCCGAAATGTTACTCCGAAAAGTGTCCGATTCCGCGTGGATTGTCCCTCAGCTGCGATTAGCAGAAGAAGCGGTGTGCACCGCGAGGAATCATCTCGAGACGACAGCCTCTCTCTCTCGTTCAATAGTTCGCGACGGTAATTGCGACGCGTTACAATAATCGAACGCATTGTCCGGGAGGAGAAAAGGGGCCGGTGTGTTTCTCCTCGACCGGTCGTTCGATCCTTGGACCGTTCGAGTGCCCTCGAAGCTGCTGGAGAGGAGGGCTGCGAGCCTCGGACGCGCTCGATCCTCCTGTCCGAGCCGAGATACGCTTCATTATCAAGCGTTAAACGGCCGTCTCTCTCCGAGCCGACAATACGCTCCCCTCCCCCCAAGCATCAACTGAAATTAAGTTTTGTTCCCGGTACGGCGACAATGAGGATCGCTCTCGGTCGCGTCGCCTCCTCCAAGGAAAACGCTCGCACGCTACCGAGCTCTTCCCTCTTTGCCCGCTCGCCAGCCGAGTCCTGGTCGAGGAACGGCAGAAGAGGCATTCCCTTTTCATCCGCCCAAGCAGATGTTGAAGATCGAGGAGAAACAAAAGGAGGTCCAGCAGCACGCGACACCGTCCGGTGGAGACGGAGGCCAACGGGCGAAAGAGAAAACGGCGCGCACCGCTCGGAGAGTTGCACGGGATCGATTCTAGGAAGGCTGAGAGATCCGGCCGTGATCGGGGACCCTTCGATCGAGGATGTCGATCAGCTGGCCCCGCCTTTTGTATACTCGGCTGACGGTGCAACTTCGACCCCAGCCACGGCTAGTTTTTTAGCGAATTTAATATTTATACCGAATGACTGATGACCGTAATAGAGAAACGGGGTTGCATTGTTCGAGAACGCCCGTGTCATTGATCGATACGACGCCGGTTTCCCGTGGCATCCAGTGGGAAAGCTCTGCCCGCGCGGCAACCGATCGCATGGCTCGTACGGTGTCGTTAAATATCGACCGATTACCTTTCCTCCCCTCCTCTCCCCCGTTTCTCCGCCGGATTATTCGATCGCCCGTATTGCGAGCAGGATTTTTTCAACGGAAGCGATACGAGCCGGGGGCTACCTGCGGCCGATTTTCTTCCCCCGATCGCCCCCCCGCTGTTCCAATGTTTCAACGAGTCGTTTACCAGTCCCGCGTGAAATCCCGTTCGTTCCATCCGGCGGTGTTGAGCGGTTCCGACGGCTTCGAACGAATGGAGAAAGGAAACGATTCCCATGCCGAAGAGGAACCGAACGCGCTCGGGACCGCGCGGGCCCGGGTTGCAGGGGAATCATTAACGAATCATTATCGTGGCCTGTCCGAGGCCTAGGCCCCGGTGAAACAAAACCATTAATGATTTCTATTTGTATTCGTTTGTTGGTTCGTTTAGCGAGTAGACGGGCCCCCATAGCCAAGTCCCCAGTGAGTTATGTGAGAAGTTGGCTTATTTTCGTTAAGCCGAACTCCCGCGGCGCGAACAAATCGTCCCGCGCTGCCGCTTCGAGAAGACCGAGCTTTGTTTCTTCTTCCCGTTCCCTTCGCTTCCCGATTCCACTCTTCGCCGCATTGTTTTCGGCCGCTGGCTGCAAACCGCCGGCGTTTTTCCGTTTCGATTCCCTCGCCACGATCCCGAAACGATTCGACAGGCAGCAGAGAAACAAAGCTACGAGCAGTCGGCCGTTACGACCGCCGATCGCGATCATCGGGCAACGTAAAGAGATACTCCAAGGAACGGCCGAAGTTCTATCCCCGAGATATCCCCCGTCCAGCTGAGCGAGAAGGATCCTCTAATTCCTCTTCAACGGCTAAAGAAACGGGAAATGAGAAATGGAACCTCGGCGGATCGACCGCCAAGAGGAGTAAATAAGAGGAAATCATGTGGAAGCCGTTTTCACCGGCGAGCACACAGAAAACTGAATACTCGTGCGCAGCTAATATATTTCGTTTGCCAACGTTGTCTGAAAAAACAGACGGAGGCCCCGCAGCCGCCAGTGCCCCGTCAAACTGGCCCCCCCCCCCCCTCTTCTCCTCGTCGGCCCACTGTCTATTCTCCGCTCGTTTCCTCTCGAACGTGCGAGGGCTCGCTCCGTCCCGGCGACGAGCGGAACGAACCGCGTCTCCGCGGCGTTATTTATCGGCGATGCTCCCGCGAGGCTGGATAAGCCTGAGCCAATATCGTTAGCGGCGCCGAGGATGTTGGTGCACGAGTGCATTCTCCGCGGCGAAAGTCTGGCCGCGATTACGAGATATCGGGGGAGGCCCCGGCGGTCCGCGACGCGACGCTTCATCTGTCAAAACACGCCCGCCTCGCGCTCGTCGGTATCTGAAAGACGAGGGACGCTCGGTAGGGCCGCGACGGCCGGGGACCACGCGACCGCCGGTTCCGCGGGCCTAATTTAAACGAGATCGAGGATAGAAGCGGGCGACCGTTGATTTCCGAGCGAGTCACGGGAGCAGAAGGTATGCACGGCCGAGCGGAACGCGCGAGCAGAGTTTCTATACCTGAATATACCCTCGAAGGCACTGACAGAAAGCGTTCCGCCCACAAAAGTAATCTCGACCCCGCTTTCTCGACCGAGAGAGCAACAGGGGAGAGAGAGGGAAGGAGAGCGCCACACCTGATTCATCAGCGTGGAATAAATCGAAAGACGGGCCAAAAACAAAACGAGCCACCGCCGCGCACTTCGTTCTCCTCTTCTTCTTCTTCTTCTTCCCTCCCTCTCTCTCTCTCTCTCTCTCTCTCTCTCTCTCTCTCTCTCTCTCTCTCTCCACCCACCCCCTCTTGCTTCGCGATCCGCCCGTCTCCTTTCCCCGCCGGCATCATCGGTCGTTCCGTCTCTTTCGTCGCCCTCGCGGTAATCCCGCCGCACGATGCCCCGATGCATCCTGGGACCCTTTTCTCCGTGTCCGATTCCCCGGTAGAAAACGAGCCGCAGCGTGTAGGTGTACGCGAGCATCTCCCTCTCGGGCTCCTCCTTTTCCTTTCTCCCTCGTCTTCCTTGTCTCCCTTGGTATCCCTTGTCTCCCGTTCCGCGCTCTGGCCAGCCACTCGGCCAGGTACGCCCCGGCCCTTCGTATATAAATTACATTTTTAATTTCCCGCCAAGACAAATGATTTAATTTATTCTATCAATTATCGGCGAGGAGCGAATAGACGCGCGACGGGGCAGGGGCAGCACTTGTTTGCTTTCCATTTCGATTCGTCGATGCGCCCGATCACCTCCCCACCTCCCTCACCTCCCCCCCCCCCGCCGTCTCGTGCCCTTCATCCCCGGTGCGCGAGTTTCATCCCCGATTCCCTCCCAATGACTCGTCGAACGGTACTAATTGAGAGACAACCGGTGACTCGATGTCTCGGGGGCACAAGCGAAGGGCCGGGACAAGGTGGACGAGAGGATTTCGGGACTGTCGCGAGTACTGGGCCGAAGAAACGTATGTATATTGCGAAATGCCGGACAAAGGGGGAAAGAAGGCGACGCGACATATGTTTCTGCGGGCAGACAGTGCCGAGACTCCTCGCGAAACCGGTTCGACGTGCGTCCGGACCGGGCTAGGTCAGTTATTCAAAAACTGAAATATCGCCTCATTAACGGCAGCTCGTTTGCGAACTCTCTCAAGAGGCAGAAACGCCCGGCTGCTCTGAACGGGGCGACCAACGAACTTGAAAGTCTCGCTGGCGGAGAGCGACGCGTCGATTCCACTAGGGTAAATCCGAGAGACGCGGTCGACGTAATATAAAATGGCTATTAAGACTAATATAGCAATTGCTTATTTTATCGGAAGAAATTAATATATTCAGAATTTTATGCTGATTCAGAAAAATTGGTCGGCAGCTGCTTTAAGACAATAATTATTGTAAATCGGGGTGAAACCGGGGTAGGTTGACTAATTGTTAATAATCGCGATCGCACGTTTTTTAACAATTATCAGCGTTTGTCGAAAAATTGATTACATAAGTAAATATTTCTTCTTAAAGATTTGATTTTTTCACGCTCTATAGAGTTACAATAGAATAAATGTTAAATTTTAAACTTTGTTTATTAGACATAATATTTTTGTTTACACATAAATAATTGAAGGTTATATAGATTATTGAAATCAAAATGATCGGTCGGGGCTGGTTGACTAATAAAATTTAAATTGTTATTTCGTTATTCATAAAGCCATTTTTACTCTTTTTGTTTAAAGGGTCTAGCCGAGTAAGCATAGGACAAACGGTCCCAGCACGAATTTTAGTATTTATGTGTACCAAATATGTTAGGAAAACATTAAAATACCTTAATTGTTATCACATTGAGTCAACATTAATAATTTAATCAGACAGCCAAATGTATGCCCTATCAAATCTACCGGTTTCATGATATTTCACCCACATAATTTATAAAAAATCAAAAACTAAAGAACTGGCCTACCAGCCAGTGTCTCCCCTAATTGATGTGCACTTTAACGCATTTTTACGTAGAGAGTCTGAAATATAGCGACTAACCAACTCTCCGGCCCGAACGCGTCTCTCGAATTTACTCCAGTCGATTCCACGGACTTCTTCGCGAGACTGCTCCCGGTTGAAGAATCATCTCGTCGCCGCTGTGACTCGCGAATAAAGCCAAGGACGAGGGCAGGGAAAGAACTCGAAGGCTACTTTTGTCTCGCGCGAGCGTCGAAGGTTTCGCCGGGGGCCCAGCGCGAGTGGTATGGAATTTTCAGGAATCGCCGTGGAAAAGAGAAGGTTCGCCGGAACCCACCCCGTGGCTAAGCCTCCACTGTCCACCGTTGCGATGTTCACGGTGTGGAAACGTAGTTGCGGCACTTTACTCGCCCGCTCGCCCGCTCTCTCGCGTCGGGGATATTTCACGGCAATTTAACACGCGAGCGTTCGTCTCGCGCGCGACTTACGTCACGGGTTATCCCGAGGAGATTCGGCCAGGTCGTCCCGCGGCTAGAGTTCGTGTCGGGCAGCGCGGCCGGTTCCGCGCCAATTAATCATCGCCCGGCGCAGTTAAGGGGCCAATTAACCGGCGGTTTTGCAAGTCTGATTGTCCCTACGTGCGATCAGCGGCGCGGTGTAACGCGCCCAGGCCCCCTTGGCCCAAGCTCTCCGCTTTATCTATCGCGGCTCCGCTCGAATTAAAATGTACTTTATGGCTCGCGTCGACCGATAACGATCGCCGTAGAACCCGCCTCCCTCGCCCTGCTGTCCTCGCCGCCGTAGCGACGATATTCCTTGCGTACGGAATGCTCTTCATCCATAATGCAAGGGGCCGCGATACCAAGACCACTTGGATCACGGCGATGGGATTTAAACTGGGGATGCCTAACGGTGGTTGCTTCGAGGAGCAGCGGTGGCAGATTGCGGCGAACACGGCGTAAACGGGCCGATTAAAAGTTCCCAGCCGAGGGAATTTTTCACAGTCCCATTGCCCGGCCACTTCGACCAGACAGGAGAAATGTCGACGTCGATAAGAGACGCGTCCCGCGTCGCTGCGAACCGGGTCTAGATGTATCAACGTCGACGGTTAATAACACCTCGCGGCTCGGCTCTCCTTTGCAGGCCCACGACCGTAACGGCGACCGTGAGCGCCGCCGGGTAATTCGGTACAATGATATAATTACGCATCGCCGGCAATTATCTCGATTGCTCGTATCGCTGTACGAGAAGCGTCGGGCGCCGTGTTACGCGCAAGAACGCGAAACAACCGCGTGGGTTCCCAGCGGCTATCCACGGGGTGCACCGCCGGCGACGGGTAGATCGTCTTTGACGGGGATCGAGGTGTGCGCGCGAGCAGACGCGACGAAAGATCGATAGGCCCTGGAGAGCCTTGGTTGATTCGCGCGTGGAAAAAGTCGACCGAGCGAGCAGACGGGCCCGAAGAAGCCAGAAAGAGAATAGGAGGTTGGAAGGTGGGAGGCAAGTGGTGGCGGAGGAGAAGAAGAAGAAGCGGAACAAGAAGCGGAGGCGTGCGTGCAACACGCGAGCTGACCGCACGCGTGTAAAGATGGCTCCTATCCGAGTGCTCCGACTACGACTCCTCTCCACTTGCCTCGACTTCCACGCGGATTCAGAAAACGAGGCTACCCTTTCGAACCTGTACGTATGTATGTCGGAGGGGGCCATCACCGGCCGTCCATGTACTCGGTAAGATCGACTCGACGTCGGGGTACAAGGCGAATCGTTGCCCGCGATAGTCCGTGAGAGGGCCTAGCGTTGATTGACGCGCGACGTTACGCCAAACTCGACGGCACGCGAGCCGAGCAAACCGCCTGGCCTACCGATTGGTAGCGATTTCGCCTCGGTAACTGGCAAACAATCCCTGCTACGGCCACGTAGACCGTAGGATTCTATACCGGAGGCCGAAGGGGAACGCTCTGCACACGGAGCCACGATCCTTGGCATTCGCCGTTCGGCTCCGCTCCAATCGCGAAATCCCACCGCCAACGTACGCGAGACCGTGCCGATTATTACAGTCCTTCCACTATCCGGGCCTGCTACCAGATTACTAGATTACAGTCGTCCGCGGAAACCTGGCCGTCTCGAGCGTTCCTCCGAATGAGTAGCTTCGAGCCAGACTGCCCTTTCCATCTTTCCCTATCGCAGTGCTCTATGGAAATTTCAATTCCCCATCGACGATCTCTCCGGCGATCCTTCGACGAGGTATCGTTCGCCGATACGCCGCCTCCTGTCTCACGGAGATCCTGTTCTAAAGGGGGGTGATTAGAGAGGCTCGTCGTGAACCGTGCCAGCGACACTTTTTCCCCCGAGTCCACGTGCACGTAGCTTCTTCACGGTCAAATGTACGGGCGAAGAGCGATTCTAACAGTGGCTTAAAATACCAGCTCCGTCTACCAGGGAGGTCTCGTGCGTCGTTTAATTACCGTGTGTAACGAGTTCGAGTGGCTGCCGTGCGCACGAAACCCCTCCTCGAGAAAGGGGTGCGATATGCTCGCTGACGTCGTCCACGAATCACTCGAAATTACCGTGTACCGTCCCGACGACTCATACCCCACACCCGTTCCCCAAGCTTCCTCCTGCTGTCTAGGCCGGCAAACAGCCACCCCTCGCCCCGCCCCGCGTTTCCTCGGGGGGGTAGGTAGGCGCGTTTCAATCCGCCGGACTAGCCGCGGCGATTGTGAAACCGCTGCGAGGGGTGTGCATCGGGAGGGATGCACCTAGGCCGAGATTTCTTTCACCGGCTCCGACTACGATTAACCAGTACGAACGCTGGAAGAATCTCGAGCAAGGGGTGGGCAAAGTATGGAGGAGCGTAGAGGCGGTTGTCTTTTGGGCAAGGGTCGATCAGAGGGGTGGATTTGGCTGTTGCGACGAGGGCGTTGGGGGGCCGGGGCGAAAGAACAAGACACCCAGGGGTCTCCCTACAGTCAGCTGTTTTAATGTGGGTCACCAGCTCCTGCGAAACGATCGATTTCCGCCTAGCCTAGCGAACAGCCGCGAAATCCCGCGCGGGGATCGCGATTCCAGGGATACCGAGGAGTCACGATCAAGCTGCAACGTACACGGGCCAGCTGGTGCACAGACGAGGCGGCCGTTCCTTCCGCTATCGAGGCTCTCCGCCAGATCCCTCCCTCGATCGATCACCCGAGAGCTCGTCCACTTTTCGTCGAGCCGTTCGATACGATCTACGCGATAGCATCGGGAGACGCTGAAAGCGGCCGGCGATCGAGCGCCAAAATATTTCCATCCCGCTCCGGCCATGATTTATGCCGGCGCGAACAATGCCGAAAAATAACGGGTCAAACAGATGGGCGGCGTCGGTGTCGCGAGCAGAAATCTCGCCTCGTGTTCCTAAATAGTACGCGAGCCCCTTCGCTACCGTTCGATAAAGGGTTGCCCGGCGAACGACGGTGGGATCGATACCTCGCGCTCTTCCGCGGAGATTGTCACAGAGAGAAAGAGTCTTCGGCGCGAGGTGCAAAGGGGTAGGACGGAATGGAAGTCACGAGCGCCTGCATCTTCCGAGCGAAACTCTGTTATGCAGACTCTAGGACTGCCCGAAAGGATCTGGCGCGGAGATTCTTCTGGACGCCGGGCAAACTTTCCTAAGCTGGTAACCTGAGCGATGCTCATGCACGGCGGAGGAAATGCATATTTATGCGGTAGGCGTAACTCGCCTAGTTCTGGAAACACCAAGTCCGAAGCAGCTCGCTGGCTCGATAAAAAAGTCGGGGCTATAACCGAAGTGGTTCCCAACGCTACACGATCTGGTTAAAGAGTTATCGCGTACGGGCCTCGAAGGGAACAACTTAATTCCAAAAAGGAGGAGGGTGCCGTTCCATGGCGCCGTAATCTCGCCACTTAGAATTTTAAATAGAAACATGCGAGATGTTATATTCTTTCGAGCGCTAATTTTCTAGTGGCCTTCTCCGATCGACGGCCGATTATAATCGTATTTCACACGAGTGTCTGTAGTGGCTTGAAATTTAAAGTGGCGTCGGGGCTCGTCTAATGTTTATATCAATATTAATCTGTCCGAATGATCATAAAACTGAATCACCGTAATGCCCATGAGTCTACGATCTAATAGAGCCGATAAATGGAAATATCGCCGATAGTCAATGGGACGATCGTCGGAGGAAGACAAGGAGTCACGGAACGGGAGCCTGGCGCCGCCGTTACGATACAATGCCGACCCAGGGATGACTTGCATCGGGCTGCACGAAGAGGAATCGGCGATCCTAGCCACGGGCGCTTTCGTTCGACTTCCTTCTTGCTTTTCCACTCCCCTCCCACCTCCTGCCGACTATCTCTCATGAATTCTCATCGTTCACGAGCAACGATCTCATCAACTACCGCGTTTATTATTAGATACCGCGGGGGCAACGCTGCCACGGCGACTCGGGCTTTCCCGGGCAGCATGGAAATCGGATACTTTCCCTCGTCCTTGGTCTTACAGGGGAGAATTAAGTAATTCCTGAAAGCGTCTGCGGACAGAGAGGGAGAAAGAGTGAGAGATAGAGAGAGAGAGAGATATCTGCCTCGGAGCACGGTTAAGAGGAGGTGGGCCTCGAGTGGAGGGAAAGTTCTCGAAGGAGGCGGAAGGAGTCTGAGAAAGACACGACGCGGCGAGGGGTGGAAAAATGAAGGAAGAGGCAGAAGGTTCGGTTAATCCTTGTTGTTTGTCTTTACGTTAATTATCTAGAATTAAGAACGCCGGTTGTCGCTGGCGCGCTGGGTCGCCGGGATTACTGGCTCGATTATTACTTGTTGCGGATTATTAATTACCGAGAATTACTGGCTGAACGCTGGGGCCGGCCGAGGGGTGGCAAGAACGCTGGGAAGAAAGCGAGCATCGGATTAGCGGCGGTGGTCTCGCATCGATTCCTCCGTGGACGAGGTGTCTCGCGAAGGGAACCGAGGACTCTCGGCAGAAAGAACTTCGAGTCCCTGCCGTAGCGAGCAAGAGGGCAGACGATGCGCCGCGTCTACCGTGGAACACGGGAGAGAGGAACGCGAGAGCAAAGCGCCCCATCGAAATACACGCGTATCCGTGTCAAAAGCAGCCCCCGGCAATAATAGAAGCCCTTAAAAACGCAAAGCCGACTAGCGGGCCGGTGGAGCGAGAAGCGCGTGGGTTATGAAACCGACAAAAAGAAAGGGGAGAAAAGAGGAGAAAAAGGAGAGGAGAAGAAACGGAGCGGCCAGGGCAGCTGCCGTATCCGATACAATCGGCGAGTGGATACGTTTTCTACGGAAGATAAATGGAAGCACACGGAGGCTCGATCGTCGCGTTGGCTACGGGAACTCTGTACTCCGGCAACGGAATATAATTGCTCGCTGGGAAAACGCGATTTCATGAACGATCGCTCCAGAGGCTCGCCCCTCCCACCACGACCCACTACCTCTTGTTGCCGGTTTTTCATTTGGAAATCGTACCACTTTCCATACGAGGCTGGCTCACGAGCGTGTGCGCGGTTAACGCGGACGCGTACCCATTTAACCGCGCGCGGTTGTGCATAAGCGCGCACGGCAACAACCAGAGGAGCCGAGAGGAACGAGCCAAGAAAATAAATATTAATAACGATGCCCTCCCCTTGGCCCTCTCCTCCTTTCCCGGCATCTCTCCTCCGAGTCTCCTCTCCTTCTTTCCCCGACTACGACTAGCCGTGCTTCTCCGCTTCCTCCCGCGTCCTCCTTCCTAGCCCACCCCCTGGCCTCTCCCCCCTCCCCCCTGTGCCGTCTCTCTCTGCCGAGTGCGCGTCTGTGCATTGTTAGGGCCATTACGGGAGCCAATTAATCTATGCACAATTTTATAATTAAACGGCTAATAGCGCATAGAATTATAGTCCAGGGCCGCGTGCACTCCCACGTATCCTGCCGCGTTCGTGGGCCTGTACGCGTACGCCGAGCGCCGCGCCGGCGCGAAAGACGTTTAACAGGGGGGGTAGAACCGTAGGAGATGGAAACGAGGAAATCTCCGTTCCTTCGGCTGGCTCGTTCTTTCAACGCCCGCGCGGCTGTATGCGTGTACCACGGATCCTTATCGGGGGCTGCACCGCCATGGTTGCCCCGTTGTCTCTTTGCCACGGTGGAAACGGACGGAACCGGGACACTCGGACGGATCTTTAGCTCGATCGCGCCCGGAGTCGGGGTAAATTGACGGGAGGATAATTGGCCGGTCTCGTTAGCGAGCGTATACGGCATCAATTAGGCGTATCCGTGGAGAGGCGAGCGAATCGGGGACGATTCTCTCGCGTGGACGCGTGGGTAGACCGGCGGAAAGCTTCGATTCTTAAATATCGCTGGGATCGGAGGAGCCGGGGGAGGATGGACTCACCTACCCCCGCCACCACCCCCCTCTGCGCAGAGACGGGGGATAACCGGTGGATGTACGAGGAGCGCGAGGACGCCGCGCCGAGCGTTGCAGCGCAGCCGGCGCCGCGCTATAAACCGCAAGAAAAATCCCCCTGAATTATCGGTGCGGTTCTCGGTGCATGCTGTTGCATCGATGCCGATGCGAGCGGAGAGGAGCCGTGTAAACCGTGCCTCGCAGACCAGCGTACGCGCGATCGGGGTAGAACATCGGTGTGTAGCCGTTGCCCCGGTGTTACCACCGCCGTGCATTATCAGAATGTAACGACGTCAGCGGTACACGCGACCAGCACCGGACACCGAACACACGACGACCATACCGCGGTCTCTTAATCATCCGATTTTTCCTGGCGATTCTACCCTCGTCGCGCCCTGCCCCCCTCCGCCGATAGCCCAGGCAACGCCACCCCCGCGTATCGTTTTTCCAATCGATACGAAAAGTCGAGGGAACGCTTTCACGGCTAATCCCTGCCGGTGGATCGCTGGGAAAACTTGGCAATCGATGCTCTGTCGCCGCCGCTTCTCGTCACACTTCCATTCGAGATGGGTGTACGAATATCAGGAGTTTCGTACGACTTAGGCTTTCGTTTTCAGGAACGGCAGATCACTGCTCAAGTAATCGACGAAGACCGAGGAACTGTAGGGGAGAGACGAGGACTCCCCCGTTCCAAAAATATTTCTAAAACGTTTGCTTTACACAGTTACATGTGTATAGGGTCTGTTTTATTGTACTGAGTGACGCTGAGCAGTGACACGAATCGTATACTGTGGGGAAGTTAATATTGTTATTTAGATCATCCGGGTAAGTGTCTCTTATTCTGTTCTTTTTTTTTTTGTTAATATTCATAGTTAAACTGTAGATAGTAAGTTCTTAGATAATGTCTTTATAAGTTCCTGTATTTGATTTCAATAAGCCTTGTATAGTTTGTATGTTATAAGAGTTCTATTCTGAAGAACATAGCTGGGGATATAAGTAGCACGTCAGTATGGGGACGAAAGTAACATGTTACTTGGGCGAGTAAAATAGCATATAGGATAGGAATTCTCCAGATGATAATGATTATGTATGTCTGGTTTGTTTTGACTCTTTCAGTGAAAGCTGTTCGAGAGAGAAGTGGATGCAATGTCTAGATTTTAAGGGTTAGTTCCACGAAAACTGCACCATGGGTGATCTTCACTATGTTTCATAATTTTAATTCAGAGTAAATAGGTAAAATTTAATACCTATCATTCAGCTAAATACACGATACTAAAGAAATGTTCGAAGCTGGTTATGCTTTCTACCTTTCGTTATTTAAAATGTATTTGTTTTTATCATTACTTAAAATATGTATATTTAAATGTTTCTTTCTGTCATTATTTATAATAAAAAATCCTATTTGGCGTTGGAAGAAGTGTCTTTGCTTAATTCTCCTCAAAATAATTAGTGTTACTACAACTGCTGGGCAAAAGTAACAATGGCAGTCATTGCGATAAATTGCTATAACTCCTTGATTACTTATAACGTAAAGCTGACTCTGGGCTCAAATGGTAGATCAAGAAACATACTATCTTAAGACATAATTGTCATTTTTATATCTATAAAAGGTAATTGTAGGCTAGGCCAAATGTAAAAGATGTTACTTTTGTCCCCGCTCTCCCCTACGCAGCTCTTTGCAAATCTAAACGACGAACCATTTTTACACCCTATTCTTCTTCAAGTACGAACAATGATTGTCTCATTGCGATATTAAACGTCCGACGCAATGAATTATTCATGGAGAAATTGCAGCGTTTGGTGGGATACAGAGAGATTTATAATGATCGGCTGTCTTGCAATCAAACAATAGCTGAGGAGTTTTGTCGTCAACATTTAGATTGAGTCGGCACTATTCGTGAGAAGCCTAAAGCTGCGAATCCGCGATGAGATTTTGTATGAAACTTGTCACGACACAAAGATCTCAGCAACAACTAAATATGAACAATAGAAACGGTCGAGACTTTTGAAAATATATCACGAAACTTGTGAGAGTCTACTTTAGTGTGAAAATTTAAAATCTGTGGATTAGTGGAAACACATCTTGAAATAATTATCTCGTGTGAGACACGATATTTATGTCAGATGCAGTATCACTTTCGTTTTCATTTGGAGTAAGGAAGGACTTCATAATCAAAGCCTCCGGGACTCGCAGTACCTACGCTAGATCACACAGAATGCAAAAGTTTCTAGAGATTAGAAGAAGAGATCTATTACGGTGCACAGATTCTCCTCGAAGTAGTATAACCTACGCATGAGCCCCCTCCCATCTTTGAAACTAGATCAGGTTTCTTAAAGCCACTATGAATGCCGCGTAGAGAGACACGAATGATCCATTTGCTCGTGATCGAAGGAAAATTCCTCGATGACTCGGAGCCGCGAGAAGAAGGGCCCGCACGAGCCGACGGCTCGGCCAGCTCTGTTCTGTGACTCCGACTCGGATTATTTGGATCCCTATCCCTACAGCTCTCTCTTTCCTCCCGTTTTCTCTTTCTCTCCCCGTCGCTCTGTTCCCGTCCCTGTTCACTCTGCTCGCGATCCCTCGACCCTCTTTCTCGTTCGCCCTCTCTGTGTCGCGCTGAATCCGTTTCCGTTGTGACTGCCACCGCGCGCCGCCCGGCCGCGATACTATTGTCCTCCCCTGCGAGGAATTCGAGCGCGAATCGATCCTCCCTGCGCCCTATCCTCTCGGCGAGCCGTGATTTCGGGGTCAGGTCGATTCCGCCGGAGCCAGGCGACGTCGGCGCTCGGAGACTAATCGCAGGGCACCCCAGCGACGCGAAGCGTCGGGAGGACTGTAAAGCCGAGGGACAATATTTTCCCCGATAACACACCGGATCCCCTCGTTCCGTTTACCATTCCGTTTCGTCTGCCGTCTGACTCGTGGGTGGGGTAAGCTTGTACTACAGCCACTTCTCTCTGTCTCGTCGGTGGGGACGATTCATTCAGAGAAACTGCCGTGAAAGGGACACCTGTTGGCACGGAGGCCCGTTGACAATTCCAGATAGAAGGGCACGTGCCTTTGCTGCGTTCTCTAGCCCGTGGATGGGACGCTGCGCAACCGGCGGATCGGCGAGATGGAAAAATGATCAGAGCGTAAGAGACTTTCCAGGTTCCTCAGCGGTGGATACAGCGAAGAAGAGCTCGCGGAGTTTAGAGAAAATTGGTGTATAAAGACGATAGGGGGAACGAGAGATAGCCGGGGTAGCGAGAAAACAGTGAAGAGGCCGAGGCAGGATTAAAATATTTTTTGGTCGACCGGTAGCGCGGTACGGAGCGTAGCTGGCCGAAGATAAAGTGCTGCCCAGAGGCGACACCGGGCGTTATTAATACACGCGAGGATCGTAGCTTCCGTTCGCCGGCAACGGGAGCTACGGAACGTCCAAGAGAGCAGGTCTTATGGTGTTTCTACGTAAGACACCACGCCGTTGAAGGCCCATGGAAGCTGTCTCGAAGGATAGACCGAAATACAAAGAACCTCTAGATGCGGAATGGTAGAAGTTTCCACGAGACAACCCAAGAAGTTGGAGCTAGCCTATGTCTCTTGACTCCAGCGGGGACGACGAAACGCTCTTCTTGAGTAGAATTAGATAGACACCTACCTGGCAGTGGTGCAGTCCCTGTAGAGTATGTCGAAGTCCTTGCAGCTGAGCAGCTTGCACCGGTTGACGCCTGGCTGGATCGCCCCGAGCCCTCGGAGAATCCTGACCTGCTCGACGTTGCACACCAACGGCACTATGTCCAGCCTCTTGAGCTTGGTGTAGACGGTGTGGAGCCCGCCGACTAGGTGCTTGAGGAAGAGCTCGAAGGCCTGGGGCAGGCAGAGCATAGTGTCCCCGGCGATGATGAACGCGGCGACCTTCTGGCCCCGGTAGTCGACCAGCTTGCACTCGTTCGCGGTGGGATCGCTGGTGCTGATCGGCGGCGGGCTGTTGTAGGACCTCGGGGGCAGAACCGCGTGATGCGCGGCCATCAGCTCCAGCGGCGAGCCATGGTGGCCGCTGAGCATCCCGCCGAGCTGTCCCAGCAGTCCAAGTCCGGGCGGAGGCAGGCCGGGCATACGGGGCACCATGCCTGGGGGTGCACCGGGTGCTCCTCCGGCGGATAAAGGCGGTGGGCTCAGAGGAAGTCCTTGGGGCGGCGAGCCCCTGGTAGGCGATCCCGGCGTGGGAACACCGCGGTGCTGTTGCTGCTGCGATTGTTGCTCGCGAAGCTGGTCCCGCGGATGAGGCTGCTGGTGCGACGGCGGCGGCTGGTGCTGGGAGCCGTGGAGCTGTAGCTGACTCTGCTGAGCCGACGGGCTATGGGGATGATTTGGACTGCCTGTTATCGGGCTGGCGCGACTGCTGTGGTCGGACGAGCTATCCATCGCTCCGTGGTCCATCGAGGGTCCGAAGGGCGCGCGTCTCTACGTCTGTCGATGAATATTGCGGGCGATCTGGCAGCGTTTTCAACGGATTCTATTGGCGAAAAGACGCCGAGACGGCCGTGTCAGCCGTTCAGAGCGGTTGTCGATCGGTCTCGTCTCGCCTCGCCTCGCCTCGCCTCGGTACTCGCGCCACGTGGACACCACGGGATACGAGGGAGTAAAGGCCGCGAGTCAACGCATGCTAGACTCGCGACGTCCCGTGTTCTCGATCGGCTGCCGGAACCAGCCGACGAGGGCGATCGCGACGATCCAGGATCGACCAGACGTAGGACTGCCTCCTGCAGAGCGTCACTGTCACTCGAGCAAACTGTCGCGTCTCACGAGGCACGCTGGACCGTGTACGTGGCTAACAACTTCACTGTGCACAACCACTCGGACAACCCTGTCCATGACCAATTTGGCTGGCGTCACTGGGCACAAGTCCGCGGGACCTCGTGTAGGTTACTCGTCGCGGACAGGTCCTTGGCGTCCTCGGCTGTCCCGCGTGCTACGCTCGAGGAGCAGCCGAGCTGCCCCTCGCCTAAAGGATCAGGATCAACGCCACGAGCTCTCCGCCGTCTAGCTTCCGGTAGGTCTCTCTCACTGACCGAACTGGGACCGCGCGAGAAGACGGCTGGACTGGACGCGGAAGCACGGCAAATGTTCGTCGTCGATCGACGTGGACACCGTCGTCGACGACCACGGCGCGCAACGGGAGCGAAGCGTCGACGAGTGACGCGAGGCACACCACGAACCGCGAGATACACCACGGCCTGACGAGAGGATGCTGCCGCCGGTGACAGCGAGCACGACGACGGAAACGGGCACAACGACAACGACGGCGACGACGACGACGAGGACGACGGCGAAAGCGGCTGCGGCTGCGGCGGTAACTCGCAGGGACGCGCGTCGCTCGTTCTCAAAGTGGCAAACGCTCTCTCGGTCGAGTCGGGAGTATTTCCCTACCCAGTCACAGATGTAATAAATAAAAACATCAGTGGGAGCCCGAGGAACGGGGAGGATGGGCGTTCTGTGCGCGCAACCGAGTATCCGGTTGGCGGAGCCAGCGGGGTGGCTGTTCTCCCTATTGGACGGCAACCTCGCGCCGTCGACGCCTTTCGAACCTTCCCCCGGATGGTGGAGGGACCAGAGAACGTTCCCCACTACGAGGCAACCTCTGCCACCGACGACGACGCCGACCGGGACGATTCCGGGGGCGACTAACACACGGAGACATCCAGACGCAGACGCGAGTCTCGACAAGACAGTACGATTCGAACCTACCGCCGATCTACGCGCTAC
Source organism: Andrena flavipes (assembly GCA_963971345.1). Taxonomy (NCBI): domain Eukaryota; kingdom Metazoa; phylum Arthropoda; class Insecta; order Hymenoptera; family Andrenidae; genus Andrena; species Andrena flavipes. The sequence continues at coordinate 60,563,895 of OZ020482.1, read as the reverse complement.
GAGTGGGGATTTCTTCTTTTTCCTCGCGACCTCTCCCTCCGCCGCCCCCTCCTAGGCCCCTCGCCTTGCCACTCCTAAACGTAACCAACCCCTCCTCCCCTCCACTCCTATCGCCAGACTACCACCAACCTTCCTTGTCGCGTTTCGTCCCTACCCTCCTCCTTCGCGTTGTTTCTCCTTTCTTCTCTTCCCCTTTTTGCTTTCTTCCGCTCGACAACCCCACCCCACCCCACCCCACCCCACCGCCCCTACCCCCGTCCACTCCCCCACCCACCCCCTTTCTTTTTCTCTTCCGTTCCCGATTCTCTCTCGTACTTGCCACCCTTCCTCGCCCTCGAGCCGACCCCCGACCCTCCCTCGCTCAATCACCCTCGCCTTCTTCGCTTTCCACTCCGTTCTCATCTGCTCGCTGTTCGCTCCTCTTCTTCTTCTTCTTCGTCTTCTTCGTCTTCTTCGCGAACTGCCGCTCGCTCTCTCGCTCCCCTCGACACGCACTCGCTCCCTCTCCGTCGGCTAATGCCAGCTCGGCCTCTCTCCTTCTCTCTCCGATTGCCTCTTCGTAACTCCCTCCCACTTCTTCCAGCAGCCTCTCCTCCCACCTTGCCGCTCTCGCGTCGCTCTCCTGCAACTCCCGCGCTCTCTCGCGCGCGCGATCAGCAGCAACAGCTTCCACCTCGTTCTCTCTTTCTCCGCGGCTCCCCCGCCGCGGTGCCGGTCCTTTCTCTCTCCCTCTCGCCGTTTCTCCCTGTTCCTCTGTCCGTACGACGAAGAATGTCGCCGGCGTTCGAATCGATCGGTCGGTCTCCGGTGCGCGCGGGGGGCCACCCTCCTCCTCCTCCCCCCTCCCCCTCCCCCTCGCCGTCACCCATGGCTCGTGCACCCACCTCACCCCCTACGAGGGGGAGGAGGAGGCCAGTCCTCCCACCCCCCCTCGCGGCCGCCTTCTTCTTCGCCGTTCCCTCGGATCTCCTCTACCATATTCGCCATCAGCATTACACGAGCGTGCGCTTATTTCTTCTGTAGGTAACTCTGCTTCCTCGCGATCTCTCTCCGCTCCTCGGCCACCCTCTTTCGCCTCTGCCCACCGCCCTTCTTCTTCAGTCGCCCCTCTTCACCGCGATGCTACCGTCGTTCCTCCGCCTCTCCTACACCTCCTCCTTCTCCACCTCCTCCTCCTCCTCCTCCTCCTCCTCCCCCCCTGCTCCTACTCCTCCCGCTTCGCCCGCCGCGATATACCATACCCGACACTCTCCGCGGGCTCTCTTCTCCTCGGTGTGCCCCGAGTATGAGTGCTTAATATCTTTGCGCCGTACCCGAATCGTCCGTATCTACCGACGCTTCTTACGCCCGAACTTTCCCCCGCCGCTAATTTCGCCGTTGCTCCCTCATCTCCATGCATATGCCGCAAAAACGCTCCCGTTTCCACCCTCCGCGGCCAGTCGACGTCCCGTCCGCGCGCCTCGAGATCCTCGTGAGACAAGAAGACCGCCGGAGACTGCGGGGACTCGACGGAGGCCGAAGGGAATCGCGGCGGATGGCCGAACGCTCGAGGTCCGAGGGAGGGATTCCACGGAGGAGAGAAGACCCCCGGCTGTCCGATTAACTCGTCACGGCCGGCGGTTCGGAGGCTGTCGAGATAGGCGAGAAAGGAAGAGCAGAGGGATAGAGAGAGCGAGGGGACATCGTTTGGCCTTTTTCTAGCGGTCAACCCCTGATCAGTCCTCATCGGCCCGGTGACCCAGATTCACGAGGAAAGACCCTCCGCGTTTGTTACGGGTACACGTGTACGTGCGTGTGTATAACAGGCTTCGCACACGTACTCCTCCACCGCAGCTGATCCCTTGACCTCGTGCAACCCCAAACGAAACGAGACCCCCTGGGCCTAACGTTCATTGACCACCGTCCGCTCGGACACGGAGCGGGGGCCGATCGTCTTGCTGTTCCAGTTTCCCGAGAAAAGCTTCCGCTTCACCCTCCCGCCGTTCCTTCGATACACAGCATCGTCCAGAGATCCTGGCCTTCCGCCGTTGATCCTCGGCCGCCGCCGCTGCCTCCTCCGACGTTCGCGTCCGAAACTTCGAGCACGCGATCGACGGTGGAGACGGCCAAGTCTGTCCCTCGCTTCCATCGACGATGAAGTCGTCGTTCGCGGCGACCGAGCCGATCGATGCCGAGATCCACAAGTCCCCCGGTGCCGAGGAAGGTCGAGGATCTGTAGGGGACCGATGTTTGCCACGAAGCAAACCACGTCCAATTAGTGGAATTAATACCGGTTGGCTTTGGGGGAGCTAATGCCTCTGTGTGCATACCTACGGGCATGCACGTCGATGACTGCACTTTCCTTCGTGCGTAATGAAGGACAATCCCGGTCGGGTACCGGCCAGCCCGATGCATTCGCTCGTCCAAGCAACCGCCGCGGCCGCCTCCTCTTGTTTTGCGGTCACGAGAAAATATCTCGAGCCCACCGAGCTTACGACTCGGACCGTGCCCCGGC